>CM067343.1:17473611-17493611 GCA_034190875.2 Urechis unicinctus
TTAATTAAGTCGCCAGTTGCTATCCGGCGGAGCTCACCAAAGCATACAAATGTTCATTGCCGTGAAGAATAATTCCCTGCATTGCGACTGGTTGGTAAAGCTAATTATCACTGCTGTCCTTGGAGGATAACAGAATCACCATACATAATTCAGGTCTGACTTAATTATTATGCACAAGCGTATCGGAACAGCAGCTGTCGCCAACAAAGTATATTAGGAGCGCAACGTTAGCAGACTATGTAGCGGTTATTACTGTACTCACTAACTAGTACGTGTTGTATGTGACTTTATAATGTGGAATGCTATTTAGAAAAAAAATTGTGTTTAATATCATTGTCCCATAAACGAAAATGATTCATTAATGTGGTCCGATTACAATTGACAATGCCGTGCAAAGATGTCCCTTTGCTACAGCGAACAATTAAGTGCATGTGTCGTATCGTGTTAAAGCGATGCCCACGATAAACTCTAGTAATGATAAAGTGAGGTACCAACTCCAGGCTTAGGTTTTAACAGAAACTTTAACTTTGTTGCTTAGTGAATTGATAATGACTCTTGTCCCTAATGATGTAGCAGCTTGTGCAGACACAAAGGCCAGGATATAAATGTATTGTTAGTGTATATTCGGTTCCCTCAACGTTTTTCCAATTATCTTCGGCCGGGCCGTCCGGGCCGGGCAGTGGGGCACAGTTGTTCAGTCTAGAGGTAACCTGAGTTGCGTAGTTGCAGGGTACAATCAGTGAATGGCCAGGTGATGAGGTAAGTAGCCCGCCGGTATGTAATCGATAGCCGATGTGGGATTACTACATTATACTGGTGGCTGAGAGGGGGCAAATTATAATGCGAAGAAGGGATGTAGACATACTGTGAATACGGCTTTGAGCAGTATTACGATATGGGATGAGAATTATTGTAATGTTTGGATTGCCCTCCAAACATTCACTAGCCCCCTTGTCACACACACTTGCCGGACCATTACCGAAGGTCAAACAGGTTTTGTTGCACGCAACTTTGTTGAAATCGAAACAAGTTCAGATGGTATACATACTGCGCAGATATTGCTTGATTGCCAAAATGTTAGCAGGTTTATTGTTTTTGCAATGATTGAGCATTACCAACATCATATAATTAGTTATTTTCATTACCATGTGCATTGGTGGAGTTTCCGAAATATCATTTGCTCACCAATGAGATCCGGATGAAATGAAGTTATTGTGGTTTTAATGCGTTTCGTTCCCCATCATAATCCAAGGTTTGGGGTAGCTGAAATGTTGTATTTATTGAATGCGAATTCTATCGGGCGTATTCAAAGGGATCCTATAAGAGAAGGCAATTTATAGCCCATTCTATTAAGGAAACGGTCTCGGAGATACAAAGTACTGTTTTGTTTTGTTAGAGTTATCGGATCTTTATTTCTATGAACGCCAATTAAATTGACCAACACGCTGCTTAGTAAACAACAAGTAGTAGAATTGTTCAACATCGACGCAAAACGCATATATATATATATATATATACACATATATATTTATAAACATATTTAGATATATATATACATATATGTATATACATATATTTATATATATATATATACATATATATATATGTATATGTATATACATATTATATATATATACATCTATATATATACATATGTATATAAACATAGAAATGTATATATACATGTATATATAAACATATCAATATATACATATGTATATATATACAATATATATATATAAATATATATATATATATGTATATATATATATAATATTAATATATTATATATATTATATATATATAATCATATATATATATCTATATATATATATATATATATATGTGTGTGTGTGTGAGTGTGTGTGAGTGCTTGTATCCATATGTATAGATATATATATGCATATATGCATATTTATATATATATATATTCATATGTATGTATAAATAGATATATATATACCTATATATATAAATATATATATATATGAATATAAATATATATATATACATTTATATATATATATATATTTATATATATATATAATATATACATATGTATATTATATATATATATATATATATATATATATATATATATATATATAAATATATATATATTTGCATATTATTTAGACAGAACTACTTAGTGCCACTTTAGCTGCCTTTCCATGAGCATCGCCTTTCAAGTACCGCAATGCCATCCATCCCTGTTTTGCAGTACTGTTGAGCCTCTGGCTCTCAAACACATTGCCAACGCAAATCTCTTAAATCAGGATCTATGTCCATTTGCAGTCAGTCGCAGCTGCTATTCTTGCATACTATAGTACTTACATTGAATTAGGCCTGGTCGCCATCGGGTATTTCCGGAACTAAGCTTGGTTTACAACCGTAAGGATCACCTGCACATTTATGCTGTGTATCATATTTACATTGTGGTACTGATGAGAACTTTTTGTTTTTTTCGAGGGCCTATGGTCTAGGGATCAACCTGGATCAGCCTGAAGAGGATGTTCGTTTCATAAGGAGCATTTATAAATTTCACAATGGATGCATATATGCAACATTATATGCTCTTGTGGTCGTGTGCTCTTGAAACTTGCGTTTGGTATCGCTGACATTGGCCAATACAATGCGTTTGTGAAGGCAACTAATTTTTCAGGCGATATGTAATCAATACAATTATTATATAAGCAACAGGGCAGGAATTTATCTTTGATTGAAATCATATTAAATGCAGCACATCGGAGCGAGCTACAAAAAATAGCCCGAAGTAGACCGTCACTTTTGTCACTTTATTGTACCTAAGCAAAATGCACTTAATATTAAGTACCTCATTTACAACCCGTATCCACGTTAAACTGAACCACCCCAGAGTTATCGGAAGTAGAATACCGATGTCAGTTCCTGCATTATCTGCAATAGTCTTAATCTCAGCAGCCAATGCAATAAAGGTTTTGATGCAAGGCGAGCTCGACCAGGTTCGAAGTGCCTGATTGAATAGTGTAGGTTTCAAATCAGCATTTTGCTCAGCTCCGATCAACGAGTTAGATGTGACAACCAATAAGTAGACGTATTTTGGAGACAAATGACTCTATCAACCGCAAAAAAAGCATAAGTTGTTTCTATCAATATGTCAAACTTGCCAATTACTGTTTTTATTAACATACATATCCATTAAAAACCTGATTTTACAGAACAACCGTTTGGTTTCGTGGCAAACGGAATACTATCATTCTTACTGACTGCTTTCTGACTAATAGTTTTTGGCAAAGCTGGAGACCAAGAATAAAGGCCATCAGAAGTGTATGATCCTTTTTAATTAAGGTCGTGTACCTGGCATTAAAGTCACGCCTCCTTTATTCTTTAATTTTGCATCAGAGTGCTGAAAAAATACTTGTCGGTTGTTTTACCTCCTAAGGGTCCATTATGTCTCGTGAGAGCTCTAAGATCTTGGTAATGTAACGAGTTAATGGGTTCCCTGTGTGATGCGCTGACATTTATTTTCTTTCTATGCGTTACTTAGCACCACTTGTTGGTCGCCGTCCTATCAATAAAACTTTAAATACAACATCCCACGTTCTTGTCACGAAGTACAGGTTTTAATTGTAGCACTAGAAATGAGCGACATAATATCAATGGCACATATATACTATATTACATAAGACTAAACTTTTTATAATTGATATAAGAAGTTAAAAGAAGATTTTGTGAACTAAAAATCTTTTTCTACTTTACATCTGCTGTTTACCTCGACATTTTGGACATACATGAGTCTACTTTGTCAGCTATGAAGGTTAAACGTACCACCCGTATCGGGACCGTTATTCGACAGCTTACATCATGATTGCAAATGGTACGGAGTACGTTATTAATGATGTACACCTTTGGCCAACGCAAAACCAACTATTACAGAACAGTGATAGTTATAAATCTGATATTTTGATGTATTTTTGTGTATATATATCACTACATGCATATTTTGTTGATCGTTTCAAGTAATCCATCTTTCTATATGTTTTGCCCGTATCTACGTTGCACGTCAGATATAACGTAGATATTTTGCAGTCGGTAAGTAGCGCTTTGCCATTTGATTCCGCTTGCGAGTCGTTCTATATATGTTCATGGAGAACAGATATCATATTAAGTCTTTATGGCAGTCTGGATTCTTTCAAACACCCTTTGAGACATGTTGTAGGCGGAAAACAAAGTTGAATTCGTTTGCGTAGCAGTCAAACATAGGCGACACAAAATAAAACCATCGGCTGTGATATCCTTGTCATTTGTAATTTATTGATAGAACCACAGTTATTGTGTTTCAAACGATATATTGTACCTATTGGCATACTATTACCAGTTACGGGACGGCATAATGAGTGCCGAAAGTTCAGCGGCGAAAAAAACACCATTCAAAGTCACAGTCTTCGTATTGCTGTTTAGTGTTAATTTGAGTAGTATGAAATAATATATATATATATATATATATATATATATATATATATAAAATATAGCTATCGAGAATATACAATCGATCTATTCGTTTAAGATATATATATAGGAGCAAAATATCGTCTACGACATATATTTGGATATATCAGCTTGAAGCATGCAATTGTGAGCTTCGTCCGCCAACTTGGTTTTCCAAGTAACTGCTCTGGTAACTTGAATTATGCTTCTGTATGGAGTTAAATAGATATAACTCAAGAACAGCAATATTATTGAATCTAACATTTGGTAAATGCATACTCCATAAGTAGGATGACAGATCGAGGGGTTGGCTTTTTGTATCATCTAACATTGCTACAGTAAGAACTCAGTTTGTAACATTTTGTGTATTCTTCATTCGATTTAGCTTGCGTGCGATGACTACACCGGCTTGTGTTGTACTAGACCAAGGTCAAGCTGAATCGAAGCGACCTTCTCCCATTTTTAGCTATCGTTATAATCTAATGGTTTGTGTTAATGCTGCGTCTACTCATTCATAGGTACACGGTTAAATTTTAAATAACTGCTGGGTTGAGAGGTGCTGCATTACAATATAGTCCGTTTTTTATGTACGATTAATGGTGCTAATCTGCTTGGCTCGTTATTATTGATACTTATTGCGTGAAACGTTCCATGTATTAAGGAAAATAATCATCCGTGGTTAACTTTCTACCGAGTGAGCAAATTCTATTTCAATAATGTCATTTATGAAATATTGAAAGTATCATGGAGGTCAGTTCAGGACGTATTAGTATGTATATATGTTTTGATCAATGATATCCAGAAGCAATTTGTATCGCACGCAGCTACACGGGCGCCTGTCGTTTTGTATTTGGTTGGTGTCCGTGTCCTTGGATGTATTTGCCACCGCTCTGAAATCTGCGTCATCATCGAGACAGTGCTAGGTATCTTTTTATACCATCCCTTGAATTAGAAAAGCAAACAGCAATTCTTATCCTATTATTTATCATCATACACCTGAGTCTGATAGAGTACAGAGGCACGGAAAGTGACGATATATTTTTAACAAAGCAATACGACAGCGCAGATGCATTCTGGCTTTTGGATAAACAAAACAGCGCAACCGCAGGAGGGCTTATAAATTATAATGTGTTCAATATTCTGAAAGTGTGCATAATCCGATTAAAGCATGACCTTTCTCATGTATGCAGCAAATCATTTCGATAGCGTCACTTTTACTATCATGCTCAACTGAAAATTGCTAATCTGCAATCTGGAGGTGTTATGTGGTGCAGATGCAATAGCATTCATCATCAGTTACGTATATTGCCGCAAGGCATATTCAGAGGACACAATTTTTTTCATGTGTATAACAAACCGCATAGTGCTGCCACTAGCAGTAGATGTGTTTATTCGGTCCTCGCGTGGAAGCGGGTGCGCTAGTGGTAGATGGGAAGCCAACACAACACGACTGCTTATTTTTGTATTGCATAAAATGAGGCACTCTGCGATTTATATTTATAACAAGAACCCGTTTCGCGTTGTTATCCTTATCCACGTGGAGGTTGGCTTCAACCACCCCGACGATTCCTTGCATCTGAAATGCTTTCTGGGGCACTTTGTCACAACATTAATATTAAACCAAGTATTTAGGGTCATTGAGCATACTTTTTCGCTTAGCGTTAAAGTGAACGGGCTCCAGCGCAACAACAATGTATTAATCTTCGTTTCTGGCTTCAAAAGAACTCGGGTATTGCTGGGTTAATAATGATATTTTCGTAAATATTGTATTAAAATTAATCAAATATGGCGCCGCCGCACTTTCGACCAATTACGCAGCAAGTAATACAAAACGACGTGAAAGTGTGCCTTATTAGTAAAGGGTCGTTAAAAAATTATGTTGTGGCAAAAGTGGTACTTGCATAGAAAACATTTGATACATTTCTTTCTGGTAGAACATACATGTATATGAATTACCGCTAAAGCTGTTAATGTGAAGGCCCTTATTAATGGATGAACCAAAAAGTTCGTCTGCGTCAGTGGGATGTCCCTATTTCAGAAGACGGGATGCAATCTTTTGTGGTTACCAGTGTCGTCAGTAGAATTCTGCAAGGACAGAATGCGACAATATGTCATTCTTTGTAAGGCTTCATCAAAATGCATTGCACCAATGCTTCACAGGATGCTATTTTATAGAATCCATTCAGAGGAACTTTATGCAGATACTTCACAGAGTGGTACAATACATTACTATATTTAGTGCTCAGCAGCAGCAAGCTCAATTTGTTTCATCCTACGCCCTAAAATGACCACAATGAGAGCCATATGCCATTTGATATAATCCCTACTAATGATAACATCACCTATTTAATTAACCAAGAAGTTACAGTTGTCGAACTCTTTGCGTAATGCAAGACGCAAGAATGATATGTGCTAAATTGTTGTATCTGGCACAGCTTCCTGCCCTTTATTTTGATCTCTTCACATCATGCAACAGATACAGACCCCCTAAGTTCTAAATTGCGTCCCTCGATCACAGGTTCCTATAAGTGTTATTGACTGAGTTACCGCTGTTTTTTCTTGCGTGTGTGTGTGTGTGTGTGTGCATGTGCGGGTGTTGTGAGTGTGCGTTTGTTTAGGTTAGGTGGTGGGTTTTTATATGTGTCCATGTGTGTGTGTGAGTGTGTGTGTGTGTGTGTGTGTGTGTGTGTGTGTGTGTGTGTGTGTGTGTGTGTGTGTGTGTGTGTGTGTGTGTGTGTGTGTGTGTGTGTGTTAGAGATATAGTTTCTAGTGTATTGATAGAGTGTCTCTTAATAAGGCTAATAGGACTAGTTACGACGATTGTGTTCCATATCTTCGCAGAACCCGAAAATAATAATACGATATATGACCACTATTTTAAAATTACACTCCATGGTTTATCGTGGACAGAGGATGGGAGCTAGGCATACCAGCAAGGTTACAAAGCCACCTTGCTAATTAACTGTGCTTATTTAGTGTACCAAACGTGCTATTGGAACTTACTTAAGAGCATTGTCTGGACCCGCGAGATTGCCAGCGGCATGCAGCCAAAAACCATACTGGTCACACTAGACTCGCAGTCAAAACTTGTCCGCTCGTACCATCGTAGAGTAATAATAGAAGTAGTGTTCTAGCATTGACTTCTAAGCTCCGTAATTTGCGACAATTAGTGTACTGCTACCTTTGTAATCGTTGCTCGTTATCCCGGCTTAACATGCTGTTTCTTTTGTACAATGGCAATGGCCATAGTTTACTGTCTCTTATGTAACATAGGTTCAGTAACTTGTGAAGATTTGAATCAATTTGCAGCATGGATGATTATTGTGTATGATTCGCTGAATAGGGCCACACAGAAACGCACAACAGTGATGTTTTTATTTAACAATTGAATTGCCATCATATGACTTTGGTGTTTTTGGCATAAAATTATTTTTTCGTGCCTATCCACGGCGACATTGAGCACTATAACAGAAAGTTATTTACAACTTTCTTATGTATGCGTTTGTGTAAATCTAAATTCCATAAGCAGTCAGAGGATAAATGAATATTTACTACTAAGGGAACATTCCATCTACGGAACAATGTACAGATGCATAGATGACAAACCTCTTAGTGCGTTATCGAAATAATACCGGCTTTGTTATGACCAATGACTCGTAATGGGACGAAACCTTAACTCATGGGCTGCCATTGAATTTATATCTTTGTACTTAAATTGTTAAATTTTGTCTATTTGAGCAAGTGTCATTGTAGATACATTAGTTAATTTCGCATGCTGAAGCAATTAAAGCATTTGGCAATAGAACATTAGCATAACAATTTTAAAGCAGTTTTGTGTGTGTTATTCATCAGCAAAACTGACACGCACCCACCCACCACCCTTCGGAATAACCTTGTTGGGACGGATATTGTTGAATGAATGTAAGCTCTGATTGCTTTACTACATTGCCCGGTATATGATGCCTCTATATCTATATATACATCGTTATTGGATTGTCGCACAGCACGGATTCACAGATTTTATTCAATTCTACCGAGTTTCGAAGACAGAACTCACCACGACTCGGGGAGCAAACCCATATATCGGGGCTACAACCATTTCATCACGTGGACATTATTGCAGCCCGCACAAATCGTTCAGCGAATACAGATAACCCGCAAAACCACTGATGCCATCTTCTGTTCGAAGGGCTGCATGCCACGTTAATTAATGCATCCAGCAATAACACCTTTATTACGACCAATAGCACGTAGCATTCATAAAACACAACTAAATCGAACATACATGAATTAAATAATACTGTCATCAAACATTTACATAGTTTTTGATTAACATCATTAGATATTTTATTATAACAATGTTCTCGATTGCGTTGAACGGCTATTAACTGACGACGAGGACGATGAGGTATTATATTGTACGTCACCGCCTGGAAACTCCGCGTCAATCGTGCTGCAGCGTGTTGATTGAAAACCCTGATGTATGTAAATATACGCGAAGCTGCAATCCGCTGTTATATTCGCTGCTGCGTGTGCCATCAATTATTTGTTAAACACCTGTCTACGATGGTAAAACCATTTGGTGCGCAATCAATCACTGCCAATTGTGGGTCGCTTTTCGCTGGACAGGCAATTCCAGTACTATCTGATGTCACCAATCCTTGTCAGGGGAAGTTGCACATTGTTCGTTGTCCTCTGGACGCCACATGCGACATAACAGCACCGACGTAGATCCAACACCTAATAATACATTCATTTCGATGAATTACATTCAAATACTAAATTACGACAGTGTAACAATAAAGCAGATAGATATAAATTAGCTGTTGCAGGTTTGGGTGAAACATTGATTAACACTGAATGGTATTTATTTATTGAATGACTCCCTGGGTATATTTATTGTTTTTTTGCCACTAACCGTCTACACATAAGCATATTGTCATGTTCACCTTAAGCTAAATTGCAACGTTACATTCAGCAGTTAAAATATATTATTTCTGACGAAAAATGTCTCATGCAAAATAACATATCCTTTACGACAATGATGCCATAAACACTTATATTCCCGATGCCATTTAATCTACAAGCACGTTGGGATGCGATATATTTGAATTCTACATCGTAGGTCTGTTCGAAAAATTGTAAAATGCACGATTATTATGCGCAAATATTTCATCGATCGGTGTTAATATTTACAAGAATTAAACTACATTATATTTTCGTCAACATTAATGTTCATACATTCAAAATATAAAATGCCAATTCCATTTCACCTCTTCCGCATCATATTGTATTATTCGTCATGTGTAACCCAGTCACATACCCCAGCTGTATTACGGTACAGATGCATGCATTTTAATATGTATTTACGTATGTATGTATGTATGTATGTATGTATGTATGTATGTATGTATGTATGTATGTATGTATGTATGTATGTATGTATGTATGTATGTATGTATGTATGTATGTATGTATGTATGTATGTATGTATGTATGTATGTATGTATGTATGTATGTATGTATGTATGTATGTATGTATGTATGTATGTATGTATGTATGTATGTATGTATGTATGTATGTATGTATGTATGTATGTATGTATGTATGTATGTATGTATGTATGTATGTATGTATGTATGTATGTATGTATGTATGTATGTATGTATGTATGTATGTATGTATGTATGTATGTATGTATGTATGTATGTATGTATGTATGTATGTATGTATGTATGTATGTATGTATGTATGTATGTATGTATGTATGTTTGAATTTCTTTCATTTACGTTGTTCTATACTAGGAGACTTCAGTGGATTCGGCTGCTCCTAGGTATGTGAATATTTCTTTGCAATTGCTCTGAATGCTTATGTTCTGGGTGTCAGTGCGAATCGGCAAATTTTTGAATAAATATGAATGCGACAGCTTTGTTTCCTAATTCAGGCGCCGTTATTTTTTGTTGTGTCCTACGGCGTTTCACATTGCTTTGGAATACGTGTAATGTTCCTCGCCCACGCAATTGCGGGTTGCAAAGAATGTAATCTGATTGCGCTATTTGCGGTTCCATTTTATAGATCAACAATCGTCGTGTAAGGTGGAAAGATATGCTGGTATATGGGTTTAATTATCGGAGGGGTCCAACAATTATACGCAGATAAAGTCAGCTTAATCACACTACCAACAGTTGTTGCTAAGCAGCAAATACTATTTACGTATATCACGTCTAGAATAATCGTTACACCCCAAATGGTGTTTGCTAGTGACCAATATGCCGTGGATGGTGTCAGAAGTTTATCATGTGTGCTTAAACGTAACACACTTGACATTATCATATTTGGCATGCATTCAAGAATTATTCACTATTTTCATCATCAATTTGACAAAATGTAATTAAAGGGTACCGTCTACGATCAAATACTGACCACGGAGATCGCCTTAGCAATAACTATAGAATATACGTATAGAATTCCTGGGGTTTTATCTTAACACACATAGTCTTATAAAGTGATGCGCAATTAGAATAATGGGACTTTTTAAGATGACATCGGTAATTATTTTTAATATCAACACATTTACGCCATACAACCTTTATGACCATATAGCATATATGTATCCACGGCTTTTAACGACATATCTAAAATTCCTACATTGAATACTATAACAATTGAGAGGGACATTTTCCCAAAACATATTGTCAAAGAGACTTTCCATGTTTATGGCTTTTTGCTTACAGCTTAAATCGACAGTGCAATGGATCAACGACATGGCTTATCATATACACGACATTTATAGTTGAAGTGATAGATTTTTCACTGTCAGGCGATGTATTGGTAACAGGAATGACATAAATAATACCTAATCATCTTGGTTTTATGATAAACCTTCTTATTTATACGCATCTTTTAAGCCGAAATTGCTATGCTGGTCACGAAAATGGTGAAATGAGATAATAATGGAATAAATACTGTACTGATAAATATAAGCGAATATCGAACGGGAGTAAGTCAATAACTACTGTTACACAGGCTGAGTTGGCTAAGAGTCAGTAATAGTGTTATATCGTTGTATATAGCATCGTTAATGCTCACCTAAATCTTCATAATCATGTGCCCGAGCTAGACCAATCGGCTGTATGATATCTTCTCACTATCCAACCCCATAAATGTGCGATTAATCACATTATTGAACATATCTCCAAAATATCGTATTTTCCATAGAATCGCCACCATTTAGATGCCGTTATTGCCTGAATGCGTTTGACTGTATCTTGAAAATATGATATTCGTCCGTGGAATCATTAGTTCCAAGCGAAGTATGTTAGTTGCACTGCATATGTTGTTGTTATGTAGGGAAAGAAAATGTCAACTGAACGAAAAATCGTATATTGAGCCCATGGTTTATCGTTCCGAAGTTCATATTGAACTGTGTGTAGAGTATAATTCTAATATGGTTTCATTTCATTTAAAACGAATCGGCGCAGTTCCACATTTAATTCGTCAACTGTGAACATTAAATTGGAAACGTTTGTAGAGTTCGAGCATGATTACAATTACGCATACATTTGACACTAATGAGCTTGGGTCTAATGTTCGGTAATGTAGGTTATATTTACCAGTTAAATGTGTCTGCTTGTTTCTGATCAACTTACGTGATTATAGCTGACGTTTCAATGTTCATCTGATCTTTGCTGCTCTATCCCGCAATGACGACTTAAGCTGTGCCCATGTCACATCTGGACGGCTCAACATCCGGTTCACTTTGAGCCCCTTTCCGTGCTTTCTATACGTATATCTAATCGGTGCTGCACCCCTTGCACTGTGTCCACGTCATAATTAGCGAGTGGTTAACACCCTGTTCACCTTGAACCCCTTTCCGTGCATACTAAACGCTTATCAGTACAGCTCTCTCTTTCCATATACAATCTTACACCACTGATTTTCATCGCCTTCACAATCACTCATGATTCCGGCCGTATTTTTACATCTTCATCTACATTGCAATATTCGCTCCGCGCCACAAATCAACACATTCGTACACGTCAGCAAATTATGTAAAATGACATTTCCGTAGCACAAAATATACAGATGCAGATAACACTATTGGATTGCTGTGGTTTCGCTTCTGTCTGTGGGTTCTTTGTGCTACTGCGTATATGATGACAGTAATTTGGGGAACTACACAAACAATTGTTATCTGTAATCTTAATACTTATTATGGAATAGCGTATAAGTCATCAACTTAACTCAAAGCAAACCGTATTCCGGGATGATTCTAGGTGACTTACTGGTTGTCAACCAACTTAGCTAAGTCAAATTCATATATTACCGTCATTAGTTACATTAGGATTATTTAAACACAAAATCATAATTTCGTTATAGTCCCTAAAAATATCACTAATCTTGAAATTTTACTGACAAATAATTATTATTTAAATCATAGAAACCCTAACTCCTCAGCATTATTTTAAGGTGATACCACGAGTCAATTTATACAATTAATGCCCTATTATTTTTACACCAAACTTTCCATCCAAATAAGTTGTATGAAAGGTTACACTAAATTGTATTCCCACCCAGCTACGCCACTAACTCTGTCATTAAGATCAGATTTACAATGACATTTGTTCCTATTCTATTCGATAAGGCAATGGCTTTAAGACGTTCAATGCGCTTTTTAACAGCTTCGAGTTAGGGCATGTGGTTTAACGGTTGACTACACTACAAGTTAATGCTGATGTGTCACTCTTTTGCACATGTCAGCCAATGAACTATCATCATAAATAATTGGCTATTATCAGTGGGCTAAATTGATGCCATGTTCTCGTTCTAGACATTGTTGTCTACTTAATGACGTGGGTCATGTTACTGAAATTACTGATATTGGTAAAATGGTGCATTATAAATGATAGGCAAATAAGCGCCTAGAAAGAACAGCCCGCCAGGAAATGTAAACACGATTATATAATTCTATATTAAGACGTACTTAATATTTCTTTGTACAGCTGAATATCGGTATAACTGTATCAATTAGATATCAGAAAATGATTGTTCAATTGTATCATTCTTATGTAGCATTTATCCAGTTTATTTCATAATCGTACATTTGCGGATATGTTCCCTTCTATTATAATAGGACATATCCTTGACCAACGCCAGCAGCCAATCCATACTTGATGCTTTGTATTTGCAGCACTACAGCGGGATATTTTCTTGCACGGTATTGATTCAAACCTATACACCTTTGAAAACAAGTTACTTGTTATTTGCAAGAGCGAATTCTTAATGTCATAAAATACCTTGAATATGAGAAATTTAGCAATGATCAGAGGTTTATCGGTCCAATATGCTGTAACAGCCGTTAGATACAAGATAACATGTGGCATATATCAAACAAGCAAACAACTAGCAAACTGGGCCCGTATTATAATATGGAAAATACGATTGGTCCACAGCATAATATTAATCAATTTGAACGCATTAATGTTATGTAAGGGAAACGTAAATATACACACACACAATGTACTTTTCGCCAAATATCATCGGCTCTGCTGAAATCGTTATCAATTTATACTTGTTCATTATAGTGACTGCACTCTATATCATTGCTTGTATGATAAAAAAAATCGTTATCTTGATTTTATGGTGTCTGAATCGCCACGTAAGTCTTGGATGTTGGCAGTAATCGACATAGTTTGATTCATTTATACTTAACGTAATCACAATTGATAAAGATCTGCAGTGCCCAAGCATGTAATGCCAATATTTAATCGTTTAATGCTGCGCCACCCGATGCGAATCGCTGCGATTAGTCGATGCTCACATACAGCTACGAGACAAGCTGAATACACAGAACGCCAAGAGCTATATTCCTCTAACACCTATGTCTCCTTCTGATAATGCATAAACAAACTAAATATTTAGCCGAAATTGTTTTTCTGCTAGGCAATTTGATTGAGTAATCATTCCAATGGTTTGGAGAAGCAAAAACCATTGTTCTGAATCCATGGGCTAGATTCTCACAAGCAATGATAATTATGCGTCCGTCGTTTTGTTAGCAATTATTGTGCCTCGACCTGGAATAAAGTCACCCACCATCGCCCCTGCAATGCAAATATTATATTTTGACGTACTACGTGCAAATTGTATTGCGTTTGCACTTCTGGAAAATTTGTAGGTCACTATCGTGTTTCGGAAGTCAAGGTGAAATTTATTCACATATGTCAATTTCAAGCGAGGTAACATTTTTGTGTATATCAAATCACCAATTTGTTTGTGTTCCTCCAATTAAAGTATTGACCAAAATACTGATAATCCCTAAATGTATCATTACATGGAAGCACACATCGGCTAGGCCTGGTAATCTGCCATGTCCATACTATGCTATTTGCTATTTGTGTACTACGTTAAAGCTAAAAACATGAATATGGCGTATTAAACTAGTATCACATAAATGCTTTAGCTAGCATTGGATCCGACATTTTATTTGTAATGGATTCATGCCAATCACTCATTAGTTTATATGATCCAACGAAATAAACCCAACTGGGTAAAACGATTAACTCCTCCGTCTCCACTAGGCTGCAGAAGTGAACCTATGTTATTCAACATTCTATAACTTTATCTCGGCTTGTCTGCTTCAAATGTTATACTCTGCCTTCAGGATCATAATAAAAATCAGTTAGCTTTGTTAGGGAGTTATGCATTGTTGCTCGGAACTTGATGCAAATGCAGGATAAGACACGAATGCATGAAGGGAATGTATACGACGCAATATAATGCCGCTAATTCGCAAACAGTAATAATTGACAAAATGATGAACTTGTAGATGTAATTGTCGTTATGCTGAGCGTGAAGTCAGCTCGTTTGTCAGTACCAATCATGTTAGGTATTTATATACCAGCATCCTTTTGAACTCCAATCTGTCTTGACTCTTCACAGCATGACCACGACTTAATACGACAAGATGGTTCGGGAAATGGATAACAGAAAGTCACGTTGCGTCGTTTATCGAGTTAGTGGTGTCCATGTTACACTAGAACGATAAATATTGAATGTACTGTAAAGTCGTCAACATGTTGCGAAACATTTGACATTTAACAATGAATACTAATATTTCATAAACATGCATGTATATTAACATAAACTGAGATGAATACTGCAAAAAATATCGTGATGTCACATGGGCACGTTGCAGGACTATAATGAGGCTTACGATAATGGTCTCATTACTAACTACTCTGTTGAGCTGCATCGGTATTGCTACCGGATCCAACAATATTCCTCTCCGTGCAAAGACACAATTTGAATGTCGCTTATGTGAGTGGCCTTTAGTGGCAATACAACATTCGAATATAATATTGCCACATGCTATATGTCGAAGCATAATTAAATGATCGTCTTGTCTTGTTTCCACTTCGACAACCACTGATGATTGGTGTTATATAGTAACCAATTAGGTTATATAAGACTTCAAAATGTTAAGATCACTTAGAGACATCAATAGCGTTGAGTCGATGTCATATCGAATGTCTTGTATCGGTGGTAAGTAGTGCGATATGAACCAGGCTCTGCAATCTATGTGATGATCTCAGTCGTCCAAAGGATCATAGCCGATCACATTGATTGGCACAAACACCATATTCAAATAGTCAATTTGATACAATGTATACTCACACAACGGCTAAAAACGAATATGGACTTGCACCACTGTGAATTGTGAGCAAACTTTGCTGATGATAAAGCACTATATATGACAGCAGAAAATTTGTAGTAAGAAAGATTATCTTGTGACTCACGTGATCCATTTTAGTAAATTTAGCATATTTCTCTAAAAAACACATCACGATATCATAAGATGCATTAGTCCCAAGGGGATATTCTACCTAAGGAATAATGTAGAGACGCATAGATAGCAAATACCCATTAAAATCTTATATAACATGGTAAAATAAAACTTTCTAAGCATCAGTGATGTCATGGAATCGCTCTCAATGAAACTTCATTGTGATTTAGTCTTCCTATCTTTTCACCAGTTCCCAGTTCACACAAGCATCATCATCTTCTCTTGTGGCGGTACTTGTATGCTATTTAGGCAAATACGTATTTTACATGCTTTTTGTGTTATAAAAGGGAATTAATGGTTGTTTTTTAGCTTACCCGTTATTGAAGTAATTGACATCGTAGGACAGTTTATGGCTAGTAGCTTTCACTATTTGGGTTAAAGGCAGAAATACAGTACGTTTAACAATTATACGATGGGCACTTTAATAGGATTGTTTCGAGACAAACGGACAGGATATGGCCGTGTTCTTCAATAAACAACTACTGCCTAGTGATTCATTAGCATTATAGCTGTTTGGTTATGACCAATGACCCGTTATAGGACGAAACCCATACAAATGGGATGCCATTAAGTTTGTCTATATGTGTCATAGCAAAAACGTTCAATGTTGACGCATGCCGAATAAATCGAAGCATGGTTTGGTACATTTGGCAATTGATTGAGCCGTCCAGAATAACATTTTGCAATGCAGTTTATAGATTCTGTATATCAATCATTGTTAACCAAAACCCCCATCCCAACTGCTACTAACAAGGTTTGTTCTCCTACCAGACGTAATGGACTCGAACCATGGCCTGCAATATCTCCACAATGCAGTACAAAAATAAAAAGGGTGCTTCATCCTTAAAATACTTCGCAATTTATTAAAAATATTGAAGCTCTGGTGAGAAAATTGGAGCAATTTTGTTGCAACTGATAATGCTGAATGGACATTAGGTCAACTTGTGTTATTTTTATTGCCTGACATAGGATGAGAAAATATAAGTATCAATATTGTATTGTTACATAGTAAACCTCTAGAAAACTCAGCGCGCATTTTGTTGCAAACAGTATCTTTCATGAACCACTTAGAGTCCACTCTTTTGAGAAAAAAGGAACATGCTTTGAATCAAGATAGAATAGTTGGTCACTAATGTCGTCACGAATATCATTCCATAAAACGCGACACGCAAACATTAATATATTCTGCTAGACACTGTGTCCTCTGTGACAACTTTGGCAAAGCTCCGACTGGTTGAATGGTCCGCTTTCACTACTTCTTTGAATAATATGTCTCAAGAAGATGGTGTCGTTTTGATCTCTTTGGATTTTCCTTGATCCAAGTGATACACGATCTGGAGAGAGATGGGTATCAGACGTTTCTCTTGATATGACATTAATGCAATGGCTGTTTCCGTTCCAGTAGTATTGAAAGTGATGATATATATTATGAAGTAAGCCTCGACAAAAATGAATATGACCATTTTTTTCCTAAACAAAGCAAGTACACTTAAACCGATAGATCAACGATCTAATCTTAATGTTTATATTAAGTGAGCATTTGCACACGCCCCCTCTTAGGGTTCTGTCAAATGATACTTTTGTGGCTTGTGTAACGGTAGGCGGGAGACACCCTGTTCCAATATGCATTGTTATGTTGTTTGCTTCTGTCATGTGAATCACGGCAGTGAGGGACACTGATTCACAACTACCCTTGATAGACCTCACTGTTCCTCACACCCACAGGAACGGTTAGTGGCCTGTGGCAAAATATCATAACTAATGTCTTCAAATAACACATATGTTGGCAATTACTCGGCACTTTCCAAAAGCAATACACTTTTGTTGTTAATATTGTGTGAGAAAGTCTGAATGCATGAATATAGGGAATATGTTGTACCATGTCCATGGCTGGCTGGTAATTGAATCCACTCAGTGCACAGCCCGAGATTGCTCTCTCCTAAGCAACCGCTGTTAAAATGACTGACGACAATGCAGGTAAAAACTGCACCTGCAGTTAACTAGATTCAGTATAAAGCAAGGACTAATTTTGGCAGAGTGTAGTGCATGGTACATCAGGTATGACTCAAGCTATTCTCTACTTTCATTTCTCCGGGTGGGTACATGTGTCAACTCATGTTTGCTGGTGCATTGGTACAACTGAAAATCATTTCACACTTGGTCTTAATTTAGACCAAATATTGGTGATAGCCGATAAACGTCGAAGATATATGTTGATAGTCGCATTTGTTAGTCATGAAACCATTGGTCAGCAACACCGTCAATCATTTGCGAAACGGTTAGTGACAAAGCGTATAACACCGGAGTCCGATGGTTGGGGTACTAATTATTTCATTACATGCACTGTTGCACGGAATAATATTACAATACATTTCTATATATTACAACTTTAATTAATATATACAGCAATGTGTTAAACATCAAGTATATATATATATATATATATATATATATATATATATATATATATATATATATATATATATATATATATATATATATATATATATATGTATATATATATGTATATAAATATATATATATGCATTCGTATCTTCATATATATTTGTGCATATAAGGCATATAAATAAATATATATATACACATATATATGCATTCATATCTTCATATATATATATGAATATATATATAAATATATATATTTATAAATATATATATATGTATATATATATATAAATATATATACTTATATATATATATTTATATATATATATGTGTGTGTGTTTTTGTGTGCGTGTGGGTTTATATATATATATATATATATATATATTTGTTACATTTATATGTTTTTGTTCTATATGATTACATGTATTGTATGCATGTTCATATACATATATGTGTCTGGCATTAACCAAACATTTTTAAAGCCACTTAATTGTTCGACATCTAGTAGACCGGGTTTGCTAAATGTCATCAAATTTTCATTATGACTATAGATGTGATATAGAAATGTTTATTTATCATGAACAATTTGACCATGGCACTTAAAGAGAAACTAGTCGTTTTGTTTAAGGGTAAATAATGGCTGACTTTAGACGTTTGCATGTACCATTAGCGTATACGAATTTGGTTCGGAAATCATTTTTAAATTAATATTTTTATCGGCTCGTGTACAGAATGAGGGCAGAATGACGTACCGGTCGTATAGGAACAACTGCTCATTCGTACGGCTGTTTGTGGTCATTTCCTCTCTTCCTCGGTCCCCTCCCCCCACCTCCCCCCTCTCCCTCACCATGCTGAATTTCCGCAATATCAACATTACATATGGCTCATTCATCATGAAACAAACTGTCCAGTTCATCAACTGGTGTTATGAGTATTACATTCTACATTCAACACAAGGTAAATGACAGCAAATGAAGCCTCGAACATTAGCGATGCTACTGAAGCAGCAGAATTCGAGCCTGCAATCATGGTAAACATTTATTACGGGTATTTATGTTGATTAATGTTACGGTTGCCATATGAAGCCCATAGATGCGTATTTCTTAAGTCTGCCGTTCCTTGATGACCATGATGATATCGTCTGAGATATTTATGGGTTTGCTTTATGTTTGCTTTAGACGAATCGAAGCAAGAGTGTGTATAGTATGACTCCACAACGAAAACAATCCTTCTGTCCGTTCTTATTGTTCCTATGGTAATGAGACATCTACAACATACTATGT
>CM067343.1:17498611-17515891 GCA_034190875.2 Urechis unicinctus
ACAGCCGCTCGGCAAATAACTGGTTTTTGCTATCGCTTGTCAAATATTTACATGGCCCTTGTAATGTATTTTCTACTGTATTGCAGCAATGTGGGTACCAGTCCAATCACTCGCTCTTAGAACTTAAGCCTCCATAATCTTGTTAATCTTGAATTAAAAGTCGCACTTGTTTCTAGTTCGAGACAACAAGCCATTGCTGTAAAACTTCACATTGCCAATGATGAATGCGAGATATTATGACAAATCAGCATTCACACGCCGGTCATTCCAAACGTGCATAACGCACACAATCACTTAATACGCTTACGTTATCACCTCCAAGTAATAGCTTTCGGATGTTTCACAAATTGCCCTTAAATAGTTGTGTTATCAACGATAGATACTTATCACAAGCATCTACTATACATCATATTAATAATGCCTAATAATACAAATCGATAGCGAATTGTGAGATCAATAGAATTAGTAGGTATATTGTAATGAAATGCAACGTGTTCCACTGGCAAACATGAGTTATTACACTGTAGGAAAGGAAACCCATCGAATGCTATTTTGCGATAATATCTTCGAGACAAATTCCTCCACCCTTTACCAAGTATTCCCACATATTTTACATCTATTCGCCCAGAGGAGTGTTCGTACTACAAGCTTCCACCTAACAGAGAGAAAAAAGCAAAGGTTCCTCGGTAGTGTGATTGATTACCCGTGTAATGGCAATGGGTGTGGTTTGAATTCGATTACCATTCCATGCACATGACTGGTAGACATTAAAGCACCAAAAACAAATATTTCAGCAAAAATACCCTAACACACCTACATGAAAATATGGCATACTTCCATTATATATATATATATATATATATATATATATATATATATATATATATATATATATATATATATATATATATATATAGATATATATATATATATAGATATATATAGATATATATATATATATATATATATATATATAGATATATCTATATATCTCTCTCTCTATATATATATCTCTCTCTCTATATCTATATCTATCTCTATCTATATATATATATATATATATCTATATATATATATATATATATATATATGAATACCAGCACCCTATCACTCGCCGCGTATTTTGGGTTATTCACTTTCATGATGTGTCGTATGGTTGTGTATATATTAATTAACTATGTAATAACGTGCCGCGCATTATGACTGTATTGATTGAAGTGCTCCTTATTGACAAGACATGTAGACCCGTGTCATGGGCCACACTAGTAATGCGACTTCCTGTGCTGCTATTGTTTTACTTTCACAACAACGCACGAGGCCCAATAAACATTCCTATAGTCATAATACCCAGGTGAATATATGTTACTTCGGTTAATCCTGGGATAGCTGTTGAATAATCATGTACCAGTAAGTTTATCTTGACCCATACACACAACGTTTGAGGATATATTTATCCAATCGAACGCAAATAAATATCCACGTGCTCTTCAAAAACCTGTCACTCATCCATGATGTATGATGGAGATGAACTATAAGGCTCCTACCTGAATAATGGCAATTAACTCGGGTGAAGACGTAGAAAACACATACTTAAGTATAATTGGGGAAATTTATTAATGTATGCATTCGATATAAGCCATTATTCATTTGCAATCTGCAAAGTGGATATGATTCGGCAAAATATCACTATCTATTGCCGTGTTGAATTGGAATGAAAAAGCAACAATAATAAATTAGATTATTTTAACATATGGTCTTCCTGCAGCAAATGGCTTAGTCGAACACGATCTACACTATAATCAATATGCTGTCGTCACCGGTGGTAGTTCCTAGATATTTCGTCTTTGTTATGTTCGTTCCATAGGAGCCGATAAGATGTACGGATACCCCAGTGTCTCGAGTTGTCTGGGGTGCGGAGCAGCATCGCATTAATAGTTTCTTATCCACTGAACAACTAGTATATCTGTAAGAGATCCTCATGTAGACATCTAGTGTACAGAGTAATCTGTGGGCGAAAATCAAACACATAGAATATTATCTTTGTAGCCTTGACCTTCGTTCTAATATGATGAAATCAAGCATACATACATACATACATACATACATACATACATACATACATACATACATACATACATACATACATACATACATACATACATACATACATACATACATACATACATACATACATACATACATACATACATACATACATACATACATACATACATACAGACATACATACATACATACATACATACATACATACATACATACATACATACATACATACATACATACATACATACATACATACATACATACATACATACATACATACATACATACATACATACATACATACATACATACATACATACATACATACATACATACATACATACATACATACATACATACATACATACATACATACATACATACATACATAAATACATACATACATACATACATACATACATACATACATACATACATACATACATACATACATACATACATACATACATACATACATACATACATACATACATACATACAGACATACATACATACATACATACATACATACATACATACATACATACATACATACATACATACATACATACATACATACATACATACATACATACATACATACATACATACATACATACATACATACATACATACATACATACATACATACATACATACATACATACATATATATAAGTATATACATTAAAAGCATTTTTATAGCGCGTGTTTCCAGGAAATAATCCTGCGCAAAGGCTTTTAAGAGAGCAGTTAATGGTTATAGCACTGACTAAAAGGAAATTTCCTAAGGGTAAATTTAATGGCGTATTCAAACGACGAAAGGGGATTGGACGTGCGTTCCACAAATTGGTGTGGCATTACATAAAGCTCTGGCACCGTATAAAAACACATTTGGAGAGCGAAGGTAAGTTGCTGTAGGTAGCTTTTCACGGTTCTATAAACAGCCTTAAAGGTGGGTTATAGAATTTAGTATTAAATGCAGCTTTCCACAGGGAAGCCAATAAAGGGAACGCATGTTGTATTGAATGTTATCCTCGTGCTTTCCGTTTGCAACAAGGCGGGCGTGGTATTTTGTGCTGCACAAGCAATGTCATTGTATATTCGAAGAAGTGCAGTCTCAGTACTGTATGCAGGTTTATAGGCCGGCTGTTACTATTTGTCAAGCCGATTGGTCATTTATCAAGGCCATAAGCTTTGTTCCAATATTGAGCATTCTAACTTTTTTTAAAGAGATCTGCTATCTCCTATATGAACACTGGTGCAACGAAAGCATTAAGCAATCTACACTTGTCTTCTTGAATCAGATTACTGAATCAGTCAATAAGAGAGCTAATGCCTCTCCATTGTTCATATTCAATTATGTAGATATATCAATATGAGTTTTATACCTATCTGATTTCCATACCAGTTCTTTCGCGTTCACTGCAATGGAATATTGGCCATCAAGTAAAGCAGAGCCAAAATGAGGTAATATATCCACGCAGTCATAATGAAGTGTGTCAATTCCTCTGAAGTGTTGTGAGGTAACCGATTTGCTCTCAACGAGCGTTGATATTGTATGGTGCTTACATACTTAGTAGTATGATTCTTGCGAAGCGGCGTCAAGCCTCAAAGTTTGTATCAACTGGCTTTCTTATTCAAGTTTTAATCTGAGCCACCAGGCTTTCCTATTTACGAGCATAAACTGAGGCGTTTGTCTGTTCTACCTCAGAGGTTCGTAGTCACGCACAGGATGAAGGACAACAATAGCCTCCGGGTGACCGACAATGTCAGGAGCTTTTATCTCGCCGACGCAGGGCTTTTTAATCACATTCAAGATTTGATAATGAGGCTCCAATCTCTTTTGTTCAAGAATATTACCTTTTCGTGGACCTGTTGAACCTTGCAGTCAACTTCATGAAGCTTTAATATAGCGTGTAGCTGACCAGCATTGTCGGAAGTGCTTTCATCTATCCGACTTTGTCCGTCGTAACCTTAAACATGCTGTCTCAAAAACTACTTAAGTCACCGTCACAAATAGTATAGGATACTCCGAGCAGCACCGTGTGCAATGAGCTTCTGTGAAAGGGTGACGCAGGTATGGGAAAACATCAAGGTACTTATATAGCACCTAGAAAAATTCGGTCTGCAAGAGGACCAAGTCATACGACTGTAACTTATATAGTGAGCTTCTAGATTAGGCAAATGCTATCATTACAGACATACTCTATCTGTGACGAGGAATGTCTAATTCCATGCCTTATAAAACTCTGTGCCAATATCGATTTTACTTATGAAAGTGGCATGTCGCATGCCAGATCCACACTTAATCACTTAATGGTTTAAGAGAATCGAGCGCCATTCATCGTACGATATGAATGCATTCATGATGTTAATGATAAGTCGGGTCATAGTCCGGTTATCTTAAAATTGTGCTTTAGAGTGTTACATGTAGATTTCGCCAAATACAATCGGGTACTAAACGCAAGTGGAAGAGTGAAAAGAGTAATGGCATGGATTTGTACAAAGACACCCTGCGTTAAAATGTTGGCTTATACTCATGTTGCCACAGGAGCTTTATCGTGCACGAACCCGAGTTGCTGCAAGCATGTTGAGCAATTTCATGATGACATAATTTATGCTTGCGTGGCATCTTCTCTCCGCAGTATTCTGACTAGCCGATGAAAGGATCACCGGGATGGGTGGACCTCCGAAGTCCAATATATATATATATATATGTATTCATATCTATATTGCTCTCTTTTGTTTAACAGCGTTAAATTATGTAGGTTTGCTTATGCATATAAACAGAAACAAGAGATTTCCCGTTTCCATTTTCCTCCATGGTAGGCCAATAGGACTGACTAAAATCGATGCTTTCACATCGCTTTCAGGTGGTAACTCTCCATGGCATATACTTGAAAAGTTTGCATTGAAAATTGTATTTCGAGATGCCACTGGATTGAACGCTAATAAGTATCTGTGTAAATACAAATTTCAAGTTACCTAAGACAGTTGAAATTGCTGCTGTGGTGTTAAGCTATACTCCGGGTGGCACTGTTATCAGAATAGGACTTATACACACCTTAATACACCTAAGCTAATAAACACACTTCAAAATGCCAACCAAATCTCTGTCATTGTGGCGTCCGTCACTTAATAATAATATATCTAGCACACAGAAGATATTACTTTCGGCTAACATTTGGCAGCAGGTTAATTCGTAGGTTTTTTTTGCAATATTTGAAAACGGCAGGGTATTGCCTTTTGAAGGATTGATTTAATAGACAATTACAAGATACCATCTGCGTAAAGCAGATCATTGACTACATAAAAAAAGTACTTTCGAACTCAATGTAATGAAAGCGCGCATGCCTTGACAACGGGTCCATTTTCGAAAGCAATGGTTTAACTTAATGTAATGCTGCTATACCTTTCAGCATCAAACTGTCTGCTGCGATTGGTAGATAGGTGTATGTTATTAAAATGTGCCCATTCGTACAGCTAAAATTCAGCTTTATGTTTATGTGTGCCGAACGTGTGCAGATGACCAAAGCAGTGGTGATTAAAAAAAGAAGTCGATGTACTGCGAAGTAATTGCAACAGGTCCATAAATGTACATGAATGTAGTCAAAGTAATCAGTGCGTAGAATACATATGACATGCTTAATGGCTAGAACTGTTGGGCAAAGTAGGCTTAAAACCTATCAGCGTATATCGTCATTATCAAAATTGCATTGGTTATGCTTCGCTTACTTAACGCGTTGAAGGGTTCGGTGTTCATTATTGTTTGTTTTACTCGTTGTTGCTCTTTGTTTACTTTATAATGCAGTGTAACATATAAGCAACTGATCCAGAGGCGAAACTACCTTTACTTGCTGTGGCATCTTCTGTCGGATAGTTTGTTTTTTCCAAATAGGTGCATTGATAGAGAATAGCGGCGAACAACACAACGTCATAAAGCCATTGCAGCAATTTCTTAATACTTGTCCACGTTTTACATCGTGACCTACATATGCCATTAGTTATTGTTGATATCAGCAGCAAGGTAATATAACGGGCGTTCGTCTGATCGGTTATTGCATCGTGAGTTGACTCACCAATGTCTTTTATCACAATTTATCATGCCGTTGAAATGCAAGGTTGTTAATAATCAGATTGTGTTGGGATTATCTGACAATTATATTATGTTAATTATCTGATTGAGAAATCAAGAAAGTATAACGTGTGTTATGCAAAGACGTTGGCACAAGACGGCTGCCATACATACATACATGCATAAAAATACATACATACATACATACATACATACATACATACATACATACATACATACATACATACATACATACATACATACATACATACATACATACATACATACATACATACATATACATACATACATACATACATACATACATACATACATACATACATACATACATACATACATACATACATACATACATACATACATACATACATACATACATACATACATACATACATACATACATATATATTTTTTATCTGTATGAGGTAGATGAACCCTACATACGGGTGTAGGTGTTGTCGAGTAGATCGTCTACACACCAATTTCATTTTCCTTCGAAAGTCGCAGAAATGGATGATGTACAAGAACTGCATTTTATTCTAATTCTCGAACACAATCGCACTTCACACTGCGCCCTCGAACCAGTTCATTCCTCTAACGCTGTATTATTGCGTACTTGATAAGAATTAGAAGACGCTTTTATCTAAAAAATAATTATGTCAATGACTTGCTTTTGGGCATGGAATAATACTCTGACGGACAACAGCAGTTCTCACACTTTCTGCAGTGCTGTTAAATAACATTTGTTGATAAATTTTCTGCGAGTTTATATCTCATTAAATGCGCCGCTGCTATGGACAGAATTGCTCCATAACACTTATATATGACTAATTATATATATAATCAACAGTTGATCAATAGGTGATGATTTAGGAACTAGGTTCTCTAGAACATCGATAATAATATGAAAATTCGATTGTTTGTCCACTCTGTAACGATGCATTCAGCTGCAAGTAACAGGTCTATTACAAGTTTATAATACCACTGCATGCTGACTTGCTACAATTGGTACCTGCAGATTATTTGGATTAAGACGAAGGTAAAGCGTTTGATATAGCTCGCCGCCAACAACAAGCAAGCTTGTTAAAGGAAAATTATATCATTGGTTACAAATTTAAATCGATCGATGGATAGGTCAGCGAAGGAGAGTGGGGCTGTATAATGTTTTGTGCGGAATTAGTTTAGACACGCATTAATAACATTCGTCACGTTTTCGACAATGATACTTAATTTTACTCAAGGGTGCGACCAAAGGTACTTGACTACAACAAAGCTCCTAGCGCTTTCGAGAGGGGAATTGATATGTAAATGCACCTTTTCCTAGCAATGTTCATAGCACAGCATATAGATTGCACGAACGAGAATGACAGCCAACAGTACAAAAGGCAGTCGACATCAAGTGCATCGCTCAAGAGTTCACGATAAGGCATGCAAATTTCCTTTGCTGAATTAGCACATCACACGAGGTCGTGCTGTTTATGACGATTCCAACAAATATATTTCACTAAAAACACAAATAAATACGTCGTCTCCTTCTTATGCTATACCTTCCTGATAGTAAGCACCCTGCTCTGATCGACATTTCCACTTTGTTTAGTGAGAAAGCACATGAAAACAAGAGGTCCTGCCATATCATTGCGTTGCTATTGGGTATTTGCAAGCTGTAGTTTAGCATGTATCGTCAACAAGAACGGGGGCTTTGCAAGACGAATCATTTGCGCTTAAAGCCTGCACTAATGGACTTGGATCCACGTGTTAGAAAGGGTCCAATTATATTGTTACATGTTTGGAGCTGAAATAGTTTGGACACGCATTATTTACATGGAGTACGCTTTCGACAAAATTGCAGGTAACTATTTTATCTAGAGGGCGATCAAAAGGTACGTGACTTAATAATACTCATAAAGCTTGAAATTGGCGGAAAGTTACTGTGTTGATGCTTTTATCGCCTAACCACATATCCAGATTCACAAACTGCTGGATTTCATTGAATGGACTCACATAGATACTTCGTCCCTTTTTTAATGCTATGTCCACATATAGCAAGACCTTCTCAGATTGATATTTCCATTTGGTTCAATGCGAAAACATGACTAAAACGTCGCAAGGGAGTTTCGTCATCTAGTAGCGGTGCTGATTGCTATTCGAAAGCTGCATGTAGCACAAGCAATAAATGGGACTCTGCAAAACACATTACATGGGCGTTAAGCCTGAAAATATTGACATGGATCGACGTTTTAGATAGGGTCCATTTCAATGTGACCTGATAATCATGTAAAAACTATCCTCGCGGATGCTTTGCATTGCATTAGATCCGACATTCGCTCTTGTATCAAGTGCATTCATACCAGTCACTCATCGACGCATCGGGAGCATTGCATGATTCTTCCCCTATGCTCTGATGGCGGTTATGATGGGGAAGTTATCGTATGTCTTCTTCATATGAAAATATTACACCCCTGCATTATGTATCCAACAGATACTGCAACATGACAACAGCAAAACTATTCAGTTCTAGTGTTGAACTCTTATTCATCCAAAATAATTTCGATAAATATGAGCAGAGAGTAACTGAGATCTGATAAGATCATCCAACCGAAGTAACTTGTCCGGGAGTGTCATTCACGAAATATACTCAGGACAGAAGAATGACGTAATGGGCTGCCCGAGATAAAAACGTTGAGTTGATCAATCAGAGTCGACGAATGACTTAATGGTTAGAAAGCACGGGTTTTATGATTGTCCATTCGCATTAGGCTGTTAAGCCAGCGGCAGTTAGCGGTTTAGGTTTAGTAAGTGAAGGGAAATATCTAACTAGTTCTTTATATGTTTGTCAAGAGACGTGATGACTTGACACTTGCCTCACCTATCTGCTTGGTCATACAGTTGGTATAATGCCACTGTCCATGTGACGCGTGATGATTATTTGGCAAGTTACATCCCAGGTGGTATGTATGAGGTTGTTTCCACAGCTGGCAAACAAACACCTATCAGCAACGCTATTGTTACACTCAAGCCACCTGCTCAGCGTTTGAAGCAAAACATTTTATCATTCGATGCATATTGTATGGGTAAGCTGTTACTTTTCCGTGTTTAATCGTTCAGCAAATCATTATAATCACATTACGCGTTGTCCTATTATTCCGAGGATGTGTATGGGTACGGGAAGAGTCCAACAGGGGAGAATATGATGTTTTGTAATTTATGAGATTTGCGATCATAATCAAACAGATTATTCACCTTTATTCCTGAATGCGATCCATAACATCGTATAAGACATGATGCAAGCATAGTATGGCGTTGCGCACTGATGCAAACGTGCTAGACAATGAAGTAGGTTGCGTATATTGTGGAAGGTGGCGTCATACCATCACTACAGCAACCACGGGAATATTCCGTTAGTAGGTTCATCGAAGAGTTGCCTTGCCCTCAAGAGCTTGAACGTCTCTGATGATAGGTTATTACACAAAGCATCAGTCTTAACAGTTGCAGCCACATTTGACGCTAATCAAAATGTAATCATACAAGCCATATAACCACGGTAACCGCTGGGATGATAAGAGCCATCATATGTCTTGTTAACATTAAGTATTATAAAGCCGCCGTATGTTTTAATAACAAATAAGATACTTGGTAGAAGAAAGCGGAGAGAAAACAAACTTTCACGGTACCTTATTTTCTTTCCATTATGATGAATACACCTGTCGGATTGTTAATATTTGATATATTTATTGATCATGTCCTGGTATAGATTTGAACCGTTTGTGCTAACGTCAATTGCTGAAACAGCCAAAACGGGGCAGGTACGGATAAATTTATATGCAACAGCCACGATATGTCTATCTTGCCAACTTTGTCGCAAGTTGAAAATAAATAATAACAAAATATTGTCCGTTATTGAATAATGGCCATAAGAAAATAATAAATATACTATCAACGAAATGATATAACAATAACAATGCTATCACATATACATATTGCTAAATGCGATATGTATACATATATATAAATATATATATATTTATATGTATATATATTAATATATGTATATATATGATACTTTTATATGCATATATCAATTATAATATATATATATATACATATATATTTATATATATATATATATCATATATATATATATACTTATATACTTATATATATACTTATGCATTTTATTTATATATTCGCCCCAATATAATATATATATCATATATGTGTATAAGGACTTTTGCAACTACATATATGATTATATGTATATATATATATGTAAATATATATACATATTTATATAATTATGTTTTATATATACATATATATATATATGTATATTGCATGTATATATATATATATATAAATATACATCCATATATATGTCAATATTTGCCATATATAGTTGATATATATATATACGACTATATATATATATATATATAAAAAACTATGTATATGTGTGTGTGTGTATGTATGATTTGTGTGTGTGTGATCCATTATGTGTGTGTGTGTGTGTGTGTGTGTGTGTGTGTGTGTGTGTAAATAGACTAATGTTGTCCCTTCTAAGCACGATAATGCCTATATAAATCTTTGTTAATTATTGACCCTGATTTTCCTATAGGTATCTTTGATGGTAACATGCAAATGGATATGCTGCACTGAATATATATGCGCCTTTAAATATATATACAATTTGCGCGTTGGTGTACGTATGTTCTATGATAACGGATATGATATGCAAATGTTGTGATTGGATTCTTTCAAGCACCCTTGTACATATGTTTCGGTAATGCATCATGTAATATAATGATAGATAGTATGTCTCTTCAACCTGCATTTGCTACTACTAAATTGCTGACTGATATCATGCATATTTTGCTGGTGACGATGATTTATAGAAATCAAATACGGCTTATACAGGAACATTCAAATGATGGATACATTTGCCATATGTCCTTGCAGCAGTTTATCACACAAGTTCGTGGGTTAGCAAATATAATAAAAGTTGACCTTCGTCCATACTTATGTTCTTATCCTAAAAAAACAGCCTGTGAAATGTCAATGGAAGGATATTATAACAATTCCCTTCGAAACTATTCATGCTTTTAACCGAGGGGGGGGGGGGTGAGAGTTTGCTTATATTGGAAGGCGCATATCGTTTTAGATGACATATGTTGAATTAGAGCAGCATAATACCTTTACAGGGGTAACACATGTCAATATTATTACCTCAGATTGATTAACCGATCATTTAAAACAGGGACCTTATTCGTATTTATATCCCAAATATTTGTTAAGAATTCGACCCACTTTGCAATCTCGTACATTTTCTAATAATAATATTTTCGCACATTAAGCCGTAGATGAAAATCGGCCCGGTAAGTAGAATAGTAAACCAACCCTCGTACTACATTGAGGTATTTAGATACAACAAGGATAAATCGAGCAGTTATATTAGATTTAATAGGCCAAAATGCGGTGTTCAAGGAGTTGATCTATGGAAACATTATGCTCCATTATTGCCTATCACGTACGATATCAACCCGATATTAGTTACGGGTTTCTCAGACGTAGTGCCGCCATATGATAGATAGTATGTCTCTTCAACCTGCATTTGCTACTACTAAATTGCTGACTGATATCATGCATATTTTGCTGGTGACTTACACGGTAAGTGCAATTGGGTTGGCTGAGGCAAAATTATAAATAGACGGCTCATTACAAGATTCCAATAATATTTGTATAGATTGCCCTCATATTAAGATGAATTTAATGCTTGCCTTACACGTCTAGACGCACAATTTATGGTAACAGGAAGTGCAATAGAGGATGCAATTTATCCCATAACACGCCATAACCGACACACCTCAGGCCATCAGCTCAAAAGTCCATTTACATGTTACGTATTGTCAGATCCCTATGGCTGTTATGTCGCATTAAGGTCATGTGTCTATAGCTAAGTACTTAGTAAACATATTTTGATATAAATGAGATGATTCACGGCATTGACATCAGATCGGGTGCAGCTGCTTTAGATAAATATTATGTTCGACGATCCCCCCAGGCAATTTGTACTAAGTGTGAGTGCAAGACGCATTGGTAAATGTAGGGAAGCACTGTCAGGGTGATGCGAGAAACGGTTTATTGTGACCTTGGATATTTGCAGATCTGCGCCGTCAGTACCAATTGAACTGATGTATGTATCATGTTCGGCTAATTTGTCTTATGATTTTGTGGAATACGCCTGACAGATACAGAAATGCGTCAGGGGAAATGACCCATCTTAACCCCATGAAATGATACCTCAGACGGTTAGAACCATCCAATATTTACATGGATTTTGATTTTTATCATTAGGTACTTAATTATACGGAAGTCCTCGATTGCGTTGAACGGATGTAAACTGACGACGTGGACGACGAGGGACTACATCGCATGTCACTGCCTTCGAACTCTGCATCAGTTGGGTTGCAGCATGTTAATTCACATTGAAAAACCTTGATAATATGAACAATCAGTTCTGCTGCATGTCATGGATGTGCGATTATACGTGTGATGACAAATAGACATAATTTTATGTATGCATATAAATCCACCACCATCGACCCAGATCTATGGGCTTTAATGCTTTATTTCAGTGGGGAGAAATAATTCTTGAAGAGTTCTAGTTCATTAGGATATAACCTGCATGCAAGAATTTGTCGAGATCGAACTTAAGATTGACAAGCGCATTAACAATTCATTTAGACGTGTTAACATTTATACCGGGTGCACAAACAATAACGCAACACACTTACTCGTATGCAGTGTTTAAAGCTTTATATATAGGCTGATGTATCTCAGCAGCTGCAATGGCTTAATAGCAGGTTTGGAAGCTATTTATTCATCCCGGTTATGACCTTGCAGGTGTTGCGCAAAATATTGCCAACCACCAAAACTGATCCAACGGATACAATGTCCAATGTATAATAAGGCCGCACCCGAGGCCTGTCTTGTATCAGTAATGACATTATACCATGTCGTATTGTGTAAATCACAATGAGTCTCGTGTCGCACTTTGCTTCTGAGATAAAGTCAGGAGCCGCTGGCGAATCCATGTAAAGTTCGCTGTCCGAGCATCCACATTCCTGATGATAGCATTCGAAAAATAGATCTTTGTTATATCACATTTGAAAATTAGAAAACATACCGACCGTAAGTGGTTTACTAATGCACGCTTCGCCATCTTGAATTTTTGACGGATCGTTGTAGAATTGTAGGTGAGAGATTTGCTGTGGGCGAGGGCAAAGATAGAGATAAGCAATAGACGTCATCCCTTACGGACTAAAGAACACGATCTTAAATCTCACGCAAAATGCAGAAAACCGGTCATTACATCGGGCGTAACCTAGGCTTGCGGACACGTGGGGGATGCAATTTAAGATGTTGAGTTGGTGATAGCATATGATACCAAGGATAAAGCTTATAATGTTAATTACCTGTTGTGATTTTCCATGTAAAACAATATAAATATATATATATATATATTTATATATATATATATATATATATATATATATATATATATATATATATATATATATATATATATATATATATATATATATATATATATATATATATATATATATATATATTTATACAATATTTGGGTACAATCACCGACTATTTTATATATATTTATACAAGTCATCTCATAGGCTTACACAACGGCCCCAGCAAAGTGTAACTTTGTTTACTACTACTCCGCCTAAGGTTGGAATCTTATTTTTCGGGATGACTACTCACTTTGTTTGGCGTTAAATCCATTTCCGTGCATTTACATTTTGGCCCCAACGACCATTTTGGCCATGTTGAATAATCGTTCATTATATGGCTTTGTTCGATGTATATTTGCTTCAAACTTGCATTCATGATTTGTGTTACCTTTAACTTCAATGAACAATTCTTTGTTTTAAAATATCTCTTCAAATGAAAAACATACAAATTTTGAATGAATATATAAATCAGCAGTTCAACGAATAACGGGAGGCACACGCTCAAATATCTTTACGGTCGGATATAAAAAATGGCGATTTTACTGGGAAATCCGGGGATGTAAGTCTTTGTCAACTCATTTAGTTTTTTTTTCTATATCTATCCGTCTGATAATGTTTAATTTAAATAAATAAGAACAAATGCAGCACTTAAGCTGAAAATTGGAGACGCAGTTCAGCATTCAAAACTTTTAGAGAATCTCACTGATATGAGATACCGGTTTTCTCGATGCGTTAAGTTTCAAGTAATAAATGAAATCATAAAGTATCAACCGACTGTTTTTAACAAGGGAATAATAAGCCAGATTGTTTTGTGTGACCAGTTTGCTTATGTCGTAAAATCCAATTGTCCCCACGAACGGAACCGCGGGCTTAAGTTGAAGGTACATTTTGGGATTGTAACAATTCCAGCTTTCCATATCGCGTGGAATTTCCGATACACGAGCCAATATTAACAAACGCGATCGGTCAGCCATGACCATTTTACAGGCTCTCTTTCCGTTTGATTCTTATTTGGTCAGTATGATTTCAACGTTTATTTATTGAATATCATTCATGTATCAATAAACGTTATTGTTAATGGAAAAATTTCATGTATGACAAATTATGAAATACCCTTAGTTTACAGTAGTTAGCGAGCTTCATCGAGCTGTTCCGGACGTGGGCTCTGCCACTCGCAGTCACACTTATCGATTACTATTCCAACAACCAACAATACCTAGATACCACGTTATTGTTACATGATGCCTGCAGCTTGGTTGAACAGAGCTATCGATTACCATTGATTTTCTTTAAAAATTGCATTTCCAAACGTACATTTAACCGTGTTGGACATTTCAGCGAGCAGTTTTTGCACCATCTGTCAGATGTAAACAATGTCATTTCGCCCACTGTCTGCCTGGTATTTTGGTTTGTGGTATCTGCTGATCTTGACAGCGGACATGCGCTCCGGTATCACAGTACCCCAGACCATCCAATAGTCTTGTTGAGTAAGTTAGGGGACCCAGCATCATCGATCCAACTCGTCTTCCGACTTCATGCCCTGTAACTTACAATGTTGTATGGTGGACTATGACACTAGCCACTAGGATAGCTAGTGTCATAGTCCATCAAACCAAAATCCTGGTTGTAGTGCGGTGGGTTAGGGGGTGGGTTGTACTATTTTGTTTTCAAAGGCTGTAGATTGATATTTTGCATTGGACGTCATTGAATTATATAATTGCATCAGTAATGTTACCCTTAACCTACATTTTAAAGTACTTTTATTGGACATGGTTATAGCATGATCTGCTAATATTATATATCATTCCAATGCACTAAAACATGAGTTCTTTATTACATTCCTATAATTTTGATTATGTGTTACATGATAGTTCAGTCATGGACAGTGTCAAACTTCTGCCATCAATTAGTCTGGAAAGTGATCCTTTTGATTTCAATAGAAGATTTCAAAACTAATGTTCAATGCTTGTAATCTAATTCTTTAATTGAACAATCACCTCATTTGAATCTATCAGATGTAGGCTATTAATGCCATGATCATTGGTAAGTTAGTCTTAAAATCTGTGCATCTGGTCTAGTTTTGATGGTGGTATTCAGCATATTTGAAACCCCAAATCAAATGAGGCCTTTTTAGGACAGTGCAGTTTCCAAGATGTAACAAACTGACTGGTTATGCATGACTTGGATGGTCCCTTTGATTTGTTTCCATCCGAGACATGATGCATGCCACTTATAAGGTAATATTTATGGGACGATTAGGCAGGAACCGTTAATAGTTATGCTCCTCAGCACAGCTTTGCTCTGTCAATCTGTCTGCTTGTAAACTTTTGGTATCACATTTTTTTAATAATACAAGCCACTGTTATATTTATTGTCACTTACAAACAAAATAATTTAAGTTGTTTATGGTTTCATTGACCTTCTAAGCTTTGACACCCAAGGTTGTATAAACGATGGTCTGTCAGTAGTAGGTTGGTTGAGATAATAATGGTTGGTAATATCGGAAGGCAAAAACGGCTGGTCGGCTCATTTGTTTATTTTAATCGCCAATATGGTTGGATATATAAAATGGCCAAAATGGTTGGTTATATAAAATGACCAAAATGGTTGAAGGTATATTTTGGGATTGTAACAATTCCAGCTTTCACATTTTTTTAATAATACAAGCCACTGTTATATTTATTGTCACTTACAAACAAAATAATTTAAGTTGTTTATGGTTTCATTGACCTTCTAAGCTTTGTAACCCAAGGTTGTATAAACGATGGTCTGCCAGTAGTAGGTTGGTTGGGATAATAATGGTTGGTAATATCGGAAGGCAAAAATGGCTGGTCGGCTCATTTGTTTATTTTAATCGCCAATATGGTTGGATATATAAAATGGCCAAAATGGTTGGTTATATAAAATGACCAAAATGGTTGTTTTTATAAAAAAAGTTCCAAAATCGATGGTTTTTTGCATGACGAAACTACTGACTAATTTGGTACAACCATTTTGGCCTATAATTTTTATAATCTTCTAAAATAAGTCTTGAATGAAGATATTAACTGAAAGCTGTACAAGGAAGATGTATGTGTTTTGCATCCACGATATCACGTAATTTGAGCTCCAAAAAGCGAAATAATCGAATGACCTAAAATGGTCGGTTTTGTCGATATTATCCAAAATTGTTGCAATTGTAAGTATATATTTATATATATAATTATATATATATATATATACATATATATATATATATTTATATATATATAATATATATATATATACATATACATATATATATACATGTATATATGTATATTTATGTATATATATATATCTCTATATATATATATATATATATATAATAAATATATATATTTATATATTTATATATATATACATATATACATATATATATATAAATATATATATTTTTATATATATATATATATATATATATATATATATATATATATATTTCGAAGTTATTTTACACCTATACACATTGATTCAATGTGCACACTACCTAGCAGATGATAATCCGTATTATAATCCACAAAACTGCCAATGTATACATTTATCTTTGTTTTTGCAAATGACAATGTG
>CM067343.1:17523825-17548825 GCA_034190875.2 Urechis unicinctus
AAAGTAACCGTTCTACTTAATTAAAGTAATGCAGTGGACAAATTGTATTTTCCATATTATAATACGGGCCCAGTTTGCTAGTTGTTTGCTTGTGTGATATATGCCACGTGTTATCTCGTATGCAACGGCAGTAATAATGAATTAGGCTGAATTTTCGGGCCGAGACTAAGTCTATATATGCAAAATAATCAAAGACTGAAATCGAGCAAACATTCCAGCTCAATGCTAAAAGTGTGCAGCCCACTGGGTGCTGTTTACTACATTTTGCTGGTGATGTAACCTAGGGGAGCCGCGTGAGCAAACATTGAGCACAGCGTGATATCAACAAGACGTTTACATCACTTGTGCTAAAAGCCCGTACATGGGATGCTCGTTTCATTATATTCACAATCCTTGCCAAGCCCCTTGGTCTAATTTCACCCTCAAATATTATGTTATCCTTTGTAATATCTTACGCTGTGTAATACGGCGTTGTGCCTGATACGATTCACAAGCTTTGACGTTTATACGATAGCGACTTTGCTAGGGTGGTCGCACTATTGATGATGCCCGTACCTGCCAGATTGTACCTCCGGGGTTGCGATACAATGCAGCGGAGTGACCTATTATTGTGAAATATTGCGATATCCTTAAGGCAATTAAGTCACTTGTGATACAATCAGATGCATATGAGATACTCCTCTCTTTAGATGCACAATCTACGATTCATTTACACATGTGAACAATTAATATATGTTTCAGCTCTAGCTGCCTGTCAAACCTCACTGATATAAAAATCCAAAAACAGTCAGTTATCACTGTCAAAAGATGACACGGTGAAACTCTTACGTGATACGCCTCACGTTATAAGCTGTTACTAAAATAGCCATTTTAGCCTTGCAGCGTAGCCGACACTTCCATGTGCAACCGGCTGGAACGACGAACAAATGCTGCGACGCAATATTCATCCTCTTGCGACTCGATATAGTGCGTTAACATAATATGTTTTAAGGACAACGCCCATATGTAGCCACATTTGAATTCCCTTCACCATTTTCCCTATTACTGCGCAATTACACACCATGGGTATGTGGGTATGTGGAATTAAATGAGCCAACAGCCGAGCCAACCCGAGCTTTCATGTAGCACGCATTAGAAAACGACCACTATGGCAATGTAGATTTTCGAACTTATAGATGCTTGGCATTTGTGACATTTGTACGATGCCCTTACCCAGTAGCATGCTCACTAGCGATTTACACAGTTCTAGGTCTAGAAAGCTAAATAGAAAAGGTGCGTTTTTAGCGCTGGCTCGAGCTCAAGCAGGGATTCGCATGGTTTTAACAGTGAGAGCATTTTATTCCAATGGCGAGGGGCAAAAACACTAACGACCCTGTCACTGACTGTGTAAAGTTTCGCTCGTGGCTCTACATGGAGATATTTACTTACTGTACGTAGACAGCTAGAGGGCTGGTACGGGTTCTGCAGCTGGCATATACAGTCAGAGGCCTGGACCAGAATTACCAATCTGCAGTCGTGCGCTAGACCAAATAAATACAAACAAAACTGCCACGGATCTTGTAAACTTAACCTGTGATGGTGCTGTAATCGACATGCTGTATAAGCTCTGGTCAGTATTCATAATGCATCATCAAAAATATGTTGTTGCTACACATGCCAATAATTTCTAAATTAATGCCGACATTGACCACAAAAGCTCGGTTGAGCCTATATTCATACTTTAAATAATCTCTAGGATATAAGATCAGGAGGCTGAATTATGTAATACTCTACAGGGATCAGTTGTGCCATATCAGCAATGATGCATTATAAAATAAATTACTGGTTGCTTTGTAATCGAGTTTGAAATGAATGAATCTCTTTTGGGAAGACTTTTTTGGGAAGTGTCCTGGCAGCAAAGTGGCTACTTCTTAAACTCGATACCGAATAATGCCATTCCTGTGTTGGAAATGCATCGAGTGTTGCGAATTCAATGAGATACACCGTTTACAATATTGACGTCAACGAGTGGGTGTCTTATAACCTATTAAATACACATAACACATTCACCAATGTGTCATATGAGACAAATATTACATAGGTGAGCTCCATTATAATGATGATATTATTTCTGACTAATATGGTGAAAACCAGTGAACAACATGCCAATTATTAGTCCGTCGAAATAGCTATGCATAACATACGGTAAGGCAGGCAATTAATTTGATATGTTGGTATCAACATTTTGTGTTAAGCGACTAAATTGCTCCCAATGCAGTGATTTAATTATGCTAATAAAAACATCATGTTCTGCATTTCACAACTCGTTCTTTCCAATTTGGACATTATTTGGGTGAATGTATCGCGGGTTTCTAAAAACTTCAATTTTAAATCTCAAATGATTATAAATTACTCGGGCATTGTTTTTACAATCTACTTCCCATCTAGCATGAACCAACAGTATCGTGCACTTAGCATCCACTAGAAACACATATGGGAATTTTCAGTCGCATATTTAGGACCGGCCAAGCCGTTGAGATCAGATGCTCTGGTTATTCTCAATTGGTTCACTAGCAATTAATACAAAGCTACTGTACACGTTTCTATCGGATAGTGTCACCATAATTGCGCTAACCCCATGCGGTAGGTGCTTGCGTTGTTAAGAACTAATACTGCACTCTTAACACTGAAAGAAATTCTTGATTAGCTTGAGCTGCTATTGTAGTGTATTGTATGTTAATAAACGTAACATTTTGCACAATGAAAATCGTTCAGTTTTTTCTCAAACGCGTGTAGCTTGCTACATGATGTTTGCAGCAGCACCGAGTTCAATAATGCACAAATGCAATAACATATCACATGCAGGCAATAATCTATTGTATGAAGGCACATATGTTGCCAAGTGTTTCGCGATTAAAAGACACGTTCAATATTATTCTCGAAAGTGAACAGATATGTCACAAGGACATTCACTGAATTATCAAAAAATGAGGTTGCAGAGAAGGAAGCAATTACCTCAATATACGCTTGCCATGAGTAAGCCAAAGAATATGTGCAAAGTATAAATGGAACGTTGCAAGTCAGCTAAGTTTACAAAAATAATGACTATGACAATAGACTTTGGTGTAGACAGTAAGTAGCAACAAAACAATGAATAGGGCCAGGGAGACATTCCCTGAATAAATACCAATCAGTGGTAATCAGCGTCTCGCCCAAACCTGCAACAGCTTATTGATACCTGCAATCTTTATTGTGACACTGTCGTCATTTAGTATTTGTATGTAATTCACCCAAATGAAACTATTATCAGGAGTCGGAACTACGTCGGAGTTATGTAAACCGATTGAAGAGAAAGCTTTAGGCTGATGGAAAAGAAATGATTTTGATTTGACACGATAGATACAGATAGATAGATACAAGATAGATACAGACCTATTGTACTTACCACCCAGTTAGTCAATCCAACCGAAATAATGCTTCACGAGAACAATGTATATAAGTGTTTTGTATGTAGGCCTTATTGCAGTCCAACAAGCAGACACAGTCAAAAACGACACAGGCATAAGCATGTGTACACGCTTTCATTGATAACAATATGACGTATAACTACACAGTGTGCGTTTTGTTTATATTTGTGAAAACAAGTCAATCACTATCTTTCGCCTAACCTAACAATATAACAATAAAATATGAATAAAAAATATGATGAAAATAATGTTAATTGAGTGACACTATCGCTGCACACCTGTGCTCTTCGTCTGAACAGCTTTCTAGGAGAGGTGCATGTTAGGCACAACCATACACTTACGAAGGGATTGTCTCAGCAATTAGATCATCTCACTCCAATTGTGCAGGACAAATTCAAAAAGATATCTGATCAGAAAACATAGACAAATAGAGAGCAGGTGCAGGTTCAGCAGGGAGGGTCTTGTTGACAAGGAGGAGCAATTTGTAGTCGATGCGGGTTTCACAGAATAAATGTGTTGAAGCATGTTATATGACATAGGGATGTTACCTGTACCAGAGAAACTGCTACTGATCTTGTGAGCCTTATCTGCGATCGTCATAATTCTACATGTTGTATATGCACAAGAGTTCTAATTGGCATTCATAACACATCATCAAAATGTAACGTTTCCAAATGAAATTGGTACACATGCCAAGACAGTCTTCGGCTTAAACTGACCGATACACATCTCAGTTTAGCACATTCATATTTGCGACACTTTTGGGACTAACTATGAGGAAAAACATCTGGGTATCTTATTTTTCATGACTTATATGAAGCCCAACACGAAACACAACAAATATCTTAGGTACAAAAATGTCCAGAGGACAACAAACATACAAATGTAAATATAGAAATATATAACTATATATATATATAATATATAAATATAGAGAGATAGATATATATATATATATATATATATATATATATCTATATATATATATATATATATATATATCTATATATATATATATATATATATATATCTCTATATATAATATATATATATATATATATATATCTATATATATATATCTATATCTATCTCTATCTCTATATCTCTCTCTATATCTCTCTATTCTCATATCTATACTCTATTCTAATATCTCTACTCTCTATTTCTATATCTCCTATCTCTGTCTGTTTCTCTATATGTATATATCTCTTTTCTATAAACATATGTCATGGTATATCTGTCCCTCCCTCCCTCTTCTCTCTCTCTCTCTATATATGATTCTCTATCCCCCTCTGTCTGTCTCTCTCTAAATCTCTCTTTCTCTGTCCCTCCCTCCATCTACCCTATCCCTCTATATCTCGAAATCCTTATCTTAGATGGATATCTATATCTTTATACATCTATTTATCTCTTTCTATTTTTCTACATCTCTCCTGTATACATCTATATGTATATAGACTCTCCTATATATGTATCTAACATATATATCTGAATAGATATATATCTAAATATCCCTATATTTTTATAAATCCTATATATATATAGAGATCTCCCCTGTATATCCCTCTCTCCCTCTATAAATATATATCTCTATATCTCTCTATCTTAAGATCTCTTTCTATATCTTTATATCTACTACATACATCCCTCTCTCCCTTTATATATAAATCCCTCTCCCTCTATGTCTATAAATATGAGTATATATATATATAATTAAATACAGATATAAAATGAATATATATATGAATGTATATAATAGAATATATAAATATATGCATATATAAATAAAAAAATATATATGTTATAATTATCGTTAACAAGTGAGAAGCCATAATATACGCCCCCCCACCCCACCCCCCCTCCATTCCCCTCCCCGCCCCTTAAATACAAAAGCTTGATATCTGCAGTAAATATTCCGATCGGGTCAGTTACTAAATTAGCAATTAGAGCCCTTCGAAGAAAACATTCCTAACCCGCCAATTCCCATAACAATAAACATCAGCCCTTTTGATTTCAATTAAAGCTAAAGGTTAATGCACTGCCACGCTTGTTGACGACGCCATACACGTAAATAAACACCTCCTCCCGAGAACGTAAATTCACTTTCATTTTTCGAAAAACTACACAGTTTCGTTCGAACGGACCAAGTTGGAAGGTAACCTTATATCACTGTTTTGTAAATTATGTCCGGACTATACATTATCCGTACCTCCACAACAAGAAATAAACATCCGTATTGCAGTTACCATTTAATGAACGTCACGTCTTCATCGCTGCGACCATAAAGAGTGCCGACATTTGCAGTGAAATATATATATATATATATATATATATATATATATATATATATATATATATATATATATATATATATATATATATATATATATATATATATATATATATATATATATATATATATATATATATATATATATATATATATATATATATATATATTGCAACAACATGCGTGGTGAAACTGGAGGTGTCCATGCTAAATTCTCATCGCCACCTGCAGGATTATGCTTTTATTCATGTATGTTCGATTAAGTTGTGTTTATATGAATGCTGCGTTTACGTGCTATTGGTTGTTATTACGAAATAACTGCTAGATGCATTAAACAACCTGGCAGGCAGACTTTCGAGCATAAATTAGCATTAGTGGGGGTATTTGGTGGAATATCTGCATTCACTGAATGATTTGTGTTGGCTGCGATGATGTCTACGTGATTGAAAGAGTATACCCGGAAAAATGGTTTGATCCCCGAGTCATGGTGAGTTCTGCCTTTGAAACTCGGTATGGTTGAATCGTTTAATTGTGTAGATTTTTTTCCGTTCGTGCTGTGCGACAATACATTATCGATGCACATATAGACTTTTACGCATCATATGCCAGGCAATTTAATAAAACATTCAAAGCTAGTGCTCATTCAAGACTATCCGTCACATCAAGATTACTCCATCGCACTGCCGAAGCAATTTTCCAACTAAGTCAATAAAGCATTTGGCGCATCTTATCCAGAATTGTTCATATTGGATGGAATAGACTGAATTAACTTGCATTAACCTAACTAACAGAGCTGAACTATAGTCCTGCTTTCGAAAGTTTTGCATCTTAAAATGTTAAGCTTAGGATCGCCGGTTCACAATTAATGATAATTGCCTGAACTGGTTTGTCTGTTAACTGTGAAATGTTTAATGCTTTCCTTAAATACACAAATCACCCTTTGTAATGTCTCAACATTGAAAATATTGCTGCCACGAATCTAGTCAATAATGTCTGGCTTCAGAGCAATGCTTGTAAGTAGCGGTTGGAGTGTCCCAGGGGGAGAGAGAGGGAGGGGGAGGGGGTGGATGGGGGCAGGATCCGTTCCCTTGATAAACAGCACCTAAAACTGCATTATAAAATGTTATACTAATGTTCTGTTGCCAAATTTTTTCAATGATGCTTTAACTGCGAATATTGAATGTATTTCCAATGACACTTGCTCAAAAAGACACAATCAAACGATTCAATTACAACGATACTAACTCAATGGCAGTCCATCAGTTGAGGTTTCGTCCCGTAACGAGTCATTGGTCATAACAAATCAGCAATCTACGTGTAAACCTTTGTCCTTTACTACTACTATATATATATATATATATATATATATATATATATATATATATATATATATATATATATATATATATATATATATATATATATATATATATATATATATATATATATATATATAAATATATATATATATATATGCATATATATGCATATATATATATATATATATGTATATATATATATATATATATATATATATATATATATAAGTAATAAACTTCACAACTGCTCTACACAATAGAGTTGATTTAAAATTCCTTGGCACACTTTAATATCCTTCATTTTAAGCACTACATGAGGTCAACGCGGATATTAGTGCATTCAGCATCGTGGGTAGACAGTAGACAATAATTGCTGAGGCTGAGGACACTGGTATGATCTCTTATGTATTCTTATGCTGTGCTTGACACCAACCGTTTGATAATGTGACAATAACATTCTTAAGACAGTCGCGTGAGTCAGTTTAAATAGATTACGATCATTATACTTGTCAGTTATCATAAAACGACAAAAATAAAAAAAAATACCCGGTTGATGTCTTTGAGGTTGATTACTTACAGGCCTATGATGTATTTCTGCATCATTGAAGCTCTGTAAAACAGCATTGAGCGTCATTTTATTATAGTTCGTAATATTATAATTAGGTTGTACGCGCCACACTAAGAATGTCTAACTCATTATATAAACCGGCTATGCCCAATGAGCATATGGTATGGTACAAACTCACTGCCAACACTTGTGAGATGAGAAACATTACGTGCTCTCACATATTTCACAAAAAATAAACGTGTTCGCAAGTGCTAAATCATCCCCATGGCCGTTTATGACGCCAATATATTATATTACACAATGTAATCCAGTAGATGTAATTACTTATAATGTCCATTGTCCAGATCTACGTGAACATTGAAGTATTTACCATAAGACTACTATATATATATATATATATATATATATATATATATATATATATATATATATATATATATATATATATTATATATATATATATATTACTGATTACGTAATTTGGTGACTTGCTTGGGACAGCAAATAAAGCTTGAAAAACAATGTATGTAAGAGTTTTAGTTTACAATACAATACCAAACACCAGTTTCTAGAGCACTCGACCACCAGAGCATTTATAGTTGCATATGTGAGTACACTGTGAACCTTATAAATATGCCTGCTACATTAAAACATGTATTGTGATAACCATATGGTTGTCTGAGACTTGGTCTGTTGATACCGAGGTGTGGATTTACTACAATCAATGATAGTTGCGATACGCGAATGATGTTGTCAACTACACACAGCGGTGAATATGAAGGGAAAATTAAACAACTTTCCAGCTTGATCGTTTTGCCATAGGCCTTAAAAAAACCAACAAAGGTCTCATCAGTACCTCAGTGTAGATATGATAAACAACATAAATATGCATGTGAGCCTTAAGGTATTAAACCCAAGCATACTTCCGGAAACACCCGATGGCGACAAAGGCCTAATTCAATGTAAGCACTATATTATGCATGAAAAGCAGGGCGACTGACTGCAAATGGACATAGATCCTTATTAGCCTAGTTATGTCTACGCCAAGCTGCAAATATCGGCTGATGGCAACTTAATTCGTTAAGGTGTATGGAACATTATATTCGTGCTTTATTCATTCTAGTATACTGATAGATAATTACGTAAAACGATTGGATAGATTGGGATTGTTAATTTTGAGATGCCTTGCTGTGACAATGCAATTCGCACCGTATTGCTTGTTGCATTGTCAAGGAGCAGATCCGCCGGTAGTCGAGGGCCAGATGAAAAGGGCGACACAGCTTGCATTGTTAGATTTGTAATGTAGTACTAGACTTTATAATCATACCCTCAACACAATGCACAATGCATTTATTATTTTAGTGTTTTGGTAAGAGAGTTGGCTCTTGAAGTGATAATAAAGGCGCAGTTTAGTCACACACTCAGTTGTTTTACATAAATGAAGCATAGCTTGTCCAAAATATCTTGACTTGCATCGTAGCTATGATAATGACCATTTCTCATCAGGAAATGTGTTGGAAGGTGAGCTTGTGTTAAAACACATCGTTGGCTGTTTTGCTACATGCATCGCAATATCATATTCATTAGACATAGGAACTTGATGATGCGTTTTAGACCATAACATTGATAAAAGGTCATTTGAATATCACATCCTAATAACGTAAACTGCGGCCTAAAGGGGTCTTTGTTAGCATACCGTCAATTAATCGCACTGTCATGGCTGAGATCATTCATGTGTATCAGGTGAAATGCGACCCCGAGTGGTTTAAATCTTGCACGAATAATGTGCTCGTATGAGTCTATCAAGAAGCCATTTTCTTCTAGTTACAAATTACCTCATTATTGCTTCTAGGTGCGTGATATCTGCAAGAGTGGGTCTTATGAAAGAGCAGCAAAAGTAATTGGCGACAGCGGTAGTCGCACAACCTACAGCAAATACGTTTTTAAGCACTCCCAGCCACAATACTTCCTTTGTTTACTAGCAAATCACTGGTTGAACTAAAACTGATTGTCTTCATTCTCTTACCCAGTGAGCCGCTACTGTGGTTGATGGAATGTGATTTCGCTGATTGTGTCATTTCCAATTATTTGTATCTATATTACACGATCACATTAATACCGAGTAATTTGATTCTGACACTTTTATAATCACACTGTCAGAATAGTTTAATGGTATGCGGGACGCTTTTATGTGGTTATATATTACTTCCTATTACGTTATGTACAGTAGGTCATGCGAATTGCCGAATAGATAACAGAAATGGCTTTTGCCATAGCAAACATAACAGCATATAGCGATTTGTGCCAGCCGCTACATGTGTCAGCTAGAATATAATCATCTCATGTCTATATGAAGTTGGGTTATATTTAGCTTTAAAGGGGGCGTATTGTGTCGATGTTGAACAGTTCCAGTACATGTTGTTTACCAAGTAGCGTGTTGATGAATTTATAAGGTGTTCACAGTAAAAAAAGATCCGATAACTCTAACTCACGTTTGTTGAAACAAAACTGTACTTTGCTCCTCTGCCAACATTTGCGTGATCAAATGCGCTATAAATTGCATTCAATAGATAAAATTCCTACACTACCCAAATCATTGGCTTATGAGAAGAAACAGAAAGCATGAAACCTTCAATTGAGCCGGAACTCATAGGTGACAAATGGTATTTCTGAAACTCAACTGTTACACATGGTAATGGAAATAACTAAATGTATTATGTTAATAATGGTCGAACATTGCAAAAACAAGGAACCTGCTAATATTTTGGCAATGAGGCAATATCTGCGCATTGTCTATACTATCTGGTTTAATTGGTTAATCAGAAGTAAAAAGGTACACGCAATAAAAGAACAAATAAAATATCTAAGCCTTACCTTAGGGCGCGATAATTACTATTCTGCCCAACTATCTGATTGCAATATACTGCTAGGTGAGCGATTTAAATAGAATTGTGTTGAGAGTAAAATGCTTCATTTAAAACAAGATTCATGCGTGAGTATTGTTTATGCTTCCCAATAAGCTTAAAACATCAATACTAAACAATTTAATACAGGAGCATCTAAGTCATGTGAATCGGCACCTCCGCAAACATTTATCTGTGACATTTGGCGTGGTCATTGAAAATCAAAAACAACGTAGATATTTAACATTCAATGTTTTTACGGATCACAAATCCCTTACGAAAACGGACCGATTTATATTTGTTTGCAACATTTTCGTTGTAATAAATTGGCTATACACTCTGAAAATTCCAAAATTCAAGATTCTTCTAAGCATTAAATATCGCATAACACCTCCCCAAATAACTGTCACAGCACAATTGGCTGCAATATGTGATATGTGCATGGATGTATACCTGTTCATGTTGGCATAGAGGCACATGACTCGATTATTTGTTAGTTATGGGATGGGATATGGGAATGGGTGGCTTATGCGTTATATTTATGCAAAGCAGAAATGTACGTACATGACGAGTAGTTAGTCCATGCTAACGGAAGTTGTTGAATCCTTAGTGAAAATTAGTGAACGCTTGCTTTGCGGGAAATATAATGTGTAAAATTTACGAGTTACTTGGTTTGCGTTGTAAAAAAACGAATAAATGATGATCGAAATCGAACCGTTGAGTTATTGTTTTTATATACAAACACTTATCTTATATGTCGATCATCGATGCAATCCTTACTTTGCTATGCCATAGTCGCGAAATACCATAGAGGTGGGGGCATGGGATGCGGGGGGGGGCGGTGGGGGTTCGGCAAGATATTAGCTTGGGTTTTCGTGAAAGAAATATCTCCTCGTGCATTATCTCTGTATGTTTGTTTATACATATCACTCACCGCATGAAGCCCAAAAATACAATACAATACATATATGAGACACATATAGACAAACCGGTTTGAACAATATCGTTTTACTAGTCTATGCGGTCTGCGCTTATGCATTTTCAATCATAACAAGAGTGCTGACAACAAAGCACATCAATCAAAGCCTTTTTAATGGTAATTAATTTTTTTCCCTGGTAATAAACAATTCAGTTAATAGTGGTGATACCAAACATCTGCCGATGAAGCCGACGGATATTCTCTAGTACAATTTTACTGAGAAATATTGAGTATTTATTGTGACTGATGAGTACACACCCTCACTTCTTCATTATATATTCGCTGCTGTGACCTGTATATACACAACTAATTTAGAACCGTTATTATGACAAGTCACAATTAAAAATGAATTTGGACATATGTTATATCACTGTAAACGTGTTGATATAATGGTCATTTTTGACAATATTCTTTGAATAAAGCTGTTATACATTCATTCAATTGATTACAGCTTTTTAAGACGGTAGGTGTCTACTTAGGCAATAAAAGTTGGGTTCCATGTTATATTTCCTACACGTATTATCAACAGTTCAACCGATAATTTTCTTTAACTAATATTATTTGTGCAACATGAATATAGCCACTTTAGATGTGAGTTGCTTACTAAAACGAAACTATTTGGCGCTATGTATAATATGCTATGTTTGCTGTGATGACGAATACTTGAATATGGTAGATATCGAGCAGATGCAGTTCTTCTATATAATACATGCTGTTTAAAGATTGGTAATGGTACACGATAATAGTCACAAACAAATTGACATTTCCACAGGCTTATATTAACATGAAAGCAAGTTGTATAAATCTTCTATGAAGTTGGAGACGAAAGAAGAATATTGAGCAGATTAATAACCATTATAGTAAAAACATGCGCATCGCCATAAAATGCAGCTGCAAATGAATTCATCTGATTGTCATATTTTCATTATTATCAGTATCGGTTGAGATGCCTTACGATAAACATACCTGTGTTCCATGGAATTTTTCTTACTCTAGGTAAGCGTCCCAAACCTATGGTGAAACAGTTGCCTCGTGCAGCAATGTAACACATGAGTTAAATGCATCTTTACTGGCCGTATTGCTAGCTGCATCCCAGAACTGCCCCATTATTTACTGATGCTAGGAACCACTCTGGCTTACTGGCACGTATAAATGATTCCACTGCAAATACAATGCAACTAAACGCTTATGATGTGAGGTTTTACAATGCTCGATGAAGATAATGAGTCAGGTCCACATGGCGTGAGATGACAAGGGGTTAACGAGTTTGGTGGTACGTGTCTGTATGTGTGACTTTAGCCGTCGTTTATGTTTAACTTTCAATATATCGCTTCAAACAAATGTTTGTTAAACAATACCAAGTCTGCAAAATCATCATTAATGTAATATTGATACATGTACAACATGGTGTCTTCTGTTGATAATGCTTAACGCAAAGATTAATAATATTGAAGGTTACAATATATGTATCATCATAATGTTTTCTTAACCGTTAGGCATTGACGCATTCCCATCGGATAGGTCGTCACCATTGTAGATCGACTTAATTAAAAAATAAAACGGGGCAATATCGATGAAAATATTGAGATAATATCAATGTTTATGTTTAATGTAAAACATTAAAGTGTGCACATTTAGACCAAATTATATGTATGAATGAAGTAGGGGTTGGCCAATGGTTAACATATTTTTGTAAAATATTTAGTCCATGTTAGCCAAACGGCGGTTCGTTTCAGTGGATTTGATAAAAGCAATTGTCGAACGGGATACACAGGGACAATGTATTTTACATCCGCGAGAAATCCTAAAGAGTTGCTTTTCCTCAATGGGTTTGGCATTATTGAAGAAAAGTACGGATGGTTATTATCTCTTGCCCGTTAAAAGTCAGAATCGTGTTTAACAATATATGTTGATGTCCAACTGACATGCTGTTCATCAACAGAGAATGTACGAAATCTCGCGATAAACTCACCCACGAGTTGGATCAAGATAAACCGTTCATCGAGCAATATATTGTCATGACTGATTCACCATATAACTATTTCTAGCAGTAGAGAGCTGTTGAGCATATCAACATCCATAAGTCTATAAGCATTGCGCCCTCGATTGCAGTTAACTGCATATAGGAGGGCACTCAATCTTCCACTAACCATGCACTGATGTTATTCATATCAGTCAACATGATTTACAAACAACCCTCTTATCACGTCCTTGCCACCGGCCAATTGTCGTCACACTAAGGGGAACGATCCGATGGGAATGTACCAATCTCATTTAAGTATGCACGAATAACTGAATTGAACCACGTTTGAAAGGGATTCATCCTTCTTGCTCCTTTTATCTAAAGCCCATCAGGGGAGCATTGGATAAACAGCTCGGTAGTTATTCAAACGTTATCTCGAACCGTAGGGAAATATCCAAAAGACCAAAGCCATAGTATAACACATTCCCTCCGCATGATTGCTTTGGTCTAAATATGCCCAAGGGCCATTTCTTGTTTACATGAGCACCGAAATACACATACACGCACACACACACACACACACACACACACACACACACACACACACACACACACACACACACACACACAAACATATATACACAGACTGAGACACACGCACACACATACACACATACTTATATATATATAGATATAAATATATATATATATATATATATATACATATATATATTTACATTTATATATATATATGAATATATATATATACATATATATATATATATATATTTATAAATATACATAAAAGCCCATATCTTATTTTTATACATTTAAACTAATAAATATATACCAATACATATTTATATTGTCATAAATATATATCGATACGTGTATGCGCACAGAAATATAGATTGCTTATATATCCGATTATACACATACTTATTATCTAAATTTTTATATATACCCCATATATTTAATTATTTATACACACACACACAAATATATATATATATATATATATATATATATATATATATATATATATATATGTATATATATATATATATATATATATATATAGAATAGGAGATTAGCTTAGAATATCTTCCTTATGTCGAATGCACGTACGACATAAGTGGATAATCTTACTAGCATATCCCCCAAGCCTCTTCAGTGGATCGACGAACTTTTTATCTGACTTCGTCTAAGCAGCATGATTTAAAATAGCAAACATTGGTATATCAGAGTACCCGCATAATTGCAATCATGGAAATGTCCAATCCGGTCAATGCACTGTCTTTGCACCCATTAGCCACCAGACTGAATGCTGTCATTACCTGAAATGATTTGATAATAATGCGAGATGCAACAAGAATTGCCCATCAATTTTGCTGTACTTATCCCTGTATTGCGTGTCTTAGAATGACGTTCGCAAAGGGTTTGTAATTATATGATCAATAAAAAAACACACATTTGAGGTCTGACAGCTGTATTCTTTCATGGAAAAACAATCACGCGTGGACGGCTTTATTTAAAAAGCTTTCTTCTACATCATCATGACTATCTTTAGAAACACCGACTGCGAAAGCATAATACTCAGACTTGAACAAAGTAAATGATGGGGTGCCTAGAGCAGAATGTGTCTAATAAAAGCAACGGTAACCCGGGTGTCGCTCCTTCGTGAAAACGCTGAAAACATGAACTTCAGACGCAAGCCAAAGCTATATGGCTCGCATGACTACATTTAAATCAGCGTCACGGTTTAGACTGGTGGTTGTTTAACATTATATCACCAGAAATATCCAAGCTCTAAAGGACATAAATGAAATTTGGTGAATGATTCGGGATATTTTAGGAGGTTTTCTACATACAGCTGCACGTGTTGGTATCAATGTGACTTGACTCTGGGATGTAACTTGCCGAAAAATCACAAAAGCAGTAAGAAAATATTATCTCATGGATCGAGTAATATTGATCACGTCCATTAATTGAACACTGACAGTATTTTCGGCACAGTACAAATAATCATCAAATATTGCATACTGTTTGCTGCGGAAACCAGTACAAACGCAAACTATCCGGCACTGCGTGTACAAATGAGAATGCCAAGCTGTTGAAGCACGACGGTTTACTTAGGTCCATCATAAATAGTTAGCTAATCCACTTAATCATAGTAATTCAAAGTGCTTATAATGATCATGCATGATTAAGGGGTTATTATGCAGGAGTAGATGTACATCATTGCCAGCTCCGTTCATTCAGACAACGAGATCAATGTTGATCTTTCGGCAATATTTGTCGCAACATATAGTTTACTACCCTGCGGTGTTTATTCATAAAGTTCTACTGCAAAAAATATACCTAGCGTGAACTTGCGTCGAACCATAATCTTTATCATGCCAGGCATGTTCCAATAAAGATTTTGAAATTACTGGCGCATTTAGATGAAATATCACATGTGATCGTTCAACTGCAACTGTTTTAAGAATCGACATATTTATGCCTCACTGATTGAAATGATTTACGGTTAAAAAAATCAATAAAAGAGGAAATAAATATCGATATTGCATGACGTCCAAACGTGCGGCTGGTGAAAGTGATTGATGGGTTAATGTAGCATATACATACAAGGGTGTTGTGAGAGTTGCTTGATAACTACTGTATTCTAGCGTCGTTCCGCATTTGCGTTCTTTTGTTCTGACCTTGGTCGATCACCTATTTGGGGCTATACACATAGATGTAAGCCGCTATGTATTCATTTATTTTAGGCAATTTTTATTTAGCTTCTAATAAATATCATTGTGCAACAGCAGATTGACATATATAGTTAAGAAGATATTGTGATTATTGTGTCGTGTCGGCCATAATACATGTGGTTTATTTCTTTGACTGTTTTATCTTTCGTTGATCAAAGTAATAACACATGCATACTAGTTGAGTGGAGCTTGCCGAGCAGTTGAAATGCCTTAAGGTAAATTAAAGCGCGATCACCCATAAGCGTAAATACACGTCCTGTCATAATAAACATAACACATTAAAATAGAAAACTTTGAGCGAACCATAGCCTATGTAACGTGATCGACTTTGGGAAATTTGCGCTGAGCATCTTGGTTGATGCGAAGACTGCATCAATATTCATCGATCGTCTTGGGAACACTATATATAGGTTAAATGCACAGAACTAACACCGTGCTCGTGGTTACTCTGTCCCAGAGCCATGCATATAGATTATAGTTATGCAAAGCCGATATCCCTTTCACGAAAGGTCTGTGTGCAGAAGAAAACCCGATGTGGTAGGATGGTGGCAAACCATGTGTGCATGACAATTTCTTGGGGGTTGCATGGTGGTAGAAAATAATGATAGTATCACTTGATCTTTCATACTGATATTGCCGTAATCTATCAATCGCATATCATTATGACAACTATTGCCCAGAGGACTCATTTTAAGAACCAGCTGTTTTTGCGATATGCTGTTTTCTGACTGTATTCGGAAAAGCAAGCAAGAGATAACATGAATAGAGCCGTGTATTTTCTGGTCGTGCTTTGATTAAAAAAATATTATTGTAACTAGCCCAGTTTGAATTATTAAAGCGTGAAGTCGTGCTATTGGCTGTAGACTTTTTATGAGAAAGCAAATTAAGCCTCATAGAGTTGAATTGTGCGATGTCGTTAGCATATATGTTGTTTAGTAATAGAAACTTCAGAAAATAATTTAGTCGACAAATGTGAACAATGTCTCACTCGCCTTGTTGACATACTAATTGTACGTCCTATAACATTGTTGCGCATTACCCTGATGTTCGCTCGTAATTATCTGAAAAGACAGATCAGTGATGTTTTCATATGAAGTAGATGTACAATAACAGCATAAAAGCATTTAGATCTTAGATGAAAATTGTTCTCTTTCCCCGTTTTTTTAAGATCAATGAACATATATGAGTGATTGGCATGAATGTATTTGATATATGTCCGAATGTAGGATCAAATGCTACGCTGAACATTCACGAGGACAGCATTTACGTGACCAAGACTGAACAGAATGTATCCAAATTGACCACCTGAAGCGTGCGTCCAAGATGAGACTGTTTGCAGGCTTTACGCGCCTGTAACCCGTGTTGCGAATCCTTGTTGATACTACAAGCTAAACCGGAGCCTGCAAATAACAAAAAGCAGGGGAACAATATGACACAACCTCATGCCAGGCGGACGTACTTGGTTGGTTCTTTCGCACTGAACTTGATGGAAATGTCAATCAGAGAAGATGCATCTTATCTGGAGAGTATTGCAACGGAAAAGTACGAATTATCTACCTGTATAGGGATTTGTCGACAAGTATCAGAATCCGAAATTTTATTCGCTGTATCTCATGCAGTCAATGAAGTGAGTACAAAACTGCAGTGATGAGATCTCATTGTGGAAGTGCAGTAATTAGTCTTGCTCCGATTTTGTTTATTCAGAGGAGAATCGCATGCCAATCAACCAACAGCCAGGGTATCTAACTCTATGTCACGTACGAGCATTTCGTTAAAGCGTCTAAGTGATGCGTCTACGATCTCCGCGCTATGGACACTGTGCGCTGACGAGTATGACGCATGTCGTTCTAATAGCTGATGGAAGTGGTGGATCTCGGTAAACATAATGCTAAAATTACGTGAGCAACGGGATATGCAAGAAACAAAAACAGATAAATGTTGCATTTAAACGTCAAACCACGAAAACAACTGTATCCATTTATTGAACCTTAAACCTTTAACAGCTGCTTTGACGCAAAGAAACATCCTAACGAAATGAATTAAACATTAACAACAATGGGAAGTAACCATTTCGTACCTATACGCTATAACATAACAACAACGATGCAGAACAGTTTTGGCCTGTTTTTGTTGCTTTGACCGCTTACTGACAATTTCCTGGATAAACGACCATTGCTCACAATGCTCCATATAATTGTGATGCTTTTACCGATATTTTTACCCAATTTTGCAAGTGTAAAAGAGGTACGTTTCCGTTATCATTTCACATACCCGAATTATTCATCTTGACAAACATTGTCGTTTTCTGCTGTCTATTGGTTAGGGCATTTTATGATAATTTGACAGCACATCAATTAATCAGCTCCAGACCGCCTATGCATCAGGATTGTGGAGAAAATATTTGGACGCTAATAAAGTTGCTCCGTTTCATCACGTTGTAAATGTGCGCTTTGAAGATGAATTTAGTGATATACTACCTAGATGTAGCCATATATGTTTTTCGTGTTTTGCAGCGGTAGGCCTTTCGTGACTGACGATGCAATGACGATGCAATGCGGTATTCTTTAAATGATGCTGGACAAAAAAAACCTGCTTTTCCCATCTGTGATATTGCTTAGGTACAATTGTACAGAGACTTGCTTGAAACTCTCAGCAATGCATACGTGTAGTTACACATTCTAATAAAAGCACAATAGGGTAGGTATCCGCCGTGGTCTGATCACACTAATGTCTAATCAGTTTACTGAGGTATAAATCATGCCGATTCGAGTATTGTATCAGTTCCGAAGTTACTAATGTGTCGGTATATGTCGGTCTAATGATGCGGTGGGGATCCAAGATTTATATAATGCCGTGCGTATTGCAATGCAATTAATGTGCTGATAGAATGCTGTGAGCCATGTGAAAATGTATATCATGTCCGAGTGGAACGTCATGTATTCCAGATGCTTAATGCGCTTGCTGGCATAGGTAAAAAAAATGTTATAGGTTAATTAAAGAGCAAAAAAGAGCAGGTTAACTAACACGTCCTGCCATAGCAAATTTTATTCATTAAATTGCTAAACGTTAAAAGCTACATAGCCTGTTTAACTAAAAACATAGTCAGCAACAAAATTATTTCGGGTATGTACGCTGCGCAGGTTGATAATAGTTTCGCCATATATTGGTTGAATATTCCGAAAGAGTGCTACCTTTTAAAATCTCTGGTGCAATAGCCATGCATATAACATGCAGTTTATATATCTTTTACAATAGGGCGATGTTTCAGAATTGCTTTCATGACAAAGAAAACCATGTGAAAATGAATAATTCCCAACCCTGTACCATCATCATTAATCTAATATTGTACAACATTGCGCCTGCTGTTGATGAAGTAATAAACATTTGAATGCATTGGTGATCTCCGGCTGTTTGTAACTGGCAAATTAATCCATAGCGAAGTACTGTATTAAACACGCGCCAGCACACACACATGTACACACAGACGCACACACACACACGCACACGCATACACTCACACTTAATTCATTGCTTATTACTGTATGAAACGCAAACCAACAGACACACAAGCACACACACACTTGTTCCATAGCAAAGTATTGAAACGCGCAGCAACCCACACCAACACACACGCACATATATATATATATATATATATATATATATATATATATATATATATATATATATATATATATATATATATATATATATATATATATATATAAATATATATAATATATATATATATATATGTATAAATATATATATATATATATACATATTTACATATTGATATGTATATCTATATATATATGCACACACAAATGAATGTATATAAATAAATATATATAGATATATGTATAGATCATACAGATAAATATATATAGATATGTATATATATAGATATATATATATATTTATATATATATATATATACATATATATATATATATATATATATATATATATATATATATATATATATATATATATATCATCAGCACATATATGTGTTTATATTTATATACACTGGCCAGTGCTATCTATATATATATATATATATATATATATATATATATATATATATATATATCTATATATATAGAGAATATATATAATCTATATATTTATATATATATATATTTATATATATATAAATATATATATATAGACATATGTATATATATATATATATATATATATATATTTATACACACATATATATATATATATATATATATATATGTATGTATCCAAGCAAATGTATTTATTTATATATATAAAAACATATGTTTACACAAGAATAAGTGCATATATATATATATATTTATATATAACCATACGAGACTGCCGTGTGACACATATGTGACGTGTGCATGCATACATTCATGAACAAGCTAATTCGATGGTGGCCAGTTTGCACTAAATAACCGTTCTACGTGGCCAAGACTCTGTTTCTCAATAGTCATTGGTGAAATCTTTTCAGTAGATGTCAGGTGCAAGTCCTGGACCAAACACATGGAATCCTTTACTATTCGTTATACGACACCCTCGAGAGGAATGGCCACGCGGGATGCACCATGCAGTTTTAATGTAAGCAGTCTTTTTTTAAAAAACCTCATTACTGTTGCGATCAAATGTGTGACATTGTGTGTGGATTGCGTATTAATTATGCAAGGTGCATTTCTATCGCACACTGATGCAAACATAGCAGCGCAAATCTCGTTGCAAAAAAAACAGATGGTTAAATAACCATTCTAAGACACTATACCAGCTTTGTCATAATGCAGTATCTGCTGGATACATAATGCAGGGGTGTAATATTTTCATATGAAGAAGACATACGATAACTTCTCCATCATAACCGCCATCAGAGCCTAGGGGAAGAATCATGCAATGCTCCCGATGCGTCGATGAGTGGCATGAATGCACTTGATACAAGAGCGAATGTCGGATCTAATGCAATGCAAAGCATCCGCGAGGATAGTTTTTACATGATAATCAGGTCACATTGAAATGGACCCTATCAAAAACGTCGATCTATGTCAATATTTTCAGACTTAACGCCCATGTAATGTGTTTTGCAGAGTCCCATTTATTGCTTGTGCTACATGCAGCTTTCGAATAGCAATCAGCACCGCTACTAGATGACGAAACTGCAGGCCTTGACGACGTGTTTAGTCATGTTTTCGCATTGAACTAAATGGAAATATCAATCTGAGAAGGGTCTTGCTATATGGTGGACATAGCATAAAAAAGGGACGAAGTATCTATCCATGAGTCCATTCAATGAAATCCAGCAGTTTGTGAATCTGGATATGTGCAACTCGATTTTCTAATCAAGCACAGTAACTTTCCGCCATTTTCAAGCTTTATGAGTATTATTAAGTCACGTACCTTTTGATCGCACTCTAGATAAAAGTGTCACCTACAATTTTTCGAGAGCGTAATTCATGTAAATAATGCGTGTTCAAGCTAATTCAGCTCCAAACTTCACATGTAACAATATAAATTGACCCTTTCTAACCCGTAGATCCAGGTCAATTAGTGCAGACTTTAAGCGCATATGATTCTTTTCGCAAGGCCCCCGTTCTTGTTGACGATACATGCTGAACTAGAGCTTGCAAATACCCAGTAGCAAGGCAATAATATGGCAGGACATCATGCTTTCATATGTTTATTCACTAAACGTAGTAGAAATTTCGATCAGAGCAGGTGCTTGCGATCAGAAGGGTATAGCATAAGAAGAAGACAACATATTTATTTGTGTTTTTAGTGAAAAAATATTTGTTGGAATCGTCATATAAACAGCACGACCTCTAGTGATGTGCTAATTCAGCACAGGACAATTTGTTGTTAGTCACGTACTTTCGGTTGCGTCCTGGAGTAAAGTAAAGCATCATGGTCCAAAACGTAATGAATGTGGTTAATGCTTGTATAAACCAATTCCGCACAAAACATCACACAGCCCCACTTTCCTTCGCTGACCTATCAATCGATCGATTTCAATTTGTAACCAATGATATAATTCTCTTTTAACAAGCTTGCTGGCTGTTAGTGACGCACTTTATCAAGCACTTTACCTACTTCTCATTCCAACTAATCTTCAGGTACCAATTGTCGCAAGTCAGTTTGCAGTTGTGAAACGAATGTGTAATGGACCTGGTACTCGAAGCTAAATACATCGTTACAATGAGGACAAACATTCGAATTTTTATATCATTAACGATGTTTGAGAGAACCTAGTTCCTGAATCATCACCTATTGATCAACTGTTGTTTATTCTACTTACTGTCATATTTGTCACAGAAGAAACAATTGTAAATACCTTTTACACGTTCAGTTCAAGATTATTCGTTGTTTGGGAAAACCGATTGCAACAAGGATGTTTTCTACCATACATTATACAGAAGCTACGTGTTGAGGAGATCGCATGCTACTTAACTGAGAGCCATGGTATCTTACAAAATAGCAGAATGTGCATTTACTTTACACGCCGGAGTAGTGCGTGGATGAGATTTTCTGCATTGTCCTCGTATACTAACGGGTATGTTGTATGACGTATAAACACGTCAGCTGATGGAAGTGGTGTGTGTGTATGTAGCATATACATAAATTGTTGTCACGATTGTAAACTCCCTTGAACATATACAGCTTCGGGGGTAGAAGTGTTGATTGATAGGTATCTAATTCAAGCGTAGTTCAATATTGGTGTTCATTTGTGCTGACGCTGATTGATCACCCATCATATGAATTAAGGCCGCTCTATATTTGTTTTTATTAGAAGTAATGGTGAGTTAGCTATTTATGTATTCATAGTATAGTGACTTCTGTGCTGTAGAGGATAATGTGAATATTGATAAGACATAATTGTAGGGCACTAATGATTAGTCATTAGTGTAAATGGCGCCCGTCAGTCAGGTCATTAGATCCTTACTTAATGGCGTACATCTACGCATTCGGGGGGACTAAAGGTTATTTCGTACATCACCAATAATAGGCTAATCACATGCATTAAAGCCGCTCTATATTCATTTTCATTAAGCGTTCCTTTTCAGGCAATGTTGAGTTATATATATATATATATATATATATATATATATATATATATATATATATATATATATATATATATATATATATATATATATATATATATATATATATATATATATATATATATATATATACCTTTGTCTAATGACTTCTGTACTTTAGAGTGTAATATAATTATTGATAAGGCATAATTTTAGTACACTTGCAATTATGGTCCTTAGTTTAAATGGCGAACGTCAGTCAGGACATTATATCCTAATTTGATGGCTATACCTCTAAAGGATATTTCGTACGTCCGTTATTCGAAAGGTTTTGCCTCTTAAATATTAACATAAGGCCTCGTATTATGTTCCCATGTAATTGCGGCACATCTTTTATTAGTCATGTTGTAACTGCGGATTGACCACACAACTGGACTAGAGTGTCATAGATCTAAATAATGCTATGTAATTTGGCAAGTAATACCTTCTAACACGAATGTATTCTTTGGGTTTTTGACTGCAATTTGATTAGAATCGGTGAACGAAACGCTAAAGGTCAGCACCGGGATATGCGGGAAAGCATACCAATGGACGGCTGTATTCACACATCAAGACACGAAAATAACAGTATCCAATAACTGAAAGAATAAGTATCGCCGCAAAATTAATTACACATCGATTAGATAATAGACTGGTGTAAACAAATACTGTTTCGCCATTATGTAATTACGAAGATGCACAGTAAAGTTAGCCTGTTTGTGTTCATTGGGCAGCTTGCTGACAATATCACGGATAAACGATCATTTGCTAGTCCACCATCACCCGACATATTTTGACCCTAGTTGGCTATTGTCGCATGGACAGGGGTATGTGTCCGTTAGATAATACGTTATTACCTTAAATCTCGATTCACTATTGGCATGAAATAATACCAAAAAAAAATACAGGAAATCAATTCACCTGCTCCTAAACAACTACACAACCGGATTGTGAGGCAAATATTTGCATATTTAGAGAGTTGCAACATTTCAACAAGTTACATTAGTGGACAAATTCAGTGATAACCTACCTTCATGTAGCTATGTCTTTCATATCTCGAATTCGCATGTCTTTTGTAGTTGATAAGCTTAGCTACTGCGGTATTCTGCAAATGATGGCGGATGATACAGGATTGCTTTTCTCACTTATGTTGATTTAAGGATGTAGCTCCAATAGGGTAGACATTTATTCTGTAACCAGCATTATTTGTACGGATGTATAATACAACGAAACGCATCAGAATATCATTTATTATCGCACCATATCACACAAGCTGTGTCTCAATAGGGAGACGATATGTGAGGTTGGCCCAACAATCGATCGAGTTTAAACATCCACCATGACAAATAAGTCAATTATACTTTGACGACAAACAAGTATTGCCTTCAAATATTATTATCGTGGGAATTCGGTCAACGACACATATCTCTGCTATTCTCCCGGGAGTCAGTTATGGCGGAATTATCACTTTGTTTGTGACTGTATACCGATGCTTACACAAAGCTGCGCAAAATAACATGTTACGCCATGTTGCAATATATAATATATATATATATGTACATATATATATATATATATATATATATATATATATATATATGTATATATATATATATATATATATATATATATATGTATATATATATATATATGTATGTATATATATATATATATATATATATATATATATATATATA
>CM067343.1:17551325-17606325 GCA_034190875.2 Urechis unicinctus
TCATACAGATGAAAGAATATTTTTCAATTTGACAGCCGTCTCGTGCATAACAGACGTTACAATTGCTTGATTTCTCCGTCATTTAATTAACGTAGTATAATTGTCAACGAGAATCCCAACACTATCTGATTACTAACAACCTTGCATTTCAACGGCATGATACATTGTGATAAAGACATTGGTGAGTCAACTCACGATGCAATAACCGATCAGACGGACGCCCGTCATATTACCATGCTGCTGATATCAACAATAACTAATGCCATATGTAGGTCACGATGTAAAACGTGGACAGGTATTAAGAAATTGTTGCAATGGCTTAATGACGTTGTGTTGTTAGCCGCTATTCTGTAGCAATGCATCTATTTGAAAAAAAACTACACGACAGAAGATGCCACAGCAAGTAAAGGTAGCATCGCATCTGGATCAGTTGCTTAAATGTTACACTGCATTATAAAGTAAACAAAGAGCAACAACGAGTAGAACAAACAATAATGAACCCCGCCCCCTTCAACGCGTTAAATTAGCGAAGCATAACCAATGCAATTTTGACCAATGACGATATACGCTGATAGGTTTTAAGCCTACTTTGCCCAACAGTTCTAGCCATTAAGCATGTCTTATGTATTCAAGCAAAATAGAATTGTCGCAGACATTTATTCAGAGAACTCTACGCACTGATCGCAAATTAATAATGGCTTATATCGAATGCATACATTAATAAATTTCCCCAATTATACTTAAGTATGTGTTTGCTATGTCATCAACCGAGTTAATTGCCATAATTCGGGTAGGAGCCTTATAGTTCATCTCCATCATACATCAGGGGATGAATGAGTGACAGGTTTTTGAAGAGCACATGGATATTTCTTAGCGTTCGATTGGATAAATATATCCTCAAACGTTGTGTGTAGGGGTCAAGATAAACTAACTGGTACATGATTATTCAACAGCTATCCCAGGATGAGCCGAAGTAACATATATTCACCTGGGTATTGTGACTATAGGAACGTTTATTGGGGCACGTGCGGTGTTGTGCGAGTAAAACAATAGCAGCGCAGGAAGTCGCATTCCTAGTGTGGCCCATGATACGGGTTTACATGTCTCGTAAACAAGGAGCACTTCAATCAATACAGTCATAATGCGCGGCACGTTATTATATAGTTGATTAATATATACACAACCATACGACATATCATGGAAGTGAATAACCAAACATACGCGGCGAGTGATAGGTGCTAGTACTCATATCATAATCATATTGTAGCTAGCATCTCTGACAGGTTACAAGCCGCCCATCTTTATAACGCGTGTATACAGCGTGAGAAAATAATATTTCATACTTTCATTACAGCCTTTCACCGACCACATCCCTTAGTTTTATTGACCGTGCCAAAATCATTCATACAACGCATCCCAAACGTGTCTTGCAGTGACTGGATGCAGGGACCGTGATTACTGCTGATGTTATCGTGATGCGTTGGAACTCGCTGTCTTCCATCATTCGTATCAATGATTTTTGCTACATAAGGCGCGGATATGACTGAAATTGTCAATTGCGTTTAAACGTTGAAAGTGAAAGCATGTGTCTATTACTGGTATAGATCATTTGTGTATCTGACGGATATATATATATATATATATATATATATATATATATATATATATATATATATATATATATATATATATATATATATATATATATATATATATATATATATATATATATATATATATATATACATATATCTATAGATATATATATATATATATATCTATATATATTGATATATATATATATATATATATATATATATATATATATATATATATATATATATATATATATATATATATATATATATATATATATATATATATATATATATATATATATATATATATATATATATAATATATATATATATATATATATATATATATATATATATATATATATATATTTAAGGCTATAATGGAAGTATGCCATATATTCATAGAGCTGTGTTAGGGTATTTTTGCTGAAATATTTGTTATTGGCGCTTAAATGTCTACCAGACATGTGCATGGAATGGTAATCGAATTCAAACCACACCCATTGCCATTTCACGGGTAATCAATCACACTACCGAGGTACCTTTGCTTTTTTCTCTCTGTTAGGTGGAAGCTTGTAGTACGAACACTCCTCTGGGCGAATAGATGTAAAATATGTGGGAATACTTGGTAAAGGGTGGACGAATTTGTCTCGAAGATATTATTTGCAAAATAGCACACGATGGGTTTCCTTTCCTACAGTGTAATAAATCCTGTTTGCCTGTGAAACACGTTGCATTTCATTACAATATACCTACTAATTCTATTGATCTCACAATTTGCTATGGATTTGTATTATTAGGCATTATTAATATGATGTATAGTAGATGCCTGTGATAAGTATCTATCGTTGATAACAAAACTATTTAAGGGCAATTTGTGAAACATCAGAAAGCTATTACTTGGAGGTGATAACGTAAGCGTATTAAGTGATTGTGTGTGTTATGCACGTTTGGAATGACCGGCATATGAATGCTGATTTGTCATAATATCTCGCATTCATCATTGGCAATGTCAAGTTTTACTGCAATGGCTTGTTGTCTCGAACCAGAAACTAGTGCGACTTTTAATTCCCCTCAACAAGATTATGGCGGCTTAAGTACTAAAAGTGATTGATTGGACTGGTACCCACGTTGCTGGAATACAGTAGAAAATACATTACATGGGCCATGTAAATATTTGACAAGCGATAGCAAAATCCAGTTATTTGCCGAGCGGCTGTTTGGCCTTGTGAACTGCGTTAGATTATATATCCAGATGGCAGCTAGAGTCAAATGTCGAATAGATATAACTGGTTCAATTGAGTGCGGTTTAGCACCCTACAGAATAGATATAGACACAACACACAGTCAATCATAACATTTTTACCATTACCCGAAACATTCTGGTCTGATTGTACTATGATGTTCCTTTCCATTTAGGTTAACGACGAGCCATGGATGTATAGTACCCCATAAGTGACCCATCTGAAGATACGATTCAATCTGGTACATTTCCAATTCAAATATAATATTGTTTGCAGACGCGCAAACTGCCTCATCGTGGATGTGTCGTCAGTCAATGCATCATACATTGCTTCAGCCGGAAAGTCAATGGCGAACCAAACTGCATATGCCCTTCAGCTCTGTTTAAATACGCATCACATCATCCGTCAAAAATAGAAAAAGCATGCACCCTATGACTTGGTGTTTAATGGAATGCATAGCAAATAAAGATTAATCCAGCTGGAAGCTCTGTAGAAATATCAAAAAGTACAAAGACGCAATTGGGTTGGGAAATTACTACTAATGTACAAACTAGGAAACCTTACGCACCTGATCTCTGCTGCATGCGTTAACTAAGCATTAGTGGTCATAGATGGTTACGGGGGGTTTAATGAGCGTACCCCGCTAAATGGTTGCACAAGATTAATTGGAAATTCGCTTATTGCAAGAAGGCTTGGATTTACGACGTCAAGTATAAATTAAGATGACACGAACTAATGTGCTAAGAAAATATTTAGCTTTATAATTGATGGAATCTTTGACTCGTCGTATAAATAGCCTTTGGCGACTAAATAACTTCTCTTTGCAGCAAGATTTCTTGAAATTGTAATTCCACGGAATGTTTGGTATAATTTTGTTGGATTTCCCTCGCATTTAATCTCAATCAAGATTTTGTCACAGCGAATATCGAATATATACGTCAGATTATTGTTGTTAATAAACACATATAATTACAAGCAACGTTCTCCATGAAAAACTATCATGGGAATTGCCGCACAATGTTTTAAAGCCATTATACCCATATTCGTACAAATAAAGCCACATGTATCAGTTGCATACTCTCACACAATTAGTAGCGCAGCTCGTCAACTACGCTATTGGATGGATGTGGCACCTTAACGATTTACGTTGCAAGAATATTTATTAAATAGACGCATGTTGTGCAATACCACAAGGTCTTTTCACAGATGACTCTATTTCTGTGGAACCTTTGTGATGATATTGCTTCTCATAGATAAATATCGTATTTCTACGGTATCAATAGTGCCGTGTCAATAACGTTTATGCACCATTATAGACGCCATAAAAATCCTATCGCGAATATTTTTAATATAGAAATGGCTGTAGTCGGGATAATGTTTAAAGCAACTTGACCGATAAAATTATGAATCAAGATCCGCATGTATTAATGAGGATAAATCGGGTTCGTTATGGAATATTTGAATGGTTTCACGCAATCACTTTAGTTTTTGCATGTATTATGCCTAAGTTGGACTTACCCAATGTAATGGCACCGATGTAAACAATATTTTGACCGATTACTTGTTATGCGTTAACGCAAAGTATTTTCATCTTTTATCATTCTGCATGTCCCACAGCATATTGGACAGATAAACCTCAGATTATTGTGTTTTTTCATCATATTCAAAGTCATTTATGCATTAAGAATTCGCTGTTGCAAATAACAAGTGTCATACTTTCAAAGGTTTATAGGTTTGAGTTATACCGTACAAGCAAATATCCCGCTGTAATACAGCAAATACAAAGCATCAAGTATGATTGTCTACTGGCGTTGGTCAAGGATATGTCCTTTTATAATAGAAGGGAACATATCAGAAAATGTACGATTATGAAATAAACGGGGTAAGTGCTACATAAGAATAATACAACTGAACATTCATTTTCTGACATCCAATCGATACAATTTTACCGATATGCAGATGTACAAAATAAAATTCAGTACGTCTTAATAGAGAATTATGTAATCGTGCTACATTTCCTGGCGAGTTGTAGTTTATTGGCGCTTTGTTGCCTATCATTCGTAATCAAACATTTTACCAATATCAATATCGATATTTTATTCAAGTACTGTTGCAGTTCGTTAGGGAGCGGTCCAATATCATAAGGTAGACCACAATGTCTAGAATTAGTACATATCATTAATTTAATCCACTAACAATAGCCATTTATTTATGATAATAATATATTGGCTGACATGTGCAAAATATTGAAACATCAACATTAACTTGTCGTTAGGTCAACCGAAGCTGTTTCAAAGGCAAATTGAACGTCTTAACGTCAATGCCTTATCGAATATTGGATCAAATTGGAACAAATACGGATCCTTATACAATATATCGGTAAAAACTAGAGACATAGCATCAAATAACCAAAACAACACCCGGTAAATGAAGTTGCTACACTTAAACAAGCTGGTAGCAAAAGCGTGCCATCTTCAATTGCTGAATATTGCCGATCTCCAGCTGCTGTGTAGGATATATAAAGGCAGTTGAACACAGCAAGCACACAATTCGGATCTCAGTTGTATGTGACTCGCTGGTTACATCTGTCCTCTGCGCATAATCACGACCTTATAGCAATTTCTGCATTGAAGCCTATAATTGCACACAATCAAATATCAACCTGTTACTATCAGTTGATTGTTAATTTTATCACAGTTGTTCCATGAATCTTAAGCCGGAATACCATGCCGAATTAAGGGACACTACTTTGTTAAGGACGAACATCGGATGCAAACACCGATATGGTTAAAAAGTTCAGTAAATGATTGTCCAGCAACAACCATCTACATGGATGTGTTGAAGATAACCATAATGCCTGCATATACTATCTGTCATCCCAGCACACGTGTAAAACGACACTCATATGGAGTAAAGCGGCGTAAAGCTTTTGTATCGATCATATAGTGCAAAATATAATATTACCAACTAGGCAGCATAACACCCATCGAAACGAATAACTGAAGTTGCAAGCAAGAATAAAGTCAGTGTGCTGTTGCATCCGTACGACAGTCGTATTTGTGGGATATCTTACAACACATTGTAAGCAACAGAGGGAAACAAATTGCAATGAGATACGTAATTGACAAGCAGGTGAGATATTATTTTTATTGATAATGTGTTCCCAATGTTTTTGATTACATAACGTAGCTGCTATGCTTTACAGTTTACTAAGAATTCTCTCTAAAATGTTATCATGATATCTACATTATGTAAATTATGATGCTGCTGCTGGTTTGAATAATAGCAAGGTCCATACTTCTTGTTCTAATTTTTAAGATAACAGTTATAGTGAGGATTCAACAACCTCCTGACATTTGGTGATACGCACCCTATTGTTATGTGAAATGTGGAAACGACTAACTTAGTTGCCCAAAATAGATATGCTACGCTTTCAAATGGTACTTCCTTTTGAAAGAGTTGGACCACTATAGATGTGACTAATAGGGATTCGGAGTATATAAGCCAATGGTGAATTTATAACATAGGTAAATTAAGTGTTGCTCGGGTGTCATCATGAATACTGATCAGTACCCGCCTTCACAGTTTCCTTTTAAGCCTCGGTAGTGGGTTATATAATTGTATCTATAACATGAGTGTGACAGTTGATATTTAAAATAATTGGTGTCCACCATGGGCGACAGAAAATCGTTTTGGGTGGGCTAAGATTCCCGAGCTGTCCGCCCGGTTGACGAGTTGTCATCATATCAATTATATATGGTGACTTGGTCGCATAAAGGGTGTAGAATCCGCGTTATCACTAGGCGGTGGCGTGTTTTGGAGCGGCTTGTGGGAACACTTTAAATATGAATACAGACGCCTTTGATTCCATGGGGATATGAAAGTAATGTAAATATAAAAACCGCGAATCTAAATACATATGTGATTAACGTTAGATTATGTGATCTACCTCCTCCTTGAGCTGTAGAAATTCTGCAAACATTGGGATATTCCGGGATGAGCAGCATATGGTGGTTAACTCCTACGTTAAATCTTCTATATGATGAACATTTTAATTCACCGTTCATCACTGTCGTGTCGAAATAAGAAAACATATCTGAACGAAAACTGTGAATCATTAAAGAGGTTGATTGGATAATAATCGGAAGTGAACCGTGCGATATGTATTCGTCTGATTAATAGCATCACTTCAGCCTTTCAAAGTTTACAACGTTCTCAGCTTATCGTTGTTCATAAAGGAAATATATTCAATGCAACCGTGTCATCACAGACTCATTTGAACGCAAAACCGATGTAGCCTATCTTCGATTTTGTACTCTTTACGGACACCTTGCACATTACATAGACCGCTTGCTAAGCTCATCAGTAGACAACGTACTTTGACTAGTAATGGAGAAACTTTGCGAAGTATATAATCATCATTAAAAACTCGTTTCTGTTAAAACTATGATCTTTAGGAATGAAAGTTACTTGATGCACTGGGAATCACCTTCGGCCTACTCCCTCAATTCCCAATATTCAACCAAATACAAAAAAAGTTGTTTTGACATATTTCTGGTTGTGATTCGACTCGGGGTAAGTTATTGAATTATGGAATGCACCGGTGTCATTTCATGGATAGGAAATTAATCAAGTGCGAGTTGTTACCATAGGCAGTACAGCTACTTACAATCAACGTTGTAACGACCCACTGCCACCTGGCGCCACGGGAACACCATGGTAACTCTGTTGTCACTACACCATTCACATTTGACGCCAAGGCAAAACCTTTGTAACTCTATTGTCATTTAACCAATCACGTTTTATCACAAACAGACGGACAGACAGAAGGATTGTGTTTGTTGTGGAGTCATACTATATGAACTCACGCCTTCGATCCATCTAAAGCAAACATAAAGCAAACCGATCAATATCTCAGACAATATCATCATGGTCATCAAGGAACAATGAAATGCGGACTTAATAAAATACGTATCGATGGGCTTCATATGGCAACCGTAACATTTATCAACACAAATGCCCGTTATAAATGTTTTACCATGATTGCAGGCTCGAATTCTGTCACTAATATTCGAGGCTCCATTTGCTGTCATTTACCTCAAGAAATGGTGCCGTGTTTGCGGTGCATTTCAATAACTATTACCCGTGGGAAGCTTTGAACGAAGGATGTTAAACTCATAACAGCAGCGCATATACCGGACATTTTGCCTCATCATGAATAAAGTTTTATTTGAGGCAATAAAACATGAAGTTGGAGAGAAGGGAGGTGGGGGGAGGGGACCGAGGTTAAGAGGAAATGACCAAAAGTCTTACGAAAGAGCAGTTGTTCCTATACGACCGTTACGTCATTCTGTCTTCGACAATACATGTACACAAGCTGATAAAAATACCAATTTAAAGTTGAATTACGAAATAAATTCGTATACGCTACTTGTACATACAAACCTCCAAAGTCAGCCTTTGTTCACCATTAAACAATTTAGATACCATGGTATCATTACCCAGTGCAAAATTATACATTCAATTCTACTAACTTTATATTGTCAATGATATATTCATTCCTATACCACAATAAAGACATAACATTTATTTGATAAAACGCGGTCCACTGGATGTTAACCAATTAAGAGGATTTAAACCTGCTCTGTATAATGCCATATACATACACACACACACACACACACACACACACACACACACACACACACACACACACACACACACGCGCGCGCACACACACTACCACATATATATATATATATATAATATATATGAACATACATATATGTATTCATATATAACATATGCATATAACTATAACATATATGTATACATATATATATATATAATATACATATATAAGTATTTACATTTATTCATCAATATATATATATATATATATATTATATATACATTATATATATTTATATATATATATATAAATATATAGATCAAGATATGAATGCATATATATTTATGTATATTTAAATATATAAATAGATATAAATAGATATAAATTGATGTATATGTATAAAAAAATATATATATGCATATACATATATATGTACGTATATATTTATGATAATATATATATATTCATATATCTATGTGTGTATATATATATATATGTATATATATATATATCCATGTATACATACATACATACATACATACATACATACATACATACATACATACATACATACATACATACATACATACATACATACATACATACATACATACATACATACATACATACATATTTGCATACATACATACATCCACATACATACATACATACATACATACATACATACATACATACATACATACATACATACATACACATACATACATACATACATACATACATACATACATATACATACATACATACATACATACATACATACATACATACATACATACATACATACATATACATACATACATACATACATACATACATACATACATACATACATACATACATACATACATACATACATACATACATACATACATACATACATACATACATACCCACATACCTACGTACATATTTGAAAATACAGAGTGCTATATATATTAATTAAGGTTGTATTTTTTAGAAATGTATTGGAATATAACTCCTTGCAGCAGTGCATGTAATGAAATGATAAATACCCCAACCATCAGACTCTGGTGTTTCACGTTTTGCAAATCATTGACGGTGTTGCTGACCATTGGTTCTATGATCAACAAAAGCGAGTATCAATATATTTCTTCGACGTATTATATGCTAACACCAATATCTAGTCTTAATAAAGACCAAGTTTGAATTGATTTTCAATTGTATAAATGCACCAGCCAACCTTAGTTGACACTTAAGCCAACACCTTGTAATGTTTGTAGGGAATAGCTTGAGCAATACCGGATGTACCATACACTAGATTCTGTCAAACAATAATTAGTCCTAGCTTTATACTGAGCCGAGTTAACTGCAAGTGTCGTTTGTTCAAGCATTGTCGTCATTCATTTTAACAGCGGTTGTTCAGGGGAGAGCAATCTCGGGATGAACACTGAGTGCATTCCATTACCAGCACAACAATGAACACGGTACAACATATTTCCTACATTTGTTCGTTCAGACGAGATCCCTTCTCATTCAATATTAACAACACAATGTTTTTGTGGGCGGAACAGAGTGGTTCATCAAGGGCTATTGTGAATCAGTGTCCCTCACTGCTGTGATTCATAAGACAGAAGCAAACAACATTAATCGTGTAGCTGACATAATAATAGATATTGGGAAAGGGCGTCTCCCGCCTAGAGTTACACAAGCCAAAAAAGTACCATTTGCAATAATTGGTCATATTCATTTTGGTCGAGGCTTACTTCCTAATACGTATCATCACTTTCAGTACTCCAGGAATGGAAACAGCCATTGCAAATAGGCCACATTTGCATATTCACTGGAGAAATATGACAGCGTGTAATAACCAGCTCTCTCCGGATCGTGTATCGTTTGGATCAAGTTAAGTATAAAGAGATCATATTCTTGTGATATTTTATTCCAAGACGCTTGCAAAATAGTGAAAGCGGTCTATATCATCTATCAGACTTTTGCCAATGTTGTCACAGAGAATACAATGTCAACCGTGACCCACAGAATGGATTAATGTTTGCGTTGCGTGTTTAATGAACTGTTAATTCTGACGACGATAGTGACCAAGTAGCTAATGTGAGCCTATCTTGATTCAAAGCATGTTCCTTTTCTCTCAAAAGAGTGGACTTTAAGTGGTTCATGAATGATACTGTTCGCAACAAAATGTGCGCGGAGTTTACCAGAGGTTTACTATGCTACAAAACAATATTAATACTTATATCTACTGATCATATATCAGGCAATGTAGCTAATGCCCATTCAACATTATCAGTCGCAACACGATTTCTCCAATTTTCTCGCCAGAGCTTCAATATTCTTTATAAATTGCGACGTATTTTAAGGGCGAAGCACCCATCTTATTTTTTACTGCATGTTCGAAATATTGTAGGCCATGGTTCAAGTCCAGTATGTCTGGTTGCAGAACAAACCTTGTTAGTGGCAGATGGGATGGGGGTTTGGGTAAACAATGTTTGATTTACAGAATATAAACTGCGTTGCAAAATATTATTCTGGACGGCTCAATCTTAAATGTACCCACCCAAGCTTCGATTGATTCAGCATGCGTCAACATTTAATGCTACGCGAATAGACAAACTCAACGGCATCCCATTTGTATGAGTTTCGTCCTATAAGAAGTCATTGGTCATAACAGAACAGCTATGAATCACTTGGCGTATTAAAGTGCTCATAGTATCATTGTTATTTGTACTGTATGGCTGCTTTTAACCCAAAGAGTGAAAGCTACTAGCAATAAACCGTCATGCGATGTCAATGACTTGAACCACGGCAAACGTCAAAAACAAGCATTTATTCCCTTTTATTTCACACAGAACATATAAAATACAAATATGCCTATATAACATAACAGTAACGCCACAGGAGTGATGAAGATGTTTGTGTGAACTGGGAACTGGTGACAAAATAGGAAGACTAAATGACAATGATGTTATTGTGAGAGCGATTCGATGACAGTGCTGACGCAAGTTGTATCGTTTAATTTTATATAAGATCTTAATGGGTATTTGTTATCTATGCATCTCTACATTATTCCTTAAATAGAATATCCCCTTTGGTATTGAATGTTCCCAATTTTGCTCCTCTGTCGGCTTTTAGAATCATGATTTACACAAACTCATACATGAGAAATTTGTAAATAACCTTCTGTCATAATGCTCAATGTTGCCTTGGATAGGAACGAAAAAATAATTCTTCTGTCAAAAACGCCAAAGCCATATGATTGCTATTCTATAGTGAAACAAAAGCATCATTGCCGTGTGTGTCTGCGTGACCCGTTTCAGCGAATAATTTACAATGAGAAGTGACTAAATCCAAATCATCCATGGTGCAAATTGATTCAAATCTTCATAAGTTACTTAAACTATGTTAGATAAACGAAAGTAAGCTATGGCCATTGCCACTGTGCAAAGTTGGAATAAAGAGCAACTACTGCATGAGCAGCACTACAATTATTGTCGCACAATTTGAAATGATTCAGACATTCTTTGTTCCAACCCGCAACCTTACGGCGCCTTGAGGTCAATGCTAAAACCCTCCATCCATTGTTACTCAATGATAGGACGAGCGGACAAGTTTTGACCGCGAGTCAAGCGTGACCGGTATGATTTTTGTCTGCATGCCGCCGGCAATTTCGCGGGTCCTGACCCGAGAGGTCTGGATCACGAGAGCCCTGACAATGCCAGTAAGTAAGTCGTAAGAGCACGTTTGGTACACTAAAGAGGCACATTTAATTAGATGCATGCCATCAAAGTGGCTTTGTAACCTTGCTGGTATGCCTCGCTACCATCTTCTGTCTCAGCCCCCGATATACCATGGAGTGTAATGTTAATATAGTGGTCAAGTTGAATTCTTACTTTTGGTTCCTGTGGAGCTATGGAACACAATCGTCGGAAACAGTCCCATTAGCGTTCTAAAGAGACCCTCTGTCAGTGCACTAGCATCACACACACACACACGCACACGCTCAAACATACACACACATGCACACACACAACCACACCAAACACCGACATTTACACACACACCCGCACACGCATACACACACACACGCGTAATAATGCCCAGCGGTAAATCAGCCAATAACACTTCAGGCAACCTATGATCGAGGGACGAAATTTAGAAATTAGGGGGTCAGTATCTGTTGCAAGATGTGAGGAGATCAAAATGAAGAGAAGGAAGCTGTGCCAAATACAACAATCTTTCTCACGTTTTGCACCACGCAAAGGATTAGACCACTGCGACTCCATGGTAAATAGGATAGGTGATGTTATTATAAGTAGGGATCATATCAAATGGCATATGGCTCTCATTGTGGTCATTACAAGGAATTGGAGTGGACAATATGTGCCTGTCGTCGCTGAGCATTACCACTCTGCCTCTGAATGGATTATTTAAAGCAATGATATATTATCGCATCCTGCCCTTTGGGATTGGAGCTTTCTACTGACGACAGACCTTTGGAAACCACAAAAGATCGCATCCCGTCTTTTGAAATAGGAACATCCAACTGACACAGACGAACTTGCTGGTACATCCAATATTTTCGGTCTTCACAATGACAACTTAAGCTGTACCTTATATCAATGCACCAAATCTTGCAAAATGTATCAAATGATTTCTATGCAAGTATCTATTTCGCCACAATATAATTGTTAAAGCTTCCTTAAGCAAATAGTAATATTTATCATTATAAGGCTTTGTTAATGGTTGTTAGGTTTATCATACCACGACCCTTTACTAATAAGGCACACTTTCATTTCGTTTTGTTTTACTGGCTGCATAATTGGGCGAAAGGACGGCGGTGCCATATTTGATTACTTTAATACAATATTAATATAAGTTTGTCAAAATATGCTTTTGCAAAGTAGTTGAGTGTAGATGCGTCAAAAATACGAAGAACTCATCCACTAAGGATTTCATACCATATCGTGGCGGTGAGCCTGAGATGATTCCAAGAACGATCTTCTGTGATATGAACCATAGCTCATTACAATATAAAATATACGGATAGATAAATAATAATACATCATGAAAAATGTAGATGTGCAAGATAATTGTTTCTCTTTTTATAATGGACCAATACGTTTATCGATTTTGGTTTTTAAATGCTTTATACGTTATCACCATGCCAGTTTTGAATCGTTTCAAACAAAGGGGAGCTTACTTGATTCTCTTCTTAACCCTTGGTTGAGCATATTTAACTCTGCCTCAGGCATAGTATTGACTTCACCTGGTTTAAAATATAATGTTAAGCGTTTATATAACATTCAAGTAAAGTTAACTGGTATTTAGCCACGCCACGAACTTTTTCAGTTCGCTGATTATATAATCAATATCTTCCCCGCTTTGAATATATAAGTGTCGCCCGCAAAAATATTGTAAATTAGAAATTGAGAACTATTGGCAATATTGAAGATATAAATTCCTACACATATTATATTCTCTTGCTTTGAATTTATAGCATTATGCTACAGATGTATCATAGTGTCTGCGCTTGTGTTCAACACTGCAGTATGGGGAGGTTAGACCAGCGCCTCCAATTGAACAAAATACAGCCGACATCGACTGAGTCATCAATCCACCTTACTCCCAACTGGAATGAGGCTCAGGTATCAATATCTAACAGGCTTTCCAGGTCGTTTGTGAGTGGAGATATTACACTGCGCAACACTTTATAATCATGATATCTATGTTGCACTTTACCTGCCGTCTTTTGCCGGCACAACGTCTTTTTACGTAATAACAACCTGACATATGTGTTCTTTCATATATAATCTGGCGCATTATCTATTCTTTACGGTATTTATAGCTATAACAATTATCTTATCTGTATTACAGATTGTTGAATGGATTACATTGATCATAATCCTGCATATCCGAAGCATATATAAACCATTCAGGCATGCTACTTAACGATATTATTTCAAAAGTAGGAACAACAAAGTGAAAAATTACGCATTATCCTTCCCTTAAACTACCCGTCTCTATCTATGACTGTACACACTCGTGTCTTTTACCGCATGATCTCGCCCCTTTTGCCATGACCTAATAATCAATTCGCTGCATCAATTTAGCGCCCGAGAATTTTAATTTAATATTTATATTGACAATTGTTTCACTCGCTGTATTCATATAGCTTAGTGCCGCTTTATTTAAGTTGAAGTGATGTGCATAAATGGTAAATTCCCCACTGTTGGATCTGACCTACATATGAGTAATCATTTTTTGCGTCTCTCATTACTTTGATAATGCACAAATAGCCAGCGCTTATGTACTGCTATCCGCCTCGTGGGATACGTAATATTTAATGGACTTTTGAGCTGATGGCCTCAAGTGTGTCGGTTAGAGCGTGTTATGAGTCTTATGTCACCTACTCGATCTCTTTCTGTTAACCTAAATTATGCGTCTAGACGAGTTAGGCAAGGATTAAATCCATCTTTATATGAGGACAACCTATACTAATATTATAAAAATCTTGTCGTGAGCCTTCTATTTATATATTTGTCTAAGCCAACCCAATATGTTTAACCATGTAAGTACAGTAATACGTTTAGGATTCGATGCATCTAATGTGACGCTCTTATGGCAGCGCTACGCTAAAAAACACAGTAACTAATATTGGGGTGATATCGTACGTGATCGGCAATAATTGTGCATAATGTTTCCATGGATCACCTTCTTTGAACACCGCATTTTGGCCTATTCGTTCTAACATAACTGCTCGATTTATCCTTGTAGTGTCCTGTTTGTAGTTATCATGATAAATAACCACGTTTTATTTTCCAAATCGTCCGAGCCAAGTACTGCTAAACATTTTCATCTACGTATATGGTATTTTGGTAAATGAATCGCGCCCATGAGCGCACGTTGGTACGAGCAATTGGTTAAGAAACTATAAGAGGAACGGTTATAATCACTGCTTGAAGTATATGAAATCAATAAAGAAAGGGAAATTCTGCTGATTATGATTCATCGCTTTGTGGCTCGCCGCTTGTGAGAACAATGAGTTTCAACCCGCGCCCTGATAACCACCTACTCAACGCTAACAAACTAGATATAGCATCACATAAGCAACATTACAGATTGTCATTAAAACAAATGGCCTATTAGAGAGACAATGTTAGACAACAAAAGAGGACGCGAGAGTAATATGAATTTGTGAAGTCTCTTTCTTTGCACCTATCTCAATAATTGAAACGTATGCCGAACAATTATCGCATTCAGCCTAAAGCTATTATGTTATCAGCTTTCAATAATTGTATGTCAATATGATACGTTATGTGTCACAAGCACTTCGCATGATTGCCATTCGAAATCGCTTGTCGTACACCCAAGTTAAGCAGTGCAGAATAGACCAATAACCAAATGGACACTCTTAGTTCTTAATGTAACCCCCCCCCCCACCTCCCACATCAGTGGGATAGCTGCTTCTTGCAAATGCAAATGCACAATAATACAAACAGTCCTGAATTATGCAAGGTGTGTACGTGCTGTTTAACTGATGCAAGTGAGAATTAAATGTAATTACTTTCACCCCACGTGCTCCAGCATTAATGTTAACCACAAATCGCATTATTGGCGAGATTCACATTTGTGGAACTACCATACGGTCAATCGTTCATATCATGATTTACAGGCAGTGTGAGCCAGTAAAATGCTCCTTCCTATGATCTATTGTAAAAATGAACTGTTATATTGCTAAGACTAATGTATCATATGATATTTTCAGAAAAACACGATAAAAAGATGTGCCACAAGATAATCTTTATAATAACAAATATCTGCTGTCATAGCTAGTGCTTTATCATCACCATAGTTTGCTCATAATTCGTAGTGGTGTTTCATTCTTGAATGAATGTTCTGTTAAGTATAAAACAATGTATATCAAAGTTCAATTATTGCTAAAAAAAACAACGGCAGCATAATTATCGTTGCTTGTGAGAATCTAGCCCACGGATTCTGAACAATGGATTTTGTTACTCCAAACCGTTGGGATGATTTCTCAATCAAATTGAAATTTCCTAGCAGAAAAACAATTTGCAAATTTCGGCTATTTATTCAGCAAGAAGATTCAGCGTTTTGGTTAATGCATTATCATGGAGAGACAAAGGTGATGCCTTATTTCCAAGAAACTAACTCTTAAAGAAGAGCGAATGTCAATAAAGCACAAATCATGGAAGTGTACGCAGTCTAGTATGTACCTCTTGTTAAAGAGCCTGAGTGGTCCTCCGTGATAAGTGGATTGTAGACTGATGGGTAAGTTGCGTAACTTACCAATAACGCGCGGCTAATGGAAATGGTGTATGACCGTACCAATTGTTGTGATACAGAGCTCACTTTAATTCATGCGGCTGTGGTGGTCAAGACAATGCCTGATAGATACTGTAATTAAGCGTCGGTCTTTATTAATGTTTATTTGTGTTCTACGACAACACCGATGTTTTACAGAATGTAGGCATTATAAGTGCTCTGTGATATATCCATTGTAGACTGTTGGGTAGGTTGCATGAGGTGCGAATAACTCGCTGCTGATGGTAGTGGTGTATGACGTTACCAATCATTGCGATCGAGAGCTCACTTATAAATGCGACGGTGATAGATAGGTATTGTAGTTGAGCGTCAGTCTTCATTAGCGTTTTTTTTGTGTTCTAGTTGAATACGCAAGATAGGCAATGCATTTATGTAAACCCCCTCACAATTCACTCTCATTAAAGATATATAACAAGCAGCCGTTATTGGAATAGAACGTCTTAAATGGCAATCTATCTGCACCGCAATTTCAAGACAGAACATGCATAAAATTAGGATTATCCACCTCGATGTATTTATAATTGATTTATGTAACGTTTATGGAATTTGAGTCTTAGCAATTTTGTTAGGGCAAGCGTGAAATTTGACCTATGATGCTTTCAACAGTTACGAAGTTTGGTGTATATGTACATTGCTACATCGCATGTAAGCACAATATAAAATACGTGCCTTATCATAGTACCGCTTTATAAGAATAATGTTTTCGTGCGTAACAAAAAGGTGTCACATATACAACCCTTGCCTCACAAGCTTTAATACGTAATATTCGCGCGTTAATGTATCCCTAGACTGTTATAATCTTTGACCATAAGATATCATGGTCAGATTAATTTACCGAAAGACGATTTTAAAAGCGGCATTTCGAAAAATGATTCTATTATTCTTGCGTTTACATCGAAGAGTTATAACTCATATATGCAATATTTGACTAGCAGTCAAATGACCAGCAGATTCCAAAAGGGTAATGGATAAACAACTTGTCCTCGCGGTTAATTCCCAAAACATTGCTGCATAAATTTTGGTTACAATCGTCTTACTCTAATGTACAAATGTCTTATAGATTATAAACGTAAACTGGCACTGAAATTCTCAATACTTCAGTCGACACAGAGACAGAGCAGGTAATGCAAACCGTCATGGCGTTGTAGCTGGTCGCATCTTCCTCGCATGCAGTCACCGTAATCAATAAAATCTATCGAGTAGAACACCAACTCATCCGGTACCACGACGTTTGCAGGTGCTATAATAACAGAGGAAAATAAATACCATTATGCAAATACAAGTAGAGATTGAGGAATGTACCTTCGTAAGAGGAATATAGCTCTTGGTGATCTGTGTATTCCTCGTACCTCTTAGCTGTATGCGAGCATAGAATAATCGCTCTCATGTTATTATAGCTAAAACGGGTTATGTTCAGAAGTTTTTATCCTATCCGTTGCTTACCTTTGCCTCTGTGTAATGTTGCTATGGGATCTTTAGATTTGCAGATGGATTTTCCATCATTAATGCACTGCTCATCGGATGTGGATATCCTATTGTCTGCCTACACAATGTGGCTGTGTTCTAATAAATAAGATATACAATGAAGGTGTAACTGCTGTGCGCGTATGTGAAGATAGTATGCTATGAATCCATACGCTAAGAATAATTATGTATGAGAGACACCTAGCAATCAGGAAGGTTAATTAGAGAGCAAAAACCCATAGCTGGAAAAAAACAATTCCTCCCATGAATAACAAAGAGGTAATTCATGAAAAAGTGCTTCTTGCGCACCATAGATGGAATGCAGACAGAGTAGATATACATGAACGTGCCTTAGTTATGGATACACTCTATTTTGATTCAAGTTGCAAAATAATGTTTGCGCACTCAATACGCTGGTTAAAGGGTCATGCATATTACATGATAATGGGTGATTAATCTGTTGATAGTTCGCTAAATGTACAACGAATTTCAATCGTGATAGTCTCATGCAAAACACCAGATGGTACTCTTAGACACACAACCAGTTAGTAACGCCTGTTCAATAGATTTGCTGTCCTCAGTGTAACGCGACTTGCATATCTAAAAAGGCGTGCAGTAATCAACAAAAATGTTTACTAATATGATTGCTCATGCCTAATTTAAAACCTAAAGATGACAACAATTGAGAGATAATGGACGAATATATCGATAACATCACAATTAAACTCCGCAAGTTACCGGTTGGTGTTTTTTATATTGGCGGGTATATACATTAAGGTTTCGTAATCGTTTTTATTTCGTGATCATAGCATATCTTTCTACCAATACAGACCCGGATGATTTCAGTTTATTTGCATGGTTACTGTAGAGCAATTTGGTTCGAGAAAACCAGCTGTCCACATATATGGGGACTGTTCTATAAGATGGCATGCTCATATTTGATTTAAATATGCACAGGCGCCATTGAACGTGCAAGACAATGACAGTGAATAGTATGCATCATGCGAGTGCACGCTTTGTACCATCGTTAGATCGTTCTATTTTGGCAAATTTATCAAACCAGCTTCAGTTAATTACTGCGTATTTATTAGTTCAAAACAGACATTTACATGCTCTACTAACGTGCTTTCAATATATCTCGGTAACGGCATCCGATATTACGATACGCATAATAATTACCTCAAGTCTCAATGTATGGTACTCTAGAATGACGCAAATGACAATTAGATTTAACTACTAGCCGCATTATGTTTTATTCGTTACCAAAAATTGGTATGCATCGGCCCGCTTCGCCGGTTTACAACTGGCAACCTATATACGAATATTAGCTGATACTGCTTTGTTAGTTGGCTGGGGCTTTAATTTGTTTTACACTTGCGTCCTTCAAACAGCGTATACACCTCTTGCATAATTCAGTTGGGATTTCATTACAGGGGCTCAGCGAACAGCGTTGGTCGCCAACAAAATAAAGTATACAATATCACTCGCATAAGTTGTTAATTCATCACGCAATGTAAGTACAAATCTGTGCTTACCTTACTTTATTCGCACGCTACATCATCTGAATATCGCCTACTTATTTCTTAATTATATATAACACAGCTTGGAGAACACCCGCATCTAACCGGTTGATTCTAAGAACTAGAGTAGCATTGTGTATGACGAGGATGATTTGCAATGATATTAATATTGTGACAAAGTGCGTTCGAAAGCATTGGGAAGGCGACGAATTGAGGGGGTGGTTTCGGAATGTTTTGCATTACCTCCACGCCCGCGAGTTCATCAAAGACGTTACCTGATCACAATGCGACGGTTTTTCGTTATGAATATTAGCGTTTCATCGGAAATCAAAGAAACAGTTTTCAGAATAATATTCTTGAAAGGTATGGTTATGCGTCAGTAATGCCAAATCTCTATGTATCATATTCATAATTATTTCATCCTGTAAAAATACTAATAACTTTCCAGGAAATCTTTCGACGCGCTTGGATCGAATTGGTTATATTTTATAATAGATATGTAGTCGTTTTGTGCGCCGAATCTAGAGTAAAGGTCGCCTTTGGGCATCTCGCACCTGGTCGTTTTGTACTGGCTACCATGTACATTACTCTTGCAATGGACAGCGTGAATAAAGACAAGACGCGCATGAAAAGCAATTTCCGCAGCTAGCTCTTTCTCATATGCTGACACTGACAATCTCTGTAGAGACGATTGAAGTATTAGTAACACAATCATTAAGGTGTATATTTTACAAAATGTCCACGTTAAGAAAATCCTGTGTGCCTCAAATTCGCATTATTTAAAGACAAAGTGTAATATAAGAGGTATCTAGACAATTGAACTAACCCGTGAAAAATTCATGCACAAATACGAAGAATTTAATAGGAATGACCTGCATTATAGCAGCATCATTGGTAAGTGAGATTCCTGTAGTTAATGGTATACAATACATTTCAAAAATATATGTATGCACCTTTAAAGTTGCCTATCAAATGTCAGTTCAGAGCATAATCTAAAGCATTATGCTATCGACGAATATTGCTACGTTAACTAGAACCAGACGATGATGAAATCAGACCATACACTCTGCAATAGTGTTACTTGCATCATAAGACTAGGGGGTTGTCAATAGCTGGGCGGTTTTGTTAAACAGCAGTGCCCTAATGCATCTTCACAGACCTCGATATTGAATTGAATTGGCAATATGGTATGTTTTATCAAAAACTATGATGAGTTAATATGGAGCGAAAACTTTAATGAAGAATTAGAGCAGCGGATACTAAATTCTAGTTGTATGGTTTCACATAGAATAGCTATACTTTAGAGTATATACTGTAAGGCCTCTAAAACAATTGTCGACGCAGACTATCGAACGACAGGGAACACACACACACACACACACACACACACACACACACACACAACACAACAAAAACTATCTTACATCCGTCAATACTCTAAATAGCAACAAGATGCGCAGTCATGAGAATTCGGTATTGATGCTTGCAGGTATAAGTTTATCGATCATACTGGCGCGACGAATGAAACAAAGTGAATATATATGCTACGGTAAGGAAGCTGTAATGCTTGAATAGCACACCTTTCTTGAAATTTCTTATTACTCCTGACGACATGCTATTCATTTGAAGCATTCAGTGATTGACCTCACAATATCCACCGAGCCTAAACAATGATCTTATGAGTAAATGATATGCATGCTACACATATATACAGAATTACGCCAGCCTTCTATTTCCTTACTAACCAATTATATATATTCTTTTTTTCACGAGGTTTAATAGCAGACTGGCATCAGAAAAAGCAATATAATGCGATATCATAATGATGGTTCAAAAGGTTAATTACTCTCTGTTGCTTTAAGGGCGTAGTTGATTGCGAGCCGACCTTACCAGGCACGTGAATTTTTCTCTGATGTGTGTATAATGTACAGTTAATATCAAACAAAAATAACGAGAGAGAAAAAGGGTGAGATGCAAAGAGAGATCGAGAGAGAAAGAGCGAGGGTGAGTGAGATAGAAAAAGTAAGATGTAAACCGAATGCGAGACACCACCATATATTGAGAAAGAGAAAGCGAGATTGAGAGATTAAGACGGAGACGTCCCTTGACTTGTCACATAGTTTTTTTAAGCCTACAGCATAAACATTATACTTTCTGTGCTGAGGCCAAGCGCGTACGCTTATTTATATCTTGGTTTTTAGTAGAATGACTGACCCTTTCATAATATGCGAAATTTGCTAGCCGTGAATATTTAGGTCGGACTCTATTGTCAATAAATATGTGCATTAGGAAAGTTTGTATTATTACATAGAGACTGGACTATCATTTATATTTCGAGTACACTATTGTCATCCTCTTAGAACTATGACTCAATTTATCTTTTTAGTTACATGATCAGAATTATGACTTGGGCATTATGTTTATATATTATAATACATGTAATCATCCATCCACGGCAGACATTGAGCATCAAATCGACTTGCTATTTTTAATAATATAAATGATGAGGAATGAAATAAAAATTGCTAAGGTTCACATGCGGCTGCCGACATAATGTAATCCATAACCTGATAATCCTTTATTGCAATCGAAGCCTCAGTAAAATTCAATGCCTAATGAAATGATTTAAAAGTCATATATATGATAATGGATCACACATTGGAAATCATGCCTTGGGGTTAGAAGGAGTCATTTTTGTCTTGCTAGGTAGTGTGAGTAAGTGTCAAAGTGGTAATATTGCGTATTGAGGCTAAGTAGAGAGATAGAGTAGAGAGATTAAAGAGCAGGACTGGGTACTGACAGGGGTACTTATGCAGGCTTGGTATTTAGCAGCGAATCAGCATATAAGATTGATAGCAATATATGGTTGGGTGACGCAATTAGGCAGTTTTAGTTGGTATTTCTAGCTAGACTAGGCATGATCGCGATGAGGTCATATCAAGCATAGAAAGCTCATTTGTGAGAGTGTCGCGGAGCCCATGATACAAACCAAGCAATGCCATGATTGGGTAGTAAACTTTTCAGACTGTCCATTTTTCGAATGTCATTCACTGATATCCGATCCAACAGTGGCCCTTATATCTTGAACCACCGCATGTTGTACGCCCCTCTTTAGTTCATTGTTCATTGGGTTGCCACATGTTTCACTATGTGTCATTTGGTTAAGGGCGCACATTTCAAAACTCTCATGGTCTAGTAAGCAGCCCCTGACAAACGACCAATTGAGCCTTCCACTGGACTTTTTGTTTTTGTTCTGAAAGGCGTTTTCGTTGTCCAGTATATCATTTTAACAAACATACAGCCAATAAATTAGTTGATATACTACTCTTGTACGCCAGGGATAGATAATTGTATAGGTACGTCTATTAATTCATGTAAAATAGATTAAGACATTTCATACATGGTCGTTTTTGTTTGCAGATAACAATTGTAATTACTCCGCCGTTTATTCAATTTGCGGAAAGTAGGTGTTTAATCTGGCATCACGGATGAATAAGACCAATTCGGTATTTCAATAACATATGTAATGCATACGATGTCAGTGCAATAACGTGATATTTTGCCATTTTTATCACAATTTTGTTTGTTATGCCATATTTTGAACAAACAATATTGTTACTGAGCACTTGAGTTAAGAAGTAGCTGTACAATCTACGAGTTTGCTGATTGTGAATCTGTTAGAATTATTAAGCAGATGTAACTTGCTTTTAATTCATTATATTATAATCTACACGTCTGAATCTGTTAAGATTATCTATTTGCTGTAGCTGGCTTTTTGTTTATTATCTGATGGCCGGATAGACAGAGACGCAATATTTGATAAATAGGCAATATGAGTTCCTGTGATCAGCATTTAATATCCTTTATATATTGTCCAGCAGTAAACTAAGTTATATTCAAGTTAGCCTTTCTGTCACAAACGAACGGTGATTTATTGTTGCTCCGCATTAATTTAAACGTTATTATGAATATGCGTCTTACCAAATAACAACCTTCAATGACAAGGATGACTTGCAAGAATATTCATATTGTGACAACGTTCATTTAGAAGCATATTGGAGGTGAGGAACTGCGGGGTGGGTTTCATAATATTTTGCATTACCTCAATGCTCCCGGATTACAATACGACGGCTTGTTTTTTGTTATGTGACACAATAGCAATTTAGAGTGCTTCATCGAACATCAAGGGATAGATCCCCGAATTGCATTGTAGGAATTTATGTTTATTTTTCAAAAAGGGCAAATCTCTTAAGCTTCCAGGAAATCTTACTACGGGTTAATATCGAGTTTGTAATGTTTTGTTCAAGGTTTTGTGGGCTCTTTGTAAGTCGAGTATTATGCTAATGTCACGATTAAGCTTCTCGTTAGCTGAGAATAGGGCTCATATCAGCTAAGCAGTCGTTTTGTATTGGCGACCCAGTACAAGATGCCATTGGTAAACTTTTTCTGCAGCTAGCGCTTCAGCATATGCTGACACAGGCCATATATGTGGAGACGGTGGAAATATTATGAACACAATCATTAAACTGTATATGGTGCATGACGACCACGTAACATAATCTTTTCTATCAAGAGAGTGTTGACTGTTTGCCAAAAATTCACATTGTATCATTCGCTTTGACTCAGTCAGTTTCTCCGGGTCGTTTCCACGTCTCTGTTAAGGCTAAGACGTCTAAATTGCGATCCACAATATAACCCTTAAGAATGTCGGCTTTATTTCGAACTGATCTAGCGTTCAGCAGGCATACCTTCGTAAAATTGTTTCCTGCTCCCGTCTTAGCCACTTTCTTCCCTCTCCGTGTGCGTGGTCGAATAGCAATTTTGAGATTCCACGGGGTGGCGTATACATCCTTTGGTAGTTTGGAATTGACAATTTCTTTCTGGCCGACAAGCAAAAGAACCTCTCTGTTATAGCAAACTCTGGCGAGAGTGTGGGTCATAATCCAACGTTGATGCTGTAGAGGTGTCGGTTGACAGTCTGGGTCAGCCGAGACAGCATTAAGGCTTTAAGTCGATTGCAATGAGTCTCCATGAGTTGTTGAGAAATATCTGCTTTCAGTTCAGAAACTGTAGAAAATTCACAAAAATTCCTGTTATCTAGCGGCTTCACGCCTGAACCGCGCACCTGCCTCGATTCACGGATCACTTATACATAAAATAATCAAAACATGAAAGGGAAACACTTCCGTCTTTGTGCCACAGCTTCAATAACAACCCTGCCACAAGATCCTTACTTGATGGCCATACATCGTTACATTCGGGGAAACTAAAGGATATTTCATACATCCGTGTTCGTTATTTGAAAGGTTGTGCTACTTAGATATTAGCATCAGGTCTCGTGTTAAGTTCCTATGTAATTGCGGCACACCTTTAATAAGTCATTTTGTACCTACTGAAAAATGTGCCTAGAGTGTCATAGCTCAGAATAATGCTATGTAATAACAGCAAGAAAATCGTTCTCTGGGGATTTTAACTCACGTCTTTCGCCAGCTGCTATTTGATTAGAATCGGTGAACGAAATGCTAAAAGTTTGTAAGCACCAGGATATGCTGTAAAGCAAACCAACGGCTGGTTGTATTTAACCATCCAGATAATAAAATAACAGTATCCTTTAATCGAACGAATAAGCATAGCAATATAATTGATTAAACCATAAAGGACACTTATTAGACTGCAGGCGGGTGTTAACCAATACCTTTTCGCGTTTATATAATTATGAAGATGTGAAGCAAAGTTAGCCTGTTTTTGCTCCTGGAACAGCTTGCTGACAATATCACGGATTAGCGACCACTTGCAAGGTCAACCATTGCCCGAAATACTTCATATAAATTGTATATAACTTAACAATATTTTGACCACATTTGGCTGTTGCCGCATGAAGAGGGATCGTTGTCCTTTGCATAATACGCTATCATTTCATATAAAATTGTTAGGAGCATCTCGACAAATATAATCTTTTCTGATGTCGATTCACTGTTGACAAGTAATTGGGAAAATGATTCGTCAGGACATTAATTTATCTGCTCCTGACCACTTGCGCAACCGGATTGTTGGGCAAATATTTGCATATTTATAGAGTTGCGACATTTCAACAGGTTGCAATCGTGCTTTTTTAACATGAACTCAGTGATTAATGTCCTTCATATAGCTATGTCTTTGGTATCTCGCATTTGCGTGTGTTTTGTATTGGACCAGCCTAGCTACTGTGGTATTCTTTAAATGATGTCGGAATATCATTTATTATCACACAAGCTGTGTTTCGAATGGGAGATTATATTTGAATTTGATACAATAATCGTTCGGTTTGGAACATCCAAGCCAATGATACTATGACGACAAACAATTATTGCCCTCAAATATTACTATCGTGGGAATAAGGTCAAAAACACATGAGAGTTGGGCATGATTTATCGTGCCATTTTTTCCAACTTTGTTATTCTCTCGGGCGTCCGTTATTGCAGTATTATCACTTAGTTTGCAAATTTATGCAGATGCTTACACAAAGCTGCGCAGAATAACTTGGCTTAGCGAAGACAATATGAATGTTCCCAATATGTTATTTTATGTTACAATATAGATATATAATAACCCAATTACATATGTAAGCATGAACAGAAGTGTAACTTGAATGCAAATGACGCCTGTAGAATGAATTGGGCATGTCGCATTACAAGATGGATTCATCGGCGAAGAACAGCTGATGAGTTCTTACTCTCCATAGCCAACATACAATGTTCCAACTTTGCATTGCTCTGAGTGAGATGGGTCTATTTGATCTGCTACCATATGTTATTGACGCTACTTATAAACTAGTCATACACTTAACGGCATCCAATGGCTGTCGGCCTATTACTACTGAATTGGCAACATATTATCCCCTCGCAAAATGCGAATGTCTCGTAATGTACCAAACTAAACCAACGTGATATTAGGAAGTCAACGCAAACCAAATATTTATTCTTCCGTTGTATTGTGGTATCGTTAGAAAGTAAAAATATTCTAGCACGTAGCATGTTGACCATCAATGGTTCTTTAAATAGTTGTTCGGTTTTTCGGTCTGACTAGAGTAGCATTATATAAATCGAAAGGAGATACATTACCAATAATCACGGTAACATATATTTGTGAACCGATATGTGTACGTAGCATTTGATTCCCATCATGGCGTGGCTCTTCTATACCGTTTTATAGAAGAGATCTTCCCCAGAATGCCAGCTAGACTGCAACGGTATTGTGTGCTATAACTAGCAATCAATGTAAAGGTGTCTGATCCCAATTTCATTTAGTGAGAAGGTCAATGATCATTTATGAATTGAGCAACGAATTGGCACAATCCGCAATTAACCGGTGCTTTCCGTGACCTGTAATCTATTCAACTTGCAGTTAATCAAGCACGAGGGGATAACGAAATATATCATGCACATCAAAACCCGAAAGGCAACACATAATATATCACATAATACATAGCTTGGCGAGGCGATTTACCATGGTGGTAAATTCACTTGATTCCTTCAGCGTCACGGTACGAAACAATGAATGAATATTGGGAAATTGCATTACGTAAAAACAAATTTCGACAGCTTTCAGCAACAGCCCATGGCATCACGATTTGATACTCTACTTGTGACGTACTATATATCATCCTTATCTTATTGCGACAAAAACAATATGTGACTGAATTGCCTGCAACTACACTGTTCCTTTGATATCCTTCCACGCGCCAAACATCTGAACGAACAACTGAAGAACCAAGATTGCAAGGAAAGATCTTGCGGTTCCTTGAGTTGTTAGCGTTATAGACGTATCTCATTTGTTATCTAACAATGCCTCTCGCGTCGCCCTTTTGATTTTGCCCTTGACAACACGCTTTTCTTATCGTTAACAAGGCAAACATAAAAGCGTCGCGCATTGCATTGTCACAGTAATACATATCGCTATTATTGTTTATGTTTTATTAAAATACTTCCCATTCTGTTAAATCTTTTTATGTCAATCTACAGAAAAGCTGGCAAGAATGCCTCATTTACCTCTAACAGTCCCTCGTAAAGTTCATTAGCCACGGAGGAACAAGGTAGAGTACCTGATACTCGGTTAAAGCAGTGGGCTTAGCAGAATTAATGGAAGGGTAACATGCGTAAAATGCAATAAGTGGTATTTTTGTCTGCCAATGGTTATAACAACGAATATTTGCTCAAAACCTGCGCACATAATTGTAAAAAACCTTTATCAATGTAAGCACAAATGTGTCATAACATACAAAAGGCTCCTACAGTATTTGCTTCCACGTTAGATGTGTAAATCAGGAACGCGCTTATGGCTACATTCACTCACTTATGTATTGTCATTAAATACATAGATCAAGTTGAAGCATTTAATTGGTTTTTATTGTTACTTTAAAAAAACTGCTTTATTTGACGATTTGTGATTAATCAACCATATTTGCTTGTTGGTTTAAAGTGTATTATCCCTATTATAGTTAGCCAATATTTTGACAATGTTTCTGACCAGAGAACTGCTATATATCACTTCAGCGCCTGCTATGAATAACTCTATAGAATGCGATTGAAGCAAAACTTGGTGTTTGCATGCAAAATGGGTAAATTCTATGACGGTGGCGCTCGCATCCTGTTTCAATCTATAGGTAGGTACTAACTATTGGATCATAGACGATGCATCTAACCCCAGTTTATATATTAAAATAACGAGCTGTTAACGATTGAGCGTAATCAGTACATGACTGACATTGAAACATATAGAGATTGGGATGCCATTACGATTGCTGATAAAATGACAGCCAGTATAGCCTGCAGAGATGGACAGATATCTAAGTGAATATTCCATTCTAATGCTGTGGTATATTATATGCATTTTGGTCAACTAACGTGAAGCGAATGAATGGAGACAGTTTTTAGGGTAATTATGACCTTGAATTTTGTTATATTTGATTCTGGCTGCGTCGAGCCACAAACATAAGGTTGCATAGTTAGTAAATTTCCAAATATCCATTTTCAATCTTCTTTTACAAGCCTTGGTTCATTCACATTAGTAAGTGTCTGAATCAACTTCCGATTCTCGTACTCACCGGTGCTCTTGAGTAGTGTACAGATATGTCCGTTAGCTGGTATCAGCAAACAAACAAGCTGCGAAAATCAAAGGTTACTATATGTTACGAACCATATCGTTACATAGATGATATCTATCTATCTCTATATATATAAATATATATATATATATATAAATAAATATATATATATATACATATATATATTTATATATTATATATATATACATATATATATATGTTTATAAATATTTATATTTACTTATATATATTCATATATATATATATATATATTTACATATATATATGTATATATATATCGATATATACATTTATATATATATATATATATATATATTTATAATTATATATATATGTATATATATATTTATAAATATTGAGGGGAAATTTCGCAAGAACCATCATTCATGTAATTAAAAAGGCCATTACCATATAGTTTAGAATGTACAACCTGTGTATATCTCAGGGAATGTTTCTATGAAGCATGGTCGGTAGGGATATAGCTCAGCTCGCTCTTGACAAGGAACGGAAAAATCCCTTAAGTAATTCATCTTTAGTCGTACGAATCATTCTTAAGCACAAAATTTGGTTAGGGAAGCACTTGATGATCAACAATCGTTAGTTTACTACAAATGAAGGTAATAAATGCTGATTACACAATAGAAACACACACTCAAACACATCAATTTGCTTGCCCAGTTTTGCACGGAGATGGCCCTTATATAGCGCTTACAGTTAGTGATATGATGCGTTACCCCTTCAATGTCAATGCATTGAATACATTATTATTCATTGGACAGATTTAAATACATCGATCATTAAATAGGAAAATAAAGTGATTGTGGTGGTTTGTACGCAGAATCATTGATGTAACTAAGAACAATGTAACAAGAATGAAAATGAGGAAACAAACTTATAACAGACAATAAAAGCAACAATTACAAATGAGAAAACCGAACCACTTTGCAGCTTTTCGCATCATGGTTTTTAATCAAGCTTAAGCTCAAGCGGGTGGTTTGTCAAGTGACATAAACTTAATGTTAAATATCCCTCATGGAGAACTACAAGTACTTAATGAGATCAGCCCCAAGAAGCAACACTCGATCAACTAGATGGGAATACTAGCTGGTCGCATGAAAAAATCTTAAAGCAATTTGGGTAGGAAGGGTTTGGGGTGATACGGTTGTAGCTGTCTACATCTTTAAGCATGGGCTATGCTGTGATACCGTATTTGGGGATATGTTTTACAGTATGTTGGAAAAAGTACTCTTTTTATGTTTTTGATGGCAAATCGTACCGCGCTTTTATGGCTTAACATGTAAACTGCAGCTGTAAAAATTCATTCCATGCATGCTTGGATATAATTGAAAGAGACCTTTGTAATTGTGCCTCACGGATGTAGGCATGTTCGCCAGTAAGTTGATATGAATGGCAAGTAGGTGGGATTGATAGTTATTTATGCCATGCACCGATATGTTTCCCAATCATGACAACACTTGCGGTTAATATATTTTTTTCAATACAATATCCGACATATCATCTAATATTTTGCAATATATTCTTTAGGAAGTAAATTGTACATGCTTGTATTCCAAACGTTATTTGCTACATCCTATAACTAAACCTGTACCAGAACTGGCGCTTTGCCACTTAGAAATAATGCATATGCGGACTTCCAGTTCAATTTTCTCATGCCATGCGGTTCTCTGTTTAACCAGGCCAGCCTGACCTGACCTTGCTTTGTTATGGTACTCATGATAACTGACGGTCGTAATGTCCAAATAACCACATAATTAACTATTTCAAACAAATTGTTTGAAAGCTAGTTTAAAATTATGATGGTACAGAAGATGAGAAACGTTTAATAAATAAACCAACGATAAACTCAGTATCATCATAAACCATCTGAATTAAATTGTAAGAACCAAATTCCTGGTCATCCCAATTGGTTGCATTATCTAGTCAATCTAAACACCAAGCTTTCTTCTATGGTTCGCATTTACATTGAACATACTGTCTGTTGTCTTGATGATGACTATGTTCGCAATGTTTTGCAACATAAGTGTTTGGGACAGCAACTACTCCCTAACAATTGGTATTTCCGCAAGATACTAACAATATACTGGCTAAGATTTGATATTTCCCATTCATGGATTTTTATCTAGATGATTTAACTCGTTACCTATGCATGTACATATTTTAAAACCTAGACAGTGAGCTGCACGGCCAGAGTAGGTGGTGCTGCTCTGTGGTAACAGACGCAGAACTATAGAAGTATTTAACATTTTGCAACATAATACAAAAGCATATATAGCTCGGAGCGAGCATGTGCAGGATTCATTCCTTAACATCAATGTGTGATAGACACGCAGTAAAATGGATAAAATGGATAAAAGAAGGGTTGATTTTAAGCCACCTACCAAGAAAACGATTTAAGGTTATCCCCACCGCAGCACCATCAAACGAACGATACTGCTTATCGAATACATGTGCGCCTGCGCATGCTGTTATACCGAGGTCATGACACTATGCACATGCTTAGCGTATGTAATGATACCGTAGCTACCTATTGACGCGCATGCGAGGAGATATTGTGAAATAAATATAACTTGATAAACTGCCCTTATGGATTCCCACTATCAATTAGTATGTGCATCAGTGTAGGTAAACCTAATATGAGCTGTGGTATTTGTTACAGAATGACAACCTGTTGCTTTTCTTGAACATCTTTAGTGTATGCTGATCTCCAGACATAGGCGAACATCGATGGTCGCACCATTATATCTTTAACATGATAGCTGTGATCGCTGTACGTCCTGGGAGCGTATGTGTTTACCTGACCATTTTTAATCGTAATTTGCATTAATTCTTTATGAGAGGTTTTAAACCCATCAGGATCATAATTGCGACTTCGTAAGCCTCACCTGCTATGCCAGAGTTGTCTTTATCGCCCATTTTAATCTTGTATCCCACAACCGTGTCAGTTATCTTGTTGGTTGATGTTGCAAATTTCGGGATAAACAGTGCACCTCTTTGTCATTTAAGTAATGGCAAAGTGTCAGTTGTCACGTCCACAGTAGTGACACGTCCTTTGGGCATATATTACACCGAAATTTAAGCCATGAACTACGGCTTCACATTATTCTTTTAATTTCGGCAAATTATCAAGTTTTCTGCTACAATGAAGTGCACGAGTAGGATAATCTTTGCAGAGGGCTGAACTGCATTGGACTTGTCTTTTATTAGATGGCATTGATAAAGAGTTCAGTTTTGGCTCCTATATCTGTTTTTCGTCAAATTTTGTTTGATTAATGGGTTAATAGCACACATACACATCCAATGATAAGGTATGCTCACATACATCAGTGTGTTATATTGTGCCTATAACGATGGGGGAAGATAAGATTGAAAAAGGAGGACAATTGATATTTAACGTATCAACCTCGGTATCATGTTGAAAATATTAGTTACCCCTTTAATACATTTCACAGCCTATTCATAACCATGCTTAAAGCAACTTGTAAATTGTAATGTGAACATAATCAAAACCCATAGTAGAATGACTTCAATACTTTTGATTAGGTATACAAAAAAAACAGTTGGTATCGTCCCAGCAGTATATTGCGGTCAATAATACAATACAAAGGTCGCGATGTTGCATTCAGCATCGGTTGTGCATGCTTCAACATACTTAAGGTGCAGCTTCAAATACCATCACCAAACCCATTGAACTGTAATGATCATGTACAGCAACCATTTAGTAGTATCATCTGCTTATCTAAAATTAAGACGCATAGTAATAAAACTTTCCTTTGAACCCTACGCTTCAAACATCACGGTACGATATGAGTATATCTATTGTGTTACATTCTGAATTCAATGAGGAGCACTCGTGTTCCACACGGATTGTATATTCCAGAGCGATTTAAGCCTATCGGCGTCGCTTTGATGTATAAGCGTCGTTATGTCTTTGATAATGTTATCATTGCTCTGCATTATTGGCGATATCTGAGTCACTGGTAGATTATTGTGCTGGTAATGGCCTACTTCCATGAACAGATAACAACTAATTAGACCAATTTAAACCGAAACGCAACAAACGTGGATCTCGAATTAGAATCATGCATGTTGTTACCGCTTTTGTAAAAACACCATTCAACATGAAATGACTCCAAAGGGAAATACTAGTCTGAAAACGATACAACAACAAACCAATTAACTGCAGCGCAGCAACTCGTTTAGTTTTGATAAGGCCAGGGTAAAATTAAGTCAATTATTTGCTGTGACTCGCCTTACAACACGAGGTAATAAAGATAAAATAAGACGGAAAAGATCAGACACCATTTGTTCTAACCAAGACCCACAAACCTGCGTTAATAGAATAGTGGCCTAAATCTATATAGACCCACATTAAGTTAATTAGCTGTACAATGACTACATTCAGTTTTTGCATTACATTACGATGCCGATTCATAACTGTCAGCCAAGAGTGACTATAAACATATATGTTTATATCTATATGTATATATATATATATATATATATATATATATATATATATATATATATATATATATATATATATATATATATATATATATATATATATATATATATATATATATATATATATATATGTATATATATATATATATATCGTCGTGTAGTTAATCCCACCATAATCATCATCTATCATGAGTTCCTGTATTGTCGATAGAAAAGACCCCCTGCCGTGTACTTTGCCTCAGGCTACCTCTTGCTTAATCCTACGCTGCTCCCTTGTGGCTTTGTTGTGCAGAAACAACGACGAGCCAAGTTTAGAGCGATTTTGCTTGGTGAATTTAAGTGTCTTGTCAGAAGTTGAATACACCTCACATCTAAGCGATGGATTGTCAGGGTGGGTGCCCAGGTATTCGGTCATTTCATTGTGCTAGAAGTATGTAGCTAAAAAGCAAATAAGTTTTTATTCAGCATGGGGGCAATGCTACAACTATTGAGCGGCCGCATAGCTATTTTCATGTTAAAATTCTAAATGGTACCCCTTACGTGAGATATATGTGGGAGAGGGGGGGTGATGGGGTGGTGGGGTCCGGGGTGGGGGGTCGGGGGGAGGTTGTATTGGCGTATAAAAACAGGACGATGTTAATCCCAATGTTTGCAATGCTATATGATCGCCTTAGACGTGAGGCGCTGTATTTGAAACAGCGTAACAATGTATTTTTGCTGGGTGATCAATATGCTGCTGGTGGACGTTTGATTGGCATTCAACAATTTGAAAGGGAGGAGTTAATTCCTGCTGGTTGGCTTATTACAATAGCGAAATTCGATAAGATGTTACGAGATGACGAGTTGGGCGAGACTATTCAATTTACTGGTGGTATATACCTCAAGTTATCCATCCAAGCATATTGCACCGGGATTTGTGTGAGCTGATTGAGAGGGAAGAGCGCGTGAAAATTACGTTTCTTGTAATAGATGGCACATATATAATGCGCCAATGAATATGGAAGAATCATAACGTTCAAAGCAGCACTATCTACAGGGCTCAGGGATGAACCAATAAACATTCGGGGATTCTACAAGCCATGGAAGATCGCCCTAATAACACGGCACATCTGACACTAATATCATGTTTCATAAGATTGCCCAACCCCGTATAACTCGGACACATATTAGGTAGTTTGCTGGTTATTCTGTGTAGTGGGTTATGTGGGGCCCATCTAAATGAAGTTACCAATTTTCCGTGAGAGCACAAAACAACGTGGAAAAAAATTACTATGCAAAGACTATGCGTTAGTCGAATGTTACATCAATTACCTAAAGAGTGAGCATGGTTTTTCTTGCGAACGAGTTAAATTGATTCGACAACTGCTGGTGATTTCGGCATAATGAATGTATTTATTATATGTACATGTTACATATACATTTAAGCACCGCATTCCAGACGGAATGTCATGCAGCGAGTGACATATAAAAGAAAGTTAAAGCATCCAGATACCGCCACTTAAGAAGCCTACTAGCCCCGTATGTAGTGTTACAGGGTGATATATTAGTGTAACCAGCCTAATGCGCACCAGCATTACGACGGCCACTGTATGTGAGCCTGCGGGGAAATCATGTGCAAATTCGAGTTAGTTCTGCTGCGTCCATTACATCTTGCATTGTCTCTTCGTAAACAAGGTCGTTCATCAGCATTGTTAAATGTCTAAAGATGCGGTATTCCGTGATTAAGCTAAATCTAGGATCGATTACAGGCGTTCAACATTTCCCCGTTAACGCATCATATGTAGTCAGATATCCCATGAAGCCCGTTTTGCTAATACGTATGGATGATATACCTATGTATCATAAATTTTCAGTCAAAATAGATAAACAATCACATAACGTGCTGTTATGAAAAAGAGGAATGCCACATTTGCATTGATTTGCCTGTGTTACCTCAATTGTTCGTGACGAATTTTAGATGGCAAAGGAATACAGCGCTTTGTTCAGGTAATCGACTTATCTCGCCATCGCACACGGCATGATACAACTTATTTATATATATCAGGCACTTAACCAACAATATTCACACTAATGGCTAAGGAACACATATTCTAACGATTTGAATTTCTCAGCTGATGCGTATTTTGAGAGCGCAAACAAAATTTGGACCATTTCGAGCAGAGCAATCTATATCACTGATGTCAATTGCGATATCGTTCAACAAAACTTAGCTAATGAAATATTTATCAGCCGACATTTATCCAAATTTTAAATCGACATCTTCTATATCATTATCTACTTGCAGTTATGGCCCGGATGCATCCGCGCTGTTGCTAACATATGAGCATTCGTTAAGGGTAGTCATTACCTGATGTTTGGCAGCTAAACTTTTAGCACCTGAGAGATGAGTATTTTATTTTTCATTGTTAGCTTAAAAGTGGCGTCTTCGTAATAAAGCCGGTTAGATAATGAAATCGGAGGGGAAGCTTAACATGGCTGGTAAATTTAGCTACCTAATAAACTGCATTGGCAGTCTCTTACTAATGATTATTGCTACTGATGCACACATAGTTTGTCGTTAGCCATGCCGTTGTTGTTAGATTCCAACCGTTAATCGTAACTAGAGTTACCATTTAATGGCGGTCGCATCTCCGATTGGAGATATATCAACCCTGGTTATTTCAAGTTAATCTCCGCACGGCAGATGTTCATGAAATATGAGGCTTAGCTTTTAAGTACAGTATTAATGATCGCATCTAAAAAGATAGCGTATACATAGTTGTTCGGGGACAGGGAATCCTTCATGACATGGATGATCACATTAAGTGATTTATCTATCAATGCAAGGTGATACCCAACCAAGTTGCACAACAGTATTGCGTTGAACCTTCGTTAAAGTAGAGAGGGTAACACAGCCAGGTTCAGGAAACTGCTTTGTGTGCTTTGGCACGTTAGCAGAGCTGGACTAGAATCAAAAATCGCCTCACTTACCACCGTTGGAATTCCTCTTTGTTGTTGAAACGCAGAAAAAAGTGTTCCATTCTATTTCGTTCCTTTAAACATCTCCCTAAAACTCAACCAAATTTCTCGATTGTTTCGGGTCGGTTTCATTGTGCTTATTGTGAGAAAATAGTCGTGATGGATGTTGGGTAAAGCAATGTGGTCGTGCGAAGTAAATGTTGTGAGTAACTGCATCGGCTGCAAATAGAAGATACTCCATGTTTACACCAGTAAGTTATCAAGTAAGAACAATGATTGTCTATCGTCATTGGGAAAAAACAGACTTACCAGCTGTTTGCATACTGTATAATTACTAATATAGGTATACGAAACGTATAGTTCAAGCAAAATATGCATTTATTGATTAGTTTTGCAAGTGCCAAAGTGCCTAAAATCTTTCAATTAATTTCATAGTATCGTAAACGCGATATATAGATAATATCAAAGTAAACAATGAAGATATAGCATTTGGTTCACAGTTCCGTTTTGTTAGTACACAGACACCTCAGACGCAGGTCCTATACACTCAAACAATTAATTGTTTTGGAAACGCTCAGATGATATATACTTGATAGTAATTATCTAATAAGTGTCATGATAAATTTTCGGTTCTGAGCTTTCTCACCACGGGTGACCCTACGAAAGAGATAGATATCTCCGAACGGAGATATTTCTACAATACATTGCATCCAAAGCTCGAGGACCCAGGGCGACATTTATTGTCTATTTCTTGTTTGTGAGCACTAATACATCCATAAATATTTCTCAACCTCCCCTGGTAGACCGATAAATTCGTATTTCGAGTTGTATAGGACACGTTTACCAAGACTTCTTGTTCTAAATCTTCATAGACAATGATTGTAACACACCATGAATTAAAAATGTATCTGCTGTATCAAAAGACGAGGAACTTTTCATGCTCCATGAACAACACAAATATCTATGAAGTACAAATGTTTGAATCATATGAAAGAACATAACTTGGTGTAGCTGATCTACTAATTTAACATATATGAATAACCATCATCCAACAATGCCTCGCTATTGGTAGCATTTGAAATTTTTGTACTGAATGTTAACTCATCGAAATATTACTCATGATGTATTTATGGTTTTATAAATTAACGGATTATATTGCGGTGCTTGAGTGAGCTCGATTTATAATGGTTTGTCGCTTGTTGAGAGAACGATCGTATGGTTCAATGACTCAGGCATCTGTTGCCATAATGCTATTGTAGTACATTGATTTTAGTCCTAGGAATAGTTCTGCTTGTTACTTTCCCCATGTCAAAACATGTCTTCAATTAGAGAAATTGTAATGCACTAAAAACAATTGGCATTTATTTTTAAAAAAGTACAAGTTGCAAACAATGTCGTAGTGAGTTGGAACCTGAAATCACACATTCATAATGACGCGCAAAATGATGTAGCTACGTACAGTTGCTACTTCAGTGTTTGTGAAATGTTTGTTTCCGGGCATTTTATTGACTTGTTTTTTTAACGCCAAGATTTTGGTTGGATGCCTATCGATAAATCAGTTATTAATGAGGGATCAATCCAAAATGAAAGAAAAGTTCGAACACGACTGCCGTGTTGATGTTGTCAACTTTGTGTCAATACACCATTCAGTCATTGGTGATGCGTGAATGTTATGGTAGCTTAACAAATTCATTCTGAATGCCGTTACCTACTGTGGTGGTTTTTTCTGGAGCTAGCATATAGAGCTAATTAAGCAGATGTGACGTACTGTAGATAGGATCTGGGCCAAAGCAGTTTTCATTCAGACCCAACGGTCGTCAAACACCTATCTGCACAATAGTCAAAGCGCTCAGGTCCGTTAGCTCTTTATTTGCGGGCCAGCTGATGCCATACTTGTCGCGCAGTTCTGCTAAAAAATATTCCTTTGTAAAAATAGAATAATCTACTCATGGCCGATAAACAGCAACAGCTATGTGAACGTAGCATTATGTTTGAGCAACCTTTACTTTTACAATTCAACTACGTATGACGGAGACAGCTCGTTAATATGCGACAATTGGGGAGTTAACAGAATGGATGTCGGGAGTAAAGGGGCAACTTTGTAAGATATTGTTAAATGTACGTTGATGGTGCTCATTTATCTTTTATGTTAATCTGACAATACTGTTGAGCATTCAAAGCATTATAACATCCCAGGCGGGAAAAGTAAAGTTGATCCCATATGTGTTTGCGATGATTGAGCATCACTAGCAAGGGGATAGCTTCAATGAGTTATGCTGACAACATAATATGCTATTCATTGTCACCAGCATGCTTTTACGTGAATTAGTCGCGTGCAATAAATAATGCTTCGTGATCGCTATTTGAATCCATTTTTATAACATACCTCATACCCATTTCACACACGTTTTCTTGCTTGTTATATGAGTCTTTGTATATTTTGATGTCGTCTCAGAAAGCCATCGGTTTCTAACACCGAAGCATGTTTATCCTTAATGATCAATGCAGGTGTCATGCCCTTCATTAAAATTATTCTACCCAAAATAACAAATCTAAATAACTGATTTTTCGGCCACTTTACAATTCAATAGGACCTTTCACTGCGTGATGTTAATCGGCGTTCATTAGCAAATATATTTTCGAACCATTGTTGTCCATCCAAATAGTCACAGAATGAATAAGCGCAAATTGCTCTATATCATCATGAATATTTAGCTGGTAATAAACTTCATTGCCGTAACTATTGTTGCAGTGCTGCAAAGCTGCTTTTAGAGCTAAAATCAATATGAGACCGATATGGTGTAAAGGTGTGTGGTAACGAAATTACCATAATGTTGATATCTGTATGCGCAGCTATTGATTCATTGCAGCAACGTTGTTTTTTTTTCTGTATGTCATTTTAAGAACATTGATTGCTATATAGTCAACCTTAAGCATCCGACTAATTTTCGGTGTAGCATATGGTGCACAGACATTTATAGAGTTCGGTTAGCACAGTGCTGTAGTGTCGTGTTGCATTATTGCTCTGTAAGTGATAAATGGTAGGGCACCCATGATCACCATCTTAATAGGCCTGATCACTTTGGGCCAATGTGAAGGTGGTCAAAGCTTTACAGTGTGTGATGTATGGGCGCAGTGGGTATGTTGTTGGTTAATCGGAAAGGAAACCATGTGGAAAATCGAATTTGTTCGGCTACGACTATTTCACTTTCTAAAACAAGGTCGTTCATTCACAAGATCTTTTTGTCAAAAATCACCCCAAGCACTTTAAGCGATTAGTATAATGTTTATATGCATTGTGTTTAGTAGGGTTTGATAGAATGTCAATGATCATTAGAAAGACCACTGGGGGATTGAATATTGGGTAAGATTGTATCATTGGCAGGCAGAACAATTCTCATGCGCACATTCAAATATGGAATCGTTAAAAGAAAATGACTGTTAAAGTGCTGACCAGAATGTAATTATACCCACAACTATAGAGACCACGCAGCGCATAATTAGTAGGCCATGAAAATAACCCATTTTGATACCGATTAATCATTCAAAAGATAAAAGAACAAAGTAGCTATTGCCTGCGTATTTGTCCATTGTCCTGAATAATCACGATAATTAGACGCTGACGGTTACTTTCAAAGCGATGGCCTGTTCATCGTAGGCAAGAGGCTTTATGTGAATTTATCTTTTGAATGAAATATCCATATCACAATTGGTAACCGTCGTAGCTGGAAGATTATGCGTTGTCTAGTCTCTGTAGTTGTGGGTATAATTACATGCTGGTTAGTTAATCTATATCAATTTTCTGTTAGTGATTCCATTTTTCAAAGAACGCATGACAAACATACGTTATGCATATGCATATGATGCCATCTAACCAACATCCAATTTTTCATTTCCTTTTCTAACGATCATCAATATTATATCATGACCATTTAAAAATAAGGTCCGATAAAGTTTTACTGAATTTAGTCGCTAAAAGTGCTTGGAGAGTCTCACGACAATCGACATAGTGAATAAACGACCTTGCTTTTGAAAGAAAAAATGGTCGTAGCCGAGAAGGTTCGAATATGCACATGGTTTCCTTTGCAATTTACTGCCAACAGACCTTCTATGCACATATATCACACACACTGTAAGACTACCTATACATTGGGCTCAGGGATTAAGCTTATTGACATGGTGATCATGGGTACGCTACTATTTATCTCTCACAGAGCAACAATGCAAGACGCCACGAGAGCACTGTGGTAACCGATTACTTCAAATTGTTTTGTGTGGGATATGCTGAACAAAATAAGTCTGTAAATAAAGTATTACTATATAGCAATCCATTACAATAAATAGTCGATATTATGTAATTGCAAGGCAGCGTTTTTAAAATGATATACAGCAAATTAAACCATGTTTCTGAAATGACACAATAGCTGTACATGCCGATTTCAATAATATGCCGATTCAATTATTATATACAAGCAAATCTGTATTGTATTGAATTTAGCAATAAAATAAAGTCTGCAACGCTCCCACATGAATTACACCAACATAGCGCATTACCAGCTAAATAATAATGATGTTATAGAACAATGGGCGCAAATTTACTTTTCCCTTCTGGAATTCCTCAGACAGACAACTATAATTCGAGGATGATGAACGCAGTGAAATGATTTATTGAATTATGAAGCCGATGATCAATTGTTCTCAAGCACTTATATAATTAGAATGTTTTGTGTACATCTCTGATGATACTTTCTGCTACTATTCGTTGACTGAAAATTATGGCGCATTAAAAACGTATACTTCCATTGACGCCATACATTCTTGTGATGTGAAATTTAGGATAGCACATTTGTCATTTAAGTTATTGTTTCTAAGAGTCAAATCAACAGCCCAACGTGCATGAGCAAAATAGTGTCAACTTACCTATCTATTAAAATTGGTATATCAAGGTCTTCAAAGGGAGTTCGTCATAGTTATTTCAGGTAAAAACATTAGTTTGAAAGATATATTAATAATTATTACGCTGCGCGAAGCCATCTGACACCCGCATCGAATATTGAGAGTAAAAATGCTTTGGTTTATTAATCCTTCAATCCCACGAGCTTTCAAAATTTCGCCCGCTATATCTGAAAAGAATTTGTAACGTATTACAAGCAAAACTACTTTTATCGCAATGGATATGAGGTATGTGGTTTTAAACGACATAGCCTGGGACATAAGGTGTTCATTATGCGCTCACATAGTGATCACTAATGTGTCCTAATTTTGTGCGACCTATTCACATAACGGTATGCTGGTTACAAGAATCATATGTTTTCAGCATATATCATAGAAGGTTTTCTTTTGCTAGCAATACTAAATCTATATGGACATAACTAGAGTCAACTACATTTGCCCCCGACTACAGAGACGTCAAGCATGCGATAATGCTTTTAATGATCAATAGTGTTGTCTCATTAACGTAAATAATACACACATAGCGACAACATACCTTTACCAATATCTAGCGAAGTTGACTTTTTACCACCTATTATACTTTGGTCAGGAATTTAGCAGCGCTTCCCAATGGTCGAATGGTAATGAGCCGCGTTAGACATTCGCTGTTGAAAAGTAAAAGACTTATTTATACCGTCGATGATTGGATTACTATATTTTTCCGAAACAAATCAAATAGGTTTTAAGACTATTGCGAAGCATAGCTAGGCTTGCAGAAATACGAATATCTGGTGGCAGCGAATTCCAGAGTACAGGAGCAGAACGAGAAAGTAATGAAATTGTTGTGTTATTGAATGGTATGCATCAATACAACATCGATGCAATTTAGTTGAGAATGACAAACCTTGAGTCTTATTTGTTTACCCCTGGGTAAGATAGCTTTCTGCACTGTGTATTTACACACCCAGTAATTACATCGAGCAAGTAAGTGTTGCTCAGTTGTCGTCATGAATACTTATCAGTAACCGCCCTCATAGGTCCGATTCACTTCTCGGCAGTGGTATTAGAATAACGTCTATCACACGAGTGTGATAGTATATATTAAAACAAATTGGTGTCAACCATGGGTGGCAGAACATCGTTTGGGTGGGCTAAGATGTCCGAGCTCTCCGCCCGGCCAAAAGGTTTTCATCATATCCATTATATATGGAGACTGAGGCACTTACAGAGTGGGTGAGCCGCGTTATCACTAGGTGGTGTTGTGTTTTGAAGCGGCTTTTAGGAACATTTGGAATATGAATACACACGCCTTTAATCCCATGTACACCGCATGGCACTTCCAAGTAATTCTACCAATTTATCATAAATCGCCTAGTTCTATTAATGAATCATTCACTATCCCGCTAGAGCTTAATGATTGATATTAAGGGCTATCAATGGGTTGGCTAACCTTTGACGGGAGCTTTATCAAACGCTGCAAAGACGACATCAAAGGTTTAATCATGTTACTCTAAATAATGTATACTACTTACATCATATAAAACAAATGATATGATGCAACCCTCTAGCAATTGCTTATTGCATATAGATAATAGACAAAATGTTTTCCAGGTTCATATCGTATAAAAGATCTACACGCGGTAAACCTCACTTCGGTTTCCTGCAATATAACGCAATCAGTAATGTGCTACTTTTCAGAAGCGTCACCTTTGTTCTTGTTAGATACTTTTTATTTGACTCACTACATAGTATGTTGTAGATGTCTCATTACCATAGGAATAATAAGAATGGTGATAGTAGATAGTTGATGCCAAGGTCGAAGCACAAACAAAGTCCGAAAGGCGATTGATATATAGTTATCTTTTTTGTGAGAATCTAGCCCATAAATTCCTAACCATCGCATATCCTTCTCCAAACAATGATCATTCCTCGGCCAAATCATAATTGTCTGGCATAGATATAACTGATACATTGGCAGTAAGAAACAATTCTTGAAGAATAGCATATACCAATCGATCACGAACCATAGAAGCTAACTGAGTACTTACATTGACTAGCTTTAGCTTCCGTAGTGGTGCACCGTTGTATGCCCATTGTAGACTGATGGGTACATTGTATGTCATACAAAAAACTCGCGGCTATTGGAAGTAGTGTATGCCATTGATATGTTCATAATGCATAACCTTACACTGTTGCCTGTCATGGTGATTGTGAACACACATAATCTCCTGTGGCAGTTGAGTTAAAGGCGTTGCTAGATAGATATTGTAATCGAGTGTCAATTCTGATTAGCGTTTTGTTATGGTCTAGCAAAACACAATATACTGCCGATCGCGCACGATTGACAATGCACAAATATGTAAACACCTCATGAATTCCCGTCATTATACGTGGTTCTTTAGCAGGATACATTAAATAAGGTGAATATATCCGTAAAACCTGAGGTAAATTTGCAAAACAGTTGTGACATCCAGTTTTTGAGGATAAAAGGGTAATTTAAATATGAAGAAGCGCGTATGTTTAGATCTGACTCCTTCTTGAGCTGTTGAAATTCTGCAAACCCTAGGATATAACGAAAAGAGCAGCAAATGGTGTTTAATTCCCACGTACTGAAAAAAAAACATCGCTCATTAAATGAAGATTTTATCTCACCGTTCCTCACTGTCGTGTCGAAATAGGAAAACATATCTGAACGAAAACTGAAAATCATTAAGAAGGTTGACGGAATAATGAACGGAAGTGAACCGTGCTATATGTATTCGTCTGAATAATAGCATCACAGCAGCCTTTTAAAGCTTACAAATTACTCAGTTTATCGGTATTCACTCCGGAAATATATTCAATGCCATCGTGCAATATACTACAGGGGCCGCTTGCTAAGCTCATCAGTAGACAAAGCACTTTGACTGGTATTGGAGAAACTTTGCGAAGTATGTAATCATCATTTCTTGTAAAAGTATGATTTTTAGGTATTAACGTTATTTGAAGCACTTGGAATCATTTTCGACTCCATCATTCAACCAAATACAAATTAAATTGTTTTGACATGCCTCTGGTTGTGATTCGACTAGGGGTACGTTATTCAATAATGGAATACACGGGTGTTAATTATTAGATAGGAAATTAATCAAGAGCGAGCTGCTTCCGAAGTCAGTACAGATACATACGGTCAGGGTTATAAACAATAAAATGCCACACATTATATACATAATTATAATTAAAAGTAAATGCAATATTCATGAAATTGCGATAAAGTTGAGAGTCATTAACATCAGTGATAGGAAATGATAAACATTAAGAAGTAGCTGATTTAAAACTAACTAACTAAATTACGACGAACTGATTTTATGAATACGTAAACGAAATAATTTGGTACGTATTCTGTTTTGACGCTGCTTCTCTATTAAGGCTGATTGTAACGTCCCACTGGCACCTGGCGCCAAGGCAAAACCTCTGTAAGTCTTATGTCACTAAGCATGTCACGTTTTATCACAAACAGACTGACAGAAGGATTGCTTTCGTTGTGGAGCCATACTATATAAACTCGCGACTTCGATTCATCTAAAGCAAACATAAAGCAAACCTATCAATATCTCAGACGATATCATCATGGTCATCAAGGAACAATGAAAGGCAGACTTAAGAAATACGCATCTGTGGGCTTCATACGGCAACCGTAACATTAATCAACATAAATGCCCGTAATAAATGTTAACCATGATTGCAGGCTCGAATTCTGCAATGCTAATATTCGAGGCTCCTTTTGCTGTCATTTACCACAAGATATGTTGCCGTTTTTGTGGTGCATTTTAATAACTATTATCCGTGGGAAGCGTTGAACGGAGAATGTAAAACTCATAACATTGAGAACGATTCCATGACATCACTGACACTTGCAAAGTTTTATTGTCTCATTTTATATGCGATTTTAACGGGTATTAGCTATATATGCACAATATTCCTTAGGTACAATATCCCATCGGTATTGAATGTTCATATTTTTGCTCCTCTGTCTGCTTTTGGAATTATGATTTACACAAACACATACATGAGAAAGCTGTAAATAACTTTCTGTCATAGTGCTAAACGTTGCCGTGAATAGGCACGAAAAAATAAAACCTTCTGTTCAAAAACCCCAAAACCATTTAATTGCTATTCAATAGTTCAACAAAAGCATCATTGCTGTGTGTTTCTGTGCGACCCTATTCAGTGAATACTATACAATGAAAAGTGACTAAATCCTAATCATCCATGTTGTAAATTGATTCAAATCTTCATAAGTTACTGACACTATGATAAATAAGAGAAAGTAAGCTATGGCCATTGTCAATGTACAAAAACAACAGCACGTTGAGCTGGGATAAAGGCAGCAATACAATAATTGTCGCACAATTTGAAATGGTTCAGACAACCATTTATTCTAACCCGCAACCTTACGGAGCCTTGAATTCAAGTTTTGACCGCGAGTCAAGCGTGACCGGTATGATTTTTGGCTGAATACCGCCAGCAATTTAGCGGGTCCTGACACGGGAGATCTGGTTCACTAAAGAAGCACATTTAAATATATGTAAAATGCATACCAGTAAGGTGGCTTTGTAACCTTGCTGGTATGCCTCGCTTCCATCCTCGGTGTCAGTCCCAGATCTACCATGGAGTGAAATGTTAATATAGTGGTCAAAATCGTATTCTTACTTTCGGTTCCTGTGACGCTATTGTATACAATCGTTGTAACCAGTCCCATTATTATTCTTATGAGACACTCGGTCAATACATTAGAAATTTACACACACACACACACACACACACACACACACACACACACACACACACACACACACACACACACACACACACACACACACACACACACACACACACACACACACACACACACACACACACACACACACACACACACACACACACACACACACACACACACACACACACACACACACACACACACACACACACATACACACATACACACATACACACACAAACACACAAACGCACACACACGCGCACACACACACGCACACACATGCACACACACACGCACACACACATGCACACACACGCACAAACACACCCGTACACCCACAAACACACACACCCGCACACGCACCCAAACACACACGCAAGAATACCTAGCAGCAACTCGCCACAGTATAACTGTTAAAGCTTCCTTTAGCAAATAACAGCTCTAAATTGAAGAACATTGCGCTTTTGTTGAGAGCTAGGTGTGTGATTTACGGGACGACTGTTTTGGTAATATTTATCATTATTAGGCTCTATTAATTGTGTTTAGGTTCACACTTTTACGACGGTTTACTTATAAGACACACTTTCATATCATTTTGTTTTATTTGCTGCATAATTGGTCGAAAGTACGGCGGCGCCATATTCGATTCATTTTGATACAATATATACTAGAATATTATTATTATATCGAAGTAACCCCAACAATACCTGAGTTCTTATGAAGCCAGGAACGACGATTGATACATTGTTGTTGCCCTGGAGCCCGTTCACTTTAACGCTAAGGAAACAGTATGCACAATGACCCTGCCTCAGAAAGCATTTAAGGTGCGGGGAATCGTTGGGGTGATCACTAATGGAAAGTTCAGAGAGCGTTCAGAGACAGCGCTACAAAAGGGTGAGGAAAATAATAATCATCATTTTGCGAGTTCATATGAATGTGTGATATCTCGTATTGCAAGTATGTATACATGTTGTCTCAAACATCTGACTAAAATTACGATATCAAAACATAAGAGGCTAAACAAGTATCGTTCATGTAGTTCAACGCCATAACTGAACATCAAACAAGAACGATTATATGGGCAACGTGGAACACCAAGAACCGTGATGACATAGTGAATCAATTCAGATGTGACAATCTTTTCTTATGGCAATATTGCATAAAACATGCACTTACCATTTTTAATTCACCTTTCTGTAAAGAAACCCTTGTCTATTAATATTATACTTATCGTGTCGTGATGTTTGCTTGTTCTTTGCATGCTGTGGTGCCCTATATTGCACGTTTATCATTGCTAACATACTTATCTATGGTGTTGTGCACTGCTGGCATGACCTCAGGGCAGCTGACCTGAGGTTCACTGTATTTAGTGATAATAAGTGGGATAATAAAATCTGCTGACAAAACTGAGATTCTACAGAAACTACCTAGCTACAGTCACTAAGTCTTCATATTGCCGTTTAGCGTTAATGTGAGTCATATGAATATATATTTTTATATATATTATTAGCCGAACGTTTTGCTACGGGTGCTGTTCAAATATATAAAATTATTATTGCGAACAACAACTTGCCCGTTAAAATCAACTGAAGACGGCTATTTCGAGAAGTACAGGTCATTTTGCTCATAAATTACAAAGCTAAGAGCAAATGATTCGTCCACGATGTATATTTGGAGACAGAACTGTGTGGTAGGTGTAAGTCATACACCTGCATGTTATAATCAGTTCACTGGTTTCGCCTTCTATATCCATCCGTTTAGTTTTCTAAGTAACTGATCTTGCAACTAAGATTATGCTTAGTCGTGGAAATATATAGATACACCTAGAGCGATATTTGTGGCTACCCGTAATGTCATTTTTAAATCTAACTTTGGTAATTTAAATGTCAGATTGAGGGGTCGGCTTTCCGGATCATCTGATAATGCTACAGTCATAACTCAGTTTGTCACATATTTGTGAATATTTCATTTGATTTTGATATTAGATGTATCACGACAGCTTGCATGCGATTAGCACACGGGTTTGTGTTGGACTAGACCGATATCAAGCTGAATCAAAACTATCATAAACTTGCCAGTTTGCATATCAATCTTCTTCACTTTTTGAACAAACGTCATAATCTTATGGTTAGTGTAAATGCTGCGCCTACTCATTCATAGCTGCACAGTCAAATTTGAAAATACTGCTGAGGTTGAGATGTGCTGCTTTGTAATGTACAGTCAGTATTGTGGTGCATGATCAATGGTGTTAATCTGATTGGCTCTTTATAAGTGATACTCATTGTGTGAATCATAAAATGCATGAAAACAAATAATCAGATCCTTGTGCCAAATGTGCATCATCTGTGTTTAACTATATACCGAGTTAACAAACTCTGATTCAAGAATGTTATTTATGAGATTGAAAACATCATGATGGTCAGATCAGGACGCGCTTGCTTGTATATACGTTTCGATCGATAATCCCCCCAAGCAATTTGCTGTCATGTTCCGTCTACGTATATTTTGACATTCGGATGTGCATTTGACAAATATAGGGACAACTGCGGTATTTAAATAATTCATCTTAACCTTCCATGGTATGCTTTTCAACATAAACATCGACGTCATATACCTTCATTGATTTCTTGTTCGTGTACAATGGCCTTCGATTAAAAATCGTTAATTCCCGTGATTGCGTTCAATGAATATTAGCTATTGGCGTACACGGATGAATAATGTTGCACTATTCATATTCTTATTCATTACCGTCGTTATTTTGCAATTTCAAATATGCTGAATGATATATGACTACCTTGAATGATTGTTGAATGTTAAATAGACATAATGCCCAAATCAACATCATTATTATAAAACTGAAAAGTTGCACTCTAGTGATTACCCATAGCGACATCATTGTCCACGACATGTTTATGCTAATCCAGTCAATAGACGAGAACATAAACGTATCAAAATCATAATGTAGTCGGCACTACAAGACCTGATAAATGCTCTCCAAAATTATGCATCGTTGCTGTATAAGATAGAGTGGGGGCCATTTTTAGAACAACTGTCCCAGATATATTAACTTTTCTTTCACAAACACGGATTCTACATTATAGTAGATGTCTTGTAACTACTATTATGTTACGCATGCATAAGGAACATTTGATATTCCAGAAAGGATCGCGTCGCAATTTGTAGAACCCTCAATTCGGCTTATTTTTTATTGGCTTTTCGAAACTGTTTGGTTTCCTCTTGACAAGTTCATTGTAAGTTATGTTTATTGCTGCTAGACGAATTCATATGACGGCTGTTCTTTCATGAGGATAAACCGTTAAGTGCTGCCACTAGCTGTTGATGTGTTTATTCGGTGCTCGTGTGGAGCGGGTGCGCTAGTCGTAGATGGGAAGCCAACACAAACCGGCTGCTCAGTCGATATCCTGCTAACTCACATACACGTCGTGTTGAAATTGTTTCAAGGAATATCGGAACCTGGAAAATCGTTTCACTCCATACGAGAAGCTTTTTTCATCTCATCCTGTACAGCCCTGTGGTCTCGCAGGAGTCTGTAGATGTTTTGTGATTCCATGACTACGAAGCAGAAACAACGCAGAATCATATATCATTCAGTTAGATAATGTCCGAATTAAACTGACATGTGAACAGGTACGTGGAACCTTTTTCAATGCACAAAATGTAGCACTCTGAGAAATGTTATTTTGGGATATAACAAGAACACGATTCGCATTGTTATCCTTGTACGCGGCAGTAACATTGATTCGTGTGGAGGCTGGTTTCACTCGCCCCAGTGGTTCTTCGCTCCAGAAATGCTTTCCAAGGCACTTTGTCACAACATCAATATTAATGCCATGGTCATTGAGCATACTATTTCGTTAAGCGTTAAAGTGAACGGGCTCCAACGCAACAACAATTTATTAATCTTTGTTCTTATGGCTTCATTAAAACCCGGGTTTTGCTTGGTTTACTTTCAGACAACAGATTAACAGATATAAATGCTATTCTCGGACAGATTGTATAAGAATTGATCGAATACGCCGCCGTCCTATGGCGCCGCCGTCCTTCCGGCCAATTATGCAATAAGTAAAAAAATGGTATGAAAGTGTGCTTAATAAGTAAATAATTGTAAAATAATGAAACTTAAACCAACTAGCAAAGCCTAATAATGATAAATATTACCACAAATGTCAACCGGAAATTACACACCTCTCTCTCAATACAAGCGCGATGTTTTACAATTAAACTCTGTTATTGGCAATAAGAAGCTTTAACAATAACACTGTTGCGAAAGTGATACTCACATATAAAACAGTGTATACATCTCGTTTACATTTGTATAAGATGTCTTGCATGTAGAACATACATTTATAATAAGTACCGTTAAAGTTGTCATTGTAAAAACAGAAAAGAATGGATGAACCAGCGAATTTGTCTGCGTCAGCGGGCAGTTCCTAAATGACAGGATGAGGTTTATTTGTCATTCATTGTAAGGTACCCTCGATATTTATTGCAGCAATGCCCCACCGGATGCTACTTTAAAGACTCTTTTCAGACAGCACTTGATCCTTGATTCAAATACTCCAAAGAGTGCTTCAATAAATCCCTACAGTTAGTGTTCAGTGACGACAGACGCCTACTGTCCACTCCAGCGCATTTAAATGACCACAATGAGAACCATATGCCATTTGATAAAGTCCTTACTTCCCATGAGTACGTCACCTTTTTCATTAACCAAGAACTCGCATTGGTCGAATAAGGAACTTCTTTGACCATCTCCGCTGAATGTCAAAACACATGTAACACCGGATAACCACTTGCAAATGAAAGCATCTTTATTTAAAATAATGACTTTGCAAGTAGATATAAACCAATGAATAAATAGCAATATATTGTCAGGATTTCATCTGCAAGAGGACTATATCACAGTAAAAGTGCGAGGGTGAATTTTGTCCTTCGCTACATTGTTGCATTTGATAGATATTCCTTTTCTTAATTGTGACCTCTTGACATCTTACAACAGATATAGGCTCCCTAATCGCCATATTGCGTCTCTCGATCACAAGTTTCGCTTAATGTAATTGGCTGATTTTCTGCTGGGTATTTTTTGGGCTTTTGTTGTTAGCTCTAGGGTAATAGGGTACAGAATAAATCCCTATGAGTAGGCTATATAGTAGGCTATACATATATATATATATATATATATATATATATATATATATATATATATATATATATATATATATATATATATATATATATATATATATATATATATATATATATATATATATATATATATATCTATATATATATATATATATATATATATATATCTATATATATATATATCTATATATCTCTATATATATCTATATATATATCTATATATATATATATATATATATATATACCCGTATATATCAGGACCCGTGAGATTGCAGGCGGCATGCAGCCAAAAACCATACCGGTCACGCTGGACTACCGGTCAAAAACTTGTCCGCTCGTCCCATCTGGGAGTAATAATGGAAGGAGGACATTAGTATTGACTTCAAGACGCCGTGAGGTTGCGGGCGCCGCGGTCTGACGCCTCCTTACTGCAGTCGCCGTCGCCATCTAAAGCATGGGTATTTATTTCCCCCAGTGCACCGTTCCCTCGATCCAAAGACAGATGATAGAAGGCTATCAGAGGCTAACAAGTAGTTGCGGGCCTTAGCTCTGTCAAGTTTGATGCATACTGGTGGTCGCGTCATGCATTATTTTCCAAATCCGAAATTTCTTCGGAAGTGCTCTGCTCAATCAAAAGTTCACAATTTATGAAGATTATTTGCGCTCTGGTTGAACAATTGCGCGTCTATATATGCATCGACATTGCATTGTCTCATAGCAAACATCTATATGCCATCATAACCTCTGCGCAACCTCTGTGTCATCCATTAGCCACTTAAAGTCCACTCTACGGAGCGAAATGGAATATGCTTTGTATCACGATATGCTCATACTAGCTAGTTGGCCACGCATGTCGTGATGAAAGTCATATCCGAAAACGCTCAGCGCAAAACTTTTTAGGTGAGTCAAGATCGACTTTGTTTCCTGCTTGAAAACGACGGAAAGGTTGAATGCTCCGCTTTCACTTTCATGCCAGCGTCTTGAATATCGGATCGTTTTGATTTCCCTCAATTTTTCTTGATCCAAGTAACATGATCTGAAGAGAGCTAGAATTACATGCGGCTAGCACTAGTGTTATATTTCTCTTGTCATTTGGCTCATATGCAGTGGTTGTTTCTATGCTTAAGGTATTAAATAGGATGTAATCTATTGGGGATGTAGACCGCGACAAAACTGAGAATATGACAAATTTTTTGAATGCCTAACGATGATTGCTTTTGTTGTAAGGTAAGTGGCCTCACCAATGCAGATTAATTTCATCTGACGGTGCATTAGGACATGAAAAGATGTGTCATTAGATAGGCTCCAGAACCTAACGAGATCAAATATTTTCTAGTTACGAGCTGTCGTTGTTCACAGTGTTATTTTTGAAAAGAAAAATAATAACCAAATATACGCTAATTGTATTTAATATCTGAGACGAATCTCCTTACCAACATAAGTATCTAATCCATAGAAGAAATCCGCCTTTATCGCCATCCTATCTACACGCCGGGTGCATTTGTAATTTCTTATCTTAAAGGTTGGATTCCCTAATGATTTCTTTGGAAATGATTACCAATTCATTTACGAGCAGTCAATGTCTGTATTGGAGATAGCGAGCGCATATTGTGGGTTGTGATAAATTATGTTAATCAACGAGCAGTCAATGTCTGTTCTCTGAGGTAAGTAGGTATATTTAGTATGCGCTTCTTTTATATTAGCATTTACCAAAGGTTCTTGATTGCCTGAAAACAGATTATGATGAATAATCTAAATATGTATAAATGGTAACCCCGTAATTGTTTTCAATGAACCGAAGGAAAGAAAATGATACAATCTTTCTTAATAATTAACCAGACCAATCCTACAAGAGGTGACTCAAGTGCTTTGGCATAATGGCGCGACAAAAGGAGCACGGAATGCGTCTTTACATTGTATCTGTATTTGCAAATTAGTTTCAATATTAAACAAAGGATAATATATATATATATATATATATATATATATATATATATATATATATATATATATATATAGATAGATAGATAGATAGATAGATAGATATATATATATATATAGATATATATAGATAGATATATATATATATATATATAGATATATATATATATATATATATATATATATATATATATATATATATATATATATATATATATATATATATATATATATATATATATATATATATCTCTATACGGCTTAATGAGTAACATGTCTTATGCCAGGAAACAACATGCTGCTATTGGCATTGGGAGGTAATGCATGATTATTCGTCATTAATTTTCAACCTGTGCATGATATCTTAGACATAACTGCGGCTTCCCAATATTAGTGCATGGGTTTATTCCCAACAGCGAATATATTTTTGATAAAACACGGCGCGGTGTTATAAGTGTGCTTTAATTAAGTAAGAAAAGCAAACGCATTTAAAAATGTGGTTAATTGTCAACTATTGTATGGTTATCAGTTTTACTTAGAGCAGGTGTTCATTATTGGCGTTATTCGCGAAAAGAAACTCAACATTTTGTGCCCAATGTTGCCACGGTGCAGTGAGATTACAAAGCCCCTCGCATAGTCAGTTTGACAGCAGTATGAAACTAGAGAGGTAGTGCGTACAACAACTGTCTAATCAATGATTTTACAAGTTTTCATCTGACAACAACAAATATTAATGGCGTTATTGATATATTACGCAGCATATGCAAGTAACACCGGACCACATTTTAATAGTAATGATACCTCTCCGACTTCCCCTCTTTACACATTTATGTTTTTTAGAAGCCTCAGAAACGAAGGTGCAGGTAGTTATTTGTAAGGATCGTATCACACCAATTCGTCCACTGTCAGTCAATATTAAATGACTGAATATCTGCGATCGGTTCTAGGGATAAATATACACGTGTAAGCCACAATCTTATCCGACACATTCTTTAGAATTGTGTTAGCATGTCATATAATTTGCCCATAGTCATGACTATTTTAATCTATAGTGTTGTCCCTTATTAGGATATCAAATAGCAGTATAGCTTAGCATAGCCATATAGGTCATTAAGGGTGCATTAAGCCGGTGACTTCGTTGAATTCTTTTTTTGTTTCCGATTTTGTTCCGCTGCTAGAATGACTCGATTGGAAAACTCGCTGTGTATTGTAAGCAGACCTAATATCCACAGAATGAATGTGGCAATTGACGAGGCCAGGCTCATTGTCGGTTTACCCAGGAGCAAGTTGACATGCTGACTATCAAGCAAATCGTGGAAATCATCGACAATATTGTATTCCAGTCAATCGCGTGACTCAAGTCTTGGGTTTGGGCCATTGTACAAGAGCACCTTGCCGAAAACCAATGCTCATGCATATCTAGTATTTGCAGTTGCAACCATCTAGAGGAAAAAATGGGATTAGTACTGTTATGCATTTCTTGATTACAGCTGTCAGTTTGCCTCACATGTTTTATTTATCATCGATCATCGCATCTTAAACCGTATTGAGCTCGCGTGCATCAAATTCACTCACAAAAATGCCATGGTTAATAAATATGATCACATTGTAGAGCATCGGGAGCATCAATTGTGCATTTGGTCGAGTATCAAGATTATTTCTGCTCCTTTTTTAGACACAGTTAATTTGGTTTGCTTCTCACAGCAGTGAAGAACATCAATTAATAATGCAACTGCCCTTCTTAGGCACACCCACAGGAACCGTAAGTGACCTATGGCCAGATATGATAACAAATGCCTTCAAATAGTGCATATGTTTGTAACTACTCAGGTCTTTGCAATAAATC
>CM067343.1:17608825-17631325 GCA_034190875.2 Urechis unicinctus
GAATCGAAGGCGAGATTTATATGGTATACCTCGACAGCCTAAACAATCTTCTTTCTGTGTGTGGTGTAACATCATTGGTCAAGTGATAAAAGAGTTTTGCCTTTGCGCCAGGTGTCAGTATAACGTTACAGAATACGATTCTTACCAAATAAATTCGCTTGTATATTCATAATATTAGTACGTCTCTCATCAGTTGATATTTTATAAAGCAGTTAAATCTTTATGTCAATTGATTTTTATCACTGATGGAATAACAAAAATCATTTTCTCTATTTCATCGTAATGTTATGAACCTTACATTTACTGTTTATTACATTATGTTTATTACCTGTGGTATTCAATTATTTATAACACTGATTGGATAAAGCTGTACCGCCCATCGGAAGCAGCTAGCACTTGATGAATTTCCTGTTAACTAATTAAAATGTATCCTCAGTTGAATCACAACGGTCTATGGAGCAGTATTGGAAGACGACGTCAGCTGGTAAGTAATATATATTATATAGCTCCCTCGCTTATAAGTTACATCACGAAAAAGTCATGGTGGCGACGCTTTCCGTAAATCGAATTTAAAATGTATTAATATGTCGGTTGATAATATTAGACACGAGGAGGGTCTGTGTAAATTTAACATTATATATATATATATATATATATATATATATATATATATATATATATATATATATATATATATATATATATATATATATATATATATGTATATATCTATATATATATATCTATAATATATATATATCTATATATATATATATATATGTATTAATATGTATATATATACCTATATATATAGATAATATATCTATAAATAAATATAATATATATATATACATATATATATATATATATATATATATATATATATGTGTGTGTGTGTGTGTATATACATAGCCTATATATATATATATATATATATATATATATATATATATATATATATATATATATATATATATATATATATATATATATATATATATGTATAGCGATGCGTGTCTTATTAGTTTTCACATTTGATAAAAGGAAGTGGTTATTTTCCAGTGTATCAACCAAAAGAAATATTTGTTAAACACTTTATTGTATATGTTTGATTGTCAGATGGCATTCTATGTATAGTGTTAAATAAAATTGAATGTTGTGTTAATACAACGAATGCAATAAATAGCGAATGACCAAAAATATACTTTTGGTTCGACGGCATCGATAGCTGACATGAGCTATACATGATTTCTAAAAGAAGGCAGTTTCAACTATTCTTAGCAAATCAATATACGTGACGGCTGACATCAGCTACACGTGGTTGATAAAAGCTAGTCACTAATCTAAGTGGGGTGTGGTTTGTTAGGGAATGACAAAAGAGGACCAAAGAAAACTTAATAAAGAAGGAGTTCCTGGTGAGACACTCGCACGTATCACTTGCCCCATGTGATCGCCTGCTGTTGAGGTCAATTGTTGTCGTTTTCCCATCAACAAGGAAAAGGTCAAGTATATATTGTGGGTTTGCTTCCAATTATTCAGAAGTGCTGCGTAAGGAATTTACCTGCAACAGGGATATCCATACAAATACGATCCATGCCATCAATCATTCGTTTGACTTTACACTCATCAACTATGCACGGGTTGCCATCATTCTTCGAACCATTTCACTACAAGGTTACATCATAACGGACATGAATTTAAAGGGTGGAAGTATCAAACTGTAACTGTTCTACCACCACAATGTAATGTCTAACCCCATCTTTAGACACATCAATATGTTGTTATCTATCAAAGAAACTCTTCTTGTCCAACACTTCCAGGAAACTTCACTTCTTAATTCCTGTTCTACACTACATGGTCTGTAAAACTGGTCATGCTTTAGCCCCCACCGCCCACATGCGTTGACATTCAGCATTCTGGTGTTAGATTACTGTCACGTCATGAAGTGTAAAAACCTGATAGGGTGGCAACTTCTGTAAAAGCCGTTATTAACACTACTAACATTCCAATCTGCTTTTGTGTGAGACAGATAACTTCAGGCAAGGTGAGTATTGATAGCTTAAATTTTGCCCCATGATTGCTGGTTTGCCTTAAGTAGACAATGCTGCTACTGTGGCCTATTGTTTCTTTGAACAGGAGTTTCATTATGATATAAATTGGCTGATTTTCTCTTAAGTAAACTGGTTTCTATTCAGGTCAGCCAGTGGTGATGTCATTTGCGATTGGGAACTAGTTTCATACACGCTTGGGGTGAGCATGTGTTATTATGTCGCTTATTTCTAGGGCTATAAGTACAAATCTGAAATTCGTGACCGGATCCGAGGATGTTGCATTTAACGCGGAAGTTTTGTCGATAGGACGGCGACCATTAAGTGGTGCTAAGTAACGCATATTAAGAAAATAAATGTCAGCGCATCACAGAGGAGGCTATTAACTCGTTACATTAACAAGATGTTGCGGCTCTTAGGAGACTTAATGTAGCCTAATGTAGTTAAAAAGCCGACGAGTATCTTTTTCAGCACTCCGATGCAAAATTAACGAATAATGGAGGCATGACTATATTACGGGTAGGTGATTTATGTTGGTTCATGGTAGGTATGCGATCTTTATTAACAAGTATCAGACGTTTCTGACGGCCGCTATTCTGGGTCTCCAGCCTTGCTTATATTATCAGTGAAAAAGCATCCAGCAATAATGACAGCATTCCATTTTCCTTGAAACCAAATAGTTCTTTTATAAATTCAGATTTTTAAAGGATAAGTCTGTTAATATAAAAAAATACTGGTAAGATTGACATGTTAACATAAACTATTTATGCCATTTTCGCCGGTTGATAGAGCCAATTATCTCCGCCGCTCCTGCTACTTATCATCTTACATATCTTACATGTAAAATAAATGAAACGACCAGTTATGACCGATGTTACTGCCGTCCATACAATGGTGTGATTTGATATTTAACGTATTGCAAAAACAAATCAAAACATCAAAAACAGCACCACTCTATCTATAGCCAATTTGTATCACGCTAAGCATGGCTCTTTGCTCTCACAACAAGATTCCTGCATGAAAATAAACCGCAGATACAAAAACACTAGACATCATAGCACATTTGCAAACAGCATATGTCTTTACTATGGTTGACACTACTTTTATATGTGTTTTGCATATATGCTATAAATAAGATTCATAAAAGCAGGAAATCTAACACAAATGGAGAAAGACAATACAATTGTGGCGAGAGCACACACTGCACAAGTTTTCGGATCCATGAAAAGCCACGTAAACGCTAGTTTCAGCATTTTGCATTAAAGCAATTTTGATCGAAATCTGCGACATTTATTACTGCCGTAGATGTTGATAAGAGATATAACTATCACGGTATATTTCTTATAAAATCAAGACTATTTGGCCTACGGAATTAAATCCTGTCATTCATTAATTGCCAGCACATGTATTTGTCTCTTTCAATTGAAACATAATTTACTAACATTCACACCGACAAATAATAAACTGTATTGTCCTGCGATGTAGCAATTACATTCAGTAATCACGAAGAGCTAAATACCTTAAATATTGGTCAACTTGAGCAAATGAAATTATCACAATACATAAAAGGCTCAATTATGTTTCCAGATGGTATAGACCGATAGATTTAGATAGATATATTTCAAATTAATATGCAAAAGAAAAAAGAGTTATGAGGAAATATACCATACGATGGATAATTTCTTTGTCATTTATCAATACGATTTAATAACAGTGCAATGCAAATGCGATACAACAACACTGTAAGCAGCCTAATTTAGATACGTCACGCCACAGATACATTTCATTATGGCTTAGCTGAGTACATAAAAAAAGAACATGGTTAATTTAATCCAATGCAATATTCGTTCTTATTCCTGAATACTATAACGAAGGTTATTTGGGATCTATAAGTGTAAGCAAGCAACATGTGGGCGTGACTCGTCTGAATGAGACCTTTGCATAATTTCAAATTTATTGTAAACAAATTTATTTATGCGACCAAATCATCATACGGGAATCATAGATGTCTGATACAGACATATAGAAGATCAATACGTTAACCTACTTTTTTTTCACATGCTTAATACGTTAGCAGCATGCCAGTTTCGAATCGTTTTAAACAAAAGGGATTCTCTTCTAACCTTAAGTTGAGTATATTTAACTCTGCTTTAGGTGTAGTATTCACTTTACCTGGTTTAAAATAGTATGTCAAGCGTATAAATAACATTCAGGTAAAGTCGATTGGGATATAGCCGAACCACCATTCATATAATCAATATCATCCTCGCTATAAATATGTTAGTGTCAGAACTAATTCAGAGTTATTGGCAATAATCTTTGAGGTACACCACATACTATATTCTCTTGTATTGAATTTATAACATTACACGGCTCATTTACAGATGTATTATAGTGTCCGCGCTTGTGTTCAACGTTGCTGTGTGGGGAAGTTAGGCCATCGCGTCCGAAAGAATGCTGCGGAGTCAAAACCCGGGATCTGAAAAGACAGCGGACTTCCACCTAGCAAGCACCCCACCTTACTCACATCTGGAACGAGGCTCAGGTATCAAGATCTAACTGGGTTTCCAAGTCGTTTGTAAGTGGGGATAGTACACCGCACAACACCTCACAAGCATGATATATATGTTGCACTTTGCATGCCGTATTATGCTCGCCTGCCATATATAAGGGCATAACGCCTTTTTACGTCATAGCGCCGTAACATATGCGTTCTTGTTTTTACATGTGCTGGCGTATTATCTATTCTGTACTGTATTAATAGCTATAACTATTATTGTATATTACGGTAGCTATGCACCATTATACTGGTAATTACTTGTTTCTACAGTGATCATGCGTGGTTTGCACTCGCGCTTTTGATTATTAGTCATGTCATGATGATTAAATGAATTACTATGCCTCTGATCCTGTTTATCCGGAGCATGTATAAACCATTCACGCATGCTGCTTACCGACATTATTTTAAAACAGTAGGAATAACTTAGTAATATATCTAACAATAATGACGCATTATCCTCCCCCTTAAACTACCCGTTTCTATCTATGACTGTACACACTCCTGCCTTTTACCGCTTCATCTTGCCCCGCTTGCCATGACCTAATAAACAATTTGTTACATCAATAGGGCGCCTTGTACGGTTGCCCAGCAAGGCTACATTGCTGGGTACAGGGCGTTGAATATTTAATGCTTTGTCGAAACAAAACAGATCAACGAGGTTTTGAATGGGTTGTTCGAAATTGACGGTTATATTTTACCGATCCCCAGAGCAAGTTTCAGATGGTTAAGGCTGAGATGTGCACCGGGGCATAAATCAATTACGTATTCAATTTGAAGCGATTAGGATACGCCCACCTTTGTTCACATTCCCCTGTTTACAGGCAGAATTAGACTACCACTTGACATAAGGTGATACACACGTTAGAACCACATTGTTAAATGAAATGGGCAACCACAAAACAAATATAGGTATGCTACGTTGCCAAATGTTATTTTCTTTGGCAGGCCACTATCAGGTAGGACAATCTGTTTCAATATTTATGATATTTTCAAATGTAACACATGTCAGGCAACTACCGCAGCCTAACGGGGAACAAGCACAAGAGAAACGTGTTTTAATGCCCTAGTTAGGTTTGTGTTCTGTTTGTTCTTTCTTCTATGATTGAATGGTATGATTTCAATAACAGTACGTCTGTTATGGTAATATTATCATGATATTAGTTATATATGCAATTTAAATGTTATTTTTTCAACCGGAGTACGCAAATAGCAAGATGAATTTATGACAGGTTCCAAGTCTAGGGTCATCTGCAATGTTGTCAACAGTGCTATCTATTCCTTCAATGTAAATGAAGAGAATAACCCGCTAATGGAAGTGGTGTATGTCTTTAATGTGTTCAACAACCAATTGCTTACAGCATTGTCTTTCGTCGTTAATAATAAATTCACATAAGCATCTACGGCAGCGAAGGTAAGGGCGTTGCCAGATAATTATTGTAATAGAGCGTCGCTCTTTATTAGATTCGATTAGTGCTCTAGCAAAACATTGACGATGGTAGATCACACATGATGCACGTATTTGATCCCCTCATCATTCACCCTCATACAAGGAGTTTGTTACCATATTATGTTGAATTAGCTGCATATATCACTGGTCAAGTGTACATTTGCTTATATATTGTTGCTTCCGCCGTAATTTGACGATTATGTAAGTATGATTAAATTATAATTTTCGGATATTTAGGATTGCGGTTATGTACCGTGTAAAGCTGTTAAACTTCAACGAATAGAGCAGTAAATGGTGGTTAATTCCCACATGCAGGTACCTTACATAAATAGGACAGTTCATCTCACCTTTCATCTCTAAGCAGTTTAGCCATGCTCTTTTCCAATGGAAAATATGCTCTAACACAGTACGAAAATTGATTTATAATGGTCTAACAGCATAATGCGATTATGTGCACATAGTATATTATGAACCATTGTGGCAAAGGTAATCATGAGGTACATAGCCATGTTTGTTAGTTAGCAGAGCACACAAACATGCAATGTTAAAGGTTGCCAAAAAACCCTAGCAGCATTAACAATTCCTGCCGTGGCTAATTTAGGCACAAAGCCCTGTATATGCCTTACAATCTTGTTAACTGTGCATATTTACAAAACATCGGTCATCCACAATGTTTGGATCACTTTTATTACGTTATCAAATCCGTTGTAGCTGAATTTGAGACAAATGTTGTTTATAAAATATTATTTGGTGCATATTGCACCTATCTTTTTCTCCATTACATGCATATTTGATCAAGTAAGTAGGACACTTTGACAGTGTTGTAGCATAGAGATGACTCATTTGGCTTGTTGCACATCTTAGCTGACTTTTTGACGGTGTTAATATACATGATATTGTCCTGGTCATAGGCACGTTTTATTTTTATCTTAGTTGTAGGGGGAGTTTTTTGCACGCAATATACTTCTCTAAGGGCCATGCATATTGAAAAGAACATATGGAGTATATTTCTTTCCCCATAGAGTATTTTTGTGTGGAATAAATTATGATAATGGTTTGCCTACGAAAATTTGCGATATATACGTGACAAGAACTTAAGATTTTCAATACATTTATTGCAGAAATCGACCTTATGTGGAGTCAGCTTCTATTTATGAGCCAGTAGATGCATTTAACGCCATTCCAGGAACGATATGCTTACTGCGATACAGGACGTTAGATTATATAACAAAATATTGACGGATAACTTGCGTGTATTTGCACCAACACATCCTGAAATGCATGCAAAACATCACGCAAACCAGAGGCCTAGTAAGATGTCGCTAGTTATAAATTAACGGTGATTGTTAAAGAGCTTATCATTACAAACTATCAGACGTGGGCAAGTTTTGATGAGTTGGAGGGAAATATTCAAATTGGCTATAGCTATTTTTCGTGAGATATGTGCATTGTTTATAATTGATGCCTACACTTAGGTTTTACATTGTCATCTGCAAAAACAAGTCTACGTTTGTAGATACTGGGCTATCTTCAATGATAAATACATTAGTTCTTTTGGCGCTGACGGCGCAGATCAGCAAATATCCAAGGTCTCATTTAACCGTTTTTTCGCATCACTCTGAAGGTGCTCACCACAATTTCCGAATCCGCCTGACACTTAGTACAAATTGCTTTGGGCCATCGTCGAACATAATATTGATCTAAACTAGCTGGACCTGATCTGATGCCATTGACGTGTATCAAGTCAGTTTTATAAAAATATGTTTACTAAGTTTTGAGCTATTGACCTTAATGCGACATAAAAACCATATGATGCAGAATGTGTATGTTAAAAGGGAGAATCAAAGTGGAACTTTGCATCCACTGATCGTTTGCCATATCAGCACATGTATCAATTTTAATCAACAAAATGTAGCAAAACGGATATGCTCTGCTATCGTCATCGAATAACATTAGGTAATCACGTTAGTGCATTATGTCTAAGACAACTGTGTTGGACTGTAAGCAACATTAACTGTGATGTAATATTTAGCTGAAATGAAATTTATTTGCTTTGGAAGTGACATTGTCACATTGTGATATTGCATACATTAGATATGATTGTCATAATATGCATACATTATGTCAGATATGATGTTAGCGCACAGACAGCCACAACATCCATAAATAGCCTCTTCCAAGACTGGTAATATGGGTGATTTATCATGATATTGTCAAAATGTATCTGATTATCAGGCGAACTGCACACTCTACTGTCTTATTATTATTGCGCTACTTATTTCGTCATCCTTGTATCTGTTACTGACATGTGCGCAATTTTGCAACAGAAGTCGTCTTTAAGCTTCCCATTATTACTATACAATGCGCAATGGGCGAAGAGAGAAAAAGGGAGGCGTTTGGGTGCATATGTGTGTATAGAAATGTAGTCGTTCTTAACAACTAGGCTATGTACTGCTTACAGTGAGTGTAACTGCCATGGAGCACGTTGTTATCAGAGGATCTTCTACATCGATTATTGGAGATAAAACCGCCATTCTACCTTTATCTTTACGTTTGGATCAAATCCACAGACATAGGGTAGGGTAGTTTACCAATACGCCACATTTCATGGTATAGATATCATTAACAAAGCTTTCGGGCTCTAACTGTACATAATGGGTATCTTTTCCAGCACTTCGACAAAATATAATGTCGGTTGTACTGTTTCGGTGGGTATGTGATTTATGGTACTTCCTACCCGGTTGGTTCAAAGTACATGCCCTAAGCCAACAAGAACCACACGCTTCAAACATTCTTTATATTTGCTCTCAAGACTTGCTATTATTACCCAGCTGAAAAGCAGCTTGCAAATATGATAACGATCTGTCATCCATGAAACTCGAAAAAAAACACGTCAGAAAATCCAGGCTTTGTATGATTTGTTTGTTTATACAAAAGCTATGGTGGCAAAATATTTATTGCATTAACAATTTTGATGGCAAAAACATTACACTTGTCGATTTGTGCGATAAAAGATGCTGCGATGAAAGCGCCAATATTCAATGAAGTTCTTCAAACGAGCAACCATCCAAACCCAAATTAGACCACTGACCATTCAGGCTAAGATGATTGCTGTAATAACTGTCGCGGGAACCCGTATTACATACAGCGATATAGCAACCGGCCACCTCTGTGATGGTTCTGTCTGACGTAGGTACAGAAGATTAAATACAGAGTGGATCCATTTTCATGCAAAGATAAATGATCGTCTTTTCAGCAATTTATAACAATAAACCTTATATGTGTATGATATAAATGATTAGCGAACAAATCTACCATTTAAACGAGAATCTGAAGTCACACGAATGTACGCTTTGTGATACGGCATTCAGTCATAATTTTCGGAAGTCTTAAAATATTTAGAACCAACTAAATACACAACAAATGTATGAAGCTGACTTGCTAAACGTACAGAATTGCACGTGATGTCAACATGTCAAGAAGAAAACACTGACCACCCCGCCATTATATGTACGAGCCTGTGGGACGTTAAGCTGTGTATGAAGGTTTTCAGTTATCATGATAAATCACTACGTTCTATTTTCCGAATCATCAAGGATAAAATGATGCCAACCATTTTCTTCTACGTTTTTTGTTTTTAAATAAATCAAGAATCGAGTCATTGGCTTAAAAACTATAAGCAGAACGATTATGATAACTTCTTTAAGTATATGAACACAATAAGGAAATAGAAACTCATTTTCCCTCATGCAAACGATCTCTGACACCTGTTAATGAGTCAACAATAACGAAGCATACGGCAACAACATGCCTATTCTGCATGATTATGATTCATCGATATGTAGCTCGCCGCTTGTGAGGACAATGGGTTTTAACTCGCGCCTTGAAAACAACCTCCTCAACGCTACAAAACTAGATATTTCATCACGTTAGCAACATAACATGTAGTCATTAAAACAATTGGTCTATTAGAAAGACCCTGCAAGACAACAAAAGAGAACGCGAGTGACTAATATGAATCTATGAGGTCCCTTTGTTTGGACCCATCCCGTTAATTGAGACGTAGGCCAATAACCGCTTTCAGCTAAAAGCTATTCAGCTTTTATTAGTTGTATGGCGATATGATGCGTTTATGCATCGTATAGCATTGTTATATGGCTCTACATATTGTATGTGTTTAAAACATTGTGTGCCTTCGCCAGATTGCCATTCGCTATTTTGAAATCACTTGTAGTACACCCAAGTTAAATAGTGAAGAACAGACCAATAAACAGAGAACACACCTGGCTCTTGATGTACCCCCTACTTCCACATATACATACCAACGGGAATGCTGCTTCTCATCAATGCAAATGCATAACAATCCAGTCAATCCTGGATTATGCAAGGTGTGTATGTGCTTTTTGACAGATGTGCGAATTAAGGGTAATTACGTTCATCCAACCTTGTCCAACTTTAATGTAAACCACAAATCGCATTATTGGTGTAATTTACAGTTGTGGTACTACCATACGGCCAATCATTTATAGCATAATTTACAGGGAAAATGAGCCAGTAAAGTGCCCCTTCTCTCCTGCTGCTTGATAAGTATTCTACTGCTAATTGATAAAACTAATGCATCTTATGATATCGTGATGTGGAGTTCAGAAAAAAACGATAAAGTTACTTAAAGGGATTACATGGGTCACAAGACAATCTTTCTTACTACAAATTATTGCTGTCATAACTAGTGCTTTATCATCAGCAAAGTTTGTTCACAACATACAGTGGTGAAACGAATATTCTGTTAAGTAATCCACCATGTAGATCACTTCTTTGCAAGTTTAAATTCGCTTTTAGTCGTTGTGTTTGTATACATTTGATCAAATTGTCTATTTGAATACGGTGTTTGTTCAAATCAATATGATCGGTTTTGATCATTTTCACGACTCTACCTGGTTAACATCACACTACTTATCCCGTATACAAACCATTCGATATAAAATCGACTCAACGCTATTGGTGTCTCCAAGTGATCGAAAAATTTTGCAGTCTTTTATAACATGATTGGTACCTAGATTACACCAATCATCAGTGGTTGTAGAAGATCGTAACAAGACAAGAGGGTAATTTAATAATGCTTCGACATATAGAATGTAGCAATATTATATTCGAATGTTGCATTGTGACTACAGGCCATTGCACGTATAACGGACTCAATTAACGTCGCAACATGACTTTCTGTTATCCATTTTCCTGGCCATCTTATCGTACTATCTCTTCAAGTCGTGGTCTAGCTGTGAAAGGTCAAGACACAAACAGGTTGCCGGTATAAAAACACCTGTACTGACAAACCAGCTGGTATTATGCAACGTTTAAGTATCGTGTTAGTGAGACTTTGTCTATATTTTATGTTTAGCATAACGACAAGGACATCTATCATTCTGTCAAATATTACTGTTTGCGAAATGGCGGTATTATATTGCGTCGTACACATTCGCTTTGCGCAAACGCATCCTATCCTGCATTTGCATTATAATTCCTAGCAACGATGTATTACTCCTTTGAGTGACTAAATGTTAGATTTTCTAACATGGCAGAGTAATCCCACCTTGTAGAGTATAGCTCAAAGCAGCATGGTATTTTAATCAAAGCACCTCTTCCATAGGCTATATATGAGTACACTATAAAACTAACCGATATTAATGATAATCCTGACAGCAGAACATAACATTTGGAGCTGACAAGCCGAGATATAGTTAGAGAGTGTAGAATTACACAGGTTCACGTTGCAAATAGATGAGTTGAGTTGCATACCAATAATTGGTAACGTTGGGAAGTACCACAACGTTATTTGGAATGCATAGTAGGTTAATAAGGATTGAACTATTCGTTGGAGTGTGCATGGAGTTTGCAGGTTGAACCAATCCTAGTCGACTTCTACAGCCTAGTTAGTAGAGACGGAATAGTCTATCAATTTCCCCAGTTGGGTTTATTTTGTTGCATCATATAAACTGAGGTGTGATTGGCATGAATCGATTAAATACAAATAGAAATGTCGGATCCAATGCTAGCTAAAGCAGCAATGCGATATTAGTTGAATACACCATATTCATGTTTCTAGCTTTACCGTAGTACATAAACAGAAAATAGAAAAGTATGGATTACTAGGTCTAGGCGACGTGTTGTTTGCTTCACTGAGTTTACTAGAAACCGCGAGCGCTGTCGATGCTTGCTATCTGGAGTATATGATATGGAGAATGAGTGTGCATGTTATGATACATTAATGGATTATCAGTCTTGTCTTAAATTTTTTAACTGGAGGAAACAAAAGAAAATGGTGATTGATTCATACAACAATGTTACCTTTTTTGAGATTCACATATCGGAATAAATCTCACTTTGACCTACGACTCACGATAGTGACTTTTCTAGACTGCAAGCGCAATACAATTTGCCCGTAAAAGCGTCAAAATATAATATTTGCATTGCAGGGCCGATGGCGGTTGACTTTATTCCAGGTAATAATTGCGAACAAAACAATGAACTCATACTCATCGTTGCTTGCAAGAATCTAGGCCATGGATTCAGAAAATGGCTTTTGTTTCTCAAAACCATTGGGATGATTACTAAAGCAAATCGAAATTGCCCAGCAGAGAATCAATTTGCAAATTGTGGCTATGTATTCAGTAAGATAATATAGCAGTTCTGGTTAATGCATTATCAGAGACAGACAAAGGTTATGCATAATGTACAAAACATAAGTCTTGAAGAAGAGCGAATGTCAATCAATCACAAATCATGGAATTTACGCAGTCAAGTATGTGCTTCGTGTTAAGGGCTCTGTGATAAGTCGATTGTAGACTGATGGGTCGGTTGCATAACGCACGAATAACGCGCGGCTAATGAAAATGGTGTATGACCTTACCAAACGTTGTGATAGAGAGCTCACTTTAATTCAAACGGCTGTCGAGGTCAAGACAATGCCTGATAGATTTTGTAATTGAGCGTCGGTCTTTAGTCACGTTTATTTGTGTTCTGTTGACAACACCGATAGACTACAGTATGCGCTCCGTGATATATCCATTGTCAACAGATGGGTAGGTTGCATGACGTACAAATAAGTCGTGGCTGATGGTAGTGGTGCATGACTTTACCTTTCATTGTGATAAAGAGCTCACCTATAAATGCGTTGGTGCTAGAAAGGTTTTATTGAGCGTCAGTCTTCATTAGCATCTTTTTGTGCTATAGTTAAATGCGCAAGATAGGCCATGCATTTATGTAAGCCCCCCACAGTTCAACCTCTTCAAAGATATTTAACAAGCAGCCGTTATTAGTAGATAACGTGTTAAGTGGCAATCTATCTGCTGCCTGCATCACAAATTCAAGACAGAAAGTGCAACACATTAGGACTATCCAACGCGACGTGGTTATAATTGATTAATGTAACGTTTGACCAATGATACTTTAAACAGCTACAAAGGTTGGTGTTTATATAAATTGCTACATAGTATATTAGCACAACATAAAGTACGTGCCATATTGCAGTTGTAATTTAAAAGAATAATGTTTTCGTGCGTATGAAGAAGGAGTCACATTTACAACCCTTGCATTACAAGCTTTATTGCATAATATTCTCGCGTTATTGTGACCCTAGACTGTATTGAATTTTGACCTATGATCTCATGGCCAGATTGATAAACCGACCGACGTTCTGAAGAGCAGCATCTCGAAATCTGATTCCGTTATTCGTACATTCATATAAAAGAGTGATAATTTGCATATACAATACTTGACAATTGATCAAATGAACAATTCAGGGAGAGTTTAATTCCAAAAGGGTTATAAATTAATAACTTGCCCTCGCTAAGAATTTTCAAAACATCGCTGCACATAATTTAGTTACAATCGTCTGTCTTTAATATGCCAATGTCTTAGAGTCTATGAACGTGAGCTGGCACAGAAATCCCCAATTCGTCAGTCGACGCAGAGACAGAGCAGGTATTGCTAGCCGCCATAATTTTGCAGCTGGTCGCATGTTCCTCACATGCAGACATTATAATCAATAAAATCAACACTAGTGCACCAACCAATCCGGTACCGCAAAGTTTGCAGGTGCAATAATAACAGAGGAAGTTCAATACCATTATGCAAATACAATTGGCTAAATATGCACTCATGTGAATTCCTCATTAGGCAGGGATTGAGAAATGTACCTTACTTGGAGGAATATAACTCATGGTGTTCTGTGTATTCCGCTTGTCTCTTAGCTGTATGTGAGCATCGAATAATATCTCACATTTTATCATAGCTGATACGGTCTATGCTCAGAAGTTTTTAACCTATCCGTTGCTAAATATTGCATCTGTGTAATGTTTTTCGTGAATCTTTGGATTTGCATATGCATTTTCCATTATTAAAGAGCTGCTCGTCGGATGTGGATCTCTTAGTGGCTGTCTGCATAATGTGGCTCTTTTCTATTAAATAAGATATATAATGATGGTCAAACTGCTGTGCGCGTATGTGGTGACAGTATGTTATGAACCCTTTTGCTAAGAGAAGTTTGTCCCCGAGGCACCTTGCAATCGTGAAGGTTAATTAAATAGTAAAAAACCCATAAAAACCAATTCCTGCCGTGAATAACAAAGAGGTCATACATTAGAAAGGTCTTTATGTGCACCTTAGATGGAACGCCGACAGCGTAGATATACATGAACATGCTTTGGTCATGGATACACCCTATTTTAAGTTTTGAGCATGCAATATACCGGGTAAAGGGTCATGTATATAACATAATAATACAGTTAAATCATATCTCTTCCGTTTAGACTATTCATTACCTTTGGGACTCGATGGGCCTATTTAAAAAGCATTCTGTGAATGGTATGCTTTCTGCAACCTACGAATTTAGATCCTATCGTATCAAATGAATCCGTCACTTTTGTGTATTTATGACATCCTGAAATGCATTCAACAAATCATATAGAACGAGACCATGTAGGTTTTCGCTTCGTACTTAAATGTAACACAAAAGTTCTGCCAGTACGGTTAATCGTAGCTGTGTCTAATGGAATTCTATTGCGTCTTAGATAGATGAATTTCAAAAACATTTATAATGTACCTATGTCGTCATACGGTGCCAAAGCGTTCAGTAAGGCCGCACCAAGTTTGTGGAACGCACTTCCCATCAACATTCGTCGGTCGAATACGCTTGATATATTCAAAACTCAAGACATTTCTTTTCAATCAGTGCTATGACAATTAACTGCCTGCTTAAGCGCCTTTGAGCAGGAATATTTCCTGGAAACAGGCGCTATACAAATGCCATATATGTTATGTTAAGTTATACAAAATACCCGAGGGTTAAAACATATTGTTTAACATAACGTAACAGCATATATTTAATTCAACAATATAATTATGTTAATGCTGAAAACAAATCTCAAGAAAAAAATAGCCAGCAAATAGTGTATTAATTAACAACATATAATCAACGTTCAGTTGCTGTCAATTTTATTCCAGTCATGAGACAGTAAAATGTCATGATATATATGGTCTATAAAACATTCCTATTTGTACACATTTATTCGATCAAAGCTACGCCCCTGTATATCTACACAAAAGTCACAAAAAGCTTCTATAAGAGCCCTCTGCGGCCCGCGTCATAGCGTGTTATGCATGCCTCAGCTCGGTACACAGGCGCATTCACTGAACATGATAAGGGTGGTTTGTAGGACGCCCAAAAACCCTCGTGAACGCTCGCTCAATTGTGACCACACTTAGTTGCGCCTCTCTTTTCATTTCATCGCCATACTATGAACTCTTTTGTCTTATACCGACGCATATTATAAGTGATTTAACGGAGGCCCAATATATGTCACCTGCAGTATTTTGTGTGCGTGTTTGAGGAAGTGTTCTCTCTACTCATTTTCACACTCAAAGTTTGATGCGTGAAGATAATCACGGGTCGTCAAGGTACCGTAGCAGTGTCATCAATGATGCTCTAAGCTAAGACAAACCACTCGGTGAGTCGCCAATGCGTCGTATGTGAGCCAGTGTACAACAGCGCCCTCGGAACTTTTCCGTGGTAAAATGTAAACAAAAAACACGTGTAACGGGCGACTCGTACACAGTTTGCGATAAGCCATAAGAGCGCAGTACGATTTGCCATTGAATACATAAATAAAGTACTTTTTCCAATGGCAAGTAGGTGTGATTGATAGTTATTTATGCCATGCACCTATATGTTTCCCAATCATGACAACACTTGCATATACACGGTTAATATTTTTTTTCAATACAATATCCGATATATCATTTTATATTTTGCAATATATTCTTTGGGAGGTAAATTGTAGATGCTTGTATTCCAAGCGTTACTTGCTACATCATATCACTGAACCTGTACCAGAACTGGCGCTTTGCCACTTGGAAATAATGCATATGCGGAATTCCAGTTCAATTCTCTCATGCCATGCTGTTCTCTATTTAACCGGGTCAGTCTGATCTGACCTTGCTTTGTTATGGTACCCATGATAACTGACGGTCGTAATGTCCAAATAACCACCTAATTTACTATTTCAAACAAATTGTTTGAAAGCTAGTTTAACCTTATGATGGTACAGAAGATGAGAAACATTTACTAAAAAAACCAATGATAAACTCAGTATCATCACATACCATCTGAATTAAATTGTAACAACCCAATTCCTGGTCATCCCAATTTGTTGCATAATCTAGTCAATGTTCTTAAGGCGACAGGTATGCTACACAAGATGATACCTGTGTCCATAAAAAGTATTATCTCCTCGTCTATTCTGATCTATTTGACATCAGATGGCAGGGAAGCTATCTGTAATACTTCTGAAATGGTGCGTTTTCTTCATACCCGATGTGATGCATCCATTTTGATGAACAACACTCATTCCGGTCCTGGTGTGACGCTGTCGCAGCTTTACTAACGTGTACAATGCTTACTTTCATAATTGCGTTCGCTTTGTAGATGTAGCCAAGCCGTGAGAGTTGCGAAATTTGGTCGTGCAAAATGGCAGATGGTGCAATAAATCTGAATGCAAAGTCATCGTGATCCATGTCCCTGCAGCGATATGATATATGCTATCTAAACACTAAGCTTCTTTCTATGGTTCACATTTACATTGAACATACCGTCTTTTGTCTTGATGATGGCTATTTTCGCAATGTTTTGCAACATAAGTGTTTGGGACAGCAACTATTCCCTAAAAATTGGAATTTCAGCAAGATGCTTAAAATAGCAGGCTAAGATTTGATATTTCCCATTCATGGTTGATGTATCTAGAAGATTTAATTCGTTACCTGTGCATGTACATATTTTAAAACCTAGACAGTGAAATGCACAGCCAGAGTAGGTGGTGCTGCTCTATGGTAACAGACGCAGTAAAAGAGAAGTATTTAACATTTTTCAATATAACACAAAAGCATATATAGCTCGAAGCGAGCATGTGCAGGATTCATTCCTTAACATCAATGTGTGATAGGCACGCAGTAAAATGGATAAAATGGATACAAGAAGAGTTAATTTTAAGCCACCTACCAAGAAAACGATTTAAGGTTATCCCCACCGCAGCACCAGCCAACTAGGTCATGGCACTATGCACATGCTTAGCGTGTATAATGATACCGTAGCTACCTATTCACGCGCATGCGAGGAGATATTGTGAAATGAGTATAACTTGATAAACGGCCCCAGATAAAATGTAACGAAATTGGGCCTACTACACGAGATGATAACATATATAGCTCTTATAGATTCCTACTATCAATTAGTATGTGCACCAGGGTAGGTAAACCTAATATGAGCTGTGGTATGTGTTACAGTAAGACAACTAATCGCTTTTCTTGAAACTCTTTAGTGTATGCCGTTCTCTAGACATAGGCGAATGTCGATGGTCGCACCGTTATATATCTTTAACATGATAGCTGTGATCGCTGTACGTCCCGGGAGCGTAGGTGTTTACCTGACCATTTTTAATCGTAATTTGCACGTGATTTGTCGGATATTGCTATCGTTAGCTTAAGTATTTTATAACCAATTATGCGATCTGTTGAGGCTTTTCCATGGATTCATCAAGCCGAGTGACGTTTCGCGGCATTAATGTCGTTTACAGTCAATTAGAGGGCGTGTAGATTGAATGTTACAGATACGTTTACTTTTTGCAGAAATTTGAACGATCGATTGAAGTTAGTCTATATATTCTTTATGCAAGGTTGTAAACCCATCAGGATCATAATTGCGACTTCGTAAGCCTCATCTGCTATGCCGAGTTAGCTTTATCGCCCTTTTTAATCTTGTATCCCGCAACCGTGTCAGTTTTCTAGCTGGTTGATGTTGCCAATTTCGGAATAAACAGTGTACCTCTTTGTCATTTAAGTAATGGCAAAGTGTCAGTTGTCACGTGCAGAGTAGTGACACGTCTTTTGGGTATATATCATACCGAAATTTAAGCCATGAACTACGGCTGCACATTATTCTTTTAATTTCGGCAAATTAATAAGTTTTCTGCAACAATGAAGTGCACGAGTAGGATAATCTATGCAGAGGGCTGAACTGCATTGGACTTGTCTTTTATTAGATGGCATTGATAAAGAGTTCAATTTTGGCTCCTATATCTGTTTTCGTCAAATCTTGTTTGATTAATGGGTTAATAGCACACATAAACATCCAATGATAAGGTATGCTCACATACATCTGTGTGGACAATTGATATTTAACGTATCAACCTCGGTATCATGTTGAAAATATTAGTTACCCCTTTAATACATTTCACAGCCTATTTATAACCATGCTTAAAGCAACTTGTTAATTGTAATGTGAACATAATCAAAGCTCATAGTAGAATGACTTCAATACTTTTGATCAGGCATACAAAAAAAGCAGTTGGTATCGTCCCAGCAGTATATTGCGGTCAATATTACAACACAAAGGTCGTGATGTTGCATTCAGCATCGGTTGTGCATGCTTCAACGTACTTAAGGTGCAGCTTCAAACACCATCACCAAACCCATTGAACTGTAATGATCATGTATAGCAACCATTTAGCAGTATCATCTGCTAAGCGGCCCATTTTTGGAGCATCATATGCAGATCGAATCATTGGTTTATGATCTGATAATGTCTTTTTCCGTTCTCTCTCAAAGCCAAACGAGGTCGCTTTGCGTTTCCTGAATACCGTGCATACATGTGTGCCAGCATTTAGAAAAAGTTCCATCTAAAATTAAAACGCATAGTAATAAAACTTTCATTTTAACCCTACGCCTCAAACCTCACGGTACGATATGTGTATATCTATTGTGTCACATACAAAATTCAATGAGCAGCACTCGTGTTCCACACGGATTGTATATTGCAGAGCGATTTAAGCCTGTCGGCGTCGCTTTGATGTATAAGCGTCGTTATGTCTTTGATAATAATATCATTGCTCTGCATTATTGGCGATATCTGAGTCACTGGTAGATTATTGTGCTGGAAATGGCTGACTCCCATAAACAGATAACTAATTAGACCAATTTAAGCCGAAACGCCATAAACGTGGATCTCAAATTAGAATCATGCATGTTGTTACCGCTTTTGTAAAAACACCATTCAACATGAAATGACTCCAAAGGGAAATACTAGTCTGAAAACGGCACAACAACAAACCAATTAACTGCGGCGCAGCAACTCGGGTAGGTTTGATAGGGCCAGGGTGAAATTAAGCCACGTATTTACTGTGACTCGCATTACAACACGAGGTAATAAAGAAAAAATAAGACGGAAAAGATCAGACACCGTTTTTGTAACCAAGACCCTCAAACCTGTGTTAATAGAATAGTGGCCTAAATCTATATAGACCCACATTAGGTTAATTAGCTGTACAATGACTACATTCATGCCGTTGTTGCCATTACATTACGATGCCGATTAGAAACTGTCAGCCAAGAGTGACTTAGCATATATATATATATATATATATATATATATATATATATATATGTTTGTATCTATATCTATATATAGATATATCGTCGTGTAGTTACTCCCACCATAATCATCATTTATCATGAGTTCCTGCATTGTCGATAGAAAAGACCCCCTGCCATGTAGTTTGCCTCAGGCTACCTCGTGCTCAATCCCTCACTGCTCTCTTGTGACTTTGTTTTGCAGGAACAACGACGAGCCAAGTTTAGCGCGATTTTGCTTGGTGAATTACAGTGTCTTGTCAGAACACTTCCATTAGCGTAGACATCGAGCGCGCCAACGCCGAGCTAAGTTGAATACACCTCACAACTAAGCGGTGGATTGCCATGGTGGGTGCCCAGGTATTCGTTCGTTTCATAGTGCAAGGAGTAAGTAGCTCAAAAGCAAATAAGTTATAATTCAGCATGGGGGCACTGCTAAAACTATTGAGCGGCTGCATAGCTATTTTCATGTTAAAATTCCAAATGGTACCCCTTACGTGAGATAGAAGTGGGGGGGGAGGGGGGGGGGGGGGTACCAATAGGACAATGTTTAATCCCAATGTTTGCCATGATATGTGATCGCATTAGACGTGAGGCGCTGTGTTTGAAACAACATAACAATGTATTTTTTGGTGGGTGGTCTAACGTGATCAATATGTTTAATTGGCATCAAACGTGAGGAGCTTTGCTGCAGGTGGACAATAGTTTCGATATGTGGCATTCAAGTATTGCAACTACCTGGTGGTATATAACTCAAGTTAGCCATACAAGCCAATTGCACCGGGAGTTTGTGTAAACTGATTGAGAGGGATGAGCGCGTGAAAAAATGCGTTTCTTGTAATGGATGCACAGATATAATGCGCCAATGAATATGGAAGGATCATATTAACGTTTCAAAACAGCTCTATCTACAGGGCTTAGAGATGAACCAATAAGCATTCGCGGATTCTCCAAGCAATGGAAGATCGCCCTAATAACACGGCACATCAGACAATTATATCCGGTTTCATAAGGTAACCCAACCTTCTATAACTCGGACACTTATTAGTTAGTTTGCTTGTTATTCTGTGTAGTGGGATATGTGGGGCCTATTTCCAATGACATAATCAATCTTTCGGGAAAGCAAAAAAAACTACGTGACAAAACTATTATTAGCATGATTCAGTTTAAGGATGCGGTATTCCGTGATTAAGCTATATCTAGGATCCATAACAGGCGTTCAACCTTTTCCCGTTAACGCATTCTATGAAGTTAGATATCCCATGAAGCCCGTTGTGCTAATACGCATGGATGATATACCAATATATCATAACTAAATAGAGGAATGCCACATTTGCATTGATTTGCCTGCGTTACCTCACTTGTTCGTGTTGAATTTTAGATGGCAAAGGAATGCAGCACTTTGTTCAGGTGATCGACTTATCTCGCCATCACACACGGCATGATACAACTTATCAATATATATCCGGCAATATAAACACTAATGGCTACGGAACAAGTATTCTAACGATTTGAATTCCTCAGCTGATGCATATTTTGAGATCACAAACACAATTTGGGCCATACCGAGCAGAGCAATCTACATCACCGATGTCAAATGCGATATCGTTCCACAAATTCTAGCGAATGAAATATTTATCAGCCGTCATTTAATAGAATTTTAAATCGACATCTTCTATATGATTATCTACTTGCAGTTATGGCCAGGATGCACCGCGCTGGCTGTTGCTAACATATGAGCCTGTCTTCTCGTATTCTCGCTGGCCTTGGATACATACAGGTTGATACCATAACCAATATACAATGCTCATTAGCATAAGCCTTTGACCTATGATTTGTAGGAATTACCTAATGTTTGGCAGCTAAACTTTTAGCACCGCAGAGATGAGTTTTTTATTTTACATTGTTAGCTTAAAAGTGGCGTCTTCGTAATAAAGCTGGTTAGATAATGAAATCGGAGAGGAAGCTTAACATGGCTGGAAAATTTAGTCACCTAATAAACTGCATTGACAGTCTATAACTAATGATTATTGCTACTGATGCACACAGAGTTTGTCGGTAGCCATGCTGTTGTGATTAGATTCCAGTCGTTAATCGTGACTAGTGTTCCCATTTAATGGCGGTCGCATTTCCGATCGGAGATATATCAACCCTGGTTATTTCAAGTTAATCTCCGCAAGACAGATGTTCATGAAATATGAGGCTGAGATTTTAAGCACAGTATTAATGATCGTATCTAATAAGCGTATACATCGTTGTTCGGGGACAGGGAATCCTTCATGACATGGATGATCACATTAAGTTATTTATCTATCCATGCAAAGGGATGTCCCCAACCAAGTTGCACAACAGTATTGTCTTGAACCTTTGTTAAAGTAGAGTTGATATCACAGCCAGGTTCAGGAAACTGCTTTGTGTGCTATGGCACGTTAGCAGAGCCGGACAAGAATCACAAATCACCTTGGTGCTGAAACGCAGAAAAAGTGTTC
>CM067343.1:17636325-17643825 GCA_034190875.2 Urechis unicinctus
TACTATGACAGCAATGGGCAAACTTAATGGTAACCCATTTGTATGGGATTCGATCTATAACGAGTCATTAGTCATAACAAAGCTGCTATAATGCTGATGAATCGTCTGGGAGTAGTTGGTTATTGACGATCACGGCTATACCCCGCCACTTTTTAGTCTCTTGCAATCATATTTCAGTGTTCATCGTATCACTTGTCACTTGTACTCTTTTTCTGCTTTTAGTGAAAGCTATTACAAATAAAATGTCATTCGATGTCAATTACTTCAATAACGGATAACGTCAAAAAACCACCCTTAATTCCATTTTCTTACACACAGAGCATGTAAAGTACACATTATCCTATACACTATATAAGTAATGCCACAGGAGCAGATAATGATGTTTGTGTAAACTGGGAACTGGTGAAAAAATTGGAAGTCTAAATGACTATGAATTTACATTGAGAGCGATTCCATAACATCACTGACGCTTGGAAAGTTAAAATATTATCATTTTATATGAAATTTTAATTGGTATTTGATATCTATGCATCTGTACATAATTCCTTAGCTTGAATATTCCCTTGGTTTTGAATGTTCCTATTTTTGCTCCTCTGTCTGCTTTTGGAATTATGATTTAAACAAACACATACATGAGAAGGTTGTAAATAACTTTGGTCATAGTGCTCAATGTTACCGTGGATCGGCACGAAAAAAAAATATTCTGTCCATAGCACCAAAACCATATGATGTCTATTCAATAGTTAAACAAAAGCATTATTACCGTGTGTTTCTGTGTGACCCTATTCAGCGAGCAATATACAATGAGAAGTGACTAAATCCAAATCATCCATGCTGCAAATCGATTCAAATCTTCATAAGCTACTGAAACAACCGCACGTGAAGCTGGGATAAATAACAAAGATTTCATGGGCAGTAATACAATAATTGTCGTACAATTGGAAGTACGTCCGACACCCATTTTTCAAACCCGCAAACCTTATGGAGCATTGAAGACAATGCCAGAACCATCCTTCCATTAATACTCCATGGTGGGACTAGCGGACAAGTTTCGACCGCGAGTCCCGAGTGACCGGTATGATTTTGGCTGCATTTAAGTCCCAGGAGCACGTTTGGTACACTTAAGAAGCACATTCAATTAGATGTAAAATGCATGCCAGTGTGGTGGCTTTGTAATTTTCCTGGTATGCCTCGCTCCCATCACTGTGTGTATTTGTATAAAGTGCCTCTGAATTGATTCTTTAAAGTAGCATCCTGGTAAGCATTGCTGCAATGCATTTCGATGTCGCATCACAAAGAATGACATATTATCGTATCCTGTCCTTTGTGATCGGAGTTTTCTACTCACGATAGACCTTTGCAAACCACAAAAGATCGCATCCCGTCTTTTAAAAAAGGGACATCCCACTGACGCAGACAAAATTTCTGGCTCATCCATTTTTTTCGGCCTTCAAGATAAGCTGTTCCTCATATCAATGCATAATCTACCAGAAAGAAATTTTGCGAAATGTATAAAATATTTGCTATGTGAGTATCACTTTTGCCACAGTATAATTGTTAAAGCTTCCTTTAGCAAATAACAGTTCTTAATTGAAGAACATTGCGCTTGTGTTGAGAGATAGGTGTGTAATTTGCGGGACGACTCTCATGGTAAGAGTTGTCATTATAAGGCTTTGTTAATGGTTGTTAGATTGATTATTTTACGACCCTTTACTAATGCGGCACACTTCCTTATCATTTTGTTTTAATTGCTGCATAATTGGTCGAAAGGATAGCCAGCATCCACGCGAGGATAAGAATGACAATGCGAAACGGGTTCTGGTTATAAATATAAATCTCAGAGTGCTTCATTTTATGCAATCAAAAATTTCCACGTACCTGCCTTCATGTCAGTTTAATTCGGACATCATCTGGCTGAATGATATTTGTTTCAGCTTCGTAGTCATTAATTAAAAAGACGTCAACAAACTGATGTTAGACCACAGGGTTGCGGAGGATAGGACGACAAAAAGCTTGTGACTATAACGCAGACCAATTCAAGTGTTTGAAAGAATCTGGACAACCACAATGCCTGAATATGATATATTTTCTCCAAGAACCATATGTAAAACTACACGCAAGTTGATTCAAATGGATAGAGCTATTTTATTACCAACTGCAAAATATCTACGTTTGACGTGCAACATAGATACGGGTAAAAAAAGTTTACTTTTAACGATCAACGAATTATGCATGCAATAATAGATATACAAAATACATCAAATTTTCACTTCTTTAATAGTTAGTTTTGCGTTAGTCATAAGGTGTACATCAATAATGGAACATACATCAGAAAGACTCATGTATGCAGGAGGAAATGCAGAGGCAAACAGAGGATGTAAAGTAGAAAAAGGTCATTGTGTGGCTAAAAAGTGATGTTCACAGATGTTATGGTCTGCTCAAATCACTGAATGGTGCTATAAACAACAACAAAAATCGTTAGCAATGATAGTATTGTGTACCACTTTCTCATCTCCACTCATAGTACTTGATTATTTGTTTCGATACATTGCGTTGTTGGTGACTTAATATCCCTGTAAAATAATCATACCATATGAAAAACACAGATTGATTAAGTGCAATATATCCATATGTATATACCATGAATAATGCAAAGGAAAAAAACTGGAAAAAGCAATAAATATGGATTTCTCTCGTCACTAACTTTCTCAGAAGAGACCGTCGTAGTCCCTGATGCGAAGTTTCATTCGTTTACAGTAAATTGCATATTGTCTACTCGGCGCATTGCATTAGAAAACCGATAACAAAGTCACTGTACATGAGGTGAGAATGCCATTTGTATCAAAACAAAAACAAAAAGAACACTTACGATTGTCGATATCCTGTAACTGCATCATTGTACTCCGTATAACGTATTTAAAATTGAACAACTGATAAACATCTAAGATTAATTCATGGGAAAATATGCTGTGCTAATCATATTCATTGTCTTTAGCTTTCAACTATTTACCATTTTCAACTTATCCAGGTAAAACCAAATATTTCATTTGTTATAATCATGACGTAACAGTAAGGGCAGTTTTAAGTGTTCTTAGCAAATCAATATAAGTGCCACTTGACTGCTGACATCAGTTACACGTTGTTGATAAAAGCTAGTCACTAATCTTAGTGGAGTATGGTTTGTTAGGGAAAGACAAAAGAGGACCAAAGAAAACTTAATAAAGAACGAGTTACTTATGAGACACTCGCACGTTTCACCTACCCCATGTGATCGCCTGCTGAAGAGGTCAGTTGTTTTCGTTTTTCCATCAACAAGCAAAAGGTCAAGTATATATTGTGGATTTGCGTCCAATTATTCAGTCGTCAGCTTGTCATGTGCCACGTTATGAACTTGCCTGCGTGAGGGGTATCCATACCAATAAGATTCATTGCATCTATCAATCGTTTGAAATTACTCATTAACTATCCACGGGTTGCCATTATTCTGCGAAGCATTTCACTACATGATTACGTCATAACGGACATGCATTCAAAGGGTGGAAGTATCAAACTGTAACTGTTCTACCACAATGTAATGTCTGACCCCATCTTTAGACACATCAATATGGTGTTCACTGTCCCAAAAACTTTTCTTGTCCAACACTTCCAGGAAACTTCAACTCCCCACCGCCCACATGCTTTGACATTCAGCATTCTGGGTTATATTTCGGTCGCGCCATGAAGTGTAAAGAACTGATAGGGTGGCTACTTCTGTAAAAGCCTTTAATAACTTTACTATCATTCCAATCAACTTTCTGTGTGAGACAGATAACTGTTCTTCAGGCAAGGTGAGTATCGATTGCTTTGAACTCTGTCCCATGATTGCTGGTTGCTTTAGGTACACTCTGCTGCCAATGTGTCCTTGTGGATCTTTGAGCAGGAGTTTGATTATGACCTAAATTGGCTCATTTTTATCTTAGGTAAACTGGTTGTCATTGTGGTCAGCTCATTTCTAGTGCTACAATTAAAAATCTGAACTTCGTGACTGTAACATTTAACGCGGAAGTTTTATTGATAGGTCGTCGACCAATAAGTGGTGCTATGTAATGTATATTAACAAAATAAATGTTAGCGCATCACAGAGAAACCCATTAACTCGTTACATTAACAAGATGTTAAAGCTCTTACGAGGCTTAATGGAGCCTAAGGAGGTATAAAACCGACGAGTATCTTTTTCAGCACTCTGATGCAAAATCAACGAATAAAGGAGGCATGACTATATTGCGTGTAAGTGATTTATGGTAGTTCATGCTAGGTATGCGACAATTATTAACAAGGATCATACGTTTTTGACGGCCCTTATTCTAGGTCTCCTGCCTTGCTTATATAATCAGTGGAAAAGCCTCCCGCGAGATTGATAGCATTCCATTTTCCTTGAAACCAAAAGGTTCTTTTACAAATTCAGGCTTTTGTTGTCATATCTAACCCGTTGCTCGGAGCTGAACAAAATGCTGCTGTGAAACCGACAATACTCAATTAGGCACTCCGAACCTGGTCGAGCCTGCCTTGCATCAAAACACGGGTTATTGCATTGGCTACTGAGATGAATAATATGGAAGATATTACAGGAACTGACTTTGTGATTCTACTTCTGATAACTCTGGAGTGGTTCAGTCTATAAGGCACAATTATGCATTCCTTTTGAACCCATGTGAACATATATTGTGCATTTCTCGTATTTCAAACATGCTGATACAGTCTATAACTCATATAAGGGAAAATCAAGGGATATATAATATACAGATTATACGTCATTTTCAACAACTTTAGGCTTCTTTGAAGTGTAGAGCTGAATAACGAATGCTATGAAAGAACAGCGAATGAATAGGGTCATTGACTTTTACACCGCTGGCAAATGGGAGCTTAAGCGAAACGAGTAAGATGGATCTGCATTCAAATTCCCATTTGTCTGCCAATTGTTAACCATCAGACATTTAGAAGTACTCTGTACCGTTCTGTTGCCTTGCTTTGGATGATTACATATAGCATATTCAAGTACATTGGCCCATATATGTTTTTCAAAATATGCTTTGTCAAAGTAGTTAAGTGTGGATTCGTCCAAAATGCGAAGAACTACCCACAGAGATTTTCATATCATAAGTTCGGATGATGTTGCTTTATAGCATTTTCAAACAGTTGGGTTTTTATTTGATGTCCCCTGACATAAATATTATCGCGTCCCGTTGGCATAGGTCTTCTCGGCGAATGTTGTTCTGTAATTGGATGCTGGTTTATTCTGCAATATGTAATAACCTGCGGCAATGGTTCCGCCGCTCCTGCTACTTATCATCTTACATATCTTACATGTAAAATAAATGACACGACCAGTTATGACCGTTGTTACTGCTGCCCCTGCCGTGTGATTTTATGTTTAACGTGTTGCAAAGAAACTCACAACATCAAAAATCAGCAACGCTTTATCTATAGGCAATTTGTATCACGCGAAGCATGGCTCTTTACTCTAACAACAAGAATCCTGCATGAAAATAAACCGCGGATACCAAAAATTGGACATCGTAGCACATTTGCTAGTAGCATATGTCTGTACTATGGTTGTCACTTCCCTTAAATGTGTCTTGCATATATGCTATAGATGAGATTCATAAAAGCAGGAAATCTAAAACAAATGGAGAAAACACAATACAATTGTGGCGAGAGCACACACTGCACAAATATCGGTATTATTAATAACTGTTTTCGGATCTATGAATAAGCCGCGTAAACGCTAGTTTCAGCCTTTTGCATTAAAGCAATTTTGATCGACAATTATTACTGCCGTAGATCTTGATAAGAGATGTAACTATCAATGTATATTTCTTATAACATCAATACTATTTGGCCTACGAATGGCATTCATTAATTGCTAGCACATGTATTTGTCTCTATCATTTGAAATATAATTTACTGACGTTCAACCCGACAAATAATAAACTGTATTGTCGATGTATCAATTAAATGCAGTAATCACGAAGAGCTAATTACCTTAAATATTTGTCAACATGAGCAAATGAAATGATCGAAATATATAAAAGGCTCAATTATGTTTTAAGGTGGTATAGACAGATATATTAAAATAGATATATTTCAAATTAATATGCAATAGAAAAAAGAGGTATGAAGAAATATACCATACGATGTATAATTTCTTTGTCATTTATCAACACGATTTAATAACAGTGCAATGACAATGCGATACAACAACACTGTAAACAGCCTAATTTAGATACGTCACGCTACAGATACATTTCTTTATGGCTTGGTTGAGTACATAAAAAACGAACATGGTTAATTTGATCCAATGCAATATTCGTTCCATAATCTTATTCCCGAATAAGGAATTCTATAACGACGGTTATTTGGGATCTATAGGTGCGATGATGCAACATGTGAACGTGGCTCGTCTGAGTGAGACCTTTGCATAATTTCAAATTTAATGGTAAACAAAATTATATTTATTCGTCCAAATCATCACATGGAGTTCATTGAGGTCTGATACAGACATATAAAAGATCAATACGTTTAGCTACTTTTATTTTTACGTGCTTAATACGTTAGCAGCATGCGAGTTTCGAATCATTTTAAACAAAAGGGATTCTCTTTCTAACCTTTGGTTGAGTATATTTAACTCTGCTTTAGTCATAGTATTCACTTCACCTATTATTACCCAGCAGAAAAGCAGCTTGCAAATATGATAACGATCGGTCATCCATGAAACTGGAAAAAAACATATCAGAAAATCCAGGCTTTGTATGAATTGTTTGTTTATATAAAAGCTATGGCGGCAAAATATTTATTGCATTAACAATTTTGATGGCATTTACAGTGTTTGAACTCTTAGATCCGCAAATAACTTGGTCGTTGCATGAAAACACATTATACTTGTCAAATTGTGCGATGAAAGATGTTGCGATGAAAGCGCCAATATTCAATAAAGTTCTTAAAACGAGCAACCATCCAAGCCCAGATTAGACCACTGTTCATTAAGGCTAAGATGATCGCCGTTATAACTGGCGCGGAAACCCGTATTACATACAGCGATATAGCAACCGGCCACCTCCGTGATGGTTCGGTCTGACGTAGGTACAGAAGATTTAATACAGAGTGGATCCAATTTCATGCAAAGATAAATGATCGTCTTTTCCGCAATTCATAACAATAAACCATATATGAGTATGATATAAATGATTAGCGAACAAATCAACCATTTAAACGAGAATCTGAAGTCACACGAATGTACGCCTGTGATACGGCATTCAGTCAAGTCTTAAAATATTTCGAACCAACTAAGTACACAACAAATGTACGAAGCTGACTTGCTAAACGTACAGAATTGCACGTGATGTCAACATGTCAAGAAGAAAACCCCGCCTTTATATATACGAGCCTGTGGGACGTTAAACTGGATATGAACGTTTTCAGTTGTCATGATAAATTACTACGTTCTATTTTCCGAATCATCAA
>CM067343.1:17648825-17651325 GCA_034190875.2 Urechis unicinctus
TATTTTGTAATCGTATGTTTTTCGTGATTGCCCAGTCGAGGCAATGCGGTGTCCTTTAAATGATGTAGGATGATACAAACTTGCTTTTCTTACTAATGGATGGAATCCATCACTTGCATTTCAAAATTACAGCTACTGCCCAGCAGACTCATTTTATGGACCAGCTGGTTTTTCAATATGCTTTTTTTATCATATTCTGAAAAGCAAGCAAGAGATTACATGAATAAAGCCGTGTATTTTTTGGGCATGCTTTAATATGATTGTCAAAAAGTCAGCCATTTCAAAATGTTATTGTAACTAGTCTCTTTTGAATTGTTCAAGAGTGAAATCGTAAATTGCATATAGTCTTTCTATGAGTCTTTATTAGCCTCATAGGGTACAATTGTACGATGTCGTTTGCATATGTGCTGTTCAGTAATTGAAAGTTCGGAAGATTATTGAGTTGACAAATTCAAATAATGTCTCTCTCGTCTCGTTAAAATGCAAACTGCCCGCCCTACAACATTGTTGCTCATTACCCTGATATTCTCCTGTAATTATCCGAAACAGACAGTTTAGTGGCGCGCTTAAATTGTTGTGCGTTCTCGAATATGGCAGAAATCAAGCGTTTGAATAATAGTGTAAGCCCCCTGCTGTACCAGGCATGATTTATACGGAAATATTATACAACAAAATTATGATTCCCTTGCATCCTCGTGCAAGAATTGTCTATTCTTAGCACCATATTCCACAAAATGCGACGCAAATGGGAGTTGATACATGAGGTTGACGCAAAAATATTCCGCTCGTTAACCTCCACTAGGACAAAAGAGCCATTGATACTATGACGAAAAACAATAATTGCCTTCAAATATTATTATCATTGGTATTCTTCCACCGCAACATAATAATGGGGCGTGATTGGTCACGCAATCTTTTCCATTTTTGTTATTTTCGCCCGTTATGGAATAATTGGAGCAAGTTCAACAATACAGTCTGCGGTGCATGGCAATAATTGGTAACGTTGGAGAGGTCCATGTTATTATTTGAGATGAATAGCAACGGAATTCCAAGTCTGTTATTCTGATGCAGTATATGTTGAATAAATAGTGTGGGTACATGAAAGGGATAATTTGATGTACAATAACAGCATTCAGAGCATAGAAGAATAATATTTCTCTGTCCCCGTTTCTTTTTTTATCAATAAAAAAGTGAATGTAGGATCTAATGCTACGCTGAACATTCATGTGGATGGTATTTTTGTGATCAAAACCGAACAGATCAAGGCCAAATGTCAATGTTGTTTTCAGGCTTTACGCGCCTGTAATTCGTGTTGCGAAGCCCCAATTGCATATAGCAAATTGCAAGGCAACAATATGAAACCTCAAGCCAAGCCGAAGTGCATCAAAAGATCAATTGTATTGTACATTAAATTAATGTCATACCTTGTTTAAACAAGGCTATGTCATTCTTTGATCTATAAGACAGCACCGTAGATATACAAGTATTGACATGAGGAGGGCGATTATAACCTGACGGTGGTAATGCTACATTAATACTGTGAGGAATTGCATTGTACTAGTTAAAAACACCCACCCTTGTCACAATTGCCTCCTTTTCCAAGCAAGTGCACCATTGTTTTAAAAACAATTGAGAGCTATCATACAAGCTCAAAGGAGTATGTACTGGTAAAGATAATTGACATTAGTATCGTTCAAATGCAATGAATCAGCTATGTAAATGAATCTAGTAATGTTGAATATAAGAGAGTTGAGAGGTCAGACACACAAAGCTTCAACTCCATGCTGGACTTGATATTGTGTAAATATCGCCTACAAAACAGTCCTATTTAAAAAATTCCTTTTCATTAGCCGAGGACATACAATCTCATAATACCATTCACATTCCATTCCGCTATTGTTAGCTTTGTGTGAGAAAGTATATTGTATGGCACCATCTACTATCTGTTATAGACAGGTAGAGCAGTGGGAAAATGACCTGGACTACCGAGGATTCTGGTAAATGATGTTTCGTATTAGCTATAATTTTTGGCTGGCAATTCCAACCGCGTCACAGGCATTTGGGCTTTCCTTTAAAATCCCGGTATTAGTTATATTTCCGTATGTGGCCACATCACCAAAAAGCTGTTCTGATAGTGATTACATTTTCGAAGCTTTCAACATAAGCCATATGCCTAACCAGTGATATGAGATGATTGATCATCTTCACCCTCACCTTCTCAGGAACTCATGGTACACATCTACGTGTAATGGAATAGACATGTAGGTCTGATAACGGGATACAAGCCACACGAGGTTGACATATATGCTTCGACGGAATTGTAAGCAATGATTGCACATAGTATGACGTAAGTCTGCCATCAAGGGTGTCGATTTGAGGGCAGCAGTGATAACGCACGTTAATTTACCTACTGTGTCAAGTATTTTATCATGTTGTATCCGAATGGTTGAGTCGACTTGATTGATCGCAATTTTACGTAGTTTGTATATCCCGTCATCAT
>CM067343.1:17656325-17661397 GCA_034190875.2 Urechis unicinctus
CTGGGCTCTCTGTCAGTCAGTCGGATTGCTCCCCGAGGCATCCATGTTTTCTGAATAAGATCTGCACAAAGCCAATGTGTTTAATATTATCAACTCGTGTATGTGGCTCCCGTTCTTGAATTCGGTACAGGATAAAATTAGATCGTAAAATTTGCAAAATTATTAGTACACGCTATGTGCACACATCAGTTATGACGATTTAACGTTATAATTCATCAAGAATCTCGATGAAGTATGTGCAGTATCGGCACCCGATTGAAGTAAGTTTATTTTTATCCACGGGGAGAAAGTAATTTTAAGGTTCAGCACGATTTAATTAATGATGACATATTAATGGTGACAACTTAGGATTACGAATTACACAACTGCCCCGATGCTAACGGTGTTGCCGGTTTGCTGAATTACATAACACATGTCCACGACACCAAGTCACTTTCGGCTAAGCACCCTAGAGCCTGTTCGGTATTTAAGGATCCTACTCAGTCTGACGGCCGCGGTGTGAAAAACTTGTTAATTACATTTGCAGCTTGTAATTCCATAATTTCAATCTGAGCGGAGATGAAAATTACATTCCACTGCTATCTAAACTTAGCGATTATCCTTGGTATGATTCAGCGCTCCTCCTGCGACGCTGACATTCACGCTGCTGAAATGACAAATTACATTAGATTCACATTGCAGTCAATGATTATCTGTTGTTAGTGTAGGGACAATAATCATATAATTGTTTGAACCACATAAATGTGAGAAAACTGTCAATATATATATATATATATATATATATATATATATATATATATATATATATATATATATATATATAAGTCAATATAATCATGCAAATTGATACATATATATATATATCATAAATATATATATTTATGTGTATGTATATAAATACATATCTATACATTCATGAATGTATATATTTATATATATACATATACATATTTATATATACATATATATACCTATATATATATATACATATATATATATATATGTATATATGTATATACGTTTATATATATATATATATATATATATATACATATATATACATATATATATGAATTTATATCTATGTATATATATATATCATCTATAAATATATATATATAGGATATATATATATAGATATATATACCTATATTTATATATATTAAATATATATTTATATATAATATATATATATATATATATATATATATATATATATATATATATATATATATATATATATATATACATATATATATATATATATATATCTATGTATATATATATATGTATATATATATATATGTATATATATATATTAGTATATTTATATCGGCATTTATATTGTATGATAAATGGCCGAATATATGAATATGGTTTTAGCTGTAGAATAAGAATCAGATTCGTGCATTGTCGTGCATATATGGTATATATATATATATATATATAGAAAGCTATCTGTAATTCACCTCTATTATAGCCATAGTATATATATATATATATATAAAGTCACTTTGTCTCTTCATATATATATAGTAGTCGTTTTTACAGTATATATATATATCTATACAAACTGACCACAATATGGGACCTTTCAGAGGCTCAAGCTACCAAACACATATATTGCGCGTAAACGGATGTTGTAGGCGATATTTAGTGCATCTATATATCCGTGAAAGCATGAAAGAAAGAAATAAGGAACAAAGGGTGAAGGAATACCCGTTGCCCCCCAAAACAGATGCGTAAATCGACATTGTGACGTATATATATAGGCATTATACTGAACGAGATCTAGATACCCAACATTCCTAGGCCGTGGTTCGCATTAAGTTAGACCGGATATATATATGTGCGTCCATATATAAGAACATGGATTGTTGTTTATATGGCAATCATCATCATGTAATTACGATTCTGTGGTTCACAATTATGACGTTTAATATATGGCATTTATATGGTTCATTTATATATATTACATATCGATTTATTTGCTTCCTTTTAACTATTTATATTCATGCTAAAATGCTTTCTCATATTTATGTATATTAATATATAAATTGTATATATATATATATATATCATTATACCTTATATGATGTCGTTATAAACATACATATATAGTGCATACTATGCTATTAATTTTAAAACGTGATAAAGTTTCGGTCACAGGACGGTTCCATTATAATATATATATAGTGTCATATATATTCATCGGCTAACACATGTTTACCTCTATTTATGAGTACGATTTATATTTTAGTCGTATTACTGATGGTGCAGATTTTCTATTGTTTCTAAATGAGCTTAGGTTTTATGTACATAAGTGACGCATAGGACATGAAAGTAAAGGTTAATAAAAAATGTACAATAAGAATCAGACGTTCGTGCCTAGTCCATGCATATTGGTTTATTCATATCATTTTATACTTTTCTAGAAAGCTTCTGTAATTCACCTCTATTATAGCCATAGTACAAATTAAACGGGGTCCGAAAATCACTTTGTCTCTTCATATTTTATTAGATGCGTTTTAAACAGTATATATTCTTACGACGACAACTGACCACAATATGGGACTGGTGTTCAGAGGCTTCAAGCTACCACAACACATATACGCGTGGTGACGGATTTTGTAGGCGATATTTAGTGCATCGCTCATATCCGTGACTAGCATGAAAGAAAGAAATAAGGAACAAAGGGTGATTGGAAGTTCCTACCCCAACACATGGGATCCCTTACTGTTCAATGTAAGACAAGCTCAATGAAGGCCGACATGAAGCAGCGCTGCGTTTAGGATGCAAAACATAGAGACCCACATTCCTAGGCATGTGGTTCGCATTAAAACCTTGGGATAAAATGATATGTGAAGGTCCATATAAAGAACATGGATTGTTGTTTACTTCGATGGCAATCATCATCAATGTAATTTGACGATTCTGTGGTTCACAGTTCCATAGAGACGTTTAATGAGTGTATGGCGGAAGCTATGGTTGTTTTGGGCAATTAGTATCGATTTATTTGCTTCCTTTTAACTATTTTGATTCACGCTAATTGTGCTTTCTCATATTCAGCCGCTTAATATACGAAATTGTACTGTTGGCTTGTCACCATCATTACACCTTTTATGATGTCGTTAGAACCACTACACAGAAGTGCAACTATGCTTTGAGTTCAAAACGTGAGCCAGTTTCGGTCACAGGACGGTTCCATTATAATATTTTCTAGTGTCATATAGTTTCATCGGCTAACACATGTTACCTCTATTTATGAGTACGATTTAATTACTGACGGTGCAGATTTTCTGCTGTTTCTAACTGAGCTTAGGTTTTATGTACACAGTGACGCATAGGAAGAAAGTAAAGAATAATAAAAAATGCACAATCGCTATCGTTGACCCCAAATTGCTCCTAGCCCTTTCTTATAGATTTATTTTAGGTCAAAAAAGGATATTGTTTTCTAAATTATATCCTCTCTCCGCGGCAGCTGATGTTCTTCCATATTAATCTCAATAAGCCTGAATTGAATTAGCTGTGTAAATGGTAGTAGAAGCCCACAATGATTAGTTAGAAACGAATTAACAACCCGTTTGACAGTTATGTAATGTACTTCCGGATGGCACACTATCGAAGAGGTGTTCTTGCCTCCATTCACTTTACAAGCGTATACGGTGGTGACCAATTTGCTTTACATCGCCGTTCTCCGCGACCAACGCTCGGTTTCTCACTAGCTGTTGGCTTAAATTACCTCAGTAAAGGACAGTTGGAAGTTCCTACCCCAACACATGGGATCCCTTACTGTTCAATGTAAGACAAGCTCGAGATGAATGGCCACATGGAAGCAGCGCTGCGTTTGGATGCAAACCATAGGGTGCACACATATCCATGCATGCTGCATACTTAAAAACCTTGGTGGGAGCTTCTGTTGATGGTTCGTTTAATGTACAATAAACTTCAATCGTGAGAGCCTCGCGCAAAACACCAGACACACAAATTACCATTCTGAGACACACAACCAACTAGTTACACCCGTTCCATACATTGTTGTCCTGAGTGTAAGGCGACTTTAATACTTAAAAAGGCGTGCAGTAATCAACAAAAATGTTTAGCTAATATCAATGCTCATGCCTAATTTAAAACATTACGATGACAACCGCAAGTTGCCATTTGGTACTTTTTATACATACTGGCGGGTATATAAATCAAGGTTTCCTAATCTTTGTTATTTTGTGTTCATAGCTGGATGATTTCATATTATTTGCATATTTACTGTTAAGGGTTTTTTTGGGCTTAGGTAGACCATAAATTTATCGGATAATGCAATTTGATTCAACAAAATCATGCCATTCGCTCCAAACAAACCAGCTGTCCACATATATGGGTACTGTTCAATAAGATGCAATGCTCATATTTGATATAATTATGTACAGGCGCAATTGAACGTACAAGGCAATTACAGTGAATAGTATGCATCATGCGAGGGCACGCTTTGTACCATCGTTAAATCTTTCTATTTTGGCAATTTTTTTAAAACCAGCCTCAGTTAATTACTGCGTGTTAGTTAGTTCAACACAGACATTTACATGCTCTACTAACGTCTTGCTTTTAATATATCTCGGCGACGGCATCCGATGTTACGATACGCATAATAATTACCTCAAGTCTCAATGTATGGTACTCTAGAATGACGCAAGAGACAATTAGATTTAACTACAAGCCGCATCGTAGAGCATTAATTACTCGTTAACAAAAATTGGTATGCATCGGCCTGCTCCGCCGGTTCACAACTAGCAACCTATATGCGAATATTAGCAGATACTGCTTTGTTAGTCGGCTGGTGCTTTAATTTGTTTTACACTTGCGTCCTTGTAACAGCCTATACACCTCTTGCATAATTCTGTTGTGATTTCATTATAGGGGCTCGGCTAACAGCGTTGGTCGCCAACAAAATAAACTAACGAATATCACTCGCATAATTTGTTTATTCATCAAGCAATTCAAGTACAAAACGTTGTTTTCCTTGATTGTAAACAAATGATAGGACCTATAGGTCAAGACTCTATTCGCACGCTACATCA
>CM067343.1:17669203-17686703 GCA_034190875.2 Urechis unicinctus
CGATATGACAAAAACAATATTCAGGCGTCCTTTACAGCTTCAGCTCTAACATAAACACCAATAGCATAAATATAGGCCTCTTGTATGTCAACATTCCCCGGATCGTTTGTTTGCTCAATCTTAATATAGATATCTAAAAAGCTGCGTTCCATACACACTGCAACATTAAGTTGTCCATGGTACAAGTCAGGTTATGGTACATCAATGCCAAGTCTATCAAATGTCTGCCCCTGTGACTTGTTGAATGTCATTCAGTTTGCCAACCTGATAGAAAACTAGATCCATTGTTGAGTGAAGTGCACGAATATATCCGGTGGGGCTAGTTGAATTCGTGGGATGTGTACACGGTGTTCTTTGGCTGGGACCTATTACAACTGTGGTATCTAGTTCATGATTATGCAGATGTGTTAATCACATTCTGGTTGCGTTGCACACTTCTTTCTGAATATCCAAGTTGCATAGCAGCGTAAGGAACACACCAACCGTCAGTCTCAAGCTGTGTGGTGGCATCCCTGATGGGATGATACTGTTAAGGAATTCTACAGGATAGGTTTGAGCTTCCTCCTCATTAAGGTATATTCTTGTCTGGTATGGAAGCTTGTTAAGTACATCATCATTAAGCTGTAGAAACCGTTATAAGTGGGACATACGATGAGGGTGTGTGCGATGTTCGTAGGCTTACCGTTTTATATTACAGAATTTGAATTGAGCCAGGTAGGCAGTCTATAATGTACATCGCAAGCTTGCCATTACCAAGCAATGGAAGCCATTTTGCAAAGTCCTTTTCATTTCATATTGGCTACCATGTTCTTGATCAGATTATCTTGAGTGAAAGAATGCCATATACAAGATTCCTTTGAGACAATGTTCAATGATGACAGTAGGTCGTTTAGGTACAACTGTCTGAAATCCCCACCGAGCAGGAATATTTTTACCGACAATATGCGCAATATTCCATGTGATGTCCTTGATAATTGCCAGATAGGGCATCATTGGGTATTATTGGTGCCTCATCAGTGATAAAGAGCATGGCAGACCTTATCATCTCTCTATATAATGATAAAGGATATACAATGCATTTCATTGTTACCAGTATTGGCACGTGTAGATTTAAAAAAACTATGCGCAGTGCGTCCTCCCGTGGGTAGAGTACCAGCTATTCCTTTCAAAGCATTGACAACTGCAGGAACTGAAATCAGCCATGAAAGTATTGTAGACCATCGTTTTACCAATTCTTCGGAAGCCAACCAGGAAAAAGGCATGTGATATCGGTGCTCTGACTTCTGGCCAGGTGACGTATTATTTTTTGTGATATCTCCATATATTGGGTTACATGTAACATATCCGACCCCACCCCCTTATTTGGATATAATTGCCATGGCATCCTGTTGGGGAGCCTTGAAATGTTGATGGGAAGATGATGATTTTGCCTGCTGTGTATCCATGTTGTTCCGTTTGGGAGTTGATATATTATTCAATCCCCAATATAGTTCCACTAGGGGCTGAGACTGATTCAGACGAATGAAGTTTATGCAGGATGCTTCTGTGTTTCGCAAGCATCAACATATTGCTGGATCGCTTTCATTCAAAAGTGCAGTGAACTGTGTGTGTTATTGCCAGATGATATTACTAAAACTGTAACAGTATTCCTCTATTTTGATATTCGTTCTGCAGAATTGAGGATTCCATTAAAACCAACCTAGTTCTACTTGATGGATCACGGTTTCCTGATATGTAGGAAATGTCTGGGGTAGCGTGTTGTACGATATATTACGATATCTCTATCAGATGGGGGGAGGGGGAGCACCATGAACAACTATTTAAAACGGCCGCCACTTCGTCGTGACGTGGATCATTGCCCTTTTTCATGTACAATGTTATGCAATGTACAGCAGGATGCAGTTGGTGTGCAGCGTACTAACACAAATTTTTATGCAAGCACATTACTCGCATTACATATCTGATAAAAATTACTAAGTTCTAAGCGCATTGCTTATGGCATATTTACTGTCTCTCGGCGGATATAACCGCGAACCGATGTGCCAGGTTAGGAGCGAAGCGTTATTCAAATATATCGTAGTATTCTATCGACGATGGTCGGGCGGCGAGGCTGTCTATTAAGCGTCCCAGAACGGCTAGTACATTCTGTACACTAACAATATGACAATACAGGCTTGCCACTTTGTAGACAATTTATGTCGATACTTTGTGTAGTCAAGCCGCGCTGAGTAATGTAACACAGTGTAGCTTCCTTTGCGATTAAGCACAACCTTTTTGATGATATTCAAAACTAATGCAACAGGGATATGCTGAACAAAAATTAATCATTGTGCATAGCTGCGACTTTTGTTACAATTGATCGTTTGTACTGCTGCCCCTCTCTTACCAACTGATAGAAAATCATATATCATTACACCTATATTGCTCCATTTGTAAAATCAGTACAGAATGTGCAATGACAACAGATGCACCCATAACTTGAAGCGTTTGAACCGTATTTTAGCATCAGTTTTGCCATAATCAGATTATTTGCCAAGTAATACAGTAGCAGTTGAGAGGGGCCGCAAATAGTCTTGACAATTGTTTCTTTTGTATTAGGATCTTAATCAGACAATTGGGAGCTTTTGTGCCAAAACTGGTTATCAAGGTTGTGAATAAATAGATTGGGATTACAGAGTAGTGTAAGGGAGAATTGAAAGGACCTGTGGGAAAATTAACGGCGAATGGCGGCGAGCTCACATAAATGCACCAGCAAGGCTACCGACACCTCTATCTGACCTTGGTTTTCTATTAACACTTACAACGGAAGGTTGTAGGAGGATTTACTGATAGTTTATTTTTAATAACATTAATATTCCATAGATAAAGACACACGCATCCCGTTTAATGGACCGAGCAGCAGACGATTTATATAAGCATTTAACGACCCGACCAACGACAAAGTGATAACGAGTGTGCCAACTTTTCACTTTCCATAGATGGTAAATTAGATTTCAACATTTTATTAGATACTGTAATTAAGTTATGAAAACGAGGTGAAAAATCGGGGGACATAAGTTGAAGGCGTGAAATAATGAAGTGGGAGGTAGGAGGCGGGATAGATTGGTAACAGTGAGACGGAGTGAAATAAGAGTGAAAAAGAAAGAAGGGACGAAATAATAGGCACAGAGTTAGAAGGGGTGCATAAATGGGGATAGGTAGACGGAGTGAAATAATGGGACAGAGTAAAAAAGGAGTGAAAGAAGGTGGGGCAGATGGCAAAGGGACGAAAGACTGGGCTTGTAGGTAGGAGGAGTATAAGAAGGGGACAAAGATGGTAGGGGTGTAAAATATTGATCGAAATAGTTGGGCTGGAATAACGGGGGAAGAAGTAGAAGGGGCGAACAAATTGGGAGAGAAGTAGGGGCTCCAGGATGGGGCAGCGATACAGGCGTTGCATAATTAAGGTAAGAGGAAGAAGGATGTGCTAATTTTGTGTGATTCTAATAGATAAATCAAATAAGTTGGTCTTTTAACTTTTTTTTATATGATACCTCACTCGGAATTGTTTAATGTATATCATTCATGCATGTACGAAAGGCGATATTTCTTTCATCAATATAGCCTGTTTGAATTCAGAATATGAGCTTTAATGGTTTTAAAACGCTACCACACTTACTCTGTTGCAAGCTTGCCAGGTTCCAATTATGGAAGAAATAATGCAATACTTTTGGACAGGCTGATATTCTTGTTGTCATTAGATTGTACAATATTTAGGGTTTTTTAATTCCCCAAAGGGCATGACAAATTATCATTGTCTTAAATACTTAGTAAGAAACATGCTCATATTAATCCAAGACATAAACGTATAATTTGAGACAAAAACTACGATTGAAATTTTCCTTTGTTAAAAATTCATATTCTGGTCGATTATCTTGTTCAGTATAGACAGAAGATCAACGACGCATTACACATAGCGCGTAGAATCATTGTTATGCATTACACGCACTCTAAGATATAAATATCAATAAATGGAAGTTGCATTAATTTTTACATTTCATGACATATTTTGATAAATATGCAATTATTCTCGTTTAAGCAGGTTTATCGATCCCTTCAATCATATATGTGATGCCTATCAATTCCCTGAATGAAATTGTGATAATCTTTATAACGAATGTGGCATTGCTCTTAAAAAAGGGTGTTCGTGTTGATGCAGAGGCAAACCTATATAATCATAATAGGTTGGAATATATTTCTTCTTCATTATCATCTCGATAAATAAAAAACCACCAGGATAAGGAACTTATTGAAAGCTGTTTTTATGGTACGTTGGTAGCATGACAGATACGCAAAACACCGCAGTTAAGGCGCTTTGTGAGTTTAAACTTATAATATCATTTTTGATTAACTGAAAAAGCGGGATATTTTTGCCATCAGCAATAAACTCTAAAGCAGAACGGAAAGCGACAACATGTGAATTGTTTGTATAATGCAATTTAGCTTACCCTAGAAATCACTTGGAGACAAGATTATCATAGAGGATGTTTTGTTCTTGCCAGTCATCATGGCGTAGTGTCCCTTGAGTGAGAGGCCTGGTCAGGATAGTTGTCTTTGTGAGGGAGTATTGTTCTCTAAATATTTAACAATAAAAAATGATTTGGCGGATTACGCTTCACTCATCGTATAGTGCAAGTGTAATGAGGCAATATAGGCGAAGAAGCTCAAAGCTTTGTCACGTTTGAATCGAACCTCAGTACCCCATTGATCCCTTTTCCCCCGATATGTTTTAAGCAGTATGCAAATTATCCATATATATATATATATATATATGTATATATATACATATATATATATTTACATGTATATATAAATGAATGTATGTATATATATATATACACACAAATGTATGCATGTATATATATGTGTAGATATATACATGTATATACGTATATATATATATAAATGTATATATATACATATATATATATGTATATATATATATGTATATATATATATGTATATATATACATCTATATATATATATATATATATATATATATATATATACATATATATATATATATATATATATATATATATATTTATCAAAGATAATTTTTCACGGGTGATTTCTTTGGATTTTGAATATAATAGCGAAATAAAATGTTAACAACTAACCATTCGTTGACATGACCCGCAAACCTCAATATCTTTCATACAACCATATACACTTCGATACAAATTTCCGAAATAATGATTAATCATGTGTGTTGGATATGTTTATTTGAAAAATAAAATATTTCATTTTTTTTTAAATAGTATTACCGAAAACTTTATTTTTCTCCTAATTCATCAATCTATAAAATTGAATTAGATCGTGAAATGCTACCTTCACATTTACAAAAAAATATTGTTTCTAAGCCACAATGACTGAAAATGATTTTAAAATTTCCGTTTTTCGCAAATATTTGAAAATGCATATGGGCACGAAGGGATGGATTTATACGTATAAATTAGTGTCTAGACCCTTCGTCGACGACCTTTCGAGGACTAAAAGTATATACCAGGAATAAAAAGTGACAAATAGATTTTTATTCGCATAAAACCATTTCATTGTATTAATTAAAATATGCCGAATAAATAATTGACCATTAATGATAGCAAAAATGCTTCATAAAAATTTGTCCACCAATGGTTGCAGTCCACGAATGGTTGTATTCGTCACTAAATAAATATATACGTATATATATATATATATATATATATATATATATATATATATATATATATATATATATATATATATATATATATATATATATATATATATATATATATATATATATATATCTATATATATATATATATATGTATATATATATATATATATATATCTATATATATATATATATATATATATCTCTCTATATATATATATATATATATATATATATATATATATCGCTTTGTAAACGACGTTCGGTAAGCATTGACAAGAATATGAATCTTATCACATATTCCTATTTTGGGGTCATCTTAATATGTCGCCTGAGGGGTTCCTAATTTGTAGTCCACAAATGGTTGTATACGTCACTATATAATATATATAAATATATATATATATATATATATATATATATATAAATATATATATATATATATATATATATATATATATATATATCTATATATATATATATATATATACATATATATATATATATCTATATATATATATATATATATATATATATATATATATATATATATATATATATATATATATCGCTTTGTAAACGACATGTGAATCTTATCACATATTTCTATTTTGTGGTCATTTTAAGATGTCGCCTGAGGGGTTCCTAATCGTAGCAACAGTAATCACTTAGTGAGGATAGAACTTAAATGTCATCACTAGTGCAAAGCTAACAGCGCTGAGGCAGAAATGACCGAAGGATACTAATGCAAACGTATTTAGCAGGCTCATGGTAGTCTCCTTACAACCGGTAAGCATTGAGGAACCGCCAATGGTCATTATCAAGATCCATAAATTCAAGTAGGCTTTGGAAATTTTACCCTCAAGTGACTTTGCTTCGTGGCCAGATGTTATGCAATGCGCTAAACTTGTTTATAAAGCCGACAATGTAGTTTTGGCTCGGAAATAGCTGCCGTTACTTCGATACCCTAGTTGGCAATGCAATATTAGCCACACACCAGCTCGTATACGTTGAGACACAGTTTTAAGGGTAGAGATAGTCATCAAACGGGAAATGCCCCGCCCCTAAAGTCGATGATTTGTTGTAATATTCCGCTGTTGAATCATCCGTGGTAGGTCGTTGCGATCTGCACATAGAAGGTACATTATCTATATAAAAGATCAATATTCAGGCGTCTTTTACAGCTTCAGCAATAACATAAACACAAAGTGCAATAATATTGGCCTCTTGCATGTCAAGGCCGCCATTGCACTGTCCAATAATGGTTATGAACGATCCTTTGGGAGTTTGACAGATAAATGAAAATCTACATGATCTATCTGGTGACCAAATATTCTTATAATGAATGCATTGTGTTGCTATTGAGTGTGGTGGATGGCATTGGTAATCCTCATGAGACTCATTATAGATGCAACCCAAATAGCGAATGTTAGATTGGTTTACCATATTGCTACCGACTGGAAGACATTAATCGATTCGCAACTAGCTCATCATGTTTACAGTTTTCTCATTCGCACAGATAATTTGTTATTGGTGTGTACTGCCTAACATACCCTTTGAATACAAGATAACATATTTATTATTCTTAGATTATGTCATCCTTGAATAATCACATCATACATATATGCATAAGGTAATAACGAACAATGGTGAAGTAGTAGAAAGACTCGTAATGAGCATCGTACATTGTCGCATATGTATTCTGTAGCAAATGTTGCAATATTATTCTGCATAACTGCAGAGGCTTCCATGGAGCCGAAAAAGCTTTATCAGCAAGGATCGTTTTTACCGCATTTGCACGTGACGTGAGCAAAACGACGCCATATCTTGAACTTATTTATTTATCGGAACAAATTACACCTGTAGTTTGCGATTGCCACCGACATACATACTGCAGCATTATAACGGTGTTTAGATGTGTAGAGCGAGCATCATGAAAATATCATACGCACCTAGATTCATTTGCGCAGACAATCTTGTTATTGCGCAAATGTGCCTGATTCTTTGGGATATACCTGTTTTCATAACAACTATCCATATAACAGGTAAAAATAAATGTAATAGCTAGCAAGAACAAGTTCAAAGATTGCTGACCTACCTCATTGGCACGCGATCACCGACTTTATCCTCATCTGTTCGGCCATTTACACGCCATGTCACGTGGAGCAGACGAATAAGCCAGACCAACGGGACGCCTGCTGCACCTATCACATTTATCGATTGAAGCCCGCTGACGATTGTGCTGCCAACGGACGATATGGAGATGGTTGAGCGGGATTTGAGGAATTTTGCCTTCCTTGTGTTGTAGATGGAGCGGGGTTGCACGACACATCTGATCGAAATTCTCCAAACCTATACATAATACGTTTTTCGTTGCATTACATATCAATACCACGGGCCTATTAATAAAGTGAGATGTGATAACATATAGAGCCACGCCCTTTTCCTTGTCAATGATGCTATATTTACTTTTTGAACTTTACTTTGATTTCCCTTTGTTTTAGTTGATAAAGATGGGATCGATAGGGCTGATGCACGAAAAGAACATTATACAAAGGATTATTCATTTGTGGTAGTAAATATATGTCTCAAGCCGCAATATATATGGAAGACCGGAGTGGTTATGGTGTCGGTAGAAATAAAGGTGCCACTTGATGTATTACTATTTGCTATTGTCTTCAGCATAACGTTGTTAATGCCATGTAAATGTGTTCCACTCCCCAAATCAGTTCTCCGTCGACAATGTATAGTAAACCATATGCGTCGATGATGATATATTCTGGCTACATTGGTAAATGCTAATTACTTCAGCCTTGATAATTGGTGCTAAGTAAACTAGTACAATCATGGCGCGCTATATACGAACATTACATTAACCCGTTCTCTTTTGCATCTTATTGCTTTATGAGCGAGTCAATATGGACAGCTGATAGCTATTTTGTTCATTGTCATCTCACCAGACGGTCAGTAAGCTCGCATAATTCTTAGTACGTGACATTATGGTGTATTTTGGCCGGCGACTCTGGAATGAAAATTATATGAAATAATGCAGGTGATTATGGCATTTATGCGGTAATTATATGCTTCTTCAAGCGTGCTGAGACTTGTATTAGGATAAGATTTGTGACACCTTACCACTGAGCGGTCGGTTTGGTGCTATAGTCAATCGTGCTAATGTTTTTCATCGTAACCAAAGCTATTTGGAATAACCAAATACATGTTAGATCTATCAATTTGTCATCTGAGGTTTGTCAGCCACTAAGATTATGACCCCGTGTTTACGTTACGTAGAACTCAATATTATATGAAGGTTCTTAAAGGGTGTAAAATGTATTGACTGCATGATGAAGAAAATGTGAAAATAAATCTCAGCATATTTTGAATGGATGATAAGCTGCATTTGGTAGGTTATTTAGTATTAAAGATAAAATACATTGCAATCAAACCAACTCGGTCGTGAATTGTCCGTACACTTATGTGGGTCACCAAATTGCATGATTATTGTATCAACTTGCCTTTGCTAATTGAGGATGCCCTTGCGATATAATACAAAAATAAAATGTGGCATTGTTTGAGATAGACAATTTATAATAAAATTCGAGAGAAATGTAGTAGATATTATTCCATAAATATGGGATGCATATGTGTTTTTCGGTATATTTATAACTATATAAAACAGCTAGAGGTAAATCAACTCAATATTCATAAATATAATTTTGCGTAGTCCCTAGGTCTAAGCATTGTGCAACATTGTCACAACATTCTGCTGTGGTGTTCTTTTTTCTGCAGAACAGTAGTTAATGACACGTTAGGAAAACTGGTTTGACTACATTGGTCTGTGTAGTGCAGAGTCACAAACCTACATAACACAAAATGCACAATGATAGCGCATAATTCACAATCTCTGTTTCTAAAACACCTTTGTTGCTTCAATTTGATGGTTTTCTATTCCTAACTAACCTTCCGCTCCTAAAAACAAAATGCCACTCTCTATTCCACATCAGATGAAGACAGTGAGCAGTAATTTATCACAAAGACGGCTTCACATGTCACACAATACGGTAGGTCGCGGTCCACCAGGCGCTTTACTGACACTGGTTATGTTTAAATGGCAGCTGAACGGATACGTTCTTTTGTTCTCAATCCTTTCCGATCAATGAGAGATTGTTTTGGTTGTTTAATTGCATTAAGGCATCATCATATGCTACAGATCGGCCCGGAATGTTTTGTCTTGTTTTGTTTATATCTAGCAACTGAATCAAACATTATTTTGAAATCTTGAGCCGAGATAATCCGACCTCCGTGTGTAGCGAACACAAAGTCGGCGGCAGGGATCAATTGATTCTGCCAAATAGCTTGTTTCTGGATCTAAGTTCTCTTTGACCATAATGACCGAATTGCTTTTCCATGTAGTCTACAGGCTTCCTCAACAACGCCTGTGGTCATAGTTGAACTGTGGTCATCATTTTGATCCCACCGCCGTCAAGACATATGGCAAGGAGACCCAAGCTAGTGTCCACATAATCCATTAGATCATATTCCTGCCTATATCTTGTATGCATAATAGTATATGTTTCTGTTTCTTTTATAGCGTATAACCTATTCCTGCACATTCTATTCAAAGAGCATGGGTGCCCTGGGGAGTAACTGATGGGCAGCCCAGAGTGAATCGTAATTTCCATAAGTGTCCGCATAATGTCACTATATGGATTACTCGCCACGTTTAATGAGGAGGAACACGATTTATAGCCAGCGGCGCATGCTGCTTGCGAATACACAAAACCGCACTATCAGGAGAGCCGAAAAGTTGCACTTTTTGTGCCTAAATCGCGCAAGATATTGCAGTATTATATGGACACAAAGTTTTAAAAATAGCGTTCCAGGACTATAGTGTAAAATCCCAATAGTAATCCATAGCATACACAGCTATTGATTTGGGTTCAACGACAGAAAAGCATTGAAGCTTTGCGTCTGAAACGATTCGCTTATAGGAATGAGACAAAAAGCAACTTGCCGCTTTAGGATTAATACCTTATATACAGCTGTTAAATAAAGGGAAGACGTACTATTTCTAAGCGTGTCTAAGAATATTCAGTCTCTTCAGTTCAGCACGTTGATTATTGACATAACAAAATCAAAAACGCTACCTAAAAGTGCATATTCATTCGTTGGAATTATTTTTGTAGTAATAAATGAATCATATGAGCGTATAATTATGAATTGATGACTAAACCCAAATAAGGGAATAGCCATGCGAATGGCTAGTTATTGATTCCTTATCCGTTGATGAAAAATAACCTTTATAACGATGAGATGAATGGCCTGATAAAAGTGACATTGCTCATTTATTAGCCACTGTAAACATGGTCGTACAATTGCTAGATATCCCTCGCCCAATACTTTGTCGTAGACCATAGTTATCACTTCACTGGCAAACGTGCCCATACGGCATTTAAACCACTCAAAATATTGTATAATGATAACAATATTGTTATGTTGAGATATTTAAGTATGTCAACAGTACACTTATGCGCTTACAAAGCAACATCAATGTTGATCTTAGACCCAAACATATCTTGTAAAACAAAACAACCTTTTCGAGATAAATTCGTCCTTTGGCTAGCATTCAGTATACTAAGTCCAGCCGGTGACGTCAAGTTATCTGACACTGGAGCAATCACTATCTATAATTGCGTGCAGTAATTATGATGCGAGCCTTGAGCCGCATGAACTACACCCCAAGTCAGGTGCACATTTGAAGAAACGCAAGACAATAAATCTAGTTTTGTTGAAAAATTACAACAATTCCAAAAGGTTGAGTTGGTGCTGCTTTTTATTTATATGCATGTATTGCGCTTTGAAAGGACTCAAAATCTACTACACTGTGTACTGATTGTAGTATGTGCCTCATATTTTTGTAGCTACACAGATGATTACTCTCTGTTGATTTTTATAATGACCGCACTTACAGTCGTAACTGATAACTATATTAAATAAGAACGTTGCTTAAGTAAATTATACGCTCTGGAATGGATAGCTCATCGTAATATCTTCGTTTCTCCCATGCTGGGAGAGGGAATTTCCATTAGCAATTGTATCACATTTGGATGTCTATAACACAATAAAAGTAACATAATACAGCTATATAAAGCAAGCACAGGTGCCACTGCGTTATACCACTGAAATGATAGGTACGCAGATGTATTTGGTAGAAACAATTGTGTATGCTTCCCACTTGTTTATATATTAGGAAAACGGCAATACTATCCTCTCATGGGATAGTATTATGGAACATACACACCAGTGGGGATGAATAAATCACGTGATAGCTCGGAACATAGCTACGTTTATTTACTGAGGTAGACAATTGCTGGTGGGGAATCGTGTATGCAAGACAACTGAGAGGTTTGACACCAGACACATCATTCTGAAATCCATCTGTCTTTTCCCCCTTCTCAGCAAATAAGATCAGTAAGTGGATAGATGCCGAGCTGGGAGGGTTTGGAAACTGGACTGGTGACAAAGCTGGAAGCGGAGCTGGTTGCAAAGCCGGAAGCTAGGCTGGTAGCCATGCTGGTAGCCAGGCTGGTAGCCAGGCTGGTAGCCAGGCTGTTAGTATGGATGATGGCAAAGCTGGTAACAGGCATGGCAGAAGATGGCACCATCCTCCTCGGCATCTTTTTCCCAGAAATGGGTCTACTGCACCATGATTAATTAATTGTTCAATGCTGCTTCATCCCCGTCAATAGCCAGCTTGGAGATGGTGCACCTTCTAGCCACCAGCTTAATGCAGACAAGGCGCCTCAGAAGTACCCTTCGCGGCATGCCCCAAAAACTTCTACTTCACAATCTACCATAGTCTCAAGGTTATCTGCAACTTTCTGGAGCAAATACGAATATAAAATATCGGGCAACGATTATACGATATGCTTGCTCGAATCGATCACTTATATGAGGGATTTTTGGAGTGTTTTTTTTAGTAATAACTAATTTGTTACTGTTTGGTGGGTAGATGATTATTAAAACTAAATCGATCCGGGTGGCAAAGTTTCTCCGCTGAAAACGTGAAACACAAGTAAGTTAAAAGCTGCATTACGGCCTTTTGTAAGACGCAACTAAGCACTGTATTCTAAAATCACGAGGCAATCATGTAATCACTTGTTTTTCAGTAAGCATAGTATTCCTGCACGATAGATGATTTTTTGTGATGCACAATTAACAAAGCAAAGGGAAAGGAAGAATGCATATTTTGGCAATACATTAATGCCTTTCAGATCGACAATTTTACCGGCATTAAATCAATTTGTGAATATTGGTTTTACACGGTGCTTTTTACAACGAGATTAATTCAAAGAATGTGAGAGATGTATGTGAATGTGATGTTTTGGTTGGGCCACTAATGTACCGTCGTCTAATTTGCGCTAATACTCTTGCCTCTGTGACAAGATCGCCCAAGCCATACCAATGAGTCGTCGGCTTGAGCAAAGATGTCGTAATGTTTCACAGTGATCAATGCTAATTAGACTAACCATTTCCGTGTGAGATCCTATATTTGTATTTTGCACAATGTTTTGTCCGCCAATAAAATTATGGTCATGAGTTAAAAATCAATGAAGCTGTAAAGAACGCCTGAATATTGCTCTTTCATATCGATAATGCACCTTCTATTTGCAGATCGCAACGACCTACCACGGGTGATTCAACAGCGGAATTTTATGACGAATCATGGGCCTCAGGATATTGCATTGCCAACTAGGTTATTTCAGCCAAAACTACATTGCCGGCTCAATAGTATTCAAGGCTGCAAATGAATAGAGTGTAGTAAATAGCGGAATTAGAAGTATGCATGAGATATTCAACGGCAAATTGAGGCCAGCGTACACCAGAGCACAATATAAGCGACCGAGACCTCTCTCCGTCCTTGAATTGCTAATGCTAATAAATTTCAAGCTTACAATCGACGATGGGATTTAGGGGAATGGAGCGAAAATAATACATTGAGAAGCTGACCGTGACATATTAACCTGACATGCAATGTTAAACCTGCTAAGATGTAACATATCGTTGTAAATGATTTGATTTCAACCATCCCCGTTATCAAACACGCACACACGCAGAAATATATAAATGCATGCTGTTCAAACGAGTTGCTAACCGATGAAATTGAGTAGATAGTTTGACACAAATATGATTTATGAATAACATAAGCATTTAACGACTCGAAAGAAGAACAACGACAAAGTGATAACGTGTGTGCCAACTTTCCCCTTTCGATAGATTGTAAATTAAATTTCAATATTTCATTAGATACTGTAGTTAAATAATGAAAATAGATGTAGACGAGGGAAAAATCGGGGGACATAAGTAGAAGGCGTGAAATAATGAAGTGGGAGGAAGAAGGCGGGAAAGAATGGTGACAGTGAGACGGAGTGAAATAATAGTGAAAAAGGTAGAAGGGAAGAAATAATAGGCACAGAGTTAGAAGATGTGCATGATTTGGGATAAGTAGACGGGGTGAAATAATGAGGACGGAGTAAAAAAGGAGTGAAAGAAGGTGGGGCAGAGGGCAAAGGGACGGAGGAATGGGGTTGAAGGTAGGAGGAGTAATAGAAGGGGGATAAAGATGGTAGGGGTGTAAAATATTAATCGAAGTAGAAGGGCTGGAATAACGGGGAAAGAAGTAGAAGGGGCGAACAAATTGGGAGAGAAGTAGGGGCTCCAGAATGGGGCAGCGATACAAGCGTTGCTTAATTAAGGTAAGAGGATGAAGGATGTGCTAATTTTGTGTGATTCTAATAGATAAATCAAATAAATTAGTCTTTTAACTTTTTGTTATATGATAACTCACTCGGAATTGTATTATGTATATCATTCATGCATGTACGAAAGGCGATATTTCTTTCATCAATATAGTCGGTTTGAATTCAGAATATGAGCTTTAATGGTTTTAAAACGCTACCACACTTACTCTGTTGCAAGCTTGCCAGGAGCCAATCATGGAAGACGTTATGCAATACTTTTGGACAGGCTGATATTCTTGTTGCCATTAGATTGTACAATATTTAGGGTTTTTTAATAATTCTCCAAATGGTATGAAAAGTTATCATTGTCTTAAATACTTAGTAAGAAACATGCTCATATTAATATAAGACATAAATGTATAATTTGAGACAAATACTAAGATTTAAGTTATCCTTTGTTAACTATTTATACTCTTGTCAATTGTCTTGCTCAGTATAGACAGAAGATCAACGACACATAACACATAACGCGTAGAATCATTGTTATGCATTACACGCACTCTAATATATAAATATCAATAAATGTAAGTTGCATTAATTTTGATAAATATGCAATCATTCTCGTTTAAGCAGGTTTATCGATCCCTTCAATCATTTATGTTGTTGCCTATCAATGAAATTGTGATAAATCTTCATAATGCATGTGGCATTGCTCTTACTAAAGGGTGATCATGTTGATGCAGATGCAAACCTATATAATCATAATAGCTTCAAATATATATTTCTTCTTCACTATCATCTCGATAAATATAAAACAACCAGGATAAGGAACTTATTGAAAGCTGTCTTTATGGTTACGTTGGTAGTATGATAGATACGGAAAATGTCGATAAGCAAAACACTGCAGTTAAGGCGTCTTGTGAGTTTAAACTGATAATATCATTTTAAGTGAATATCTGATTAACTGTAAAAGCAGGATATTTTTGCCATCAGCAATAAACTCTAAAGCAGAACGGAGAGCGACAACATGTGACTTGGTTGTATAATGCAATTTAGCTTAACCTAGAAATCACTTGGAGACAAGATTATCATAGCGGATGTTTTGTTCTTGCCAGTCATCATGGCGGATTGTCCCTTGAGTGAGAGGCCTGGTCAGGATAGTTGTCTTTGTCAGGGAGTATTGTTCTGTAAATATTTAACAATAAAAAATGATTTTGGCGGATTACGCTTCACTCATCGTATAGTTTAAGTGCAATGAGGCAATATATGCGAAGAAGCTCAAAGCTTTGTCACGTTTAACTCGAACCTTAGTACCCCATTAATCCCTTTTTCCCCGATGATATATTTTTAAGCAGTAAGCAACGTTTCCAGCTCTTAGTGAGAGAACACAGTTATTAAACCGCACGTTATGGCTTAATAAGCAGGAAAGAACCTTAGAACGCAACCCTATTACAATCTAACACATATACAATGTGTAGTTGACGGCCGACGGCGTTCAAACATAACAAATAGGCCGCAATACCAAACGCACTCATGTGAAGTAGTGTTTAATTCATAATTTGAAAATATATATATGTGTATACATGCCGCCGACAACTGTACATTGTATATATGTTGATATCATATATATATATATATATATATATATATATATATATATATATATATATATATATATATAGAGAAGATATATATATATATATATATATAGATATATATATATATATATCTATATATACTATATATATATATATATATATATATATATAGATATATATAGATATATATATATATATATGGTAGGTTATATATATATATATATATATATATATATATATACCATATAGCTATCTATATATATCTATATATATATATATATATATATATATATATATATATATATATATATATATATATATATATATATATATATATAGATATGTATATAGCTGTCGTTATTTCGATAACCTAGTTGGCAATGCAATATTAACCACACACCAGCTCGTATATTTTGAGGCACAGTTTAAAGGGCAGAGGTAGTCATAAAACGGAAGCGGCTTCACTCTTGAAACCCATGATCCGTCATAAAATTCCACTGTTGAATCATCCGTGGTAAGTCGTTGCGATCTGCAAATAGAAGGTACGTACTCAATATTAAGGCATCCTTTACAGCTTCACCACTAACATAAACACAAAGAGTATCAATATAGTCCAATATAGGCTATGAATGAGCCTTTGTGAGTTTGACACATCAATGAAATCCAACATGATCAATCTGGTGACTATATATTCCCATGAAGCATTGCATAGTGTTGCTATTGAGTGTGTTGTCTGGGCATTGGTAATCTTCATTAAGGATGAAACCTATAATCTACGAGTGTGAGGTTGATTTCCAATATTGCTATCGACTGGTGGACATTAAGCAATTCATCATATTTGCAGTTTTCTCATTTTGTACAGAGAATCTGTTATTGGTGTTTACTGCATTACATACCCTTTGAATACACTATAACATATTTATTATTCTTGGTCTACCTCAACTTTAAACAGTCACATCACACATATATACATTAGGTAATAATGATCAATGGCTAAGTATTAGAAATACTTTCAATGGGCATCTTACATTGTCTTATATAAATTATGTTGCAAAAGTTGTAATATTACGTTCATTAAACGGACGAACATAAATAAGCAAACGTCGTCTAAACATATCATAACGACAGATTAGGCGAAATTATTCAATGTGATGGTAATTATATACAAGGCTTAGTTGTACAAAACACGCATACCAGACTTAAGACACTTGGGGTTAAACAATTACTACTTTGAACGTAATTCAATATCTGCACGAAAATATATTTCATTCCGCTATTAACGTATGCTACCACGACAGAATAGGGATGATAGCAAAGTTTAGAAATTTATCAAAACCATCACATGTCTAGTCTATGCGACTTGCTGACCACACAGTGAGGAGAGCTTAATAATCCGGGCAATAGAATGTAATGTATTTGGTATACCTTTCGCAGTGATTCGTTTGCATAACAGTATGCCGTT
>CM067343.1:17692496-17854996 GCA_034190875.2 Urechis unicinctus
TCAACTTGACCGATGGACTTTACACCACGGCTTCCAAACAATTGCAGTTCGGTTTTAGCACTGTGGTGAAGACGGCTAGCTGTTGATAACATGTATATTTTTCCTTGCGTCAATATTAACGTCGTTCAATTCAATTAAAGCAGTGATAATGTATCACACATGAGCAGCGACTCCACAGGTATAACAGCATACGTGGAGTGGCAACATCATTGGCTGCACTCAGAAAATGCATCCCAAAATGTAAAATGCATAGCATACCGTATTCAATACATGTGGCTGCAGCGAGGCACCAATTAACAATGCCGTTTATTTCCGATAATTGTTCTCGTGTTGTGGTCAGTATAACTAGCAACAATGAAAGGGGCGGCATAGCATTTGTCATCGGCAAACTGGAAAGACAAACGCTATGAGCGACCATCAAGTGATAATTCTTGTATTGACACCAACCTTACTTAGCTTGACAAAGGAAGAAAGCTAATTGCGAAGCTACCCGATGGATCAGATTGATTAGCATAAGCGATATATCATGGCCAACGCTCTATGACAATCTAGCCTTCTGCCGCACATTAAACAGAGGCATTATTCGTTAAAGCCATAAAGGCCGGATCAAGTATAAAAAAACGCAAACGTGTGAAGAGGATAGAATGGATATCACGCTCCATAATTTGACTTTAATTTTCGGGAGGCAATTATGTCGAAGTTAAAACTGGACAAGTTCCTTGTAAAATTCTACACCCGTGCCGATACGATGATATATTAAGAATAAGCCCGAGTGATAAAAGCTATTGACGCCTGACAATCGTCATCTTTAATCTGCTTTCGTGTATGACTACGTAAGTAGGAATCAGTCTTTTAACGTGACGGCCTTGAAGCAGACATGCACCGAGCAAGCCCTCTTGCTGATTGGATGATATGTATAGAATATTCCCGTGTGATTGAAGCTATTGATGCCCAGCAATAAACATCTTCAATCTGCTTCCGTGTATGACTAAAGAAGCAGGGATCAGTATTTTGACGTGACGGCCTTAAAGCTGACATGCGCCGGGCAAGCCCTCTTTCAAGTAACATGATTCATTGTCTGCAGTAGCATTGAGCGGTCCTCCGTTAGAATAGCAATGATACATAATGAAGCTGGGGTAGGTAAATTTCCGTCAGCAAGTGTATCAATGGCAAATAATCGAGACAGGAGTATCTACCGAAATTGGCCATCCCCAATCGACTACAGTGGCCCTTCATGCCGTTTTACGTCGGTGATAAAGTGTAGTTGACTACCGAATTTTCATAACTCGTCTGATAGAGACGGGTTAACAAGGCCATCAACGTAGCGTTTGCCGTTGTTAAAAAGACAGCCACGTTAGTCAACATTCTCCGTACCTCGTCTTAAAGAAGCCAACCCCCTGTGATTCTTTCGGCTCGGTATTTTTCCTTGTCCGAAAAAACTGCTAATAACATACATGCCATATATTAACACATGATTGACCCCTTGACATGGGCCAAGCAAGCCCTCTTTCAAGTAACATGATCCGTTGTCTGCAAGAGCATTAAGAGGTCCTCCGTTCGAATAGTAATAACACATATTTAGCTGGGGTAATTGAATTACCTTCAGTAACTGTATCAATGGTAGTTATTCGAGTATCTACCGTAATTGGCCATCCCCAATCTACTACAGCGGCCCTTCCTGCCGTATTACGTCGGTCATAACGTGTAGGTAGCTATTATTAGCGTCTGATTCTTCTTCTTTATACACTACCGGTGTTGAAAGAGAACAGGGGTCAATCACTATCTGGTATCAACATCTTTTCCCATGAATACCGCCTAATTTGTTTAGGAAAGAGACGCTGTAAATTGTTTGCCTGATATATTCTGCTTCATTCCAAAGATGCACTATTTGGCCCTAGAGTTGGATATAGCAAGGAGGGCCAACATATCGTCTCAAAAAATCAGATATGATGTAGCGTTGCCGTTTGCATTACCTTACTTAAACGTTATCCAACCATTACTGTACCAACACTGTCAATTTGCGAAAGAGAAAAAAAGTTCGCGGCATGGAGCATAATTGCCTGAACGTAAAACATTCCTGTTATTGGGAAGTCTGACGACATATTCATCAACAGGAAATATAGTTAATAAGAGCAGCGATGACACAAACTAGGCAGTGCAGCGATGTAAATTACCTCCCATAAAGAGGATTTAAGCTTTTATGTGCATTCCTGTCGCCATTCAGCACTTGATGGCACACATAGACAGCGAAACGGTGGCAACAACGCCCATTACTAACTGCGTATTCTCATTTTAGCAGTATACGCAGCATCCATAAGCAGATGTGACATTGTTAAATGTAGCATTAGTTCGGGAATCAGCGGTATCTAGACATTAGGGTTGCTTACGCACGGTATGTTTCCAGGATGCATAGCCACGATACATTATATGTTATCAATTGCGATGATATATAATACTCATCTTTCATCTTTCAACCAGCCAACAGCAGGGACGAGAAAAACCCTCCAAATAAAGCCAGCGTGTAGCTGTATACTTAAGGCACATATGAAAAGGAAAAGTACTGATATGCCAACACAACAGACCCATAATATCGGCAAAGTCTGTACATGAAAATCCTGAAGCTCCTACCATCTTCTACTATTAGTTCTGCGATCCATTTTACATACTACCCATATTGTGGTCTTCTATACAGCCAAGGTTTCATCAACAGGAGGAACCGTTCGCGTCCGCCATTGTTATTATGTGTACGGTTCCACGAAACTAACAGCAAATCCTGAGACTGAAGATTCATCGTTGCAGGATTTGGCGCGTTGTGCTCTTCTCAGTACAAGCCGCAATCGATGTCTGTTTCTTCAACAGAGAGAATTAACATTAATAGCAAATACGAATTGATAATTGCACACATGTGTGACGTATGGCGTTCGGTAAGGCAGCGCCACAAAGAAGACATTTTAAATTGGTCCAAATGAAGACAAACAGTCGTGTCTGTTAGAGCAAGGAGCAATCATAATGATGATGCAAAAAGGCGTATTTTGGCGAAATTTAAGATACTAAGTTATGCATTGAGGTAGTAATGTCCCATGAGAGATGTCATCCAAATATCTCTGCTGACCTAGCAGGCGTATCACATCAAGTATTACACAGTGTGTGTGCATAAAGCTAAACTGAGTTCGTGCAAATGCAGCCTGTTTAGATATCGGTTTAAGAACCCCATTTCTACTGGTACACCAATATGGTGGAGCTCCAGATCAATGTTCAGGCAGTATTTGATCATGCTCTGGTTCAGGTGATTAGTCGGAAGATCGTGAGATCAAAAGAACAGTGCGAATAACTACTGAAGTTGTTTTCGTGCTTTCTTATCTAAACATCTTTAACGATATTCATGCAGTACTTATGCAGGAGCAGGTCACTGCTGCTAGTACACACTCACCACACTCACCGAACAAGGCTAATAATGCTAAAATCGGCGACATTATGACATAATAGGGACATCGATTCCTGTTGCAGTAAATACATGTTCATTTAGGTATTGACACATCGTTGCCTTATACATGGCCGTGAACATTTAGACAGTAGTAATTTCCCAATGTGATGCAGCCTCACGGCGATGTTATAAAGGCAACACTTAATTATATATATATATATATATATATATATATATATATATATATATATATATATATATATATATATATATATATATATATATATATATATATATATATATATATATATATATATATATATATATATATATATATATATATATATATATATATATATATATATATATATATATATATATATATATATATATATCAAGGATTAACAGAACATGAATATGTCATGGCGAGGCGAAGTGGGTCAGTACTAGCCGAGCCATTTGACCAGCCTGGACAAGACGTGGTCACCTTTAATAACATATATCGCCCGCTTATGATGACATCTCAGCATGTAAGAAGTACATCGGTTACATATCTTGATAAGCGTATTCATGATGGAACTTTATATGCTCTGTCTGTATGATATATCTCACAATTCATCTTCACTCCATTCACTCCGGTGAGCAGTGACTCTGTTTCTACGTTTCACATACTAGGCGCACGAATTGTAGGCGTGTACCAGGCTCGCAAATATTCTGGAGATTCTGTACACGTATTAAAATTTTCCTAGAATATATGGGGCGAAATCAAGAGAGGCCAATGTTCCATGACAATCAAATCTTTTCCACGAAAAACAATTTATTTTGGATGAGGCGTCACGGCAGGAACAAGCCCGAGGACAAAGGGTATAGAGTAGACAGAGGGAGTGTAACGCTCCTTCAGTTGACTTTCAATTGAGGCCATTGCGTCGAAAGTGAATCTGGAGAAGATACTTGTAATATTTCAAGATCCACAGCCCGTACTGATAAAATCATATATGAAGAATATTTCCAGAGGATGAAGCTATTATTCCAGGCAATCAACATCTTTAATCTGCTTCTGTGTATGACTGCAGAAGCAGGAATCAGTCTTGTGAAGCGACGGCCATGGACATGACACGTGCTGAGCTAGCTCTCTGCAATGTATTCTGATTCATTGTCCACAACGGCGATGAGCGGTTCGTGTAGCTCTGACACATGAGGAAGTAGGTTAATCCTACTTGTAGGTGTACTAATGGAGATTATTCGAGACAGCAGTATCCACCAGGATGGACTATACCCAATCTTCCACAGCAGCCCGTTATAACGTTTTACGTCGGTCATAAGGCGAAGTTGATGGATATTTGTCCCACCAAAAAAAATTGGTTTACAAATAATCTGTTTGATAGAGACTGGCTAACATGGCCACCTGCGTAATGTTTGCTGTTGCTAGAAAGACAACCACGACTCATCAATTATATAAACTCCCCGTGCCTCATCTTAAGCTGGCCGACTGCTGTGTTTCTTTCGGTGCGGTATTTTCTTTGCCCAGAAAAACTGATAATAACATACTTAAATTACACCACCTATCCAAGGTGTGGGAACTAGAAAGGAGAAGAGCAGGACCAGTGTAGGTAAATGTCATCATTCATACAACATCGAATGAGGTAGGGACCTATGTTTCCCGGAAATGCGCGGCAAATGTACACAACCGTTGCATCGCTTGCTATTTGATCACGGATAGCAAGCACTGAAGACGTAGTAGCAATTAAAATATTTCTTCCTATCCAACAGTTGATAGCATATATTCAAGATGATCCCTTCGAAAGTAAAATGATCAAATAGCTAAATGTAAATATATGCGACTAGAGAGCGTGATTCAGCATGTATGATGCTGTTTTATGCCCGTTAAATGACTTAAATGAGTCTTTATCCCCTTCGGCACAACTTTATAAGGTAAGGCTATCTCAGCTAGCATCCACATCCACTGAATTAAATCCCCATCCCCTTATCGCACGCACAAAAGAATAAATTTCCATTTCTTTCCCAAGGTTTGGATCCTCCTCAAAGAGCAAGGACAAAAAAAGTTGTCCCTAACGACATTTTCTGGTCACAAAGGCAACTGCTTATTAAGTCAAGCATGACGATCAACAAATGGTAAGGTAGTGCGTTTATATGTATATATATATATATATATATATATATATATATATATATATATATATATATATATATATATATATATATATATATATATATATATATATATATTTATACTCTCACTAAGCTCAGTGGGAACAAAGACTCTTAATAATGCTAAAATATGTGACTGTATGGTATATAGAAGCGTCTGATTTCCTATTGTGGTCAAGCTCTCTTTGCCGATCGTGGTGAGTATCTTTTCCGCGCTTCGCAGAAAAATAACTCTAGTTAGTGAAAAGATGGTGCGCTATGCGTTAGAATAACTACGTGTCCATTCAGTTATGGATTCATTTATACATTATAATAGTGAACATTTGGATATTAGAGGAGTCGCGGTGATTTGCAGCACAACGATGATATCAAAAAGTCATAAATATTAGTGAGGTCATTATAAAGACGGTGCCTCAATTGGGAACGTGAGCCTATACTGTATAACGTCATGTGTGACAGCAACGCATTAACCAAAGCCATGTTAAGACTGCCCCGTGTATTTCACCTTGCAAGTAACAATGATCAACAGCAAGACCAATTATCAGTGACACATTCCTGTTTTTAACAATAGAGTGATACGACAGTACAGATCTAGATAGCGCCTCATGGTTACAATTTAATGACGACACATAACCACTGATATACAATAAAAGAAAAACCGCGAATCTCAAATAAAACTTCATAACGTCTCATTTCTTAACGAGCTGTGCAGCATATGAACCAAGTTCTAAGCACGGAGTATGTCGAGCCGCCGCAAGTAAGAATTTTACGTCTGTTCTACTAACATGAAATGAACTCAAAGGGGCTCATATAATCGAATTGATGGATAGGGGTGAAGCTGATTTGTTCTTTGTCGCAAAACGATTGATAATTCATAAACGAATGGAATGGCAATTATAACTCACCGTACATATGACAGCAGATATATATATTGCGCTAGACGTAATTAGTAGTTTGCTGAACATCGACGGCCAATAATGTAAATGAGGTGATTTATTCTTGTCAAGTTAATTTATGCATCGTCGTTGGAATAGATGCATCCATCCGTGGCGCGTTGATAACTCAATTGGGACCCTGCTTGCATTGTGGATAAGTTATGTGTATGCCTATGAGACTTCCCCCAACTATTTTCTGCATAATAGATAAATGCAATTGACTCACGATCCAAGCAACAACGCAAGGACAGAGGTACAGCGTATACAAAGGCACCCATGATGAGCACCCAACATTTTTGTTTAATCAGGATAATATTGTGATTAATTAACCAAATAGTTCATGCTAGCGAATAGTCTGTTTGTAGCTTGCTAGATGACAGTCGCGACTTCTTAACATTTGCATTTGGGTTGTAGTACGGTTGTGAAGACGACTAGCTGTAGATAACATGTATATTTATCCAGGACATCAATATAATGGTCTCTCAATTCAATTAAATCAGTGATCACGTTTCACACATGGGTAACGACTACACATGTATAACAACATACGCTGAGTGACAACACCATTGGCTGCGCTCAGAAAATGCATCCCAAAATGAAATATGCATACCATCCCGTATTTATTACATGTGGCTGCAGCGAAGCACCGGTTCACAATGCCGTTCATTTCCAATAATTGTTCTCGTATTGTGGTCAATATAACTAGCAACGATGAGCGGGGCTGCATGGCATTAATCATTGGCTAGCTGGCAAGACAAACGCTATCGGCGACCAGCAAGTGATGATTCTTGTAGTGACACCGACCTAACTTAGATGGACAAGGGAAAAACTAATTGAGAAACTACCCGAGAAAATAGATTTATTAGCATATGCGATATATCAAGGTGATTTCAGCTGTGTGACAGTCGAAGAGGATGAAGATAAGTAGGTGTGGGATATATCATCTGCAGTTAGGGAACAACGCAGCTAACAGCATCCATTCTCATCCGTTGACGTGTTTCATATGAATATACCTGGCTGCCTCTAACTAACACAACATGGATGAAGAGAACATGAATATGTCATAGCGTGGTGAAATGGCTCAGGGCTAGGTGGGCTATATGATCAGTCTAGACATTCAGTTGTCATCTCAAATTACAAATAACAACCGCTCATAATGACAGGCGGCTTTGATGTGCTGTATTGTGTGATTTGTCGCTCGTCATGAAGTAATATGGTTCAGCCCTGGTGAAATGATGTCTGTTGTGTAGCACAATGAAGTCCTCTCAATTATGTGTTATGGTTAAGCCATGCCTATTATGTGCTACGGTGAAGCCCAGAACATGATATATTATGGTGAAGCTTAGTTTATGATGTGTTGTGGGTAAACCCTGTTTATGACGTGTTGTGGTGAAGCCCTGTACGTGATGTGGTGTGATGATGCCCTGTACGTGATGTGTTGTGAGGAAGCCCTTGATATGATGTGTTGTGGTAAAGCACTATATATGATGTGTTGTAATGTACGTGATGTCGTAAGTTGTAGCCATGTCCAAGAAGTTGTACAATGATGCCATGCCCGAGTCGTAGTATCGTGTGAGTTTATCATAAATGTGGTTTGGTGTGGCCGTGTGTAGTGAGCAGATATCTGAGATACTGAGAAGTCTCTGTGGATGGATAGGGCCATGCCAGTGATGTGGTGAGGTGAGACCCTGCCAATGGGCGTTATGGTGGTGTCATGTTAATTATGTTCTATGGAGATACAGCGTCAATTATGTGGTCTAGTATGACCATGTTAATGATGCTGTATAAGAGGATATGTCAATGAGATGATATGATGCGGATATGTCAGCAATGTATTATGGTTCGTCGATGAATATTATACAGTATTGTGATGCAATGTCATTGAAATGGTATGGTGAGTATATGTCAATGACAACGTATGAAGAGGCGATGTCAATGATACGGTATGCTGCGGCCTTGTCAGGTGATATGGTACGGTAAGTCGATGTCTATTGTAGAGTATCATGAGGCTATGCCAATAATATGGAGTGCTTAGCCTGAGCCTGTGATGTGTTATGGTGAGTTCAACTGTAAGTATTTGCTTTTGTCGCTGCGATCTCCAACCCTCGGTGACCTTGATCCCGTATGTGCTGTGTTTACATTGAAACAGTTCCTGGCAACTTAGCTCAAGCTGTCAATCTTTTGCTGTGTTTTCCATTGGATGAACCAGCGAAATGAGTGAACGAAAGAGAAATGAGTGAAGGCGTAGTGTGGAAAGTTGGGTGCAACCCGAAGTTCCTATAACAGCGAGGTGGTCTAGACGTATAAGAGTTGGGCGAATCTTTGTTTGCAGTTAAAAACAGGACTTTCCATAATAATTGGATGGATGAGGACCCTGTGATATTGACGGCGAGAGAAATACTGACCTCACGTTTATTGTTATTGTAGCTCAGTACAACTCCATGACTGGGAATTGATGCGCAAATAATATGTCCAGGTTAGCAGCAACTTTTTTGTAATGCTGTTGTTATGGCGCAGTATCTCAATGACTATCCTCTTCCATCAATCAATTTTCACGTATGGCCATCTCAGCATTATTCATGATGCATAACAGCCCGTTGTTATATCGATAACAAAAGACGTCATAATCAATCACCCATGCCTACCCGACACAAGCTCGCAACGATTCCTAGTCCCGTCCCATGCTGACTTCCTTCTTGTCTTCGTTTCTATGAATGCATTACACGACGCACACGTCTCAGCATGCGCATTTCCTACTAGGAAGTACATCATCATTTCTGTGTGATAAGAGGATTTATGAGGAAACTGTATAAGCTCTGTCTCTGTGATATATCTCACAACTAAGACTTTCCTCCATTCATGCCGATGAGCAGTGACACAGCGCCCTGACGTATTGCTTAGTAGTAGTTCGGCTTATAGGCATATATCAGTCACGCAATAATCTGATGATACTGAATGTAGTTGTATACTACTTTTTCTAGAAAACGTGGGGCTGTATTGAAACATGCCAACGCCCCAACCAAGTAAAAGAAACGCAAGCGTTCAAACAGAAAAGAGGAAATATCATGCTCCATAATTTGACTTTTAATTTTCGGGAGGCAATTATGTCAAAGGTAAATTTGGAGAAGTTCCTTGTGAAATCCCCACCCGTGCTGATAGGATGATATATAAAGAATAATCCCGGGTGATAGAGGCTGATGGCTCTAATTGTTAAAATGAAGGTACGCTAAGTGTTAGCAGGTACTGACAAATCGATACCTTATAAAACCGTAAACTTGACGTTCAATGAACTATGAGGGGCGTATATGCCGGAGCAATTACGTCTCTGCACTAACTCGTTTGAGGAACGCAAACTGGATCTGTAATCAGTTTGTACTTCCTAATAATTGCCGGGAGAGTCGCCTCCACAATGCAATGTCTAACGCCTTATGACTCACACGTAAGTATCTGGGCGAAACAAAGTCCATAAGACAGCGTACACATATACAGCCTTATGAAATGCGATAAAGACGGAATCATCAGAGTAGCTGATCTTCGTCCCACGAATACCGCATAATGATTTTAGGACAGTGCTCTAAACTCCAGGCCTTATATATTGGGCTTCATTCAATAGATGCATATTTGAGCCCTGGAATCGAATGCAGCAAACAAGACTAACACGTGGACAAAAACACACAGTCTCACGTTGCATAACCTTACGTGAACGTAATGCTACCATTACTGGACCAACATTGTTAATTTGCGACAAACAAATGCTTAGTATGGGGCATTATTGCCTGAACAGAAAGCAAACCCGGGGTTGAGAAGTCTGTTCACAAGCAGAAAACATAGCTAATTAGAGAAACTATGACACCAACCATGCTGTGCTGTGATGTAAATTGACTCCCACGACGAGGACGTCAGCGCTTTCATATCGACTTTCAACACTTGATGGAATACATTAACAGCAAAACAGTGACAACAACGCCTAATATCAACTGACCATTCACACTGTTGCAGTATACGCAGTTTATATTAGCAGTTGTGTGGCTGAGTTAATAGTAGCAATCGTACATGAATCATCTGTATCTAGAAATTCTTCAGATGTAACATGCAGTTGCTGAATGCATTCAAGATCAGATCCGTCTGTTACCAGAAAGCATAGCCACGACACGCAGTTACCAAAATGCATGGCCACGACACGTCGTCGTATTTTTTTCCATTACAATGTTATATACTATTCATTGTTTGTATTATGATTGGCTTATCCGTTCAACAAGTTCAGACACGATCTCACACAAATATTTTATTGTTCTAACAGCCGGAAATACGTACAACGTGTAGCTGCATAATTCAGATTAATATAGCGAGGAAAAGATACTGATATGCCAACACAATACACCAATAAGATTTGCTTACCAGTTTTGAGAACTCTGGCTTCATACGCTTAGTAAATATCAAAGGCCCCGAGCCTGGTCAATTTGGCAAACATGTGTATATGTAAGGCTGACCATTAATATGCAACTTTCGGATATTTCTGATATCTTTTTGCCGCTGGTGAGGACACATAGGCGTCCGTTGAATTAAGGTATGTCATATAACGGCCATGAGTCATTAGATTCAAGCAGTATTGAAGAGTAACAAATGTATTATATTTTTTCAAGCTCCAAAATCAGCCCAAAGGAACCCTGTTTCGTGGGTCTCAAAAAATTTTTCGGGCTCGTGCATCGACTCTACAATGACATCCTTACCCAATAAATTATCCATTTCTTCATTAGGAATCACTGCTTCTTTTCCTGTGTGATGTAAATGTTATCCAGTCAGAGCACGCGATTTCTTTGCTGTGGACGAAAGGCTGATGATCAATCATTTACCGGGTACAGGGAACTTCCTAATCGGCTAAAATAGCGTTTGAACTCGAATAAATTCCCCTGACGGGTTGCAAATAACGGGGCGGATGGTGTGTTATGTGGAACGACATGTTGTCAATAGATATAAGCGCGACAGGCTCGTAAATGGGATTTAGGATGGTTGAGGCTTGTGATTTTTGGTGAGCTGGTGGCGAAATTGTTGTCCCCCTTAGGTTTATATTAACATAGAAGATAGCAGTCAGCAACATGTTGGCATTCTATATCTAACCTCAAAGTCCAGCAAAAAGAACGCAAAGCCCGACACAAAAAAAAACATCCAATCAAAAACACACAGATAACAGTCACAGAACTGGGGAATCCAGGCATGTGTGAAGCATGTGTGAATCACCCGAGGCAACACATGCTAACGATATTTAGGCCCTGCAGCGAGATCTCTCAAGTGATCTCGATCTGCAGATGAGATTGGTCGAATATCTCCTTAACCATGACCTAAGCAACTAGTACGTGGTGCCGTCGAACATATGCATTTTAAGTATGCTCTATAAACATGAGATTGACTATAAGGAGCGCATATGCTGATGCAGCAAAACCTAACCTCCTCGACAGCAACTCGTTGAGTGAACGTTAATTAATACTGTCATCCTTCACAATAAATGCCGGGATGAGTCTCATCAGCAATGCCATCTCGTACGCATTTGGGTGCAGCGGACAGCATTCGCGTCGATGGTCTTATGCCAAGAGATACAGACTGAATCATCCGATAAGCCAATGAGAGCGTTATAATGTCACTGTATATAACAGATGAAGCAGCGTACGTAATAACGCTGTAATAAGAAGCCCGCAGTGATTGAGCAGCACTTAACGCAGTAATGAGTTATGGGTAACATCGAGATGTCGGCTTTTGTATTATCTAGGCTAGGGTGATTGCCCATCTGCACCAGACACACGAGGTGGTAGTCTGCCTAGATTGCACCATACCTGTTCACGGTAACACGTTTCCAGGTGATAACGTTGTCTGCATGTGTATAATACATCATTGTTCTATTTCTGACAAGGCGGCAACACCACGCAACAAATGATCTATTGTATGGTGATGGTGGTTGATGGGAGGAGGGTGGGGGTGGGGGGGTTACCCTACCTATAACAGCACATGAATTGAGCTAGATATTATTGCTAGTTTGTCAAACATCAACAGCCAATAATGTAAATGAGTTGTTTAATTGTTATATAAATGTATGCACCATACATGGAGAAGATATATGCATAGCGCCAAACACTTGGTGGGAACCCTACTTGCATATAGAATAAGTTATGTGTCTGGCTACAACCCGGGATCGAATAAGTGACTCACTGTCCCGGCGGGAAAACAATGACACATGAGCGTCCATAAAGACTCCCGCAATGAGCTATGTTAGCTTTGTTTGACAAATAAAGTTGTCTTGGGACAGAACAGGTGAGACAACAACAATACTGGGGATTGGACAATAGCATGTTGGCTAGGAAAAAAGAAATTAAGCATCAAATATGTGATAGCCAGAAACCACGTTTGCAATGGAATAAAGAGCTGCTGCTGCTGGCATGAAGTGAACTAAAAGAGGTTCATATACTCAAATTGGTTGGTAGGGTGAAGAAGTTGGGGTGTAAAACTGATCGGTCCTCAGTCGTAAATCGATTTTTATTTCATGAACGAATAAAATAACAATTACCGTAAATATTACAGCATATATATTGAGCTAGGCATCATTGTTAGTTTGCCCAACTGCCGATTTATTGTTGTCATGTTAATTTATGCATCGTACATGGAGTAGATGCATCCATCCGTTGCGCGTCGATCACTCGATGGGGACCTAACTTGCATTGTAGATGAGTTATGTGTGTGCCTACGAGACTTCCCCCAACTATTTTCTGCATAATAGATAAATACAATTGACTCACGGTCCAAGCAACAACGCAATGACACAGGTACGGCCTCTACAAAGGCACCCTTGATGAGCACCCAAGCGATGGAATATTTTGTTTGATCAGGATAATATTGTAATCAATTAACCAAATGGTTCATACTAGCGAATAGTCTGTTTGTAGCTTGCCAAACGACAGTCGACTGAAAGACATATGGTGATTGCAAAGGTGCCTTTGCCTTGTGTATTGAGCCTATTAACTCGGACCGAGTAAAAATAGAAGTGCGTGAAACTAACACAAGTGAGCGATCTAACACTCTTGATCAGCTAGCTGGTCGACATCGACCAGTCTTGACATGTTGATGCTTGGAATATTGACTTGGGACGGTAAGCAGTACAAAGGTTTCCCGTCATTAGATTGTAAATCTTAAACTGTATTCAACTACGAAATGTTGACAGGAAGTCTTTACTGACAAACGGGTAACACCAAAGGGCGCATGGTTGAATGTCGTACATAGGGATTGAGTCTGTGAAAACAACTATTAATGACACAACTTGACCAAATGACTTTAAGCCGCGACTACCAAACATTTGCATTTGGGTTTTTGCACGGTGGTGACGACGGTTAGCTGTGGATAACATATTTATTTGTCCAGGACATCAATAAAAATATCTCTCAATTCCATTAAAGCAGGGATCACGTTTCACACATGGGTAACGACTGCACGTGTATAACAACATAATAGGAGTGACCGTACCATTGGCTGCGTTCAGCAAATGCATCCCATAATGAAATATGCATACCATCCCATATTCAATACATGTGGCTGCAGTGAGACACATATTCATAATGCCGTTCATTTCCAATAATTGTTCCAGTATAGTGGTCAGTATAACTAGCAACGAAGAGAGGGACGGCGTGGCATTATTCCTCGTCTATCTGGCAAGACAAACCCTATCAGCGCCCAGCAATTGATGATTCTTGTAGTAACACCGACCGTACTTAACTTGACAAAGAGAGAAAGCTGATTGAGAAACTACCCGATGGATCAGATTCATTAGCATATGCTATATAGCAAGGTGATTTCAGGTGTGGGACATATCGACTGTCGTTACGGAACAAGGCAGCTAGCAGCAGCCATTCTCATCCGTTTAAGTGTTAGGTATGAATATACGTAGCTGCCTTTAACTAACGCAACGAGGATAAAGAGAACATGCATATGTCTTAGCGAGGCGAAGAGGGTTAGGACTAGGTGGGCTATATGATCAGTCTAGACATTCAGTTGTCACTCCAAATTACAAATAACAACCGCTTATGATGACAGGCGGCTTGTGTGTGCTGTATGGTGTGATTTGTCACTCGTCGTGAAGTAATATGGTTTTGCCCTGGTAAAACGATGTATGTTGTGTGGCACAATGAAGTCCTCTCAATGATATGCTATGGTTAAGCCATGCCCGTTATGTGCTATGGTGAAGCCCAGCACATGATATATAATGGTGAAGCTAAATATAGGATGCGTTGAGGTGAAGCCCTGTGCATGACTTGTTGTGGTAAGGCCCTGTACATGATGTGTTGTGATGAAGCCCTGTACGTGATGTCGTACGTTGTAGCCATGTCCAAGATGTGGTACGATGAAGCCATGCCCGAGTTGTAGAATCGTGTGAGTTTATCATAAATGCGGTTAGGTGAGGTCATGTGTGGTGAGCTGATATCTGCGATACTGAGTGTTAAGGCCATGAAGACATTGTAGATTGATAAGGCCATGTCAGTGGTGTTGTTGGGTTAGAACATGCGAAGGGGATGTTAGGGTGAGGTAATGTTAATTATGTTTTATCGAGATACAAAGTCAATTATATTGTCTAGTAATACCATGTTAATGATGCTGCATACGAGGATATGTCTATGACGTGGTATGGTTAGTCGATGTATATTATGTTGTATGGGGGTGCAATGTCAAAGATATAGTATGATCAGTCTATGTAAATGATAATGCAATGAATGAAGGCCTAGTGCAGTTGAGTGCAACCGGGAGTTCCTATAACAGAGAATTGGTCTGGATAAATAATAGTTGGGCGAATCGATGCTTTCAGATGCAAACAAGACATTTCATACCAAGTGGATGGATGAGGACCCTGTGATATTGACAGGGAGAGGAATGCTGACCTCATGTTTATTGTTATTGTAGCACAGTACAATTCCTGACTGGGAATTAATGTCCAAATAATATGTCCAGGTAAGGAGCAACTTTTCGGTGATGCTGTTGTTCAGGCGAAGTATCTCAATGATTATCCTCTTCCATCAATCAATTTTCACGTATGGCTATCGCAGCACCATTCATGATTCATAACAGCCCGTTGTTAAATCGATAACAAAAGACGTCCTAATATATCACCCATGCCAACTCGACACTTGCTCACAACAATTCCTAGTCTCGTCCCATGCTGACTTCTATTGTGTCTTGGTTTCTATGAATGCAATACCCGACGCACACGTCTCAGCATGCGCATTTCCTTCTAGGAAGTACATCGGATTCATATTGTGATAAGAGGATTCATGAGGAAACTTTATACGGTCTGTATGATATATCTCTAAAACTAAAACTTATGCCGATGAGCAGTGACACGGCACCCTGTGATCGATGCATTGTATAGAAAGCGCTCGGCTTGTAGACACATGTCAAATGTAAACCAGGAGAAGTTCCTTGTAATATTGCTAAGCCCGTGCTAATAGGGTGATACTTAAACAATAACCCGGGTGAATTAAGCTATTGATGTCAGGCAATCAACATCTTCAATCTGTTCTGTGTATGACTAGAGAAGCAAGAATAAATCTTTTGACGCGACGGCCATGGAGCTAACATGCGCAGAGCAAGCCCTCTTTCAAGTAGCATGATCAATTGTCTGCAATAGCATTGAGCGGTCCTCCGTTCGAAAAGCAATGACACATAATGAAGCTGGAGTAAGTATATTTCCGTCAGTAAGTGTTTCAATGGAAATTATTCGGCACAGGAGTATCTACCGAAATTGCTCATCCCCAATCTACTACAGCGGCCCTTCATACCGTTTAACGTCGGTCACAAAGTGTAGTTGGCCACTGAAATTTTATTACACCAACAAAAATGGATCGTTTACAAATATTTAGTCTGATAGAGACGTGTTAAAAAAAGCCACAAACGTAGCTTTTGCTGTTGTTGGAAAGACAGCCACTTTAGTCAACATTTCCCGTGCCTCGTCCCCCTGTGATTCTTTCAGCGGGGTACTTTAATTATATGAGAATCTGCTGATAACATGCATGCCATATAATATCACCACCTATCCAATGTGGGGTAATAAGTCTAGGTATAACTCATCATTCTTACAACATTTAAACAGGCAGTGATCAATGTGTCCGGGACATCAACACAACCGTTGCTACGCTGGTTGGGTGATTTTGGGACAGTTCATTGTGTTATGTGACTATGACGTCAGTAATACGGTTACTCTTTATGCATGTCACTACACATATGCGCGATTATCTTGAGGAAAAACGGCAATATAAACATTATCAACTAACTTTTCACATTTCAGCAGTATATACAGCTTACATTAGCAGCTGTGGCATTGTTAAATCTAGCATTAGTTGGTGAATCAGCTGTATCTAAATATTAGGGTTGCTTACGCACGGTATGCTTCCAGGATGCATAGCCACAATATGTCGAATTTTATCAAATACAATGTTATATAATGCTCATCTTTCATCTTGGAAACAGCCAGCACGAGGCAAACCCTCAAAGTAAAGCCAGCGTGTAGCTGTTTACTTAAGGTAAATATAAGTAGAAATAGTACTGATATGGAAACACTACATACCATTTACCACGGTATAATGTACTTCCAGGGGTCGTCATTTAGATCCCGATTATAATATCACACTACGAAAGTATAACAGGTTATTTTCGTTGGACCTGCCTTCATTACTACAACGTTCTCTTTGGACTGCATCTCGACCAACGCCACTCACTCAAACACACGATGATTGTTAATAGCTGTCATCCTCAATTAACATCACATCACAGCAATAACGTCAAATATGTTATATCACAATTGCATGCAGAACAGGGCACAGTTTGCACATTAAAGTTAATTTCAAGTGGCCCGTGTGAAAAGCGGTTTGAAACAACCATTTCAATGCCAATTACATACAAATATAATTTTAAAAGAATTTACTAATCGGTAGTGTACTCCTCATAGTAGATGCAACACACATTTTTTTCTTTTAAGTGATGAACAGCTGCACCATTACCAATTCTCGTAGCCAAGTAAAGTTAGTGTAGGCATTACCACCGCATCACCATCAATACACACTTGCACAAATGCTTTATTTTCTGAAACTTCTTCTTCAGTAATTGTCTAATGGGCGTGTCCAATGTACAATATTCCCATTTTGGCAGGTTTTGTGACGATTCAGAGAGGCACCTTACTTACTACACACACGCTTCAGAGTGCCCAAGAACTAAACCAGCAGAAGACAATAAAATCGATAGATGACATTAACGCGAGCAAAATGAACAGTTTCATGCCCCTGGTGATCACGCAACTGTATGATTATATTAACTACAGAATGAATTAACCATGCACTCAGTCATTTATTCCCTAGATGGACTCATGTCAGAATATTCATTTTCGGTAGCACACAATTCTGATGTTTAATTGACCTCGCCAGCATATGGAAAGTGAACACTACGCATACAAAAACATCAATGCAATCCACTATTGCAAGATAACTTTGCCAAATATTCCATAAAAAGAATACAAAACACTGATTAATTTCCCAGATGATACAAACTATGCCCTGGATGAAACATTTCCGTGCCAACAACTTCAGGGCCCAAATAAGATGAAAGGTGTTTTTATAATTAAGAGGTCTTAGCATTGCCTCACAAAACCATTGGCTTGATGCAGTCGTAAATGAAACCCTATATGAATTGCTTCATAAAAGATCATACCATGTAAGCTATGGCAGTGGTTCTAATGATACACTTGATGAATTCTGACGACGTTGATATAGCAAATTTGTGTGGTCTGATAAATACTGAGGCTGCCGTAGCTGCACAAAGCATTCAATCAAATAACTGGATTACAGTCTATTGTGAATGCCCGTTTGTCACGCACACTTAGCAATTGAGGCACAATTTGTTAACAAAAAGAGTCTACATCAAGCAATGACACGCTGTCACGGGAAACACAATAGCAGGATCAAATGCCTTGTCAGCAGAAATAAACACGACTAATAAGTAACGTATTTGTCACAGCACGCGTTGAAAAGTATCAGGCAATTGGCACGGTGTGATGGTGGGTGGGTGACGTTGGTGTAGGCTTCAGCGCAGGCTTGTCCCTACACACTAGTACAGGTGCGTTGTTTTCCGGCACGCGTTTTCCTCTAGCCGATCCCTTCTTCTTTAGAAATTGTCAGTAATAGTTGCCATTTATGGAGGTTTTGTGAAGATTCAACGTTGGGTAATATCTCACTTCAAGATGGAGCTTGTAATAACAACAATCAACGACATAACATGATCCAAACACACTAGACAGCGATTACCCAATAATTGTAGTTGGGTTACAGCTCAGTTGTAACGACGGCTAGTTGTTGATAACGAGTATATTTATCAAGGATATTATCATCGAAGCAGTTATGCTGTTGTCGTGTGAATGACGGAGTAGCTAGGGAACAGCAACTACGACGAACGTGGAATGACAACTCAGTACCGGTGAATGACCTCATAAGATGCAACCAGAAATTCAATATATACATCGCACCACCTTCAATGCAGAAGGAACATATTCCAAATGCTGGTCATGTTCAATAATCCTTCTCGTATTTAAGTCAGTGCAACTAGGAAAGAATAGAGCGGCAGCATGGCATTATACATAAGATAGCTGGTAACGTCATCAGTAATGTTTCTTGTAATGACTCCGACCTTACTCAGCTTAACCAATTGAGAAAGTCAACTGACAAACGACCTAATAGATGAGATTCATTACCATTTGCGATATATCAAGGTGATATAAGCTTTGTGAGAAGCGAGTGGGATGAAGATGAGTGGGTATGTGACCTATCCACTGTAGTTACGGAGCAAAGAAACTAACAGCATCAATGATGAGCCCGACATGAATATGTCATGGCGAGGACTAGGAGGGACATTTGACCGGAATAGACAAGTAGTGGTCACCTCAAATTTCAAATAACGCCCGCTTTTGATGACAGGCGGCTCGGGTGTGATGTACTGTATGATTTGTGGCTCGGTGTCCTTCATTTGCGGGGCCTGGGGATATGGCTGGTAATAGCGTGGTCGCGGGATAAACGCCGGAGAAATAACATTGAACGAGGAATATGGTGACCAGTGAATGTTACAGGCTCTCTTTCCTAAACCCACAGTCAACAAAGAATTTGTCATGGCGCAATGGAAGACTAATCAGAAACAAGCGGGTAATGTCCGCGAAGTGACAAGTTATGCTTAACTGAGAAGTTTGGCCGCGATGTGGTTTGTTTGAACCTTGCACAAGAAATGGTATGGTGCCGGCCTCACAGTTATGTGTAATGGTGAAACGATGTCCATGATGTATGGTGGTGAAGCCCTGCCACTGATATGTTATGGTGAAGCCCTGTTCACGATATGAGATGGTGAAGACCTGTATATGATGGGGTATGGTGACACCTTGTTCGAGATGCGATATGTGGTATGTTGAATATATGTCCATGGTGTTGTATGGTGAATCAATATATGAGATTGGTAAGGCCACATCGATGACATAGGGTGATGAGACCAGTTCTAAGGTGTATTATGGTGAGGTCATGTGAATAATGTTATATGATGAGACAATGCCAATTATGATGCATGGTGAGGCTATGTTAATGATGAGGTATGATCGGCATTTTCCAAGATATGGTATGGTGAGGCTGTGCGAATGGTGTGTTATGGTGACATCATTTGAATAATGTTATATGATGAGACCATGTCAATTATGTGGTATGGTGAGACTATGTTAATGATGCGGTATGAGAGGCAATTTCAAAGATATGGTCTGGTGAGGCTGTGCGAATGGTGTGTTATGGTGAGGTCATGTGAATAATGTTATATGATCAGACCATGCTAGTTATGCTGTATGGTGAGACTATGTTAATGATGCAGAATGAGAGGCTATGTCATAGATATGATATGGTGAGGCTGTGTGAATGGTGTGGTATGGTGAGTTCACATATAATAACTTGTTCCTGTGGCTGCAATCTCTACACCTCGATGGCCTTGATCCCGAAGAAAATGTCTTCACACTGAAAAAATTACTGGCCGCTTAGCTCAAGTGGAATGTGTTTGGATTCAACCTGTCAATCTTTTACTGATAAGTGTTTTTCATTGGATGTATAAGCGTTTCAAGAGATGAACGAAGGAGAAATGAGTAAAGGCCTAGCGCAGAAAGTTAAGCGGAGCCCGGAGCACAAAGAGTTCCTATAAAAGAGAGGCGGTCTGGGCAAATAGTAGTTGGGCGAATCTATGCTTTCAGTTGTAAACAGGATATACGACACGAAGTGAATTGACGAGGGCCCTGTGATATTGGCGGCAAGAGGAAGGCTGACCTCACGTGTATTGTTATTGTAGCGCAGCATTCCTCCCTGACTGGGAATTGATGTGAAAATAATATGTCAAGTTTAACTGCAGCTTTTCGGTGATGCTGTAGATCCGGCGGGGGATCTCAATGACAATCCTCTTACGTCAATCAATTTTCACGTATGGCTATTGCAGCATCATTCATGATTCATAACAGCCCGTTGTTATAACAAAAGACGTCATTATATATATCACCCATGCCAACCCGACACTTACTCACAACAATTCATAACTACGCACCCCCAACCTGGCCCCTCCCACTTCCAAAAAACCCCCCCCCCCCTCACCCCGGCCCCACCCACTTGAGTCGCGTCTAGGTTCCTAGCAGAATTGCGCACGTCTTAGCATGCGCATTTCCTTTTGAGAAGTACATCAGTTTCATACTGCGATAAGAGTATACATGATGAAAATTTAAAAGCTCTGTCTCTTTGATATATATATATGTATTTATTTCGTGCTCAATGTACCTGTAAAAACAATAATTGTGATACATAAATTTAAACTATAGTGCTACATTCAACGGAAAAAGAGATAAAACTGTTACGATACTAAAATATCTTGCATCATCAAATAAATCATTTCATCGTCAAATTCATCTCGCGATTTAAACTTAACTCCATTCATGCCGACGAGCAGTGACACGGCGCCCTGTCTCAACGTTTTGCATAGGCGTATATCAGGGCTCGCAATATTCTGGATATTCTGAATGTTGGCGCATGCTAGTTTTCCTACAAAACGTAGGGCGGTAATGCAAGAGACCAACGCTCCATTATCGAGCCTTTCTTCAGCGCAATAAACACGAGGGTACATCGACACATTTATCCGGGGCATTAAAATAAATGCCTCATCCCGTAATTCCAATGTAGCAGTTATGCTGACATCGTTTGAACGACGGAATATATCGTATTCCTAGCAGAGGTAGAGACTAGCGACAATATAGGTACAACTACGCATGTAGTGTGAAATCACGGCCTCCGTGGTTGCCCTCATAAGATGCATCCATAAGTATAGTATAAATATCCCCTGCCTCCAATACACGTGGCCCCAGCGAGGTACCTATTATACTGCTGGTCATTTCAATAATTGTTGCGCAGTACCCCCGCCGCCTATTAAGCCATGTGCTCTCTAGGCCACTATGCTGGGGTACAAGCGAAGAAACCATGTGGGCTTGCAGAGACTTCTCGTCGCGCTGCCAAGAAACGAGGTTGCTGTTGTTGAATAAAGTTTGTCCCTGACAGAAAACAAACGTGTGGGTGGGAAGTCTAACAACATGTTCACCAACAGGACACATAGATGATTAGAGAAGCAACGTCTTGGACGCCCGACGAGAACTCTCTGCAAGCCCACATGGTTTCTTCGCTTATACCCCAGCATCGTGGCCCAGAGATCACATGACTTAATAGTCGGTGGGGGTACTGCGCAAAACAATTATTGAAATGACCAGCATTATTAATAGGTACTTTGCTGGGGCCACATGTATTGGAGGCGGGGGGATATTTATACTTTACTTATGGATGCATCTTATGAGGGCAACCACGGTTGCAGTGTTTTCACACTACGTGCGCAGTTGTACCTATATTGTCGCCATTCTCTACCTCTGCTAAGAACACGGTATATTCCGTCGTTCAAAAGATATCAGCAAAACTGCTTCAGTGGAATTGCGAGGCGTATTTTAATTCGCGGATAAATGTGCTCGTTTAAAAGTTTTCATATTTACCTTTGACATAATTGCCTCTAGGGTATTAAAAGTCAACTGTAGGAGAGTGATACTCCCTCTCTCATCTCCCTATCCTTGTCCTCGCGTTGCTTTTACTTGTTCGTGCCTTGACACCTCCTCCAAAATATGTCGTTGTACCCCCGTGTTTATTGCGTGGCAGAAAGGCTCGATAATGGAGCGTTGGTCTCTTTCAATACCGCCTTACGTTTTGTAGGAAAACTAGCATGCGCCAACATTCAGAATATCCAGAATATTGCGAGCCTGATATACGCCTAAATGCCGAGCGCCTACTATTTAAAACGTCGAGACAGGGCGCCGTGTCACTGCTCGTCTGCATTAAAAGAGATAAGTTTTAATCGCGAGATATATCACAGAGACAGAGCGTTTCATCATGAATATCTTATCGCAGTATGAAACTTATGTACTTCTCAGAAGAAAATGCGCATGCGGAGACGTGCGCGTCGTGTCATGCAATTCTGCTAGGAACCTAGACGCGACGCAAGTGGGTGGGGCAGGGGGTGTTGTTTGGAAGTGGGTGTGGCCAGGTAGGGGGTGCGTGGTTGTTAATTGTTGTGAGCAAGTGTCGGGTTGGCATGGGTGATATAAATGATGACGTCCGTTAAAGCTCACTGAGGGAGCCTTTGTAGACCCTTTGTCATTGTGTTGCCGCTTCGAAAGTGTGTTACTTGATTGGTTATGGCGACAAAAAAGGGGAAGCCTTGCAGGCAGACACAGAACTTATCCACAATGCCGCCATGGCCCCATCGAGTGTTCCACGCTACGGATGGATGCATCTACTCCATGTACGATGCATAAATTAATATGACAACAGTACAACAACTCATTTACATTATTGGCTGTCGATAATCGGCAAACTAACACTGATGCCTAGCTCAATATATATGCGTGTCCAAGCAGGGTTTGTACTGTGTGAGTGCAAAAGGCTAAGCTGAGTTTGTACAAATACACCAACTTAGTTGAGCTCGATATTAATGTTTGGGCAGTGTTTGTTCATGCTCAGGTGATCAGTCCTGACGGAAATCTAGAGATCTATAGAACAATGCCAATAACCACAGAAGTTGTTATTGTGCTTTCTTATCCAAACATCTTTGAAGATTTATCCTGAAGTATTTCTGCAGGAGAAGGTGAGTGCTGCTAATGCTCACTTACCATGCTCAGACGCAACCAACACAGGTAATAATACTACGATATGCGACTGTACTATATAAAAGCGACATGACTTCATGTTGGGGTCAAGCTCCCTATGGCGATCAAGGTGATCACCTGTTCTGAGCTGCGCAGATTGTTAGCTCTAATGGGTGAATAGGTGGCACGCTAAATGTTAGCATAAATATCTGTTCATTCAGTTATTGACATATCCTTATATTATAATACCCTGAATATTAAGACAACAGTTGAGTTCCAATGTTATAAAGCACCACGGGGATATAAAAAAGACTACACTTAATTGAATATAAATATGAATCCCGTCACTATAAAGACGGTGCCTCGTTTGCGATCGTGAGCAGATACCAAGCACCTTGCCAGGCGTGTTAGCAACGCGTTAACCAAGGCCATGTGAAGGCTGACATGTGTATTAGACCTTGTAGGTAAGAACGATCAACAAGAAGACCAATTATGGTTATCACGCGTCTGTAAACAATACAGTAATACGAAACAACACAGTTAGATAGCGCCTCAAGGTTACAATTTTATGAAGACATATAACCACTGATATACAATATAAGAAAATCTGCAATGACAAATCTCACATACAACTTCAAGGCATCTCATTACTTAGCTAGCCATGCAATTTGAAAACCATGCACGTGCCGCCGTTGCAAGCACGAATTTTGTCTGCTTAAATAACATGAAATGAAATATAAGGGGCCTTTAAGTTGACGCAAATACACGTTACCTACACTGCAGCAATTCTTTGGAGGAATGTTGATTGGTACAGGTTGAGTCTCCTCCTTGATACAATTTCTTCCGCCTCGCAGTAGACATATGGTAAAATGAAGTCCAAAGGACAGTGTACACATAGTCTGCCTTATGATACAGTCTGGAATATCAGAGTAGCCCATCAGACAGTTATTATGTCACTGCATATTACAGATGAAGCAGTGCAGTGTGCAATAACGCTGTTACGAGAAGCTCACAGTGATTGAGCAGCACTTAACCCGGTCAGGATGTATGGGTAACATCCAGACGACGGCTCTTCTATTATGTGGACCAAGGTGTGCGCACGTCTGTACCATACACACCAGGTGCCAGTCTGCCTAGATAGCACCCTACCTTTACATGGTAACACGTGGCCAGCGTTAACATTCTCCTGCATTTGTATTATACATCAGTGTTGTATTTCCGACAAGGCAGCAACAATCGATGGCCCGAAATGTGAGTGGTGAAACTGTTCGGTTCGTTGTCGTATTTCCCCTATTTAATTAATAAGCGAATAAAATTACAATTATAACCCACCATAGCCATGACAGCATATATATTGAGCTAGGCATCAGTGTTAGTTTGTCGAACATCGACAGCCAATAATGTAAATGAGTTGTTTTATTGTTGTCATATTAATTCATGCATCGTACATGGAGTCGATGCATCCATCCGTGGTACCGAACACTCGATGGGGCCCTGATGGCATTGTGGATAAGTTCAGTGTCTGCCTGCAAGGCTTCACCTTCTATTTTCGCCATAACCAATCAAGTGACACACTGTTCAAGCGCCAACGCAATGACAAAGGGTCTACAAAGGCTCCCTCAGTCAGCTTTAACGGACTAATAAATGACCTATAAATAAGCTATCAGTGACAAATAACGTGACAAAATATAAATTATAAATGAGGTAACAATCTAGTGGCAGGCGACAAAATCGAAAAATTGACATACAGTAGCTTGCATTAAATAATTGCTTCCCAGTTTTGCGAACCGTTATCAAAATTTACACACAATTACCGCGAAATCTCGAGAGAGTATGCTAGCTGACCAGAGGATAGGTTTTCAATAAAGGAAACAATGAGATTAATTAACTGTATACTGGCAGAGTGTCATTTTGTAGCTTGATAGAAAACAGTCTTTTGATCGACAAGTGGTCATTGGATAGGTGCATTCATGTGGTTTTAGTAAGTCGATTAACTTGAGGCCCAGAAGTTTGTCAAAACTGCCGCAAGAAAACGATCTAACACTCGATACGGTACGTGATATAGACCGGCTTACTGGTCGACATCGACTAGTCCGGATTTGTTGATCCTGGGAATATTGACTTGGGATGTTAAGCAGTACGAAGGTTTCCAATCATTAGATTGTAGACTTCACAGTGGATTCAACTACGAACTCTTGACAGGGAGACTTTAATGACAAACGAGAAATAGCAAGCGGACGCATGGGGGAATATCAGGAAAGCGCATAAGAGCTGACGTGCTCATCGTGAGAGGCAATTTACAACACAGCACAGCATGGATTGTTTCGTAACTTCTCTAATCATCTATGTGTCCTGTTGGTGAACATGTTGTTAGACTTCCCACCCACACGTTTGTTTTCTGTCAGGGACAAACTCTATTCAACAACAGCAACGTCTTGGACGCCCGACGAGAACTCTCTGCAAGCACACATGGTTTCTTCGCTTATACCCCAGCATCGTGGCCCAGAGATCACATGACTTAATAGGCGGTGGGGGTACTGCGCAAAACAATTATTGAAATGACCAGCATTATTAATAGGTACTTTGCTGGGGCCACATGTATTGAAGGCGGTGGGATATTTATACTATACTTATGGATGCATCTTATGAGGGCAACCACGGTTGCAGTGTTTTCACACTACGTGCGCAGTTGTACCTATATTGTCGCCATTCTCTACCTCTGCTAGGAACACGATATATTCCGTCGTTCAAACGATATCAGCATAACTGCTTCAGTGGAATTGCAAGACGTCTATTTTAATTCGCGGATAAATGTGCTCGTTTAAAAGTTTTCAGATTTACCTTTGACATAATTGCCACTAGGGTATTAACAGTCAACTGTAGGAGAGTGATACTCCCTCTCTCATCTCCCTACCCTTGTCCTCGCGTTGCTTTTACTTGTTCGTGCCTTGACACCTCCTCCAAAATATGTCGTTGTACCCCCGTGTTTATTGCGTGGCAGAAAGGCTCGATAATGGAGCGTTGGTCTCTTTCAATACCGCCTTACGTTTTGTAGGAAAACTAGCATGCGCCAACATTCAGAATATCCAGAATATTGCGAGCCCTGATATACGCCTACAAGCCGAGCGCCTACTATGCAAAACGTCGAGACAGGGCGCCGTGTCACTGCTCGTCTGCATGAATAGAGATAAGTTTTAATCGCGAGATATATCACATAGACAGAGCGTTTCATCATGAATATCTTATCGCAGTATGAAACTTATGTACTTCTCAGAAGGAAATGCGCATGCGGAGACGTGCGCGTCGTGTCATGCAATTCTGCTAGGAACCTAGACGCGACGCAAGTGGGTGGGGCAGGGGGGTGTTGTTTGGAAGTGGGTGTGGCCAGGTAGGGGGTGCGTGGTTGTTAATTGTTGTGAGCAAGTGTCGTGTTGGCATGGGTGATATATATGATGACGTCCATTAAAGCTCACTGAGGGAGCCTTTGTAGACCCTTTGTCATTGTGTTGCCGCTTGGAAAGTGTGTCACTTGATTGGTTATGGCGACAAAAAAAGGGGAAGCCTTGCAGGCAGACACAGAACTTATCCACAATGCCGCCATGGCCCCATCGAGTGTTCCACGCCACGGATGAATGCATCTACTCCATGTACGATGCATAAATTAATATGACAACAGTACAACAACTCATTTACATTATTGGCTGTCGATAATCGGCAAACTAACACTGATGCCTAGCTCTATATATATGCTGTCATATTTACGGTGGGTTATAATTGTTATTTTATTCGCATATGAATTAAACAAGCGACATACGAAAAAGAAGCGAACAGTTTCACCACTCAAATTTTGGGCCATCGATGGTTGCTGCCTTGTCGGACAAATGCAGATAATGTTATCGCATGGCTGCGTGTTATCATGTAAAGGTAGGGTGCTATCTAGGCAGACTGGCACCTCGTGTGTCTGGTGCAGACGTGCACACACCTTGGTCCAGATAATAGAAGAGCCGTCGTCTGGATGTTACCCATAAAACGTGACTGGGTTAAGAGCTGCTCAATCACTGTGAGCTTCTCGTAACAGCGTTATTTGGCTAATCTGATTCTCCAGACAGTAGCACGTTGCATAAGACTGACTATGTGCACACTGTCCTTTGGACTTCATTTACCATATGTCTACTGCCAGGCGGAAGTCATTGTATCGCTGAGGAGAATAAACCTGTATCAATCAACATTCTACAAAGAATTGCTGCAGAAGAGGTAACGTGAATTTGCGTCAACTTATAGGCCCCTTATATTTTGTTTCATGTTATTTGAGCAGACAAAATTCCTGCTTGCAACGGCGGCACATGCTTGGTTTTCGAATTGCATGGCTTGCTAAGTAATGAGATGCCTTGAAGTTGTATGTGAGATTTGTCATTACAGATTTTCTTATATTGTATATCAGTGGTTATATGTCTTCATAAAATTGTAACCTTGAGGCGCTATCTAACTGTGTTGTTTCGTATAACTCTATTGTTTACAGACGCGTGATAACCATAATTGGTCTTCTTGTTGATCGTTCTTACCTACAAGGTCTAATACACATGTCAGCCTTCACATGGCCTTGGTTAACGCGTTGCTAACACGCCTGGCAGGGTGCTTGGTATTGGCTCACGATCACAATCGATGCACCGTCTTTATAGGGACGGGATTCATATATATATTTAACTAAGTGTAGTCTTTTTTATTCACCGTTGTGCTGTATAACATTGAAACTCAACAGTTGTCTTAATATTCACGGGATTATAATATAAGCATATGTCAATAACTGAATGAACAGGTATTCATGCTAACATTTAGCGTGCCACCTATTCACCCATTAGAGCTAACAATCTGCGCAGCTCAGAACAGGTGATCACCTTGATCGCCACAAGGAGCTTGACCCCAACATGAAGTCATGTCGCTTTTATATAGTACAGTCGCATATTGTAGTATTATAACCTGTGTTGGTTGCCTCTAAGCTTGGTGAGTGAGCATTAGCAGCACTCACCTTCTCCTGCAGAAATACTGCAGGATAAATCTTCAAAGATGTTTGGATAAGGAAGCACGATAACAACTTCTGTGGTTATTGGCACTGTTCTATAGATCGCTAGATTTCCGTCAGGACTGATCACCTGAGCATGAACATACACTGCCTTAACATTAATATCGAGCTCAACTAAGTTGGTGTATTTGTACAAACTCAGCTTAGCCTTTTACGCTCACAGTACAAACCCTGCTTGGACACGCCCGATCAGCAGAGATATTTGGATAAAATATCATTGCACATAGCTATCGCCAAATATAACTTTGCACCATCATCTTTGACTTAAATGACGACTGCGCCGTTTCCCAATGCTCGGGTTAGTCGTATTACTGTTTTGTACTTTCCACGCCACACATTTTTATTGTAGCCACTTGATCGAACAGACACGACGCTTTGCCCTCATTTAGACCAATTTCACATTTTTGCCACCAGCTGTGTCCATGTTGTGTTGCCACATCCAATGCGTTACGTCTGACATGTGTGTCATATTTAATTCGTACTTGACGTTAATGTTTTATTTCTCTTTGCTGTAGAATAAGACATCGATTGTGGCTTGTACTATGAGGATCAGAAGGCGCAGATAATGAAACTTTATAAGAATTGTTTCATAAAAGTCGTAAATGACGACGTTGAGATAGCAAATTTGTGTGGCCTGGTAACTATTGAGGCTGCCGTAGCTGCATAAAGCATTCAATCAAATGATTGGCTCACAGACTATTGTAAATGCCCACAATACAATTTGTCACGCACACTTAGTGATTGAGTCACAGTTTGTTAACAAAAGTGTCTACATCAAGCAAGGACACGCTGTCATGGGAAACACAAAAGCAGGATGTACTGCCTCGTCTGCAGACATAGTCACGACAAGAAAGTAATGTTTTGGTCACAGCAGATGGTGAAAGGTATCAGGCAATTGGCTTGTCAAAAGCAGGTGACGGGCGGTGCTTGCTCCACGGTGTGATGGTGAGTAGGTGACGTTGGTGTAGGCTACAGCGCAGGCTTGTCCTTATCAATAGACACCTGTACACGTGCGTTGTTTTCCGAAACGCGCTCCCCACGAGCGGATCCCTTCTTCTTCAGTAATTGTCAGATGAGCGTGTCCCGTGTACAATGCGATTGTCGACGAAGATTTAATAGCTGCCATTTTGGGAGGTTTTGTGAGGATTCAACGTGGCGCAGTACTGCTCCTTACAAAAAACACGCTTCAATGTGGCCCAGAACTTCTCGCTAGACCAGCAGAAGACAATAAAACTGATCGATGATTTCAACGCAATCAAAAATACTGCTATCTCAATGAACAGTTCCAGCCCGCTGGTGATCACACGAATGCCCAAACTCAGCATGGCCATGTATACGATATATGGAGCTTGGCATATGAAGAACTCGATGATGATGCTCATCAACATGACGGTAATCTGGAATTCCTCCTTCTGGGCAGCTCCGGTAGTGTTACAGAATTGATTACTGATCATGTTATGCTGCAGATAGCGTGTAGACTTACGCACCTCTCGGATGAGGCATCCATTGAGCACAAGCAGTAGGCAGAAGGGTACAATAGACATGATGACGCAATTGACCATCCAGGAATAGACGACCTTGTATCCGGTACCGTAAGAAAAGCTAGCCCTCATTTGAAAGGTAACAGTGGTGTTGGTGATACTGTCAAACACTGTGACGAACTGCACGGCACAATATATATATCTGTTGATGATATGGGCGGCAGGGTGCGCTGCCCGAGACAGTTCGTTATGGTAAGGATAGTCCCATGTTATATTATTATGCTGGCCAGGAGGTACTGTTCGCGTCTGCCATTGTGCCATTCTGCCTATGGTTCCATCAAACTCACAGCAAATACCCAGCCTAAAGAACCTTCGTTGCGGGAATCTGCGCCTTCTGATCCTCTTAGTACAAGCCTCAATCGATGTCTGATTTTACAGCAAAGCGAAATAAAACATTAACGTCACGTACGAATTAAATATGAAACACATGTCAGACGTAACGCATTGGATGTGGCAACACAGCATGGGCACATCTGGTAGCAAAAACGTGTCATGGGTCTAGATGAGGGCAAAGGGTCGTGTCTGTTCGATCAAGTGACAACAATAAAGATGTGTGGCATGGAACGTACAGAACAGTTATATGACTAAACTTAGCGCAGTCGCCATTTTAATCAAAGATGGTGGTTGGTGCAAAGTCATACTTAACGATAGTTATGCGCAATGATATTTTATCCAAATATCTCTGATGACCGGTCGTGTCCAAGCAGGGTTTGTACTGTGTGAGTGCAATTTGAAAACAATGCACGTGCCGCCGTTGCATGCACGAATTTTGTGTGCTCAAATAACATGAAATGAAATACAAGGGACTTTAACTTGACGCAAATACACGTAACCACCTCTGCAGCATTTCTTTGGAGGAATGTTGATTGGTACAGGTTGAGTCTCCTCAGTGATACAATTTCTTCCGCCTCGCAGTAGACATATGGCAAAATGAAGTCCAAAGGACAGTGTACACATAGTCTGCCTTATGCAACGCGATATAGTCTGGAATATCAGAGTAGCCCATCAGACAGTTATTATGTCACTGCATATTACAGATGAAGCAGCGCAGTGAGCAATAACGCTGTTACGAGAAGCTCACAGTGATTGAGCAGCACTTAACCCGGTCACGATTTATGAGTAACATCCAGATGACGGCTCTTCTATTATCTGGACCAAGGTGTGTGCACGTCTGTACCAGACACACCAGGTGCCTAGATAGCACCCTACCTTTACATGGTAACACGTGGCCAGCGTTAACATTGTCTGCATTTGTATTATACATCACTGTTGTATTTTCGACAAGGCAGCAACAATCGATGGCCCGAAATGTGAGTGGTGAAACTGTTCAGTTCGTTGGCGTATGTCCCTTGTTTAATTAATAAGCGAATAAAATTACAATTATAACCCACCATAGCCATGACAGCATATATATTGAGCTAGGCATCAGTGTTTGTTTGTCGAACATCGACAGCCAATAATGTAAATGAGTTGTTTTATTGTTGTCATATTAATTTATGCATCGTACATGGAGTAGATGCATCCATCCGTGGCACCGAACACTCGATGGGGCCATAGTGGCATTGTGGATAAGTTCTGTGTCTGCCTGCAAGGCTTCCCCTTTTATTTTCTCCATAATCAATCAAGTGACAAACTGTTCAAGCGCCAACGCAATTACAAAGGGTCTACAAAACTCCCTCAGTGACCTTTCATGGACTAATGACTTACCTAATTCTCCTATAAATAAGCTATCAGTGACAAATAACGTGACAAAATATAAATTATAAATGAGGTAAGAATCAAGTGGCAGTCGACTAAATCGAAACGTTGAAACACAGTAGCTAGCAGTAAATAATTGTTTTGCGAACCGTTTTCAAAATGCACACAAAGACTTCAAAATCTCTAGACAGTATGATAGCTGACCCAAACATTGGTGTTCAAACAAGGGAACAATGTGATCGATTAACTGCATACTAGCTTGCTGGAAGACAGTCTTTTGACAACAACTGGTCATTGATCAGGTGCATTCGTGTGGTGGCATAAGTAGTTTAACTCTACACACAGTACAAATAGAAGTGCGTTAAACTGCCGCAAGGGAGAGATCTAACACTCGATACGGTACGTGATCTTGGCCGGCTAACTGGTCGACATCGACTAGTCCGGATTTGTTGATCCTGGGAATATTGACTTGGGATGTTAAGCAGTACGAAGGTTTCCAATCATTAGATTGTAGACTTCACAGTGGATTCAACTACGACCTGTTGACAGGGGGACTTTACTGACAAACGGGAAAAAACAGCAAAGGGACGCGTGGGGGAATATCTTACTTGAAGATGGAGTTTGTGTGTTTACCACATTCAACGACCTGACTTGATCCGTGGATTTTACGCGGCGATTAGCCAACAATTGTAATACGGTTTTAGCTTAGTTGTGACGACGGCTCGCTGTTGATAACGAATATATTTATCCGTGATATTTACATCGTGGCAGTTATGCGTTTGAATGACGGAATGTCTAGAGAATAGCGACCACACAGGTGTAACCATCCGCGTGGAGTGACAATACAGTACCCGTTAATCACCTCACAAGATGCATCCAGAAATTCAATATATACATCACCCCACCTTCAACACATGTGGCTGCAAGAGAAATCTCTATTCCCAATGCTGGTCATATCCAATAATTATTCTGGTATAGTGGTCAGTATAACTAGCAAGGAAGAGAGGGGCGGCATGGCAATATACATCGGCTAGATGGCAAGACAAACGGTATCAGCGACCAGCCAGTAATGCTTCTTGCAATGACACCAAACTTACTCAGCGATTCATTAGCATATGCGATATATCGAGGTGATATAAGCTTTGTGAGGTGAGTAGGATGAAGATGAGTGGATACGTGACCTATCCACTGTAGTTACGGAGCAAGGGAACTAACAGCATCAAGAATGAAGAAGACATGAATATGTCATGGCGAGGGGAAGTGGGTCAGGACTAGGAGGGCTATTTGACCGGACTAGACAAGTAGTGGTCACCTCAAATTGCAAATAACGCCCGCTTATGATGACAGGCAGCTCGGGTGTGATGTACGGTGTGATTTGTGGCTCGGGGTCCTTCGTTTGCGGGGCATAGGGAAATGGCGGGGAAATAGCTTGGACACAGGGTAAACGTCGGAGAAATGTCATTGAACGAGGAATATGGCGACCAGTGAATATAACAGGCTTTGGATGTTTACCCCACAGTCAACCGAGAACATGTCACTGCGCAATGGAAGACTTATCAGAAACAAACGGGTTATGTACTTGATGTGACAAGTTATGTGGAACGGAGAAGTTTGGTACGTGATGTGTTGTGGTGGAACCATGCACTAGAAATAGTATGGTGCAGGCCTGTCCGTAATGTGTTATGGTGAAACGTCGTAGTTTATCCATTACAATGTTGTATCCGGCTTCTCGTTTGAATTATAAGTGGCATTCACATTTAATAAAATCAGACACGATCTCATATAAATATTTTATTTTTCAAACAGCTGGCAATACTGACAATGCAAACATTCAAAGTAATGACAACGTGTGTAGCTGTATTATTAGGATTAATATACTAAGGAAAAGTACTGATATGCCAACACAATAGACCAATGACATTCGCTGACAAGGAATGAGGTGGCAAACACGGACTTCAATGGCAGCTGTCCATTCGCAATTATGGTTATTTGTTATCCCCCTAATTCAATGGTGTACAGACAGTATTGAGCGGGTGTTTACTATATCGCAAACTTAAATATATGAATGTTATCGTTGGCTAGGTGACCAATGATGGACACATCGTATTCAACTGATTACGGCATAGGTCTCGTGCCACATGATTATCGTCCGTGATCGGGAAAACGGCTCCAGGTTTCGGTCCACGACTGTTTACAAGATACGACACGATTCGTACACTGTAGCCACATCATCAGAACACATTTACCACGATATAACTCACTTCCAAGGGTCATCGCTTAGATCTCATTTATTATATAGCACTGCCAAAGTATAACAGGTTCGTTTCGTTGGACCAGCCCTCATCATCACAACGTTCTCAGTACTTTCTGAACAATGCCCCATTGAAACACACGGCGATTGTTAATTGCTTCCATTCTCAATTAACATCTCACCACAGCAATGACATCAAATATATCACAATATTATACAGCATAAGGCCCAGTTTGATTGCACATTCAAGTACATTATGAGCAGGCCAGATAGAACAACGGTTTTCATGTTAACGCCGATTAGATAAAAATATAATATACAAAGAGTTTACTAACCGGTAGCGTACTCCTCATGGCAGCCTCAACATAGATAAATGTTCCTTAGTGATTAACGCTGTACCATATTGAACATTTCGCAGACAATAAATATTCATAAAAAGAACACAAAGCATACTAAAACAGCAATGCAATCCACTATAGCAAGAAAACTTTGCCAAATAATCAATAAGGGAATACAAAACACCGAATAATTTCTTAGATGATAGAAACAATGACTTGGATGATAGATTTCCGTGCCAACAACTTAAGGGCCGAAATAAGATGAAAGGTATGTTTAGGGTTATGAGGTTTTAGTTGTCAATACATTGCCTCACAAAAGCATTGGTTCGATTGAGTCGTTAATGAAACCTTACATGAATTGCTTCAGTTAAGCTCATACAATGTAAGCTATGGTAGTGGTTCCAAAAGTGTGATACTAAATGTACGTTGAAAGGTTGCAAAGAGCTTCCATGTGATGATTGCTGACGACGTTGTGATAGCAAATGTGTGTGGCCTGGTAACTATTAAGGCTGCCGTAGCTGCATAAAGCATTCAATCAAATGATTGGATCACAGACTATTGTGAATGCCCACAATACAAGTTTGTCACGCACACTTAGTGATTGAGGCACAGTTTGTTAACAAAAGTGTCTACATCAAGCAAGGACACGCTGTCATGGGACACATAAAAGCAAGATGTAATGCCTCGTCAGCAGACATAGTCACGACATGAGTAATGTTTTGGTCACAGCAGATGGTGAAAGGTATCAGGCAATTGACTTGTCAAAAGCAGGTGACGGGCGGTGCTTGCTCCACGGTGTGATGATGGCTGGGTGACGTTGGCGTAGGCTTCAGCACAGGCTTATCCTTATCAACAGACTCCTGTACAGGTGCGTTGTTTTCCGAAACGCGTTTTCCACGAGCGGATCCCTTCTTCTTCAGTAATTGTCAGATGAGCGTGTCCCGTGTACAATGCGATTGTCGACGAAGATTGTAATAGCTGCCATTTTGGGAGGTTTTGTGAGGATTCAACGTGGCGCAGTACTGCTCCTTACAAAAAACACGCATCAATGTGGCCCAGAACTTCTCGCTAAACCAGCAGTAGACAATAAAATTGATCGATGATTTCAACGCAATCAAAAATACGGCTATCTCAATGAACAGTTCCAGCCCGCTGGTGATCACACGAATGCCCAAACTCAGCATGGCCATGTATACGACATAAGGAGCTTGGCAGATGAAGAACACAATGATTATGCTCATCAACATGACGGTAATCTGGAATTCCTCCTTCTGGGCAGCTCCGGTAGTGTTACCAGATTGATTACTGATCATGTTACGCTGCAGATAGCGTGTAGACTTACGCACCTCTCGGATGAGGCATCCATTGAGCACAAGCAAGAGGCAGAAGGGTACAATAGACATGATGACGCCATTGACCATCCAGGGATAGACGACCTTGTATCCGGTACCGTGAGAAAAGCTAGCCCTCATTTGAAAGGTAACAGCTGTGTTGGTGATACTGTCAAATGCTGTGACGAACTGCATTGCACAAAAGCTGGGTATTCGCACGATGAAGGAAATGATGAAGATCATGACGATGATGATGCGGGCTTTCTTAACCTTACATAGTTTGCAGTCGAGGAATGGTCGGCAAATGGCGATGTAGCGTTCCACAGCCAACATTACAGTTAGCCATATCGAGGCCATCAAGACAATCTGCATGAAAATACCGGCAATGTGGGCATAGTACATGGTATAATTATATGTGGCTTGTCCTTTTAAGTTTTGTTCAATGCATTTGATTGAGAGCAGAACCAGAAAGAGGAGGCCTGCTGATGCTAGTGATATAAGATAACAGTTGGTGGAGGTGCACATGTTCTTGAGAGTGAGTACTATTACAGTTAGGATAATTCCAAGGATTCCAAAAACGCAAACGATGGGTACGATATATCTGTTGATGATATGGGCGGCAGGGTTCGTTATGGTAAGGGTAGTACCATGTCATATTGTGAGGAGAGTTAGTTAGTGCTGGCCAGGAGGTACTGTTCGCATCCGCCATTGTGATTCTGCGTATGGTTCTACCAAACTCACAGCAAATGCCCAGCCAGAAGAACCTTTGTTGCGGGAATCTGAGCCTTCTGACCCTCTTAGTACAAGCCACAATCGATGTCTGATTCTACAGCAAAGAGAAATATATCATTAACGTCAAGTACGATTAAATATGACACACATGTCAGACGTAACGCATTGGCTGTGGCAACACAACATGGGCACATCTGGTAGCAAAAACGTGTCATTGGTCTAAATGAGGGCAATAGGTCGTGTCTGTTCGATCAAGTGGCTACAATAAAGATGTGTGGCGTGGAAAGTACAAAACAGTAATACGACTAAACCGAGCATTGAAAAGGCGCAGTCGCCATTTAGTCGATAGTTATACGCAATGATATTTTATCCAAATATCTCTGCTGACCGGGCATGTTCAAGCAGGGTTTGTACTGTGTGAGTGTAAAAGGCTAAGCTGATTTTGTACAAATACACTTGACGGAAATCTAGAGATCTATAGAACAGTGCCAATACCCGCAGAAGTTTTTATTGTGCTTCCTTATCCAAACATCGTTGAAGATTTATCCTGCAGTATTTCTGCAGGAGAAGGTGAATGCTGCCAATGCTCACTCACCAAGATCAGAGGCAACCAACACAGGTAATATTACTACGATATGCGACTGTACTATATAAAAGCGACATGACTTCATGCTCCTTGTGGCGATCAAGGTGATCACCTGTTCCGAGCTGCGCAAATTGTTAGCTCTAATGGGTGAATAGATGGCACGCTAAATGTTAGCATAAATATCTGTTCATTCAGTTATTGACATATCCTTATATTGTAATACCCTGAATATTAAGACAACAGTTGAGTTTCAATGTTATAAAGCACCACGGTGATATAAAAAAGACTACACTTAATTAAATATAAATATGAATCCCGTCACTATAAAGACGGTGCCTCGTTTGCGAAAGTGAGCCAATACCAAGCACCCTGCCAGGCGTGTTAGCAACGCGTTAACCAAGGCCATGTGAAGGCTGACATGTGTATTAGACCTTGTAGGTAAGAACGATCAACAAGAAGACCAATTATGGTTATCACGCGTCTGTAAACAATACAGTAATACGAAACAATACAGTTAGATAGCGCCTCAAGGTTACAATTTTATGAAGACATATAACCACTGATATACAATATAAGAAAATCTGCAATGACAAATCTCACATACAACTTCAAGGCATCTCATTACTTAGCTAGCCATGCAATTTGAAAACCATGCACGTGCCGCAGTTGCAAGCACGAATTTTGTCTGCTTAAATAACATGAAATGAAATATAAGGGGCCTTTAAGTTGACGCAAATACACGTTACCTACACTGCAGCAATTCTTTGGAGGAATGTTGATTGGTACAGGTTGAGTCTCCTCCTTGATACAATTTCTTCCGCCTCGCAGTAGACATATGGTATAATGAAGTCCAAAGGACAGTGTACACATAGTCTGCCTTATGATACAGTCTGGAATATCAGAGTAGCCCATCAGACAGTTATTATGTCACTGCATATTACAGATGAAGCAGCGCAGTGTGCAATAACGCTGTTACGAGAAGCTCACAGTGATTGAGCAGCACTTAACCCGGTCAGGATTTATGGGTAACATCCAGACGACGGCTCTTCTATTATATGGACCAAGGTGTGTGCACGTCTGTACCAGACACACCAGGTGCCAGTCTGCCTAGATAGCACCCTACCTTTACATGGTAACACGTGGCCAGCGTTAACATTGTCCTGCATTTGTATTATACATCAATGTTGTATTTCCGACAAGGCAGCAACAATCGATGGCCCGAAATGTGAGTGGTGAAACTGTTCGGTTCGTTGTCGTATTTCCCTTATTTAATTCATAAGCGAATAAAATTACAATTATAACCCACCATAGCCATGACAGCATATATATTGAGCTAGGCATCAGTGTTAGTTTGTCGAACATCGACAGCCAATAATGTAAATGAGTTGTTTTATTGTTGTCATATTAATTCATGCATCGTACATGGAGTCGATGCATCCATCCGTGGTACCGAACACTCGATGGGGCCCTGATGGCATTGTGGATAAGTTCAGTGTCTGCCTGCAAGGCTTCACCTTCTATTTTCGCCATAACCAATCAAGTGACACACTGTTCAAGCGCCAACGCAATGACAAAGGGTCTACAAAGGCTCCCTCAGTCAGCTTTAACGGACTAATAAATGACCTATAAATAAGCTATCAGTGACAAATAACGTGACAAAATATAGATTATAAATGAGGTAACAATCTAGTGGCAGGCGACAAAATCGAAAAATTGACATACAGTAGCTTGCATTAAATAATTGCTTCCCAGTTTTGCGAACCGTTATCAAAATTAACACACAATTACCGCGAAATCTCGAGAGAGTATGCTAGCTGACCAGAGGATAGGTTTTCAATAAAGGAAACAATGAGATTAATTAACTGTATACTGGCAGAGTGTCATTTTGTAGCTTGATAGAAAACAGTCTTTTGATCGACAAGTGGTCATTGGAAAGGTGCATTCATGTGGTTTTAGTAAGTCGATTAACTTGAGGCCCAGAAGTTTGTCAAACTGCAGCAAGAAAACGATCTAACATCGATACGGTACGTGATCTAGACCGGCTAACTTGTCGACATCGACTAGTCCGGATTTGTTGATCCTGGGAATATTGACTTGGGATGTTAAGCAGTACGAAGGTTTCCAATCATTAGATTGTAGACTTCACAGTGGATTCAACTACGAACTCTTGACAGGGAGACTTTAATAACAAACGAGAAATAGCAAGAGGACGCATGGGGGAATATCAGGAAAGCGGATAAGAGCTGACGTGCTCATCGTGAGAGGCAATTTACATCAAAGCACAGCATGGATTGTTTCGTAACTTCTCTAATCATCTATGTGTCCTGTTGGTGAACATGTTGTTAGACTTCTCACCCACACGTTTGTTTTCTGTCAGGGACAAACTCTATTCAACAACAGCAACGTCTTGGACGCCCGACGAGAACTCTCTGCAAGCCCACATGGTTTCTTCGCTTATACCCCAGCATCGTGGCCCAGAGATCACATGACTTAATAGTCGGTGGGGGTACTGCGCAACACAATTATTGAAATGACCAGCATTATTAATAGGTACTTTGCTGGGGCCACATGTATTGGAGGCGGGGGGATATTTATACTATACTTATGGATGCATCTTATGAGGGCAACCACGGTTGCAGTGTTTTCACACTACGTGCGCAGTTGTACCTATATTGTCGCCATTCTCTACCTCTGCTAGGAACACGATATATTCCGTCGTTCAAACGATATCAGCATAACTGCTTCAGTGGAATTGCGAGACGTCTATTTTAATTCGCGGATAAATGTGCTCGTTTAAAAGTTTTCTGATTTACCTTTGACATAATTGCCACTAGGGTATTAAAAGTCAACTGTAGGAGAGTGATACTCCCTCTCTCATCTCCCTACCCTTGTCCTCGCGTTGCTTTTACTTGTTCGTGCCTTGACACCTCCTCCAAAATATGTCGTTGTACCCCGTGTTTATTGCATGGCAGAAAGGCTCGATAATGGAGCGTTGCTCTCTTTCAATACCGCCTTACGTTTTGTAGGAAAACTAGCATGCGCCAACATTCAGAATATCCAGAATATTGCGAGCCCTGATATACGCCTACAAGCCGAGCGCCTACTATGCAAAACGTCGAGACAGGGCGCCGTGTCACTGCTCGTCTGCATGAATAGAGATAAGTTTTAATCGCGAGATATATCACAGAGACAGAGCGTTTCATCATGAATATCTTATCACAGCATGAAACTTATGTACTTCTCAGAAGGAAATGCGCATGCGGAGACGTGCGCGTCGTGTCATGCAATTCTGCTAGGAACCTAGACGCGACGCAAGTGGGTGGGGCAAGGGGGTGTTGTTTGGAAGTGGGTGTGGCCAGGTAGGGGGTGCGTGGTTGTTAATTGTTGTGAGCAAGTGTCGTGTTGGCATGGGTGATATATATGATGACGTCCATTAAAGCTCACTGAGGGAGCCTTTGTAGACCCTTTGTCATTGTGTTGCCGCTTGGAAAGTGTGTCACTTGATCGGTTATGGCAACAAAAAAAGGGGAAGCCTTGCAGGCAGACACAGAACTTATCCACAATGCCCCCATGGCCCCATCGAGTGTTCCACGCCACGGATGAATGCATCTACTCCATGTACGATGCATAAATTAATATGACAACAGTACAACAACTCATTTACATTATTGGCTGTCGATAATCGGCAAACTAACACTGATGCCTAGCTCTATATATATGCTGTCATATTTACGGTGGGTTATAATTGTTATTTTATTCGCATATGAATTAAACAAGCGACATACGAAAAAGAAGCGAACAGTTTCACCACTCAAATTTTGGGCCATCGATGGTTGCTGCCTTGTCGGACAAATGCAGATAATGTTATCGCATGGCTGCGTGTTACCATGTAAAGGTAGGGTGCTATCTAGGCAGACTGGCACCTCGTGTGTCTGGTGCAGACGTGCACACACCTTGGTCCAGATAATAGAAGAGCCGTCGTCTGGATGTTACCCATAAAACGTGACTGGGTTAAGCGCTGCTCAATCACTGTGAGCTTCTCGTAACAGCGTTATTTGGCTAATCTGATTCTCCAGACAGTAGCACGTTGCATAAGACTGACTATGTGCACACTGTCCTTTGGACTTCATTTACCATATGTCTACTGCCAGTGTAGTCTTTTTTATTCACCGTTGTGCTGTATAACATTGAAACTCAACAGTTGTCTTAATATTCACGGGATTATAATATAAGGATATGTCAATAACTGAATGAACAGGTATTCATGCTAACATTTAGCGTGCCACCTATTCACCCATTAGAGCTAAAAATCTGCGCAGCTCAGAACAGGTGATCACCTTGATCGCCACAAGGAGCTTGACCCTAACATGAAGTCATGTCGCTTTTATATAGTACAGTCGCATATTGTAGTATTATAACCTGTGTTGGTTGCCTCTAAGCTTGGTGAGTGAGCATTAGCAGCACTCACCTTCTCCTGCAGAAATACTGCAGGATAAATCTTCAAAGATGTTTGGATAAGGAAGCACGATAACAACTTCTGTGGTTATTGGCACTGTTCTACAGATCTCTAGATTTCCGTCAGGACTGATCACCTGAGCATGAACATACACTGCCTTAACATTAATATCGAGCTCAACTAAGTTGGTGTATTTGTACAAACTCAGCTTAGCCTTTTACGCTCACACAGTACAAACCCTGCTTGGACACGCCCGATCAGCAGAGATATTTGGATAAAATATCATTGCACATAGCTATCGCCAAATATAACTTTGCACCATCATCTTTGACTTAAATGACGACTGCGCCGTTTCCCAATGCTCGGGTTAGTCGTATTACTGTTTTGTACTTTCCACGCCACACATTAACGTCAAGTACGAATTAAATATGACACACATGTCAGACGTAACGCATTGGATGTGGCAACACAGCATGGGCACATCTGGTAGCAAAAACGTGTCATGGGTCTAGATGAGGGCAAAGGGTCGTGTCTGTTCGATCAAGTGACAACAATAAAGATGTGTGGCATGGAACGTACAGAACAGTTATATGACTAAACTTAGCGCAGTCGCCATTTTAATCAAAGATGGTGGTTGGTGCAAAGTCATACTTAACGATAGTTATGCGCAATGATATTTTATCCAAATATCTCTGATGACCGGTCGTGTCCAAGCAGGGTTTGTACTGTGTGAGTGCAATTTGAAAACAATGCACGTGCCGCCGTTGCATGCACGAATTTTGTGTGCTCAAATAACATGAAATGAAATACAAGGGACTTTAACTTGACGCAAATACACGTAACCACCTCTGCAGCATTTCTTTGGAGGAATGTTGATTGGTACAGGTTGAGTCTCCTCAGTGATACAATTTCTTCCGCCTCGCAGTAGACATATGGCAAAATGAAGTCCAAAGGACAGTGTGCACATAGTCTGCCTTATGCAACGCGATATAGTCTGGAATATCAGAGTAGCCCATCAGACAGTTATTATGTCACTGCATATTACAGATGAAGCAGCGCAGTGAGCAATAACGCTGTTACGAGAAGCTCACAGTGATTGAGCAGCACTTAACCCGGTCACGATTTATGAGTAACATCCAGATGACGGCTCTTCTATTATCTGGACCAAGGTGTGTGCACGTCTGTACCAGACACACCAGGTGCCTAGATAGCACCCTACCTTTACATGGTAACACGTGGCCAGCGTTAACATTGTCTGCATTTGTATTATACATCACTGTTGTATTTTCGACAAGGCAGCAACAATCGATGGCCCGAAATGTGAGTGGTGAAACTGTTCAGTTCGTTGGCGTATGTCCCTTGTTTAATTAATAAGCGAATAAAATTACAATTATAACCCACCATAGCCATGACAGCATATATATTCAGCTAGGCATCAGTGTTTGTTTGTCGAACATCGACAGCCAATAATGTAAATGAGTTGTTTTATTGTTGTCATATTAATTTATGCATCGTACATGGAGTAGATGCATCCATCCGTGGCACCGAACACTCGATGGGGCCATAGTGGCATTGTGGATAAGTTCTGTGTCTGCCTGCAAGGCTTCCCCTTTTATTTTCTCCATAATCAATCAAGTGACAAACTGTTCAAGCGCCAACGCAATTACAAAGGGTCTACAAAACTCCCTCAGTGACCTTTCATGGACTAATGACTTACCTAATTCTCCTATAAATAAGCTATCAGTGACAAATAACGTGACAAAATATAAATTATAAATGAGGTAAGAATCAAGTGGCAGTCGACTAAATCGAAACGTTGAAACACAGTAGCTAGCAGTAAATAATTGTTTTGCGAACCGTTTTCAAAATGCACATAAAGACTTCAAAATCTCTAGACAGTATGATAGCTGACCCAAACATTGGTGTTCAAACAAGGGAACAATGTGATCGATTAACTGCATACTAGCTTGCTGGAAGACAGTCTTTTGACAACAACTGGTCATTGATCAGGTGCATTCGTGTGGTGGCATAAGTAGTTTAACTCTACACACAGTACAAATAGAAGTGCGTTAAACTGCCGCAAGGGAGAGATCTAACACTCGATACGGTACGTGATCTTGGCCGGCTAACTGGTCGACATCGACTAGTCCGGATTTGTTGATCCTGGGAATATTGACTTGGGATGTTAAGCAGTACGAAGGTTTCCAATCATTAGATTGTAGACTTCACAGTGGATTCAACTACGACCTGTTGACAGGGGGACTTTACTGACAAACGGGAAAAAACAGCAAAGGGACGCGTGGGGGAATATCTTACTTGAAGATGGAGTTTGTGTTTACCACATTCAACGACCTGACTTGATCCGTGGATTTTACGCGGCGATTAGCCAACAATTGTAATACGGTTTTAGCTTAGTTGTGACGACGGCTCGCTGTTGATAACGAATATATTTATCCGTGATATTTACATCGTGGCAGTTATGCGTTTGAATGACGGAATGTCTAGAGAATAGCGACCACACAGGTGTAACCATCCGCGTGGAGTGACAATACAGTACCCGTTAATCACCTCACAAGATGCATCCAGAAATTCAATATATACATCACCCCACCTTCAACACATGTGGCTGCAAGAGAAATCTATTCCCAATGCTGGTCATATCCAATAATTATTCTGGTATAGTGGTCAGTATAACTAGCAAGGAAGAGAGGGGCGGCATGGCAATATACATCGGCTAGATGGCAAGACAAACGGTATCAGCGACCAGCCAGTAATGCTTCTTGCAATGACACCAAACTTACTCAGCGATTCATTAGCATATGCGATATATCGAGGTGATATAAGCTTTGTGAGGTGAGTAGGATGAAGATGAGTGGATACGTGACCTATCCACTGTAGTTACGGAGCAAGGGAACTAACAGCATCAAGAATGAAGAAGACATGAATATGTCATGGCGAGGGGAAGTGGGTCAGGACTAGGAGGGCTATTTGACCGGACTAGACAAGTAGTGGTCACCTCAAATTGCAAATAACGCCCGCTTATGATGACAGGCAGCTCGGTTTGATGTACGGTGTGATTTGTGGCTCGGGGACCTTCGTTTGCGGGGCATAGGGAAATGGCGGGGAAATAGCTTGGACACAGGATAAACGTCGGAGAAATGTCATTGAACGAGGAATATGGCGACCAGTGAATATAACAGGCTTTGGATGTTTACCCCACAGTCAACCGAGAACATGTCACTGCGCAATGGAAGACTTATCAGAAACAAACGGGTTATGTACTTGATGTGACAAGTTATGTGGAACGGAGAAGTTTGGTACGTGATGTGTTGTGGTGGAACCATGCACTAGAAATAGTATGGTGCAGGCCTGTCCGTAATGTGTTATGGTGAAACGTCGTAGTTTATCCATTACAATGTTGTATCCGGCTTCTCGTTTGAATTATAAGTGGCATTCACATTTAATAAAATCAGACACGATCTCATATAAATATTTTATTTTTCAAACAGCTGGCAATACTGACAATGCAAACATTCAAAGTAATGACAACGTGTAGCTGTATTATTAGGATTAATATACTAAGGAAAAGTACTGATATGCCAACACAATAGACCAATGACATTCGCTGACAAGGAATGAGGTGGCAAACACGGCCTTCAATGGCAGCTGCCCATTCGCAATTATGGTTATTTGTTATCCTCCTACTTCAATGGTGTACAGACAGTATTGAGCGAGTGTTTACTATATCCCAAACTTAAAATATATGAATGTTATCGTTGGCTAGGTGACCAATGATGGACACATCGTATTCACCTGATTACGGCATAGGTCTCGTGCCACGTGATTATCGTCCGTGATCGGGAAAACGGCTCCAGGTTTCGGTCCACGACTGTTTACAAGATACGACACGATTCGTACACTGTAGCCACATCATCAGAACACATTTACCACGATATAACTCACTTCCAAGGGTCATCGCTTAGATCTCATTTATTATATAGCACTGCCAAAGTATAACAGGTTCTTTTCGTTGGACCAGCCCTCATCATCACAACGTTCTCAGTACTTTCTGAACAATGCCCCATTGAAACACACGGCGATTGTTAATTGCTTCCATTCTCAATTAACATCTCACCACAGCAATGACATCAAATATATCACAATATTATACAGCATAAGGCCCAGTTTGATTGCACATTCAAGTACATTATGAGCAGGCCAGATAGAACAACGGTTTTCATGTTTAACGCCGATTAGATAAAAATATAATATACAAAGAGTTTACTAACCGGTAGCGTACTCCTCATGGCAGCCTCAACATAGATAAATGTTCCTTAGTGATTAACGCTGTACCATATTGAACATTTCGCAGACAATAAATATTCATAAAAAGAACACAAAGCATACTAAAACAGCAATGCAATCCACTATAGCAAGAAAACTTTGCCAAATAATCAATAAGGGAATACAAAACACCGAATAATTTCTTAGATGATAGAAACAATGACTTGGATGATAGATTTCCGTGCCAACAACCTAAGGGCCGAAATAAGATGAAAGGTATGTTTAGGGTTATGAGGTCTTAGTTGTCAATACATTGCCTCACCATAGCATTGGTTCGATTGAGTCGTTAATGAAACCTTACATGAATTGCTTCAGAAAAGCTCATACAATGTAAGCTATGGTAGTGGTTCCAAAAATTTGATGCTAAATGTACGTTGAAAGGTTGCAAAAAGCTTCCATGTGATGATTGCTGACGACGTTGTGATAGCAAATGTGTGTGGCCTGGTAACTATTAAGGCTGCCGTAGCTGCATAAAGCATTCAATCAAATGATTGGATCACAGACTATTGTGAATGCCCACAATACTAGTTTGTCACGCACACTTAGTGATTGAGGCACAGTTTGTTAACAAAAGTGTCTACATCAAGCACGGACACGATGTCATGGGACACACAAAAGCAGGATGTAATGCCTCGTCTGCAGACATTGTCACAACATGAGTAATGTTTTGGTCACAGCAGATGGTGAAAGGTATCAGGCAATTGACTTGTCAAAAGCAGGTGACGGGCGGTGCTTGCTCCACGGTGTGATGATGGCTGGGTGACGTTGGCGTAGGCTTCAGCACAGGCTTATCCTTATCAAACAGACTCCTGTACAGGTGCGTTGTTTTTCCGAAACGCGTTTTCCACGAGCGGATCCCTTCTTCTTCAGTAATTGTCAGATGAGCGTGTCCCGTGTACAATGCGATTGTCCGCGAAGATTGTAATAGTTGCCATTTTGGGAGGTTTTGTGAGGATTCGACGTGGCGCAGTACTGCTCCTTACTAAAAACACGCTTCAATGTGGCCCAGAACTTCTCGCTAAACCAGCAGTAGACAATAAAATTGATCGATGATTTCAACGCAATCAATGAACAGTTCCAGCCCGCATGTGATCACACGAATGCCCAAACTCAGCATGGCCATGTATACGACATAAGGAGCTTGGCAGATGAAGAACACAATGATGATGCTCATCAACATGACGGTAATCTGGAATTCCTCCTTGTGGGCAGCCCCGGTCGTGTTACCAGATTGATTACTGATCATGTTACGCTGCAGATAGCGTGTAGACTTACGCACCTCTCGGATGAGGCATCCATTGAGCACAAGCAACAGGCAGAAGGGTACAATAGACATGATGACGCCATTGACCATCCAGGGATAGACGACCTTGTATCCGGTACCGTAAGAAAAGCTAGCCCTCATTTGAAAGGTAACAGTGGTGTTGGTGATACTGTCAAATGCTGTGACGAACTGCACTGCACAAAAGCTGGGTATTCGCACGATGAAGGAAATGATGAAGATCATGACAATCATGATGCGGGCTTTCTTAACCGTGCATAGTTTGTCGGCGAGGAATGGTCAGCAAATAGCGATGTAGCGTTCCACAGCCAACATTACAGTTAGCCATATCGAGGCCATCAAGAAAATCTGCATGAATATACTGGCAATGTGGGCATAGTACGTGGCATAATTATATGCGGCTTGTCCTGTTAAGTGGTGTTCAATGCATTTGATGGAGAGCAGAACCAGAAAGAGGAGGTCGGCTGATGCTAGTGAGATAAGATAACAGTTGGTGGATGTGCACATGCTCTTGCGAGTGAGTACTATTACAAGGATTCCAAAACAGCAAACGATGGGAACGATATATCTGTTGATGATATGGGCGGCAGGGTGCTGTAGTCCCATGTCATATTATCAGTAGTGTTAGTAAGTGCTGGCCAGGAGGTACTGTTCGCATCCGCCATTGTGATTCTGCGTATGGTTCCACCAAACTCACAGCAAATGCCCAGCCAGAAGAACCTTCGTTGCGGGAATCTGAGCCTTCTGACCCTCTTTGTACAAGCCACAATTATACAGCAAAGAGAAATAAATCATTAACGTCAAGTACGATTAAATATGACAGACGTAACGCATTGGATGTGGCAACACAACATGGGCACACCTGGTAGCAAAAACGTGTCATTGGTCTAAATGAGGGTAATAGGTCGTGTCTGTTCGATCAAGTGGCTGCAATAAAGATGTGTGGCGTGGAAAGTACAAAACAGTAATACGACTAAACCGAGCATTGAAAAGGCGCAGTCGCCATTTAGTCAAAGATGATGGTGAAAAGTTATATTTGGCGAGAGCCATGCGCAATGATATTTTATCGAAATATCTCTGCTGACCGGGCGTGTCCAAGAAGGGTTTGTACTGTGTGAGTGTAAAAGGCTAAGCTGAGTTTGTACAAATACACCAACTTAGTTGAGCTCGAGATTAATGTTTAGGCAGTGTTTGTTCATGCTTAGGTGATCAGTCCTGACGGAAATCTAGAGATCTATAGAACAGTGCCAATAACCACAGAAGTTGTTATTGTGCTTCCTTATCCAAACATCTTTGAAGATTTATCCTGCAGTATTTCTGCAGGAGAAAGCGAGTGCTGCTAATGCTCACTCACAAAGCTTAGAGGCAACCAACACAGGTAATAATACTACGATATGCGACTGTACTATATAAAAGTAACAGTAATATTTAGATGGCCCAAAATTTGAGTGGTGAAACTGTTCAGTTCTTTTTCGTATGTCACTTGTTTAATTCATAAGCGAATAAAATAACAATTATAACCCACGGTAAATATGACAGCATATATATTGAGCAAGGCATCAGTGTTAGTTTGCCGATTATCGACAGCCAATAATGTAAATGAGTTGTTGTACTGTTGTCATATTAATTTATGCATCGTACATGGAGTAGATGCATCCATCCGTGGCGTAGAACACTCGATGGGGCCATGGGGGCATTGTGGATAAGTTCTGTGTCTGCCTGCAAGGCTTCCCCTTTTTTGGCGCCATAACCAATCAAGTGACACACTTTCCAAGTGGCAACACAATGACCAAGGGTCTACAAAGGCTCCCTCAGTGAGCTTTAACGGACGTCATCATATATATCACCCATGCCAACCCGACACTTGCTCACAACAATTCATAACCACGCACCCCCTACCTGGCCACACCCACTTCCAAACAACACCCCCTTGCCCATCCCAATTGCGTCGCGTCTAGGTTTCTAGCAGAATTGCATGACACGACGCGCACGTCTCCGCATGCGCATTTCCTTCTGAGAAGTACATAAGTTTCATACTGCGATAAGATATTCATGATGAAACGCTCTGTCTATGTGATATATCTCGCGATTAAAACTTATCTCCATTCATGTAGACGAGCAGTGACACGGCGCCCTGTCTCGACGTTTTGCATAGTAGGCGCTCGGCTTGTAGGCGTATATCAGGGCTCGCAATATTCTGGATATTCTGAATGTTGGCGCATGCTAGTTTTCCTACAAAACGTAAGGCGGTATTGAAAGAGACCAACGCTCCATTATCGAGCCTTTCTGCCACGCAATAAACACGGGGGTACAACGACATATTTTGGAGGAGGTGTCAAGCCCGGGGGGGGGCACTTAATGGTATAGAGGTAGTACCCCGGGGGGGGGACACTTAATGGTATAGAGGTAGTACATATGTGCCGCGCGACGGGGTATGTTTTTTTGGCCTCTTGACTTGTACGACGGGTTTTTTGGTCTCATACTTGTACGACGGGGTATGTTTTTGAGCTTCAATCTGTACGAGGGGTTATACATTCGCATAATACCTTGTACGACGGGGTATGCTTTTGGCCATTTTGACCTTGTACGACGGGTACGGGTTTTCGAGGTCCCGCGGCACACCCCTATCCAGAATAAGGCCAAGTGCCCCCCCCCGGGGGTAGTACATATGTGCCGCGCGACGGGATATGTTTTTTCGGCCTCTTGACTTGTACGACGGGATTTTTGGCCTCATAATCGCATAATACCTTGTACGACAGGGTATGCTTTTGGCCATTTTGACCTTGTAGGACGGGTACGGGTTTTCGAGGTCCCGCGGCACACCCCTATACAGAATAAGGCTAAGTGCCCCCCCCCCACGGGGTGTCAAGGCACGAATAAGTAAAAGCAACGCGAGGACAAGGGTAGGGAGATGACAGAGGGAGTATCACTCTCCTACAGTTGACTTTGAATACCCTAGAAGCAATTATGTCAAAGGTAAATCTGAAAACTTTTAAACGAGCACATTTATCTGCGAATTAAAATAGACGCCTCGCAATTCCACTGAAGCAGTTATGCTGATATCTTTTGAACGACGGAATATATCGTGTTCCTAGCAGAGGTAGAGAATGGCGACAATATAGGTACAACTGCGCACGTAGTGTGAAAACACTGCAACCGTGGTTGCCCTCATAAGATGCATCCATAAGTATAGTATAAATATCCCCCCGCCTTCAGTACATGTGGCCCCAGCAAAGTACCTATTAATAATGCTGGTCATTTCAATAATTGTGTTGCGCAGTACCCCCACCGACTATTAAGTCATGTGATCTCTGGGCCACGATGCTGGGGTATAAGCGAAGAAACCATGTGTGCTTGCAGAGAATTCTCGTCGGGCGTCCAAGACGTTGCTGTTGTTGAATAGAGTTTGTCCCTGACAGAAAACAAACGTGTGGGTGGAAAGTCTAACAACATGTTCACCAACAGGACACATAGATGATTAGAGAAGTTACGAAACGATCCATGCTGTGCTGTGATGTAAATTGCCTCTCACGATGAGCACGTCAGCTCTTATCCGCTTTCCTGATATTCCCCCATGCGTCCGCTTGCTATTTCTCGTTTGACATTAAAGTCTCCCTGTCAAGAGTTCGTAGTTGAATCCACTGTGAAGTCTAGAATCTAATGATTGGAAACCTTCGTACTGCTTAACATCCCAAGTCAATATTCCCAGGATCAGAGGTAGTGTCCTAAGTGTAGTCTTTTTTATTTCGCTTTGCTGTAAAATCAGACATCGATTGAGGCTTGTACTGAGAGGATCAGAAGGCGCAGATTCCCACAACGAAGGTTCTTCTGGCTGGGTATTTGCTGTGAGTTTGGTGGAACCATAGGCAGAATCACAAAGGCGGACGCGAACAGTACCTCCTGGCCAGCACTAACTAACTCTACTAATAATATGACATGGGACTATCCTTACCATAAAGAACTGTCTCCGGTAGCGCACCCTGCCGCCCATATCATCGACAGATATAGATATTGTGCCGTGCAGTTCGTCACAGTGTTTGACAGTATCACCAACACCACTGTTCCCTTTCAAATGAGGGCAAGCTTTTCTTACGGCACCGGATACAAGGTCGTCTATTCCTGGATGGTCAATTGCGTCATCATGTCTATTGTACCCTTCTGCCTGTTGCTTGTGCTCAATGGATGCTTCATCCGAGAGGTGCGTAAGTCTACACGCTATCTGCAGCATAACATTATCAGTAATCAATTCTGTAACACTACTGGAGCTGCCCAGAAGGAGGAATTCCAGATTACCGTCATGTTGATGAGCATCATCATCGAGTTCTTCACATGCCAAGCTCCATATATCGTATACATGGCCATGATGAGTTTGGGCATTCGTGTGATCACCAGCGGGCTAGAACTGTTCATTGAGATTTTTGACTGCGTTGAAATCATCGATCAATTTTATTGTCTACTGCTGGTCTAGCGAGAAGTTCTGGGCCACATCGAAGAGTGTTTTTTGTAAGGAGCAGTACTGCACCACCTTGAATCCTCACAAAACTTCCCAAAATGGCAGCTATTACAATCTTCGTCGACAATCGCATTGTACACGGGACACGCTCATCTGACAATTACTGAAGAAGAAGGGATCCGCTCGTGGAAAACGTGTTTCGGAAAACAAAGCACCTGTACAGGAGTCTGTTGATAAGGATAAGCCTGTGCTGAAGCCTACACCAACGCCACCCAGCCACCATCACACCGTCAGCTCTTATGCGCTTTTCTGTAGACTCTCAACACTTACTGAAATACATAAACAATGAACCATTCACATTTTTGCAGTATACACTGTTTACATTACAAGCTATATCAGAGGTAATAGAAGCAATTGTACATGAATCAGTTCTAGAAATTTAATATACTTGTGGCGTAACGTATCGGAAGGGCAGTTACTGGATACTTTCAAGATCAGATTTGTCTGTTACCAGAATGCTTAGCCACGACACGTCGTATTTTATCCATTACAATGTTGTATCCTGCTTCTCGTTCGTATTATAAGTGGCTTTCACATTTAATACGTTAAGACACGATCTCACATAAATATTTTATTTTTCAAACAGCTGGCAATATGGACAAGGCAAACATTCAAAGTAATGACAACGTGTAGCTGTATTATTAAGATTAATATACTAAGGAAGTACTGATATGCCAACACAATAGACCAATGACATTCGCTTACAAGGAATGAGGTGGCAAACACGGCCTTCAATGGCAGCTGCCCATTCGCAATTATGGTTATTTGTTATCCTCCTACTTCAATGGTGTACATGGCCATGTATACGATGAGCATGGCCATGTATACGACATAAGGAGCTTGGCAGATGAAGAACACAATGATGATGCTCATCAACATGACGGTAATCTGGAATTCCTCCTTGTGGGCAGCCCCGGTCGTGTTACCAGATTGATTACTGATCATGTTACGCTGCAGATAGCGTGTAGACTTACGCACCTCTCGGATGAGGCATCCATTGAGCACAAGCAACAGGCAGAAGGGTACAATAGACATGATGACGCCATTGACCATCCAGGGATAGACGACCTTGTATCCGGTACCGTAAGAAAAGCTAGCCCTCATTTGAAAGGTAACAGTGGTGTTGGTGATACTGTCAAATGCTGTGACGAACTGCACTGCACAAAAGCTGGGTATTCGCACGATGAATAAAATGATGAAGATCATGACGATGATGATGCGGGCTTTCTTAACCGTGCATAGTTTGCCGGCGAGGAACGGTCGGCAAATGGCGATGTAGCGTTCCACAGCCAACATTACAGTTAGCCATATCGAGGCCATCAAGAAAATCTGCATGAATATACCGGCAATGTGGGCATAGTACGCGGTATAATTATATGCGGCTTGTCCTGTTAAGTGGTGCATTTGATGGAGAGCAGAACCAGAAAGAGGAGGTCGGCTGATGCTAGTGAGATAAGATAACAGTTGGTGGATGTGCACATGCTCTTGCGAGTGAGTACTATTACAGTTAGGATAAATCCAAGGATTCCAAAACAGCAAACGATGGGAACGATATATCTGTTGATGATATGGGCGGCAGGGTGCGCTGCCGGAGACAATTCGTTATATTAAGGGTAGTCCCATGTCATATTATCAGTAGTGTTAGTAAGTGCTGGCCAGGAGGTACTGTTCGCATCCGCCATTGTGATTCTGCGTATGGTTCCACCAAACTCACAGCAAATGCCCAGCCAGAAGAACCTTCGTTGCGGGAATCTGAGCCTTCTGACCCTCTTTGTACAAGCCACAATTATACAGCAAAGAGAAATAAATCATTAACGTCAAGTACGATTAAATATGACACACATGTCAGACATAACGCATTGGATGTGGCAACACAACATGGGCACATCTGGTAGCAAAAACGTGTCATTGGTCTAAATGAGGGTAATAGGTCGTGTCTGTTCGATCAAGTGGCTGCAATAAAGATGTGTGGCGTGGAAAGTACAAAACAGTAATACGACTAAACCGAGCATTGAAAAGGCGCAGTCGCCATTTAGTCAAAGATGATGGTGAAAAAATATTTGGCGAGAGCCATGCGCAATGATATTTTATCCAAATATCTCTGCTGACCGGGCGTGTCCAAGCAGGGTTTGTACTGTGTGAGTGTAAAAGGCTAAGCTGAGTTTGTACAAATACACCAACTTAGTTGAGCTCGAGATTAATGTTTAGGCAGTGTTTGTTCATGCTTAGGATATCAGTCCTGACGGAAATCTAGAGATCTATAGAACAGTGCCAATAACCACAGAAGTTGTTATTGTGCTTCCTTATCCAAACATCTTTGAAGATTTATCCTGCAGTATTTCTTCAGGAGAAAGCGAGTGCTGATAATGCTCACTCACCAAGATCAGAGGCAACCAACACAGGTAATATTACTACGATATGCGACTGTACTATATAAAAGCGATATGAGTTCATGCTCCTTGTGGCGATCAAGGTGATCACCTGTTCCGAGCTGCGCAGATTGTTAGCTCTAATGGGTGAATAGATGGCACGTTAAATGTTAGCATAAATATCTGTTCATTCAGTTATTGACATATCCTTATATTATAATACCCTGAATATTAAGACAGCAATTGAGTTTCAATGTTATAAAGCACCACGGTGACATAAAAAAGACTACACTTAATTAAATATAAATATGAATCCCGTCACTATAAAGACGGTGCCTCGTTTGCGATCGTGAGCCAATACCAAGCACCTTGCCAGGCGTGTTAGCAACGCGTTAACCAAGGCCATGTGAAGGCTGACATGTGTATTAGACCTTGTAGGTAAGAACGATCAACAAGAAGACCAATTATGGTTATCACGCGTCTGTAAACAATACAGTAATACGAAACAACACAGTTAGATAGCGCCTCAAGGTTACAATTTTATGAAGACATATAACCACTGATATACAATATAAGAAAATCTGCAATGACAAATCTCACATACAACTTCAAGGCATCTCATTACTTAGCTAGCCATGCAATTTGAAAACCATGCACGTGCCGCAGTTGCAAGCAACGAATTTTGTCTGCTCAAATAACATGAAATGAAATATAAGGGGCCTTTAAGTTGACGCAAATACACGTTACCTACACTGCAGCAATACTTTGGAGGAATGTTGATTGGTACAGGTTGAGTCTCCTCCTTGATACAATTTCTCTCGCCTCGCAGTTGACATATGGTAAAATGAAGTCCAAAGGACAGTGTACACATAGTCTGCCTTATGATACAGTCTGGAATATCAGAGTAGCCCATCAGACAGTTATTATGTCACTGCATATTACAGATGAAGCAGCGCAGTGAGCAATAACGCTGTTACGAGAAGCTCACTGTGATTGAGCAGCACTTAACCCGGTCACGATTTATGGGTAACATCCAGACGACGGCTCTTCTATTATGTGGACCAAGGTGTGTGCATGTCTGTACCAGACACACCAGGTGTCAGTCTGCCTAGATAGCACCCTACCTTTACATGGTAACACGTGGCCAGCGTTAACATTGTCTGCATTTGTATTATACATAAGTGTTGTATTTCCGACAAGGCAGCAACAATCGATGGCCCGAAATGTGGATGGTGAAACTGTTCGGTTCTTTGTCGTATGTCCCTTGTTTGATTAATAAGCGAATAAAATTACAATTATAACCCACCATAGCCATGACAGCATATATATTGAGCTAGGCATCAGTGTTAGTTTGTCGAACATCGACAGCCAGTAATAATGTAAATGAGTTGTTTTATTGTTGTCATATTAATTTATGCATCGTGCATGAAGTAGATGGATCCATCCGTGGCACCGAACACTCGATGGGGCCCTGGTGGCATTGTGGATAAGTTCTGTGTCTGCCTGCAAGGCTTCCCCTTTTATTTTCTCCATAATCAATCAAGTGACACACTGTTCAAGCGCCAACGCAATGACAAAGGGTCTACAAAACTCCCTCAGTGACCTTTCATGGACTAATAAATGACTTACCTAATTCTCCTATAAATAAGCTATCAGTGACAAATAACGTGACAAAATATAAATTATAAATGAGGTAAGAATCAAGTGGCAGTCGACTAAATCGAAACGTTGAAACACAGTAGCTAGCAGTAAATAATTGTTTTGCGAACCGTTTTCAAAATGCACACAAAGACTGCAAAATCTCTAGACAGTATGCTAGCTGACCCAAACATTGGTGTTCAAACAAGGGAACAATGTGATTGATTAACTGCATACTAGCAAATTGTCTTTTTGTAGCTTGCTGGAAGACAGTCTTTCGGCAACAACTGGTCATTGATCAGGTGCATTCGTGTGGTGTCATAAGTCGTTTAACTCTACACCCAGTACAATTAGAAGTGCGTTAAACTGCCGCAAGGGAGAGATCTAACACTCGATACGGTACGTGATCTTGGCCGGCTAACTGGTCGACATCGACTAGTCCGGATTTGTTGATCCTGGGAATATTGACCTGGGATGTTAAGCAGTACGAAGGTTTCCAATCATTAGATTCTAGACTTCACAGTGGATTCAACTACGAACTCTTGACAGGGAGACTTTAATGTCAAACGAGAAATAGCAAGCGGACGCATGGGGGAATATCAGGAAAGCGGATAAGAGCTGACGTGCTCATCGTGAGAGGCAATTTACATCACAGCACAGCATGGATTGTTTCGTAACTTCTCTAATCATCTATGTGTCCTGTTGGTGAACATGTTGTTAGACTTCCCACCCACACGTTTGTTTTCTGTCAGGGACAATCTCTATTCAACAACAGCAACGTCTTGGCCGCTCGACGAGAACTCTCTGCAAGCCCACATGGTTTCTTCGCTTATACCCCAGCATCGTGGCCCAGAGATCACATGACTTAATAGTCGGTGGGGGGGTACTGCGCACTGCGCAACAATTATTGAAATGACCAGCATTATTAATAGGTACTTTGCTGGGGCCACATGTATTGAAGGGCGGGGGGGGGATATTTATACTATACTTATGGATGCATCTTATGAGGGCAACCACGGTTGCAGTGTTTTCACACTACGTGCGCAGTTGTACCTATATGGTCGCCATTCTCTACCTCTGCTAGGAACACGATATATTCCGTCGTTCAAACGATATCAGCATAACTGCTTCAGTGGAATTGCGAGACGTCTATTTTAATTCGCGGATAAATGTGCTCGTTTCAAAGTTTTAAGATTTACCTTTGACATAATTGCCTCTAGGGTATTAAAAGTCAACTGTAGGAGTGATACTCCCTCTCTCATCTCCCTACCCTTGTCCTCGCGTTGCTTTTACTTGTTCGTACCTTGACACCTCCTCCAAAATATGTCGTTGTACCCCGTGTTTATTGCATGGCAGAAAGGCTCGATAATGGAGCGTTGGTCTCTTTTAATACCGCCTTACGTTCTGTAGGAAAACTAGCATGCGCCAACATTCAGAATATCCAGAATATTGCGAGCCCTGATATACGCCTACAAGCCGAGCGCCTACTATGCAAAACGTCGATTCAGGGTGCCGTGTCACTGCTCGTCTGCATGAATAGAGATAAGTTTTAATCGCGAGATATATCACATAGACAGAGCGTTTCATCATGAATATCTTATCGCAGTATGAAACTTATGTACTTCTCAGAAGGAAATGCGCATGCGGAGACGTGCGCGTCGTGTCATGCAATTCTGCTAGGAACCTAGACGCGACGCAAGTGGGTGGGGTAGGGGGGTGTTGTTTGGAAGTGGGTGTGGCCAGGTAGGGGGGTGCGTGGTTGTTAATTGTTGTGAGCAAGTGTCGTGTTGGCATGGGTGATATATATGATGACGTCCATTAAAGCTCACTGAGGGAGCCTTTGTAGACCCTTTGTCATTGTGTTGCCGCTTGGAAAGTGTGTCACTTGATTGGTTATGGCGACAAAAAAAGGGGAAGCCTTGCAGGCAGACACAGAACTTATCCACAATGCCGCCATGGCCCCATCGAGTGTTCCACGCCACGGATGAATGCATCTACTCCATGTACGATGCATAAATTAATATGACAACAGTACAACAACTCATTTACATTATTGGCTGTCGATAATCGGCAAACTAACACTGATGCCTAGCTCTATATATATGCTGTCATATTTACGGTGGGTTATAATTGTTATTTTATTCGCTTATGAATTAAACAAGCGACATACGAAAAAGAACTGAACAGTTTCACCACTCAAATTTTGGGCCATCGATGGTTGCTGCCTTGTCGGAAATACAACACTGATGTATAATACAAATGTAGATAATGTTATCGCATGGCCGCGTGTTACCATGTAAAGGTAGGGTGCTATCTAGGCCGACTGGCATCTCGTGTGTCTGGTGCAGACGTGCACACACCTTGGTCCAGATAATAGAAGAGCCGTCGTCTGGATGTTACCCATAAAACGTGACTGGGTTAGGCGCTGCTCAATCACTGTGAGCTTCTCCTAACAGCGTTATTGGGCTAATCTGATTCTCCAGACAGTAGCACGTTGCATGAGACTGACTATGTGCACACTGTCCTTTGGACTTCATTTACCATATGTCTACTGCCAGGCGGAAGTCATTGTATCGCTGGGGAGACTAAACCTGTACCAATCAACATTCTACAAATAATTGCTGCAGAGGAGGTAACGTGAATTTGCGTCAACTTATAGGCCCCTTATATTTCATATCATGTTATTTGAGCAGACAAAATTCCTGCTTGCAACGGCGGCACATGCTTGGTTTTCAAATTGCATGGCTTGCTAAGTAATGAGATGCCTTGAAGTTGTATGTGAGATTTGTCATTACAGATTTTCTTATATTGTATATCAGTGGTTATATGTCTTCATAAAATTGTAACCTTGAGGCGCTATCTAGCTGTGTTGTTTCGTATTACTCTATTGTTTACAGACGCGTGATAACCATAATTGGTCTTCTTGTTGATCGTTCTTACCTACAAGGTCTAATACACATGTCAGCCTTCACATGGCCTTGGTTAACGCGTTGCTAACAGGCCTGGCAAGGTTCTTGGTATTGGCTCACGATCACAATCGATGCACCGTCTTTATAGGGACGGGATTCATATATATATTTAACTAAGTGTAGTCTTTTTTATTCACCGTTGTGCTGTATAACATTGAAACTCAACAGTTGTCTTAATATTCACGGGATTATAATGTAAGGATATGTCAATAACTGAATGAACAGGTATTCATGCTAACATTTAGCGTGCCACCTATTCACCCATTAGAGCTAACAATCTGCGCAGATCAGAACAGGTGATCACCTTGATCGCCACAAGGAGCTTGACCCCAACATGATGTCATGTCGCTTTTATATAGTACAGTCGCATATCGTAGTATTATTACCTGTGTTGGTTGCCTCTGAGCTTGGTGAGTGAGCATTAGCAGCACTCACCTTCTCCTGCAGAAATACTGCAGGATAAATCTTCAAAGATGTTTGGATAAGGAAGCACGATAACAACTTCTGTGGTTATTGGCACTGTTCTATAGATCTCTAGATTTCCGTCAGGACTGATCACCTGAGCATTAACATACACTGCCTAAACATTAATCTCGAGCTCAACTAAGTTGATATGTTTGTACAAACTCAGCTTAGCCTTTTACGCTCATTCAGTACAAGTCGTGCTGTGATACTCCCTCTCGCCTTGCAGAGATATTTGGATAAAATATCATTGCACATAGCTATCGCCAAATATAACTTTGCACCATCATCTTTGACTTAAATGGCGACTGCGCCTTTTTCCAATGCTCGGGTTAATCGTATTACTGTTTTGTACTTTCCACACCACACATTTTTATTGTAGCCAGGTGATAGAACAGACACGACCCTTTGCCCTCATTTAGACCAATTTCACGTTTATGCCACCAGCTGTGTCCATGTTGTGTTGCCACAACCAATGCGTTAATTCTGTCATGTGTGTCATATATAATTCGTACGTGACGTTAATGTTTTATTTCTCTTTGCTGTAGAAACAGACATCGATTGTGGCTTGTACTAAGAGGATCAGAAGGCGCAGATAATGAAACTTTATAAGAATTGTTTCATAAAAGTCGTAAATGACGACGTTGAGATAGCAAATTGGTGTGGCCTGGTAACTATTGAGGCTGCTGTAGCTGCATAAAGCATTCAATCAAATGATTGGATCACAGACTATTGTGAATGCCCACAATACAATTTGTCACGCACACTTAGATATTGAGTCACAGTTTGTTAACAAAAGTGTCTATATCAAGCAAGGACACGCTGTCATGGGAAACACAAAAGCAGGATGTACTGCCTCGTCTGCAGACATAGTCACGACAAGAAAGTAATGTTTTGGTCACAGCAGATGGTGAAAGGTATCAGGCAATTGACGGGCGGTGCTTGCTCCAAGGTGTGATGGTGGGTTGGTGACGTTGGTGTAGGCTTCAGCACAGGCTTATCCTTATCAACAGACTCCTGTACAGGTGCGTTGTTTTCCGAAACGCGTTTTCCACGAGCGGATCCCTTCTTCTTCAGTAATTGTCAGATGAGCGTGTCCCGTGTACAATGCGATTGTCGACGAAGATTGTAATAGCTGCCATTTTGGGAGGTTTTGTGAGGATTCAACGTGGCGCAGTACTGCTCCTTACAAAAAACACGCTTCAATGTGGCCCAGAACTTCTCGCTAAACCAGCAGTAGACAAAATTTATCGATGATTTCAACGCAATCAAAAATACGGCTATCTCAATGAACAGTTCCAGCCCGCTGGTGATCACACGAATGCCCAAGCTCAGCATGGCCATGTATACGATATATGGAGCTAGGCATATGAAGAACTCGATGATGATGCTCATCAAAATGACGGTAATCTGGAATTCCTCCTTCTGGGCAGCTCCAGTAGTGTTACAGAATTGATTACTGATCATGTTATGCTGCAGATAGCGTGTAGACTTACGCACCTCTCGGATGAAGCATCCATTGAGCACAAGCAGCAGGCAGAAGGGTACAATAGACATGATGACGCAATTGACCATCCAGGAATAGACTACCTTGTATCCGGTGCCGTAAGAAAAGCTAGCCCTCATTTGAAAGGTAACAGTGGTGTTGGTGATACTGTCAAACACTGTGACGAACTGCACGGCACAATATATATATCTGTTGATGATATGGGCGGCAGGGTGCGCTGCCCGAGACAGTTCGTTATGGTAAGGATAGTCCCATGTTATATTATTAGTAGAGTTAGTTAGTGCTGGCCAGGAGGTACTGTTCGCGTCCGCCATTGTGATTCTGCCTATGGTTCTACCAAACTCACGGCAAATACCCAGCCTGAAGAACCTTCGTTGCGGGAATCTGCGCCTTCTGATCCTCTTAGTACAAGCCTCAATCGATGTCTGATTTTACAGCAAAGCGAAATAAAACATTAACGTCACGTACGAATTAAATATGACACACATGTCAGACATAACGCATTGGATATGGCAACACAAGTTGGGCACATCTGGTAGCAAAAACGTGTCATGGGTCTAAATGAGGGCTAAGGGTCGTGTCTGTTCGATCAAGTGACAACAATAAAGATGTGTGGCGTGGAAAGTACAAAACAGTTATATGACTAAGCCGAGCGCAGTCGCCATTTTAATCAAATATGATGGTTGCTGCAAAGTTATACTTTACGATAGTTATGCGCAATGATATTTTATCCAAATATCTCTGCTGACCGGGCGTGACCAAGCAGGGTTTGTACTGTGTGAGTGCAAAAGGCTAAGCTGAGTTTGTACAAATACACCAACTTAGTTGAGCTCGAGATTAATGTTTAGGCAGTGTTTGTTCAAGCTCAGGTGATCAGTCCTGACGGAAATCGAGAGATCTATAGAACAGTGCCAATAACCACAGAAGTTGTTATCGTGCTTCCTTATCCAAACATCTTTGAAGATTTATCCTGCAGTATTTCTGCAGGAGAAGGTGAGTGCTGCTAATGCTCACTCACCAAGCTCAGAGGCAACCAACACAGGTAATAATACTTCGGTATGCGACTGTACTATATAAAAGCGATATGACTTCATGTTGGGGTCAAGCTCCTTGTGGCGATCAAGGTGATCTCCTGTTCCGAGCTGCACAGATTGTTAGCTGTAATGGGTGAATAGATGGCACGCTAAATTTTAGCATAAATATCTGTTCATTCAGCTATTGACATATCCTTATATTATAATCCCGTGAATATTAAGACAACAGTTGAGTTTCAATGTTATACAGCACCACGGTGATAAAAAAAAGACTACATTTAATTAAATATAAATATTAATCCCGTCACTATAAAGACGGTGCCTCGATTGTGATCGTGAGCCAATATCAAGCACCTTGCCAGGCGTGTTAGCAACGCGTTAACCAAGGTCATGTGAAGGCTGACATGTGTATTAGACCTTGTAGGTAAGAACGATCAACAAGAAGACCAATTATGGTTATCACGCGTCTGTAAACAATAGAGTAATACGAAACAACACATTAAGATAGCGCCTCAAGGTTACATTTTTATGAAGACATATAACCACTGATATACAATATAAGAAAATCTGCAATGACAAATCTCTCATACAACTTCAAGGCATCTCATTACTTAGCATACCATGCAATTTGAAAACCATGCACGTGCCGCCGTTGCAAGCACGAATTTTGTCTGCTCAAATAACATGAAATGAAATATAAGGGGCCTTTAATTTGACGCAAATACACGTTACCTCCTCTGCAGCAATTCTTTGGAGGAATGTTGATTGATACAGGTTGAGTCTCCTCAGCATACAATTTCTTCCGCCTCGCAGTAGACATATGGTAAAATGAAGTCCAAAGGACAGTGTACACATAGTCTGCCTTATGCAACGCGATACAGACTGGAATATCAGAGTAGCCCATCAGACAGTTATTATGTCACTGCATATTGCAGATGAAGCAGCGCGATGAGCAATAACGCTGTTAGGAGAAGCTCACTGTGATTGAGCAGCACTTAACCCGGTCACGATTTATGGGTAACATCCAGACGACGGCTCCTCTATTATCTGGACCAAGGTGTGTGCATGTCTGCACCAGACACACGAGGTGTCAGTCTGCCTTGATAGCATCCTACCTTTACATGGTAACACGTGGCCAGGCGATAACATTGTCTGCATTTGTATTATACATCACTGTTGTATTTCCGACAAGGCAGCAACAATCGATGGCCCGAAATGTGAGTGGTGAAACTGTTCGGTTCTTTGTCGTATGTCGCTTGTTTAATTCATACGCGAATAAAATAACAATAATAACCCACCGTAGCCATGACAGCATATATATTGAGCTAGGCATCAGTGTTAGTTTGTCGAACATTGTTGTCATATTAATTTATGCATCGTACATGGAGTAGATGCATCCATCCGCGGCACCGAACACTCGATGGGGCCATGGTGGCATTGTGGATAAGTTCTGTGTCTGCCTGCAAGGCTTCCCCTTTTATTTTCGCCATAATCAATCAGGCACCACACTGTTCAAGTGCCAACGCAATGACAAAGGGTGTACAAAGACTCCCTCGGTGAGCTTCTACCGACTAATAAATGACTTACCTAATTCCCCTATAAATAAGCTATCAGTGACAAATAACGTGACAAAATATTGATTGTAAATGAGGTAGCAATCAAGTGGCAGTCGACAAAATCGACACGTTGACATACAGTAGCTAGCTGTAAATAATAGTTTTGAGAACCGCTTTCAAAATGCACATAAAGACTGCGAAATCTCCAGACAGTATGCTAGCTGACCCAAACATTGGTGTTCAATCAAGGGAACAATGTGATTGATTAACTGCATACTAGCAAATTGTCTTTTTGTAGCTTGCTGGAAGGCAGTCTTTCGACTAACAACTGGTCATTAATCAGGTGCATTCGCGTGGTGTCGTTTAACTCTAGACCCAGTACAAATAGAAGTGCGTTAAACTTGCGCAAGGGAGCAAACTAACACTAGATACAGTACGTGATCTTGACCGGCTAACTGGTCGACATCGATTTGTTTATCCTGGGAATATTGACTTGGAATGTTAAGCAGTACGGAGGTTTCCAATCATAAGATTGCAGAATTCACAGTGGATTAATGACAAGTGTTTTTCATTAGATGTATAAGCGTTTCAAGGGATGAACGAAGGAGAAATGAGTAAAGGCCTAGCGCAGAAAATGTTAAGCGGAGCCCGGAGCACAACGAGTTCCTATAACAGAGAGGCGATCTGGACAAATAGTAGTTGGTCGAATCTATGAATTCAGTTGTAAACAGGATATACGATACGAAGTGGGTGGAAGAGGGCCCTGTGATATATCACCCATGCCAACCCTACACTCGCTCACAACAATTCATAACTACGCACCCCCTACCTGGCCCCACCCGCTTCCAAACAACCCCCCCTCTCCCCCCTCCCCCCACGGCCCTACCCACTTGAGTCTCGTCTAGGTTGCTAGCAGCATTGCATGACATGACGCGCAAGTCTCAGCATGCGCATTTCCTTCTGAGATGTACATAAGTCTCATACTGCGATAAGAGTATTCATGATGAAAATTAATGAGCTCTGTCTATTTGATATATCTCCCGATTAAAACTTCTCTCCATTCATGCTGACGAACAGTGACACGGCGCCCTGTCTCGACGTTTTGCATAGTAGGCGCTCGGCTTGTAGGCGTATATCAGGGCTCGCAATATTCTGGATATTCTGAATGTTGGCGCATGCTAGTTTTCCTACAAAACGTAGGGCGGCATTGAAATATACCAACGCTCCATTATCGAGCCATTCTGCCGCGCAATAAACACGAGGGTACAACGACATATTTTGGAGGAGGCGTCAAGGAACTAACAAGCAAAAGCAACTTGAGGACAAGGATAGGGAGATGAGAGAGGGAGTATCACGCTCCTACAATTGCCTTTTAATACCTTAGAGGCAATCATGTCGAAGGTAAATCTGGAGAAGTTTAAAACGAGCACATTTATCCGGGGCATTACAATAAATGCCTCACCCCGTAATTCCATTGTAGCAGTTATGCTGATATCGTTTGAACGACGCAATGTATCATGTTCCTTGCAGAGGTAGAGACTAGAGACAATATAGGTACAACTACGCACGTAGTGTGAAAACACTGCAACCGTGGTTGCCCTCATAAGATGCATCCATAAGTAAAGTATAAATATCCCCCGCCTTCAATACATGTGGCCCCAGCAAAGTACCTATTAATAATGCTGGTCATTTCAATAATTGTGTTGCGCAGTCCCCCCGCCGCCTATTAAGTCATGTGATCTCTGGGCCACGATGCTGGGGTATAAGCGAAGAAACCATGTGGGCTTGCAGAGAGTTCTCGTCGGGCGTCCAAGATGTTGCTGTTGTTGAATAGAGTTTGTCCCTGACAGAAAACAAACGTGTGGGTGGGAAGTCTAACAACATGTTCACCAACAGGACACATAGATGATTAGAGAAGTTACGAAACAATCCATGCTGTGCTGTGATGCAAATTGCCTCTCACGATGAGCACGTCAGATTTCTATGCGCTTTCCTGTAGACTCTCAACACTTAATGAAATACATAAACAATGAACCATTCACATTGTTGCAGTATACACTGTTTACATTACAAGCTATATCAGAAGTAATAGAAGCAATTGTACATGAATCAGGTCCAGAAATTTACTATACTTGTGGCGTAACGTATCGGAAGGGCAGTTACTGGATACTTTCCAGATCAGATTCGTCTGTTACCAGAATGCTTAGCCACGACGCATCGTATTTTATCCATTACAATGTTGTATCCTGCTTCTCGTTCGTATTATAAGTGGCTTTAACATTTAATAAGTTCAGACACGATCTCACATAAATATTTTATTTTTCAAACAGCTGGCAATACGGACAACGCAAACATTCAAATTAATGACAACGTGTAGCTGTATTATTAAGATTTATATACTAAGGAAAAGTACTGATATGCCAACACAATAGACCAATGACATTCGCTTACAAGGAATGAGGTGGCTAACACGGCCTTCAATGGCAGCTGCCCATTCGCAATTATGGTTATTTGTTATCCTCCTACTTCAATGGTGTACATACAGTATTGAGCGAGTGTTTACTATATCCCAAACTTAAAATATATGAATGTTATCGTTGGCTAGGTGACCAATGATGGACACATCGTATTCAACTCATTACGCATAGGTCTCGTGCCACATGATTATCGTCCGTGATCGGGAAAACGGTTCCAGGTTTCGGTCCACGACTGTTTACATGATACGACACGATTCGTACACTGTAGCCACATCATCAGAACACATTTACCACGATATAATTCACTTATTAGGGTCATTGCTTAGATCTCATTTATTATATAGCACTACCAAAGTATAATGGGTTATTTTCGTTGGACCAGCCCTCATCATCACAACGTTCTCATTACTTTCTGAACAACGCCCCATTGAAACACATGGCGATTGTTAATTGCTTCCATTCTCAATTAACATCTCACCACAGCAATGACATCAAATATATCACAATATTATACAGCATAAGGCCCAGTTTGATTGCACATTCAAGTACATTATGAGCAGGCCAGATAGAACAACGGTTTTCATGTTAACGCCGATTAGATAAAAATATAATATACAAAGAGTTTACTAACCGGTAGTGTACTCCTCATGGCAGCCTCAACATAGATAAATGTTCCTTAGTGATAAACGCTGTACCATATTGAACATTTCGCAGACAATAAATATTCATAAAAAGAACACAAAGCATACTAAAACAGCAATGCAATCCACTATAGCAAGAAAACTTTGCCAAATAATCAATAAGGGAATACAAAACACCGAATAATTTCTTAGATGATACAAACAATGACTTGGATGATAGATTTCCGTGCCAACAACTTAAGGGTCAAAATAAGATGAAAGGTATGTTTAGGGTTATGAGGTTTTAGTTGTCAATACATTGCCTCACAAAAGCATTGGCTCGATTGAGTCGTTAATGAAACCTTACATGAATTGCTTCAGAAAAGCTCATGCAATGTAAGCTATGGTAGTGGTTCCAAAAGTGTGATACTAAATGTACGTTAAAAGGTTGCAAAGAGCTTCCATGTGATGATTGCTGACGACGTTGTGATAGCAAATGTGTGTGGCCTGGTAACTATTAAGGCTGCCGTAGCTGCATAAAGCATTCAATCAAATGATTGGATCACAGACTATTGTGAATGCCCACAATACAAGTTTGTCACGCACACTTAGTGATTGAGGCACAGTTTGTTAACAAAAGTGTCTACATCAAGCACGGACACGATGTCATGGGACACACAAAAGCAGGATGTAATGCTTCGTCTGCAGACATTGTCACGACATGAGTAATGTTTTGGTCACAGCAGATGGTGAAAGGTATCAGGCAATTGACTTGTCAAAAGCAGGTGACGGGCGGTGCTTGCTCCACGGTGTGATGATGGCTGGGTGACGTTGGCGTAGGCTTCAGCACAGGCTTATCCTTATCAACAGACTCCTGTACAGGTGCGTTGTTTTCCGAAACGCGTTTTCCACGAGCGGATCCCTTCTTCTTCAGTAATTGTCAGATGAGCGTGTCCCGTGTACAATGCGATTGTCGACGAAGATTGTAATAGCTGCCATTTTGGGAGGTTTTGTGAGGATTCAACGTGGCGCAGTACTGCTCCTTACAAAAAACACGCTTCAATGTGGCCCAGAACTTCTCGCTAAACCAGCAGTAGACAATAAAATTGATCGATGATTTCAACGCAATCAAAAATACGGCTATCTCAATGAACAGTTCCAGCCCGCTGGTGATCACACGAATGCCCAAACTCAGCATGGCCATGTATACGACATAAGGAGCTTGGCAGATGAAGAACACAATGATGATGCTCATCAACATGACGGTAATCTGGAATTCCTCCTTCTGGGCAGCTCCGGTCGTGTTACCAGATTGATTACTGATCATGTTACGCTGCAGATAGCGTGTAGACTTACGCACCTCTCGGATGAGGCATCCATTGAGCACAAGCAACAGGCAGAAGGGTACAATAGACATGATGACGCCATTGACCATCCAGGGATAGACGACCTTGTATCCGGTACCGTAAGAAAAGCTAGCCCTCATTTGAAAGGTAACAGTGGTGTTGGTGATACTGTCAAATGCTGTGACGAACTGCACTGCACAAAAGCTGGGTATTCGCACGATGAAGGAAATGATGAAGATCATGACAATGATGATGCGGGCTTTCTTAACCGTGCATAGTTTGCCGGCGAGGAATGGTCGGCAAATGGCAATGTAGCGTTCCACAGCCAACATTACAGTTAGCCATATCGAGGCCATCAAGAAAATCTGCATGAATATACCGGCAATGTGGGCATAGTACGTGGTATAATTATATGCGGCTTGTCCTGTTAAGTGGTGTTCAATGCATTTGATGGAGAGCAGAACCAGAAAGAGGAGGTCGGCTGATGCTAGTGAGATAAGATAACAGTTGGTGGATGTGCACATGCTCTTGCGAGTGAGTACTATTACAGTTAGGATAATTCCAAGGATTCCAAAACAGCAAACGATGGGTACGATATATCTGTTGATGATATGGGCGGCAGGGTGCGCTGCCGGAGACAATTCGTTATGGTAAGGGTAGTCCCATGTCATATTATCAGTAGTGTTAGTAAGTGCTGGCCAGGAGGTACTGTTCGCATCCGCCATTGTGATTCTGCGTATGGTTCCTACAAACTCACAGCAAATGCCCAGCCTGAAGAATCTTCCCTGTGGGACTCTGCGCCTTCTGATCCTCTTATTGCAAGCCACAATCGATGTCTGATTCTACAGCAAAGAGAAATAAAACATTAACGTCAAGTACGAATTAAATATGACACACATGTCAGACGTAACGCATTGGATGTGGCAACACAACATGGACACCGCTGGTAGCAAAAACGTGTCATTGGTCTAAATGAGGGCAAAGGGTCGTGTCTGTTCGATCAAGTGACAACAATAAAGATGTGTGGCGTGGAACGTACAAAACAGTAATACGACTAAACCGAGGATTGGAAAAAGGCGCTGTAGCCATTTTAGTCAAAGATGATGGTACAAAGTTATATTTGACGATAGCTATGCGCAATGATATTTTATCCAAATATCTCTGCAAGGCGAGAGGGAGTATCACAGCACGACTTGTACTGAATGAGCGTAAAAGGCTAAGCTGAGTTTGTACAAACATATCAATTTAGTTGAGCTCGAGATTAATGTTTAGACAGTGTTTGTTCATGCTCAGGTGATCAGTCATGACGGAATTCTAGAGATCTATAGAACAGTGCCAATAACCACAGAAGTTGTTATCGTGCTTCCTTATCCAAACATCTTTGAAGATTTATCCTGCAGTATTTCTGCAGGAGAAGGTGAGTGCTGCTAATGCTCACTCACCAAGCTTAGAGGCAGCCAACACAGGTAATAATCCAACGATATACGACTGTACTATATAAAAGCAACATGACTGGGTCAAGCTCCCTATGGCGATCAAGATGAGCACCTGTTGCGAGCTGCGCAGATTGTTAGCCCTAATGGGTGAATAGATGGCACCCTAAATGTTAGCATGAATATCTGTTCATTCAGTTATTGACATATCCTTATATTATAATCCCGTGAATATTAAGACAACAGTGGAGTTTCAATGTCATACAGCACCAAGGTGATATCAAAAAGACTACACTTTGTTAAATATAAATATGAATCCAGTCACAATAAAGACGGCGCATCGATTGTGATCGTTTGCCAATACCAAGCACCTAGCCAGGCGTGTTAGCAATGCGTTAACCAAGGCCATGTGAAGGCTGACCTGTGTATTAGACCTTGTGGCCAATTATGGTTAACACGCCCCTGTAAACAATAGAGTAATACGACACTTCACAGCTAGATAGCGCCTCAAGGTTACAATTTTATGAAGACATATAACCACTGAAACACAATATAAGAAACTTTGCAATGACAAATCTCACATACAACTTCAAGGCATCTCATTACTTAGCAAGCCATATTAATTTGAAAGCCATGCACGTGGCGCCTCGCAAGCAGGAATTTTGTCTTCTCAAATAACATGAAATGAAATATAAGGTGCCTATAAGTAAATATAACGCAAATAAACGTAACCTCCTCTGCAGCAATTCTTTGGAGGAACGTTGATTGGTACAGGTTGAGTCTCCTCAGGATACAATGACTTCCGCCTCGCAGTTAGTATATGGCTGAAATGAAGTCCAAATGACAGTGTACACATAGTCTGTCTTATGCAAAGCGATACAGTCTGGAATATCAGAGAAGTCCATCAGACAGTTATTATGTCACTGCATATTACAGATGAAGCAGCGCGGTGTGCAATGACGCTGTTAGGAGAGGCTAACAGTGATTGAGCAGCACGCGCTCAGATGGTAACTCTTCTACGGCTCTTCTATTATCTGGGCAAAAGTGTGTGTACCTCTGCATCAGACACACGAGGTGCCAGTCTGCCTTAATGGCAGCCTACCTTTACGCGGTTATACGTGGTCAGGCGATAACATTGTCTGCATTTGTACTATGCATCACTGTTGCATTTCCGACAAGGCAGAAGCACCAGCGCCATCAAACGACCAATCGATGGCCCTCGAAGTTTTGAGTGGTGAAACTGTTCGGTTCTTTGTCGTATGTCCCTTGTTTAATTCATAAGCGAATAAAATAACAATTATAACCCACCGTAAATATGACAGCATATATATTTAGCTAGGCATCAGTGTTAGTTTGCCGATTATCGACAGCCAATAAAGTAAATGAGTTGTTGTATTGTTGTCATATTAATTCATGCATCGTACATGGAGTAGATGCATCCATCCGTGGCGTCGAACACACGATGGGGCCCTGGCTGCATTGTTGATAAGTTTTGTGTCTGCCTGCAAGACTTCCCCTTTTATTTTCTCCATAACTTATCAAGTGACACATTTTCCAAGTAGCAACACAATGACAAAAATTCTACAAAGGTTCCTTCAGTGTGCTTTCACGGACTATTATATGTCTTACCTAATTCCCCTATAAATAAGCTATTTCAATGACAAATAACGTGACAAAATATAAATTATAAATGAGGTAACAATCAAGTGGCATTCGACAAAATCGAAAAGTTGACACACAGTAGCTAGCAGCAAAAAATAATCGGCATGAAGTTTTGTGAACCGTTTTCAAAATGTACACACAAATAGCGTGAAATCTCGAAAAAGTATGCTAGCTGACCCAAACATAGGTGTTCAATTAAGGGAACAATGTGACTAATTAACAGTATTATAGCAAATTGTCTTTTTGCAGCTTGCTAGAAGACAGTCTTTCGACCGACAAGTGGTCATTGGACAGGTGCATTTGCATGGTGTAGTAAGTCGATTAACTCGAGACCCATCACAAATAGAAGTGTGTCAACCTGCCGCAAGGAAGCGATCTAACACTCGATACGGTACGTGATATTGAACGGCTAACTGGTCGACATCGATTAGTCCGGATTTGTTGATCCTGGGAATATTGACTTGGGATGTTAAGCAGCACGAAGGTTTCAAATCATTACATTGTAGACTTCACAGTGGATTCAGCTACGAACTGTTGACAGGGGGACTTTACTGACAAACGGGAAACAGCGAACGGACGCACGAGGGAATAACTTACTTGAAGATGGAGTTTGTGTTTACCACAATCAACGACCTGACTTGATCCGTAGATTTTACGCGGTGATTACCCGACAATTGTAAATGGGTTATAGCTCAGTTATGACGACGGCTCGCTGTTGATACTTATCCGTGATATTAATATCGTAGCAGTTATGCTATTGTCGTGTGAATGACGGAGTTGCTAGAGAATAGCGACCACACATGTATAACCCGTGGTAAAACAATGTCCATGATGTATGGTGGTGAAGCCCTGCCTCTGATATGTTATGGTGAAGCCCTGTTCACGATATGATATAGTGAAGACCTGTATATGATGGGGTATGGTAACACTTTGTTCGATACGTGATATGTGGTATGTTGAAGTTCTGTACATGGTGTTGTATGGTGAATCGATATCTGAGATTGGTAAGGCCACATCGATGATATAGGGTGATGATACCACTTCTAAGGTGTGTTATGGTGAGGTTATGTGAATAATGTTATATGATGAGACAATGCCAATTATGATGTATGGTGAGGCTATGTTAATGATGCGGTATGATAGGCATTTTCATAGATATGGTATGGTGAGGCTGTGCGAATGGTGTGTTATGGTGAGATCATTTGAATAATGTTATATGATGAGACCATGTCAATTATGTGGTATGGTGAGACTATGTTAATGATGCGGTATGAGAGGCAATTTCAAAGATATGGTCAGGTGAGGCTGTGTGAATGGTGTGTTATGGTGAGGTCATGTGAATAATGTTATATGATCAGACCATGTCAATTATGTTGTATGGTGAGACTATGTTAATGATGCGGAATGAGAGGCTATGTCTTAGATATTATATGGTGAGGCTGTGCGAATGGTGTGGTATGGTGAGTTCACATATAAAAACTTGTTCATGTGGCTGCAATCTCTACATCTCGATGGCCTTGATCCCGAAGATAATGTCTTCACGCTGAAAAAAATACTGGCCGCTTAGCTCAAGTGGAATGTGTTCGGATCCCTGTCAATCTTTTACTGACAAGTGTTTTTCATTGGATGTATAAGCGTTTCAAGGGATGAACGAAGGAGAAATGAGTAAAGGCCTATCGCAGAAAGTTAAGCAGAGCCCGGAGCACAAAGAGTTCCTATAACAGAGAGGCGTTCTGGACAAATAGTAGTTGGGCGAATCTATGATTTCAGTTGTAAACAGGATATACGATACGAAGTGGATGGACGAGGGCCCTGTGATATTGGCGACAAGAGGAAGGCTGACCTCACGTGTATTGTTATTGTAGCGCAGCATTCCTCCCTGACTGGGAATTGATGTGAAAATAATATGTCAAGTTTAACTGCAGCTTTTCGGTGATGCTGTAGATCCGGCGGGGGATCTCAATGACGATCCTGTTAAGTCAATCAATTTTCACGTATGGCTATTGCAGCATCATTCATGATTCATAAGAGCCCTTTGTTATAACAAAAGATGTCATCATATATATCACCCATGCCAACCCAACACTTGCTCACAACAATTCATATCTACGCACCCCCTACCTGGCCCAACCCACTTCCAAACAACACCCCCCCCACCCCGCCCCGGTCCCACCCAATTGAGTCGTGTCTAGGTTCCTAGCAGAATTGCGCACGTCTTAGCATGCGCATTTCCTTTTGAATAGTACATCAGCAAATGGAGATGTAGCGTTCTACAGCCAACATTACAGTTAGCCATATCGAGGCCATCAAGAAAATCTGCATGAAAATACCGACAATGTTGGCATAGTACGTGGTATAATTATATGCGGCTTGTCCTGTTAAGTGGTGTTCAATGCATTTGATCGAGAGCAGAACCAGAAAGAGGAGGTCTGCTGATGCTAGTGATATAAGATAACAGTTGGTGGAGGTGCACATGCTCTTGCGAGTGAGTAATATTACAGTTAGGATAATTCAAAGGATTCCAAACACGCAAACGATGGGTACGATATATCTGTTGTTAATATGGCGGGCAGGGTGCGCTGCCTGAGACAGTTCGTTATGGTAAGGGTAGTCCCATTTCATATTATGAGTAGAGTTGGTTAGTGCTGGCCAGGAGGTACTGTTTGCATTCGCCATTGTGATTCTGCGTATGGTTCCACCAAACTCACAGCAAATGCCCAGCATGAAGAACCTTCGATGCGGGAATCTGCGCCTTCGGATACTCTTAGTACAAGCCACAATCGATGTCTGATTCTACAGCAAAGAGAAATAAATCATTAACGTCAAGCACGAATTAAATATGACACACATGACAGACGTAACGCATTGGATGTGGCAACACAACATGGGCACAGCTGGTAGCAAAAACGTTTCATTGGTCTAAATGAGGGCAAAAGGTCGTGTCTGTTTGATCAAGTGGCTACAATAAAGATGTGTGGCGTGGAAAGTACAAAACAGTAATACGTCTAAACCGAGCATTGGAATAAGGCGCAGCCGCCATTTTAGTCAAAGATGATGGTGCAAAGTTACATTTGGCGATAGCTAAATGCAATGATATTTTATCCAAATATCTCTGCTGACCGGGCGTGTCCAAGCAGGGATTGTTCTGTGTGAGTGTAAAAGGCTAAGCTGAGTTTGTACAAATACACCAACTTGGTTGAGCTCGAGATTAATGTTTAGGCAGTGTATGTTAATGCTCAGGTGATCAGTCCTGACGGAAATCTAGAGATCTATAGAACAGTGCCAATAACCACAGAAGTTGTTATCGTGCTTCCTTATCTAAACATCTTTGAAGATTTATCCTGCAGTATTTCTGCAGGAGAAGGTGAGTGCTGCTAATGCTCACTCACCAAGCTTAGAGGCAACCAACACAGGTATATTACTACGATATGCGACTGTACTATATAAAAGCGACATGACTTTATGTTGGGGTCAAGCTCCTTGCGGCGATCAAGGTGATCACCTGTTCTAAGCTGCGCAGATTGTTAGCTCTAATGGGTGAATAGATGGCACGCTAAATGTTAGTATAAATATCTGTTCATTCCGTTATTGATATATCCTTATATTATAATACCCTGAATATTAAGACAACAGTTGAGTTTCAATGTTATAAAGCACCACGGTGATATAAAAAAGACTACACTTAATTAAATATCAATATGAATCCCGTCACTATAAAGACGGTGCATCGATTGTGATCGTGAGCCAATACCAAGAACCTTGCCAGGCGTGTTAGCAACGCGTTAACCAAGGCCATGTGAAGGCTGACATGTGTATTAGACCTTGTAGGTAAGAACGATCAACAAGAAGACCAATTATGGTTATCACGCGTCTGTAAACAATAGAGTAATACGAAACAACAAAGCTAGATAGCGCCTCAAGGTTACAATTTTACGAAGACATATAACCACTGATATACAATATAAGAAAATCTGCAATGACAAATCTCACATACAACTTCAAGGCATCTCATACTTAGCTAGCCATGCAATTTAAAAACCATGCATGTGCCGCCGTTGCAAGCACGAATTTTGTCTGCTCAAATAACATGAAATGAAATGTAAGGGGCCTTTAAGTTGACGCAAATACACGTTACCTCCTCTGCAGCAATTCTTTGTAGAATGTTGATTGGTACAGGTTTAGTCTCCTCAGCGATACAATGACTTCCGCCTGGCAGTAGACATATGGTAAATGAAGTCCAAAGGACAGTGTGCACATAGTCAGTCTTATGTAACGTGCTACTGTCTGGAGAAGCAGATTAGCCCAATAACGCTGTTAGGAGAAGCTCATAGTGATTGAGCAGCGCTTAACCCAGTCACGTTTTATGGGTAACATCCAGACGACGACTCTTCTATTATGTGGACCAAGGTGTGTGCACGTCTGCAACAGACACACGAGGTGTCAGTCGGCCTAGATAGCACCCTACCTTTACATGGTAACACGCAGCCATGCGATAGCATTATCTGCATTTGTATTATACATCACTGATGTATTTCCGCAGCAACCATCGATGGCCCAAAATTTGAGTGGTGAAACTGTTCGCTTCTTTTTCGTATGTCACTTGTTTAATTCATATGCGAATAAAATAACAATTATAACCCACCGTAAATATGACAGCATATATATTTAGCTAGGCATCAGTGTTAGTTTGCCGATTATCGACAGCCAATAATGTAAATGAGTTGTTGTACTGTTGTCATATTAATTTATGCATCGTACATGGAGTAGATGCATCCATCCGTGGCGTAGAACACTCGATGGGGCCATGGCGGCATTGTGGATAAGTTCTGTGACTGCATGCAAGGCTTCCCCTTTTTTTGTCGCCATAACCAATCAAGTGACACACTTTCCAAGCGGCAACACAATGACAAAGGGTCTACAAAGGCTCCCTCAGTGAGCTTTAACGGACGTCATCATATATATCACCCATGCCAACCCGACACTTGCTCACAACAATTCATAACCACGCACCCCCTACCTGGCCACACCCACTTCCAAAACTTGCCCCACCCCCCCCTAGGTTCCTAGCCATGACACGACGCGCACTTGCAGTCGCGTCTAGGTTCCTAGCAGAATTGCTCGCGATTAAAACTTTATCTCTCATATCGAGCATGACACACGCGCACGTCTCAGCATGCGCATTTCCTTCTGAGAAGTACATAAGTTTCATACTGCGATAAGATATTCATGATGAAACGCTCTGTCTCTGTGATATATCTCGCGATTAAAACTTATCTCTATTCATGCAGACGAGCAGTGACACGGCGCCTTGTCTCGACGTTTTGCATAGTAGGCGCTCGGCTTGTAGGCGTATATAGGATAGACACAAACAACGGTGCACATAAATTTTTGGGCATATTTATAGACGAAAAACTATCCTGGAAAACACATATAAATCATGTCAATAAAAATATATCTCATGGCCTTTTTATGCTCAAACAAGTAAAAGACTTTCTACCTAAATCAGCATTACGCAGTCTATATTTTGCTCTTGTTCACTCACATTTATCCTATGGTATACTTGCATGGGGAAATGCTGGCAAAAACAATTTAAAGCGTACTGAAATACTACAAAAACGTGCTCTGAGATATATTAACAAATCATCGTATAACGCTCATACAGAACCCCTTTTCAAACGTAGCAATATATTAAAATTAAATGATCTCTATGAGTATAATGTAGCCTTATTTATGTACCATTACAATAATAACATGTTGCCATCATCATTCATCAATGCATTCCATCAACAATGCAATATCAACCATTTTTATAACACGCGTAATTCCCATTTAATGGTCACACCTATCCCGAATACCGAATTTGTGAAAAAGTTACCTCTATATACATTCCCTAACACTTGGAACAAATGGCAAAAAATACTCTCTTCACTTTCAGTGTTATCCCAAGTAAAAAAATATTTGATGTATACATTCATAAGAAATTACCACAGTACCATTTATTGTTCAAACCGCCATTGTGTTGATTGTAATTTAATGCAGAATGATCTAGGTTAAATTATGCTTTGTCAATATTTGGGATTTTGACATAGACTATTTTTTAGAACAAATTGGTTGACCTATTTTGATTTCTAGATGTACCTCATGTAGTAGTATTGCATTATTTAGAGATCATCGGGGTGGTTGGAAGATAGCCATCTGTGGCTAAACCACGCCCGTCTCCTGACAGTATATGTGAGTTGTGAATTCAACATAAGTATGTACATGTATATTTATTGTCGGGAGACAAATAATTTCTTCTTCTTCTTCAGGCTCGCAATATTCTGGATATTCTGAATGTTGGCGCATGCTAGTTTTCCTACAAAACGTAAGGCGGTATTGAAAGAGACCAACGCTCCATTATCGAGCCTTTCTGCCATGCAATAAACACAGGGGTACAACGACATATTTTAGAGGAGGTGTCAAGCCCGGGGGGGGCACTTAATGATATAGAGGTAGTACATATGTGCCGCACGACGGGGTATGTTTGTCGGCCTCTTGACTTGTACGACGGGTTTTTTGGCCTCATACTTGTACGACGGGGTATGTTTTTGAGCTTCAATCTGTACGAGGGGTTATACATTCGCATAATACCTTGTACGACGGGGTATGCTTTTGGCCATTTTGACCTTGTACGACGGGTACGGGTTTTCGAGGTCCCGCGGCACACCCCTATCCAGAATAAGGCCAAGTGCCCCCCCCCCCCCCCGGGGTGTCAAGGCACGAACAAGTAAAAGCAATGCGAGGACAAGGGTAGGGAGATGAGAGAGGGAGTATCACTCTCCTACAGTTGACTTTTAATACCCTAGAGGCAATTATGTCAAAGGTAAATCTGAAAACTTTTAAACGAGCACATTTATCTGCGAATTAAAATAGACGCCTCGCAATTCCATTGAAGCAGTTATGCTGATATCTTTTGAACGACGGAATATATCGTGTTCCTAGCAGAGGTAGAGAATGGCGACAATATAGGTACAACTACGCACGTAGTGTGAAAACACTGCAACCGTGGTTGCCCTCATAAGATGCATCCATAAGTATAGTATAAATATCCCCCCGCCTTCAATACATGTGGCCCCAGCAAAGTACTATTAATAATGCTGGTCATTTCAATAATTGTGTTGCGCAGTACCCCCACCAACTATTAAGTCATGTAATCTCTGGGCCACGATGCTAGGGTATAAGCGAAGAAACCATGTGGGCTTGCAGAGAGTTCTCGACGGGAGGCCAAGACGTTGCTGTTGTTGAATAGAGTTTGTCCCTGACAGAAAACAAACGTGTGGGTGGGAAGTCTAACAACATGTTCACCAACAGGACACATAGATGAGTTAGAGAAGTTACGAAACAATCCATGCTGTGCTGTGATGTAAATTGCCTCTCACGATGAGGACGTCAGCTCTTATGCGCTTTCCTGATATTCCCCCATGCGTCCGCTTGCTATTTCTCGTTTGTCAGTAAAGTCTCCCTGTCAAGAGTTCGTAGTTGAATCCACTGTGAAGTCTACAATCTAATGATTGGAAACCTTCGTACTGCTTAACATCCCAAGTCAATATTCCCAGGATCAACAAATCCGGACTAGTCGATGTCGACCAGTTAGCCGGTCAAGATCACGTACCGTATCGAGTGTTAGATCGATTTCTTGCGGCAGTTTTGACAAACTTCTGGGCCTCAAGTTAGTCGACTTACTAAAACCACGTGAATGCACCTATCCAATGCCCACTTGTCGATCAAAAGACTGTTTTCTATCAAGCTACAAGATGACACTCTGCCAGAATACAGTTAATTAATCTCATTGTTTCCTTTATTGAAAACCTATGCTCTGGTCAGCTAGCATACTCTCTCGAGATTTCGCAGTAATTGTGTGTAAATTTTGATAACGTTCGCAAAACTGGGAAGCAATTATTTAATGCAAGCTACTGTATGTCAATTTGTCGATTTTGTCGACTGCCACTAGATTGTTACCTCATTTATAATTTATATTTTGTAATGTTATTTGTCACTGATAGCTTATTTATAGGTCATTTATTAGTCCGTTAAAGCTGACTGAGGGAGCCTTTGTAACCCTTTGTCATTGCGTTGGCGCTTGAACAGTGTGTCACTTGATTGGTTATGGCGAAAATAGAAGGGGAAGCCTTGCAGGCAGACACTGAACTTATCCACAATGCCATCAGGGCCCCATCGAGTGTTCGGTGCCACGGATGGATGCATCTACTCTATGTACGATGCATGAATTAATATGACAACAATAAAACAACTCATTTACATTATTAGCTGTCGATGTTCGGCAAACTAACACTGATGCCTAGCTCTATATACACGCTGTCATAGCTACAGTGGATTACAATTTTTATTTTATTTGCTTATGAATTAAACAAGAGATATACGACAAAGAACCGAACAGTTTCACCACTTAAATTTCGGGCCATCGATTGGTCGTGCGGTGGAGCTGGTGTTTCTGCCTTGTTGGAAATACAACAGTGATGTATAATACAAACGCAGATATTGTTATCGCCTGGCCATGTGTTACCATGTAAAGGTAGGCTGCTATCTAGGCAGACTGACACCTCGTGAGTCTGGTGCAGACGTGCACACACCTTTGTCCGATAATCGAAGAGCCGTCGTCTGGTTGTTACCCATATATCATGACCGCGTTAGGTGCTGCTCAATTACTGTGAGCCTTTCCTAACAGCGTTATTGCACACCGCGCTGCTTCATTTGTAATATGCAGTGACATAATAACTGTCTGATGGACTTCTCTGATATTCCAGACTGTATCACGTGGCATAAGACAGACTATGTGTACACAGTCATTTGGACTTGATTACACCCATATGCCTACTGCGAGGCGAGAGACATTGTATCGCCTAGAATCGCTGCAGAGTAGGTTACGTGTATTTGCGTCAACTTATAGGCCCCTTATATTACATTTCATGCTATTTGAGCAGACAATATTCCTGCTTGCGATGGCGTCACATGCATGGTTTTCAAATTACATGGCTTGCTAAGTAATGAGGTGCATTTAAGTTGTATGTGAGATTTGTCATTGCAGATTTTCTTATATTGTATATCAGTGGTTATATATCTCCATAAAATTGTAGCCTTGAGGCGCTATCTAGCTGTGTAGTTTCGGATTACTCTATTGTTTACACACGCGTGTTAACCATAATAGTTCATCTTGTTGCTCGTTCCTACCCACAACGTCTAATACACAGGTCAGCCTTCACATGGCCTTGGTTAACGCGTTGCGAACACGCAAGGCAATGTGCTTCTTATTGGCACACGATCACAATCAAGGCACAGTCTTTTTAGTGACGGGATTCATGTTGATATTTAACTAAATGTAGTCTTTTTGATATCACCTTGGTGCTGTATAACATTGAAACACCACTGTTGTCTTAATGTTCACAGTATTATGATATAGGGATATGTCAATAACTGGATGAGAGCTAACAATCTGCGCAGCTTGGAACAGGTGCTCACCTTGATCGCCACAAGGAGCTTGACCCCAAAATGAAGTCATGTTGCTTTTATATAGTACAGTCGCACATCTTGGGATTATTACCTGTGTTGGTTGCCTCTGAGCCTGGTGAGTGAGCATTAGCAGCACTCACCTTCTCCTGCAGAAATACTGCAGGATAAATCTTCAAAGATGTTTAGATAAGGAAGCACGATAACAACTTCTGTGGTTAATGGCAATGTTCCATAGATCTCTCGATTTCCGTCAGGACTGATCACCTGAGCATGAACAAACACTGCATACATTAATCTCGAACTCAACTAAATTGGTGTATTTGTACAAACTCAGCTTAGCCTTTTACACTCACACAGTACAAGTCCTGTTTTGACACGCCCTCTCGCCTTGCAGAGATAATTGGATAAAATATCATTGCGCATAGCTATCGCCAAATATAACTTTGCACCATCATCTTTGACTAAAGTGGCTACTGCGCCTTTTTCCAATCCTCGGTTTAGTCGTATTACTGTTTTGTACGTTCCACGTCACACATGTTTATTGTTGTCACTTGATCGAACAGGCATCATTACTTAGCAAGCCATGCAATTTGAAAACTAAGCATGTGCCGCCGGGACAGTGTGCACATAGTCTGTCTTATGCAACGTGCTACTGTCTGGAGAAGCAGATTAGCCCAATAACGCTGTTAGGAGAAGCTCACAGTGATTGAGCAGTGCTTAACCCAGTCACGTGTTATGGGTAACATCCAGTCGACGGCTCCTGTATTATCTGGACCAAGGTGTGTGCACGTCTGCACAAGACTCACGAGGTGCCAGTCGGCCTAGATAGCACCCTACCTTTACACGGTAACACGCAGCCATGCGATAACATTATCTGCATTTGTATTATACATCACTGTTGTATTTCCGACAAGGCAGCAACAATCGATCGCCCGAAATTTGAGTGGTGAAACTGTTCAGTTCTTTTTCGTATGTCGTTTGTTTAATTCATAAGCGAATAAAATAACAATTATAACCCACCGTAAATATGACAGCATATATATTTAGCTAGGCATCAGTGTTAGTTTGCCGATTATCGACAGCCAATAAAGTAAATGAGTTGTTGTATTGTTGTCATATTAATTTATGCATCGTACATGGAGTAGATGCATCCATCCGTGGCGTGGAACACTCGATGGGGCCATGGCGGCATTGTGGATAAGTTCTGTGACTGCATGCAAGGCTTCCCCTTTTTTTGTCGCCATAACCAATCAAGTGACACACTTTCCAAGCGGCAACACAATGACAAAGGGTCTACAAAGGCTCCCTCAGTGAGATACCGAATTTGTGAAAAAGTTACCTCTATATACATTCCCTAACACTTGGAACAAATGGCAAAAAATACTCTCTTCACTTTCAGTGTTATCCCAAGTAAAAAAATATTTGATGTATACATTCATAAGAAATTACCACAGTACCATTTATTGTTCAAACCGCCATTGTGTTGATTGTAATTTAATGCAGAATGATCTAGGTTAAATTATGCTTTTGTCAATATTTGGGATTTTGACATAGACTATTTTTTTAGAACAAATTGGTTGACCTATTTTGATTTCTAGATGTACCTCATGTAGTATTGCATTATTTAGAGATCATCGGGGTGGTTGGAAGATAGCCATCTGTGGCTAAACCACGCCCGTCTCCTGACAGTATATGTGAGTTGTGAATTCAACATAAGTATGTACATGTATATTTATTGTCGGGAGACAAATAAATTCTTCTTCTTCTTCTTCAGGCTCGCAATATTCTGGATATTCTGAATGTTGGCGCATGCTAGTTTTCCTACAAAACGTAAGGCGGTATTGAAAGAGACCAACGCTCCATTATCGAGCCTTTCTGCCATGCAATAAACACAGGGGTACAACGACATATTTTGGAGGAGGTGTCAAGCCCGGTGGGGGCACTTAATGATATAGAGGTAGTACATATGTGCCGCACGACGGGGTATGTTTGTTCGGCCTCTTGACTTGTACGACGGGTTTTTTGGCCTCATACTTGTACGACGGGGTATGTTTTTGAGCTTCAATCTGTACGAGGGGTTATACATTCGCATAATACCTTGTACGACGGGGTATGCTTTTGGCCATTTTGACCTTGTACGACGGGTACGGGTTTTCGAGGTCCCGCGGCACACCCCTATCCAGAATAAGGCCAAGTGCCCCCCCCCCCCGGGGTGTCAAGGCACGAACAAGTAAAAGCAATGCGAGGACAAGGGTAGGGAGATGAGAGAGGGAGTATCACTCTCCTACAGTTGACTTTTAATACCCTAGAGGCAATTATGTCAAAGGTAAATCTGAAAACTTTTAAACGAGCACATTTATCTGCGAATTAAAATAGACGCCTCGCAATTCCATTGAAGCAGTTATGCTGATATCTTTTGAACGACGGAATATATCGTGTTCCTAGCAGAGGTAGAGAATGGCGACAATATAGGTACAACTGCGCACGTAGTGTGAAAACACTGCAACCGTGGTTGCCCTCATAAGATGCATCCATAAGTATAGTATAAATATCCCCCCGCCTTCAATACATGTGGCCCCAGCAAAGTACCTATTAATAATGCTGGTCATTTCAATAATTGTGTTGCGCAGTACCCCCACCAACTATTAAGTCATGTGATCTCTGGGCCACAATGCTGGGGGATAAGCGAAGAAACCATGTGTGCTTGCAGAGAGTTCTCGTCGGGCGTCCAAGACGTTGCTGTTGTTGAATAGAGTTTGTCCCTGACAGAAAACAAACGTGTGGGTGGGAAGTCTAACAACATGTTCACCAACAGGACACATACATGATTAGAGAAGTTACGAAACAATCCATGCTGTGCTGTGATGTAAATTGCCTCTCACGATGAGCACGTCAGCTCTTATGCGCTTTCCTGATATTCCCCAATGCGTCTGCTTGCTATTTCTCGTTTGTCAGTAAAGTCTCCCTGTCAAGAGTTCGTAGTTGAATCCACTGTGAAGTCTACAATCTAATGATTGGAAACCTTCGTACTGCTTAACATCCCAAGTCAATATTCCCAGGATCAACAAATCCGGACTAGTCGATGTCGACCAGTTAGCCGGTCAAGATCACGTACCGTATCGAGTGTTAGATCGTTTTCTTGCGGCAGTTTTGACAAACTTCTGGGCCTCAAGTTAATCGACTTACTAAAACCACGTGAATGCACCTATCCAATGCCCACTTGTCGATCAAAAGACTGTTTTCTATCAAGCTACAAAATGACACTCTGCCAGAATACAGTTAATTAATCTCATTGTTTCCTTTATTGAAAACCTATGCTCTGGTCAGCTAGCATACTCTCTCGAGATTTCGCGGTAATTGTGTGTAAATTTTGATAACGTTCGCAAAACTGGGAAGCAATTATTTAATGCAAGCTACTGTATGTCAATTTGTCGATTTTGTCGACTGCCACTAGATTGTTACCTCATTTATAATTTATATTTTGTCACGTTATTTGTCACTGATAGCTTATTTATAGGTCATTTATTAGTCCGTTAAAGCTGACTGAGGGAGCCTTTGTAACCCTTTGTCATTGCGTTGGCGCTTGAACAGTGTGTCACTTGATTGGTTATGGCGAAAATAGAAGGGGAAGCCTTGCAGGCAGACACTGAACTTATCCACAATGCCATCAGGGCCCCATCGAGTGTTCGGTGCCACGGATGGATGCATCTACTCCATGTACGAAGCATGAATTAATATGACAACAATAAAACAACTCATTTACATTATTAGCTGTCGATGTTCGACAAACTAACACTAACGCCTAGCTCTATATACATGCTGTCATAGCTACAGTGGATTACAATTTTTATTTTATTTGCTTATGAATTAAACAAGAGATATACGACAAAGAACCGAACAGTTTCACCACTCAAATTTCGGGCCATCGATTGGTCGTAAGGTGGAGCTGGTGTTTCTGCCTTGTTGAAAATACAACAGTGATGTATAATACAAACGCAGATATTGTTATCGCCTGGCCATGTGTTACCATGTAAAGGTAGGCTGCTATCTAGGCAGACTGACACCTCGTGAGTCTGGTGCAGACGTGCACACACATTTGTCAGGTAATCGAAGAGCCGTCGTCTTGATGTTACCCATATATCATGACCGCGTTAGGTGCTGCTCAATTACTGTGAGCCTTTCCTAACAGCGTTATTGCCCACCGCGCTGTTTCATTTGTAATATGCAGTGACATAATAACTGTCTGATGGACTTCTCTGATATTCCAGACTGTATCACGTGGCATAAGACAGACTATGTGTACACAGTCATTTGGACTTGATTACACCCATATGCCTACTGCGAGGCGAGAGACATTGTATCGCCTAGAATCGCTGCAGAGTAGGTTACGTGTATTTGCGTCAACTTATAGGCCCCTTATATTACATTTCATGCTATTTGAGCAGACAATATTCCTGCTTGCGATGGCGTCACATGCATGGTTTTCAAATTACATGGCTTGCTAAGTAATGAGGTGCATTTAAGTTGTATGTGAGATTTGTCATTGCAGATTTTCTTATATTGTATATCAGTGGTTATATGTCTTCATAAAATTGTAGCCTTGAGGCGCTATCTAGCTGTGTAGTTTCGGATTACTCTATTGTTTACACACGCGTGTTAACCATAATAGTTCATCTTGTTGCTCGTTCCTACCCACAAGGTCTAATACACAGGTCAGCCTTCACATGGCCTTGGTTAACGCGTTGCGAACACGCAAGGCAATGTGCTTCTTATTGGCACACGATCACAATCGAGGCACAGTCTTTTTAGTGACGGGATTCATGTTGATATTTAACTACATGTAGTCTTTTTGATATCACCTTGGTGCTGTATAACATTGAAACACCACTGTTGTCTTAATGTTCACAGTATTATAATATAGGGATATGTCAATAACTGGATGAGAGCTAACAATCTGCGCAGCTTGGAACAGGTGCTCACCTTGATCGCCACAAGGAGCTTGACCCCAAAATGAAGTCATGTTGCTTTTATATAGTACAGTCGCACATCTTGGGATTATTACCTGTGTTGGTTGCCTCTGAGCTTGGTGAGTGAGCATTAGCAGCACTCATCTGCTCCTGCAGAAATACTGCAGGATAAATCTTCAAAGATGTTTAGATAAGGAAGCACGATAACAACTTCTGTGGTTAATGGCAATGTTCTATAGATCTCTCGATTTCCGTCAGGACTGATCACCTGAGCATGAACAAACACTGCATACATTAATCTCGAACTCAACTATATTGGTGTATTTGTACAAACTCAGCTTAGCCTTTTACACTCACACAGTACAAGTCCTGTTTTGACACGCCCTCTCGCCTTGCAGAGATAATTGGATAAAATATCATTGCGCATAGCTATCGCCAAATATAACTTTGCACCATCATCTTTGACTAAAGTGGCTACTGCGCCTTTTTCCAATCCTCGGTTTAGTCGTATTACTGTTTTGTACGTTCCACGTCACACATGTTTATTGTTGTCACTTGATCGAACAGGCATCATTACTTAGCAAGCCATGCAATTTGAAAACCAAGCATGTGCCGCCGGCACAGTGTGCACATAGTCTGTCTTATGCAACGTGCTACTGTCTGGAGAAGCAGATTAGCCCAATAACGCTGTTAGGAGAAGCTCACAGTGATTGAGCAGTGCTTAACCCAGTCACGTGTTATGGGTAACATCCAGTCGACGGCTCCTGTATTATCTGGACCAAGGTGTGTGCACGTCTGCACAAGACTCACGAGGTGTCAGTCTGCCTAGATAGCACCCTACCTTTACAGGGTAACACATGGCCAGGCGATAACAATATCTGCGTTTGTATTATACATCACTGTTGTATTTCCGACAAGGCAGCAACAATCGATCGCCCGAAATTTGAGTGGTGAAACTGTTCAGTTCTTTTTCGTATGTCGCTTGTTTAATTCATAAGCGAATAAAATAACAATTATAACCCACCGTAAATATGACAGCATATATATTTAGCTAGGCATCAGTGTTAGTTTGCCGATTATCGACAGCCAATAAAGTAAATGAGTTGTTGTATTGATGTCATATTAATTTATGCATCGTACATGGAGTAGATGCATCCATCCGTGGCGTGGAACACTCGGTGGGGCCATGGCGGCATTGTGGATAAGTTCTGTGACTGCCTGCAAGGCTTCCCCTTTTTTGTCGCCATAACCAATCAAGTGACTTACTTTCCAAGCGGCAACACAATGACAAAGGGTCTACAAAGGCTCCCTCAGTGAGCTTTAACGGACGTCATCATATATATCACCCATGCCAACCCGACACTTGCTCACAACAATTCATAACCACGCACCCCCTACCTGGCCACACCCACTTCCAAACAACACCCCCTTGCCCCACCCAATTGCGTCGCGTCTAGGTTCCTAGCAGAATTGCATGACACGGCGCGCACGTCTCAGCATGCGCATTTCCTTCTGAGAAGTACATAAGTTTCATACTGCGATAAGATATTCATGATGAAACGCTCTGTCTCTGTGATATATCTCGCGATTAAAACTTCTCTCTATTCATGCAGACGAGCAGTGACACGGCGCCCTGTCTCGACGTTTTGCGTAGAAGGCGCTCGGCTTGTAAGCGTATATCAGAGCTCGCAATATTCTGGATATTCTGAATGTTGGCGCATGCTAGTTTTCCTACAAAAGTAAGGCGGTATTGAATGAGACCAACGCTCCATTATCGAGCCTTTCTGCCACGCAATAAACACGGGGGTACAACGACATATTTTGGAGGAGATGTCAAGGCACGAACAAGTAAAAGCAACGCGAGGACAAGGGTAGGGAGATGAGAGAGGGAGTATCACTCTCCTACAGTTGACTTTTAATACCCTAGAGGCAATTATGTCAAAGGTAAATCTGAAAACTTTTAAACGAGCACATTTATCTGCGAATTAAAATAGACGCCTCGCAATTCCATTGAAGCAGTTATGCTGATATCTTTTGAACGACGGAATATATCGTGTTCCTAGCAGAGGTAGAGAATGGCGACAATATAGGTACAACTGCGCACGTAGTGTGAAAACACTGCAACCGTGGTTGCCCTCATAAGATGCATCCATAAGTATAGTATAAATATCCCCCCGCCTTCAATACATGTGGCCCCAGCAAAGTACCTATTAATAATGCTGGTCATTTCAATAATTGTGTTGCGCAGTACCCCCACCAACTATTAAGTCATGTGATCTCTGGGCCACAATGCTGGGGGATAAGCGAAGAAACCATGTGTGCTTGCAGAGAGTTCTCGTCGGGCGTCCAAGACGTTGCTGTTGTTGAATAGAGTTTGTCCCTGACAGAAAACAAACGTGTGGGTGGGAAGTCTAACAACATGTTCACCAACAGGACACATACATGATTAGAGAAGTTACGAAACAATCCATGCTGTGCTGTGATGCAAATTGCCTCTCACGATGAGGACGTCAGCTCTTATGTGTTTTCCTGTAGACTCTCAACACTTAATGAAATACATAAACAATAACCATTCACATTGTTGCAGTATACACTGTTTACATTACCAGCTTTATCAGAGGTAATAGAAGCAATTGTACATGAATCAGTTCTAGAAATTTACTATACTTGTGGCGTAACGTATCGGAAGGGCAGTTACTGGATACTTTCCAGATCAGATTCGTCTGTTACCAGAATGCTTATCCACGACACGTCGTATTTTATCCATTACAATGTTGTATCCTGCTTCTCGTTCGTATTATAAGTGGCATTCACATTTAATAAGTTCAGACACGATCTCACATAAATATTTTATTTTTCAAACAGCTGGCAATACGGACAACGCAAACATTCAAAGTAATGACAACGTGTAGCTGTATTATTAAGATTAATATACTAAGGAAAAGTACTGATATGCCAACACAATAGACCAATGACATTCGCTTACAAGGAATGAGGTGGCAAACACGGCCTTCAATGGCAGCTGCCCATTCGCAATTATGGTTATTTGTTATCCACCTACTTCAATGGTGTACAGACAGTATTGAGCGGGTGTTTACTATATCCCAAACTTAAAATATATGAATGTTATCGTTGGCTAGGTGACCAATGATGGACATATCGTATTCAACTGATTACGCATAGGTCTCGTGCAACATGATTATCGTCCGAGATCGGGAAAACGGTTCCAGGTTTCGGTCCACGACTGTTTACATGATACGACACGATTCGTACACTTAGGGTCATCGCTTAGATCTCATTTATTATATAGCACTACCAAAGTATAATAGGTTATTTTCGTTGGACCAGCCCTCATCATCACAACGTTCTCATTACTTTCTGAACAACGCCCCATTGAAACACACGGCGATTGTTAATTGCTTCCATTTTCAATTAACATCTCACCACAGCAATGACATCAAATATATCACAATATTATACAGCATAAGGCCCAGTTTGATTGCACATTCAAGTACATTATGAGCAGGCCAGATAGAACAACGGTTTTCATGTTAACGCCGATTAGATAAAAATATAATATACAAAGAGTTTACTAACCGGTAGTGTACTCCTCATGGCAGCCTCAACATAGATAAATGTTCCTTAGTGATAAACGCTGTACCATATTGAACATTTCGCAGACAATAAATATTCATAAAAAGAACACAAAGCATACTAAAACAGCAATGCAATCCACTACAGCAAGAAAACTTTGCCAAATAATCAATAAGGGAATACAAAACACCGAATAATTTCTTAGATGATACAAACAATGACTTGGATGATAGATTTCCGTGCCAACAACTTAAGGGTCAAAATAAGATGAAAGGTATGTTTAGGGTTATGAGGTCTTAGTTGTCAATACATTGCATTACAATAGCATTGGCTCGATTGAGTCGTTAATGGAACCTTACATGAATTGCTTCAGAAAAGCTCATACAATGTAAGCTATGGTAGTGGTTCCAAAAGTGTGATACTAAATGTACGTCAAAAGGTTGCAAAGAGCTCCACGTGATGATTGCTGACGACGTTGTGATAGCAAATGTGTGTGGCCTGGTAACTATTAAGGCTGCCGTAGCTGCATAAAGCATTCAATCAAATGATTGGATCACAGACTATTGTGAATGCCCACAATACAAGTTTGTCACGCACACTTAGTGATTGAGGCACAGTTTGTTAACAAAAGTGTCTACATCAAGCACGGACACGATGTCATGGGACACACAAAAGCAGGATGTAATGCCTCGTCTGCAGACATTGTCACGACATGAGTAATGTTTTGGTCACAGCAAATGGTGAAAGGTATCAGGCAATTGACTTGTCAAAAGCAGGTGACGGGCGGTGCTTGCTCCACGGTGTGATGGTGGCTGGGTGACGTTGGTGTAGGCTTCAGCACAGGCTTATCCTTATCAACAGACTCCTGTACAGGTGCGTTGTTTTCCGAAACGCGTTTTCCACGAGCGGATCCCTTCTTCTTCAGTAATTGTCAGATGAGCGTGTCCCGTGTACAATGCGATTGTCGACGAAGATTGTAATAGCTGCCATTTTGGGAGGTTTTGTGAGGATTCAACGTGGCGCAGTACTGCTCCTTACAAAAAACACGCTTCAATGTGGCCCAGAACTTCTCGCTAAACCAGCAGTAGACAATAAAATTGATGGATGATTTCAACGCAATCAAAAATACGGCTATCTCAATGAACAGTTCCAGCCCGCTGGTGATCACACGAATGCCCAAACTCAGCATGGCCATGTATACGACATAAGGAGCTTGGCAGATGAAGAACACAATGATGATGCTCATCAACATGACGGTAATCTGGAATTCCTCCTTCTGGGCAGCTCCGGTCGTGTTACCAGATTGATTACTGATCATGTTACGCTGCAGATAGCGTGTAGACTTACGCACCTCTCGGATGAGGCATCCATTGAGCACAAGCAACAGGCAGAAGGGTACAATAGACATGATGACGCCATTGACCATCCAGGGATAGACGACCTTGTATCCGGTACCGTAAGAAAAGCTAGCCCTCATTTGAAAGGTAACAGTGGTGTTGGTGATACTGTCAAATGCTGTGACGAACTGCACTGCACAAAAACTGGGTATTCGCACGATGAAGGAAATGATGAAGATCATGACAATGATGATGCGGGCTTTCTTAACCGTGCATAGTTTGCCGGCGAGGAATGGTCGGCAAATGGCAATGTAGCGTTCCACAGCCAACATTACAGTTAGCCATATCGAGGCCATCAAGAAAATCTGCATGAATATACCGGCAATGTGGGCATAGTACGTGGTATAATTATATGCGGCTTGTCCTGTTAAGTGGTGTTCAATGCATTTGATGGAGAGCAGAACCAGAAAGAGGAGGTCGGCTGATGCTAGTGAGATAAGATAACAGTTGGTGGATGTGCACATGCTCTTGCGAGTGAGTACTATTACAGTTAGGATAATTCCAAGGATTCCAAAACAGCAAACGATGGGTACGATATATCTGTTGATGATATGGGCGGCAGGGTGCGCTGCCGGAGACAATTCGTTATGGTAAGGGTAGTCCCATGTCATATTATCAGTAGTGTTAGTAAGTGCTGGCCAGGAGGTACTGTTCGCATCCGCCATTGTGATTCTGCGTATGGTTCCACCAAACTCACAGCAAATGCCCAGCCTGAAGAATCTTCCCTGTGGGACTCTGCGCCTTCTGATCCTCTTATTGCAAGCCACAATCGATGTCTGATTCTACAGCAAAGAGAAATAAAACATTAACGTCAAGTACGAATTAAATATGAAACACATGTCAGACGTAACGCATTGGATGTGGCAACACAACATGGACACCGCTGGTAGCAAAAACGTGTCATTGGTCTAAATGAGGGCAAAGGGTCGTGTCTGTTCGATCAAGTGACAACAATAAAGATGTGTGGCGTGGAACGTACAAAACAGTAATACGACTAAACCGAGGATTGGAAAAAGGCACTGTAGCCATTTTAGTCAAAGATGATGGTGCAAAGTTATATTTGACGATAGCTATGCGCAATGATATTTTATCCAAATATCTCTGCAAGGCGAGAGGGAGTATCACAGCACGACTTGTACTGAATGAGCGTAAAAGGCTAAGCTGAGTTTGTACAAACATATCAATTTAGTTGAGCTCGAGATTAATGTTTAGGCAGTGTATGTTAATGCTCAGGTGATCAGTCCTAACGGAAATCTAGAGATCTATAGAACATTGCCAATAACCACAGAAGTTGTTATTGTGCTTTCTTATCCAAACATCTTTGAAGATTTATCCTGCAGTATTTCTGCAGGAGCAGATAAGTGCTGCTAATACTCACTCACCAAGCTCAGAGGCAACCAACACAGGTAATAATCCTACGATATACGACTGTACTATATAAAAGCAACATGACTGGGTCAAGCTCCCTATGGCGATCAAGATGAGCACCTGTTGCGAGCTGCGCAGATTGTTAGCCCTAATGGGTGAATAGATGGCACCCTAAATGTTAGCATGAATATCTGTTCATTCAGTTATTGACATATCCTTATATTATAATCCCGTGAATATTAAGACAACAGTGGAGTTTCAATGTCATACAGCACCAAGGTGATATCAACAAGACTACACTTTGTTAAAGATAAATATGAATCCAGTCACAATAAAGACGGCGCATCGATTGTGATCGTTTGCCAATACCAAGCACCTAGCCAGGCGTGTTAGCAATGCGTTAACCAAGGCCATGTGAAGGCTGATCTGTGCATTAGACCTTGTGGCCAATTATGGTTAACACGCGTCTGTAAACAATAGAGTAATACGACACTTCACAGCTAGATAGCGCCTCAAGGTTACAATTTTATGAAGACATATAACCACTGATACACAATATAAGAAACTTTGCAATGCCAAATCTCACATACAACTTCAAGGCATCTAATTACTTAGCAAGCCATGTAATTTGGAAACCATGCATGTGGCGCCGTTGCAAGCAGGAATTTTGTAGGCTCAAATAGCATGAAATGAAATATAAGGGGCCTAAAAGTTGACGCAAATACACGTTACCTCCTCTGCAGCAATTCTTGGCGATACAATGTCTTCCGCCTGCAGTAAGCATATTGGTGAATTGAAGTCCAAAGGACAGTGTACACATAGTCTGTCTTATGCAACGCGATATAGTCTGGAATATCAGACAATTGTTATGTCACTGCATATTACAGATGAACCAGCGCGGTGTGCAATCACGCTGTTAAGAGAGGCTCACAGTGATTGAGCAGCACTTAACGCGCTCAAGATTTATGGGTAACATCCAATTGACGGCTCTTCTATTGTCTGGGCAAAGGTGCGTGCATGTTTGCACCAGACTCACGAGGTGCCAGTCTGCCTAGATAGCACCCTACCTTTACATGGTAACACATGGCCAGGCGATAACATTGTCTGTATTTGTATTATACATCACTGTTGTATTTCCGACAAGGCAGCAACACCAGCGCCACCGAACGACCAATCGATGGCTCGAAATTTGAGTGGTGAAACTGTTCGGTTCTTTGTCGTATGTCGCTTGTTTAATTCAAAAGCGAATAAAATAACAATTATAACATACCGTTCCTATGACAGCATATATATTGAGCTAGGCATCAGTGTTAGTTGGCCGAGCATCAACAGCCAATAATGTAAATGAGTTGTTTTATTGTTGTCATATTAATTCATGCATCGTACATAGAATAGATGCATCCATCCGTGGCACCGAACACTCGATGGGGCCCTGGCTGCATTGTTGATAAGTTTTGTGTCCGCCTGCAAGGCTTCCCCGTTTATTTTATCCATCACTTATCAAGTGACACACTGTCCAAGCGGCAACACAATGACAAAGGGTCTACAAAGGCTCCCTCAGTGAGCTTTCATGGAGCAATAAATGACATGACTAATTACCCTATAAATAAGCTATCTGTGACAAATAATGTGACAAAATATAAATTATAAATGAGGTTAGTGGCAGTCGACAAAATCGAAATGTCGCAAACAGTAGCTAGCAGAAAAAAAATGTATGCAGTTTTGCGAACCGTTTTCAAAATGTACTCACAAAGACGGCGAAATCTCGATGAAGTATGCTAGCTGACCCAAACATGGGTGTTCAATCAAGGGAACAATGTGATAAATTAACTGTATACTGGCAAATGGACTTTTTGTAGCTTGCTAGAAGACAGTCTTTCCACCGACAAGTGGTCATTGGACAGGTGCATTCGCGTGGTGTCATAAGTCGATTAACTCGAGACCGAGTACAAATAGAAGTGTGTCAAACTGCCGCAAGGAAACGATCTAACACTCGATACGGTACTTGATCTTGAACGGCTCACTGGTCGACATCGATTAGTTAGGATTTGTTGATCCTGGGAATATTGACTTGGGATGTTAAGCAGCACGAAGGTTTCAAATCATTACATTGTAGACTTCACAGGGGATTCAGCTACGAACTGTTGACAGGTAGACTTTACTGACAAACGGAAAACAGCAAACGGACGCATGGGGGAATATCAAACTTGAAGATGGAGCTTGTGATTACCACATTCAACGACCTAACTTGATCCGTAGATTTTACGCAGCGATTACCCAACAATTTTAATTGGGTTTTAGCTCAGTTGTGACGACGGCTCGCTGTTGATAACGAGTATATTTATCCGTGATATTAACATCGTAGCAGTTATGCTATTGTCGTGAGAATGACGGAATTGCTAGCGAATAGCGACCACACAGGTATAACCATGCGCGTGGCGTGACAGCACAGCACCCGTGAATGACCTCACAAGATGCATCCAAGAATGAAATATATATATATTACCCCACCTTCAACACATGTGGCTGCAAGAATCACCTATTCCCAATGCTGGTCATTTCCAATAATTGTTCTCGTATAGTGGTCAGTGTTACTAGCAACATACATCGGCAAGCTGGCAAGACAAACGCTATCAGCGACCAGCCAGTAATGCTTCTTGTAATGACACCGAATTTACTCAGCTTTATAAATGGAGAAAGCCAACTGAGAAACGACCAATGGATGAGATTCATTAGCATTTGCGATATTTCAAGGTGATATAAGCTTTGTGAGAAGCGAGTGGGATGAAGATGAGTGGGTATGTGACCTATCCACTGTAGTTACGGAGCAAGGAAACTAACAGCATCAAAGATGAGCCCGACATGAATATGTCATGGCGAGGACTAGGAGGGACATTTGACCGGACTAGACAAGTAGTGGTCACCTCAAATTACAAATAACGCCCGCTTTTGATGACCAGCGGCTCGGGTGTGATGTACTGTATGATTTGTGGCTCGGTGTCCTTCATTGGCTGAGCTTTGGGGATATGGCTGGGAAATAGCTTGGACGCGGGGTAAACGTCGGAGTAATAACATTGAACGAGGAATATGGTGACCTGTGAATGTAACAGGCTCTGGCTGCTTACCCCAGTCAACACAGCAACGGAAGACTAATCAGAAACAAGAGGGTTATGTCCTGATGTGATAAGTTATGTGGAACGGGGAAGTTTTGTCCGCGATGTGGTTTGTTTGAACCTTGCACTAGAAATGTTATGGTGCTTGCCTGTCCGGAATATGTAATGGTGAAACGATGTCCATGATGTATGGTGGTGAAGCCCTGCCATTGATATGTTATGGTGAAGCCATGTTCACGATAAGATATGGTGAAGACCTGTATATGATAGGGTATGGTGACACCTTGTTCGATATGCGATATGTGGTATGTTGAATATATGTCCATGGTGTTGTATGGTGAAGCCATGTCCGAGTTGTAACATCGTGTGACTATATCAATAATGCACTTTGGTGAGGTCATATCAGGAATGCCTCATGGTGAGTCAATATCTAAGATATGGAGTGGTAAGGCCATGTCGATGATTTAGGGTGATGAGGCCAGTATTAAGGTGTGTCATGGTGAGGTCATGTGAATAATGTTACATGATGAAACCATGTTTATTGTGTGGTATGGTGAGGCTATGTTAATGATGCAGTATGAGAGGCTAGGTCAAATATATGGTACGGTGAGGCTATGCGAATGGAGTGGTATGGTGAGGTCATGTGAATAATGTTATATGATGAGACCATGTCAATTAGGTTGTATGGTGAGGCTATGTTAATGATGCGGTATAAGACGCAATTTCAAAAATATGGTATGGTGAGGCTGTGCGAATGGTGTGGTATGGTGAGTTCACATATTATTATTTGTTTCTGTCGCTGCGAATTCGACATCTCGGCGGCCTTGTTCCCGCAGGTGCTGACTTAACATTGAAAAAGTTACCGGCCACTTAGCTCAAGTGGAATGTGTTTGGATCCAACCTGTCAATCTTTTACTGACAAGTGTTTTTCATTGGATGTATAAACGTTTCAAGGGATGAAAGAAGGAGAAATGAGTAAAGGCCTAGCGCAGAAAGTTAAGCAGAGCCCGGAGCACAAAGAGTTCCTATAACAGAGAGGCGGTCTGGGCAAATAGTAGTTGGGTGAATCGATGATTTCAGTTGTAAACAGGATATACGATACGAAGTGGGTGGACGAGGGCCCTGTGATATTGACGGCGAGAGGAAGGCTGACCTCACGTGTATTGTTATTGTAGCGCAGCATTCCTCCCTGACTGGGAATTGATGAGAAAATAATATGTCCAGTTTATCTGCAGCTTTTCGGTGATGCTGTAGATACGGCGGGGAATCTCAATGACGATCCTCTTACGTAAATCAATTTTCACGTATGGCTATTGCAGCATCATTCATGATTCATAACAGCCCGTTGGTATATCGATAACAAAAGACGTCATCATAATATATCACCCATGCCAAACCCGACACGTGCTCACAACAATTCATAACTACGCACCCTCTACCTGGCCCCACCCACTTCCAAACAACCACCCCCCGCCCCCCGGCCCCACCCACTTGCGTCGCGTCTAGGTTCCTATCAGAATTGCATGACACGACGCGCACGTCTCAGCATGCGCATTTCCTTCTGAGAAGTACATAATTTTCATACTGCATTAAGAGTACGCATGATGAAACTTTAAACGCTCTGTCTCTGTGATATATCTCGCGATTAAAACTTCTCTCCATTCATGCCGACGAACAGTGACACGGCGCCCTGTCTCGACGTTTTGCATAGTAGGTGCTCGGCTTGTAGGCGTATATCAGGGCTCGCAATATTCTGGAGATGCTGAATGTTGGCGTATTCTAGTTTTCCTAGAAAACGTAGGGCGGTATTGAGCCTTTCTGCCGCGCAGTAAACACGGAGCCACAACGACATATTTTGGAGGAGGCGTCAAGGCACGAACAAGTGAAAGCAACGCGAAGACCAGGGTAAGGAGAAGAGAGAGGGAGTATCACGCTCCTAGAACTGACTTTTAATTGAGGCAATTGTGTCGAAAGTTACTTGCAATATTTGAAGATCCACAGCCCGAGTATCACGCTCCTACAGTTGACTTTAAATACCCTAAAGGCAATTATGACGAAGGAAAATCTGGAGAAGTTACTTGTTATACCCCACAACCCGTGCTGATGGGGTCATATATGACGAATAAGCCCAGGGGAGAGAAGCTGTTGATGCCAGGCAATCAGCATCGAAAATCTGCTTCCGTGTATGATTGCAGAAGTTGGAATCAGTGTTGTGATGTGACGGCCTTGGATATTGACACGTAGACGCGCCGAGCTAGCCCTCTGTAATGTGGCTTGATGCATTGTCCGCAACAGTAATGAGCGGTTCTCCGTTCATGTAGCTCTGACACATATGGGAACTGGGGTGGGTTAATTCCCGCCACCAGGTGTATTGATGGTAATTATTCGAGACAGGAGTATCTATCGAAATTCGTTATTCCCAATCTACTACAGCGGACCTTTATACCAATTTACATCGGCAATTAGGTGTAGTTGGTCACTGAATAACATGCAAATAATAATGGTTTACAATTAATAAACCCGACAGAGACGAGTTGACATGGCCACCAACGTAGCGTTAGATGTTGCAAGAATGGCAGAAACACCTGTCACCAATCACGTGCATTCCCGTTGCCTCGTCTTAAGGTGGCCTACCCCCCTGTGATTCTTTCGGTGTGATATTTTCCTTGTCCATACAAACTGCTTATAGACATACATGCCATATGTTACCACCATCGATCCAGCATTGTAAACAAGTTAGATGTATAAATTCACATGTTACAGACGAAAACTCGTCTTAAGGTGGCCTACCCCCTGTGATTCATTCGACGCGATATGTTCATTTTCCATAAAAAACTGCTTATAAATATACATACCATATGTTACCACCATCGATCCATATAGATTGTAAACATGTTAGATGTATAAATACACATGTTACAGACGAAAACACGTTTCAACACGGCAATTAAAACCATGTTTCCATTGGTCATTCTGTAATTGTCAAAACACAGACGTATAAACTCATTATCGCTATTAGCAAGGGAAGCGCGGATATTAGCAAGGGGAGTGCGGATGTAACTCGTAGCAAAGACAAGTCATACTCAAACATAGAGTAATTTAAGACATTTCAAACATGGTAATGCAAAATTATGATATAGAAAGTAACAATATTATCTTCTAATAAACTCAGCATCGTGAGACGTATACTTTTCAATGCTTTTAAGAACGATATACACGGTTCTTTACCGCCCCTACAGGCAAATCGCTCTCACAGGGTCACGTCATAACGTTTTGAAACGACCACGTGACACACGAAACCGATCTAAATACCAGCGTCCATCCCAAGCAAATGGCGCCTGCAGTTGGAAGTTCCTTATTAGTGAAGGCGCGATGCTATGGTGATGTTTATCGATGTTACCGGAAGTGTATTAAGAAACGACTACCTTAATTGCACGCTTGAAGAGGCGTAAAGGCGAAAGCCAACATGGCGCTTACAGATTAGGTAAAAACGGGCGCCGCAAGCTAAGGATAATATTTCCATTCCCATCCATCCTTAACACGATTCTTTGAAATTCAAACAGGTCACGAATCCATGCCTATGTATTTAAAACACAGAACTCGTGTTCTGCAGCAATGCGAAAGGTGTTTATCACAGACTCGACGACAAGATATAGGAGCTGAGTAACAAACCCAGCCAGTAAGTTTATCATAGCGCCGCGACTTATCACCAAGCACTCAAATGAATGCACTGCCGTTGCGTAACAGATTGATAACACCCACTTTCACTCCGGTTCACGGCGATCCGTTGCCAGATTACTAATGACCACGATGACGGCATCCAGCTGGAGGCGATCATTACACTGTTACATGTGCTATGCTGGTGTTATATAATTGTCTCGCATGGCGACTCGGCAGCCCTCATTTAGCTCCATGTAACACACCGAGCTATTATTGTACCGACTAATACTGGCAAGATAGGCTTAACAAACTGTGACAGCGGACCAAGCAGACATGAAATCTGGCATGAAATATCGCGTCAGAATGATATTCCAAGTTGTTATACACTGCTGAACTAGTGTTACCGTCTGGATAACGGGACCTTAACAACGCGAAATCCCATGCATAACGTCGACGAAGCATAACGCATATCGACAGGAATTCCACACATAATATTGATAACATGGCGAGGGCGTACTGGGATGTTACCATCAACTTATCTACCTCCAAGGATGCAATGGGGAATTGAATTGAAGCGAATACATCGGCACAAGTGCGCAAGCTAGCATCGTACCTTTAGCAAATACTGATTAAGGAGACTCTATGGGGGAAGATATGATTAACATAAGGGGGGGAGCACATTAATTATTTGCCAGGTAAAATTTACGACCGGGGATATGCAATACAGCATCACAACACAATAGGTGCTTATATTATGTAGGAACCAATTGTCGACATTATGGTTTATGACACTAATAAAATAGATTGTACGGCGCGGTTAGACATCCTTGGTATGCTGTGAAGTAATAACTTATGTCACGTTGTTAATCACGTGAGTCGCTACCGTTCAAAATCATGTATACGAACTGTCGTATCTGGTAGCTGCTCTGACCCGCGAATGACCCTTGTCATATTATCTATCGAGGTCGGCCGACACCTCCGAGCATAAGAGGCGTTTCGGAAACACGATAACCAAGTCAATTCTGCGTAATGGATACTAGATTAACATGGGGATATTACGGTAGGCAGTGTTCTCCTAAGCAAGTCTGAGACACTCGGTCATGTTGGAGATTGTTGGCATTAACTGGCACCGGTTGTGCGCTACTCTATCTTATCTAGATAGCGTCATTATGCCATTTTGGCGAGACAAGGCGCTGTGTGGTAGAGCGCGGGGCTTTTTTGTCAAAGGCGCTGATTTAAGAGCATTGTAACACCGGCATGAAGATCACACACAGCGGTACGAATTAAACTTCTTTGCGCGAGTTCGTTAAGCGGGAATCATAACGATCTAGCCCTAGATACTTTCGTCGCTTTCTTTAAACGAATGACGCGTGCGCGTTGGGGTGTGTGCCCGTGAGGCTGTTGACAGACGCACTTGAGATCGCTCGCCAGAAACAACACACGGATACAATGAACTATTCCACCAGCCATATTGTCATCATCCAAATTCCGGGTGGGAGGAGGGTTCGAAGGTTGTGTTTATGGTGTCGTCAAAGAAATGCGCTTCAGGAAAGATAGCCTTTCACTTATCTGACTAAAACTCCGTCACTATTCATCTGCAGACAAGCCAGACCTTTAGCGAGTCACTCGATGTCAGACTCTTTGTTGGTGTCTGACGCTTGCGTTACCGATGTCATGATCAGCGGAATCGCCCATTCATGACCAGTGAACCCACCTCTAGCGTCGTGAGTAGCATATTTATCGGGCGTTGTTTTACGCGGCAAGTGTTGTATTTGCATCGTGTGTTTCACAGCGTTTATAGGTTGCGTATAATCACTTCCAAAAGCACCGCACGAGAAGGTGATCTTAAACGCATGTGAAATTTAACAGAGATTAGCAATCGATTTGCTGTACTTCGGGGACATAATGGGCAATGAAGTCAGCTGTCAACACTTTGTTTGAGTCGGGACGCCAACTTGTATCCGATTTCATTACGGCTCAGCATTTCACTGGGGTCCGATTGTCATGGAGATGAGACTGACCAACATTTACTTTTAGGTTAACGATCATTTAGTGTGTTGAGGCATGTGGTGAGCAGGCAAATTTGCAGCTTCAAGGAGGTCAGAAATAAGGGATGATTGTAAAAGTTTCCGTAGGCGTCCTTTTTGTCTAATATCCAGTATATACATGTAGGTACGCTTACGGGTAATTAAAGTTGAAATGGGTTCTTACCTGTTAATCGTCGACGATTTTCCCCTTAGATCCGCGTATTATTTACATCCATTTGAACAGATGGTATGGCAATAATGTCCCGGTGTGTTAACCAGAGGCCAGAAATATTACCCCACGACTTCGACTGACTCTATTCCGCGCCCAGCATCAACTGAGCGCTGTCGCCGCGCACGGAGCTGATATGGGAAGGCGCGATGTGAGTTCGTGGGGGCGTGGAGCAAGCCGCTGTGAGGGCGTGCCTAGTGAGCGCTCATGCACAAAGCGCTTAGGGCAGCCCCCCTCCCCACGGCCCCGTCGAGGGGGGCGGAGGGGGGGGGCGTTGAGGTTAGCGTTAGCGAGTAGCCTTCTTACCCTCATTACTAGCTTCAGTCGCTGTCACCCGCCGCAGTCAGTGAAAGGTATCAAGATATTTGTAGGCAGAAACTGGACATATGAAGACGTGAAGAGAACGGAAGCGACACACACATAACGACAACATAGGTGAAGTGAGCGCCCCCGTGTGTGTGACTGTTTCAACAGCTCAAGTGGCGGAGATTATTAGCTTGCCGCTCAGTTCAAGTCGGCGCTTAGACAGCCATGGTTTTCGCCGCTCCTGTCCGGAGACAAATATGATAATTCGTGGTGCTCTTACAGTCTTCCTTATGCCTCAGTCACATTTGCTCAACGGCTAGGATGTGGCAGGCATAGCCCCCGAAATCGAGATACCTGTGGAGGGCCGCAGAGGATCTGCGGTGGCCTCAGGGTCGCACTAGGACGTATACATATATTGTACAGGCCGTAGGGGTCGCTGTGGGATTATGGCGCGGAGTTTTCTTGTGGTTCCAGGTTCGCCGTAGCAATTAGACACGCCGTAGCCATGCCGGAGAGCGGTTCCACGGCGACCGTACGTCGGGCGTGTGGTGGACTTCATTTGCCGTGCGGCTGTCCTAGGGTGTAATGAATAACAATTGACTTGTTCGGCCCCCTAAAAATTGCGGCGGCCGCAGGAATTCCACTGGTAGCCTTAAGACGGCCCTACGGTGCCCGAACCGTGGCCTTGCGATATGCGGCAACGTAAGGCCCGTGCGCGGCTCTCGTACGCCCGTCGCGCCCCTATCCGTCCGGCCCCCGTGGCAGACCTCCCCACCTTTCCCCTTCCCCTTTGCCGCTCTCATCTTAGGGGTTTGGGTGTAAAACTCGGGAAATTTTTAATGAATTGGCTGATGTGAAATCTCTTGTGAAATGACCTGTTGTGTGTGCTAAATACCTCCTTATATACTCTGGGTGAGTGTGTAGCGGCTGCGTCAATCTGGCCGCTCGGTCGCCGTATGGTACCCAAGTGGCCGCCTTGCGGCTACCTTGTGTGTGCCTTGGTATTTGTCGAAACCCTACGACCGCCGCAGGGACGCCCTATGGCGACCGTGTGATAACACGTCAAATGCCACACGGCAGTTACCGGTTTTCTGTATCCACAAATTCAAAATACGCCATGCGGCTAACATATGTGACTGCTATAGTATATTACCGTGGGAATGCAGCGGCTGGTTTATAATTGCTAATGGCTGCGCTATCGACGTTACGTCATTCGTTCCGCAACACATTCGCTCACGATTTTGCAAGTTTGGCGCATTGGCAATTCGTGTTGTCTTGTTCCAGTTAATGTATGGCCGTCATATGTCATGTTCAAATGACATGCCGCTCAACCAATATCGCGCAACTGGCGGAACTGTCAATACGCCAAGTCAAATGTATCCAACATTCAGCCCCTTGATGTTCTATTCGCAAATTAATCGATTGATTCTCGGTGTTCTTCCACCGAATGACCAAACACTAAGGTGCTTCGTGAGGTATGTTTTTAGGTCAACTTTAATCAATGATGAACTTGGCAGTTGAGACGACGAAATTATTCAGCAGCAAATAGCCACCCTAATCCCCGCCTAGCGTACTTAAGCAGCACGACGCTATCGTATGCTCGTATTCTTAACATCAAGGCACTTCATTTGGTAAGGCTCAAGGGAATGTACTTCAGCTAACTGAAATGAATCGAAATTATGTATAATTAAGAGCGACCTGGACCGTGCTAGATATCCACGCAGGATATAAGGAACCCATAGCTTGTTGCAGCAGCTGCGTCTGTGAAGGCAAGGAGATGCGAATGAGCGACGTTTTTTTGTATATATCACGGTTGGTGGATTAACCGTCACGTGGATTGAGTGCTTGCGTCGTGATGTAGCGAGTTCAGCTTAAACTGGCCGTAAACACGTGGTGAACCCATATCATTCGTGTGCTGGTGCCGTATGACAATAGGCTGGGGGCGGGTCGCTTGTACCGCCCACCACCATTGACTTGACAGCGTTTTTGTACATCAATGAGAAGTTAACCGTCACGTCGTTGCCATTAAAGAGCGTGTGGGTATATAATCTATAGGGATGCTTCACGCTGTACGTCGTTTGACACCTGATGTACGCCTTCTGATGCTACCCCACACACAGGTATACGATCGTGTCTCACATGAGAGCTTATTCCCGAAATTCGTTCCTTTCAAATTTTGATAACTCGGTGACTTTTGTGGCATATTCGACGTATGAGTCTGACTTTGTGCAGGCAAAACTGACTAACAGTCACTGTATGTAATTCAAGCCTCCCCTTGAAATGGCGGCTGTCGTATCTCGTACTAACGCATGCCCCGGCTGATGGTCAGATTGCAATACCGCATAAACAACGCCTACCCATAACAGTCTAAGCGATCGTGTGACAGGCCTCACTCAACTGGCAGTTGAGTTGCTTTTATTGCGACTGACCTGAACACATTATCACCAAGTTATAAATCAATGAGTCATCACCTCAGAGATAACCCGTGATATTGACTGACAATACGTCAACAAGTGGTGGCAGCGTGAGCTGTCCACCCGTTTCTACGGCCAAACGTTTATGCGTACAGACTTCGGCTTTTGTTTCAGAGTTTATAAGAATCGAAGAACCCTTTGCTTTGTATTTTGTTCAATCGTTTCAACGGTAAAAAAATGTCGGAGCTGATGAAGAGCACGTTATGATTGCTTGGTTTATGCCCTTGGGCCTTTAAGCGTATTTGTAAATTTTGTCATGTAAAATTGCAGCAGTGAGGTGTTTTCTAATTGATGTCACACGTACGTACAAATATGCACCAACAATTTTACCCATTACATAATGCAATATTTTATTGTAGGTAGAACAAGCCATTGAACTCACGTGCCCGATGTTAATTGGTATTCGTCCTCATGGTCATTCCCTTTGGAGAAGCACTGAACTATTCCAGCTCAGCGGAGAAGACAATCCGCAGCAAAGCGATAACGGTCCACTACGCATAATACATTTAGTTAGGTTCATTGGACTTACCCTACATTTTATAACCCAAGTGACATAGGCGAAACTGTAGAGGGAAGCATCGGGACGCTACATTGTTAATAAAGCGGGTAAACCGATTAGCCTTTCATGCATATAAAGACATCGTTTGGTCTGAAAGACAGCGGGTTATCCCATTTTGGATGTATTCACAGGCAGTACCGAGCTACTCAAAAGGTTTTACAAATGAAGTGATACCCATCTCAGTCGATCGATGTTTATTTCGAGACCCTGCTCACACAAGTCACCAGAGTATCAGTAATATGTAATTGTATCATCTAGGTTGAACCTATTCAGAAATAAAGCTTCTTTTATTATCTTGCATGCAACATTTGCTGTCATAACGTGTACAGAATAAGAATCTGTAGTTAAGTGTCCACAACATAACATCGGACCAAAATCATAGCAGCACTAGTTGTATGATGGGCATGAAGTTATTCAATGCCACGAAGATCTATATTTAAACGTACACTAACTGCACGCCGACAACAGTAGTTTCAACAGGAATATATAAAAAATGCCGACGCAACTCTGTGGCCGAAATAAAGATAAATTTCGGTGCTTTGCGTCCAAATAAATAACTGACGTCAGTGTTATAGTAAATAATTCAGGTACCACTTATCAGTTGTAGTTTTTGTCGAAACGTTGATAAACACCGAATAGGGTTAATTTATTGAATGCTACCAGCGTAACCCATTGGTCTATTCACTGTTTGGTTGTCACTTACATATTATCACAGCACATGTCTACTGCCATGTATATAATCAAAGTTCAATGAACTTCTATCTTGCCATTCGATTGTTATAAACGCGTAAATATTTCTGGCGAATATTTACAATAACATGTACATCATTGATGTATTACAAATCTCTCATGCTAATGAGGTGTTGATTCATTGTCTACAATATATGTGCACGATTACGTTTAATTTGCCAACTAGTTCATATGTGATATGTTGCATGAATGAAATGCAGGTATGTTCGACTGATACCTTGCGTAGTGAAATCCATGTTTATCATGCGCACCTGTTTAACCGATTGGTGCGGATATTTACAATGATGCAACCACATTTTATGTGTTATGGATATAGTAGAGATCTTCCATTCATATCAACGCAGTAATTTTATAAGTATGCATGAAAGCTGAATATGTTTCGTGAGTTACGGAGGACGCACTTTAATTCAACATTCGGATATGTGAGACCTTTTTTTTCAGCGGCAAAATTAAATTGGAATCAAATATCTGTCATCAATTGGTTGATATATGGTACACTGCTGACATTGATAAATATGTGGAAAGCGATATCAACCTGAAGACGATAAATGGAACATGTTTGGTAGGCGGAATAATTTGAATTTATACGGAATTGCCTGCGCAAGACAAGCGTAAATAAAGGTCATTTTTTTCCTACAACTTCACCAAACAACATCTCAGCTAACCGTTGCGCGATGCATGCTCTTATGTCCGAACTTCGCATATTTTTGAGCCTACTATATTTCACCTGTAGAGTGAGGGTGTAGTTTAAAATATAATTTATGTTGCCTGGTCACAAAGCTACCAAACAAAGGTGTGAAGATGTAGACATAAGTTTACATGCGCACTTGTAGGATAATTCTTTGATAGACGTGTTCAACGAGAATAAACATGAGCTGAAATACAAGACCCGTGCCATTCAGCTTTTATAGGCTTAATTTGATGTGAGGAATGATATTGTATATCTTGACATTCAAACGGGAGTAGGAAAATTTTATGTGAATAAGCTTTGTGCAGATCTTCTCATCGGACTGTCACCATATCTGTACACATCGATTCCAAATTGCCTGGCATTTTGAAGAATGACTACAGCTCCACCCGATAATTTGTATTCAACCCCGCATGGCGTGGGTGTGGTTGGTTAAACATAAAGTTAGCCATGCTACAATGGGAAGACACACGCGCTATATCGTGCCATTAGGAGACGCCCTTTTGAGTTTTGGGCAATTACTCTGTAATCGTGTTTTGTTCTGGCTCACAATGACATATGCTGGTGTCTTGGACGTCATGTCAACTGTTACGTCATTATTGTCCATTTTTTGGTCCCCTTTTAACGGAGCGCTTTCTTTTAACGGGGCGTATGCATGGTATGCTTTGTTAGATGCGATTTCGTAAAGCTTCCGGTACTTATTCAGTTCGATTATATACACGCTGTTATTAACCAAAAATAGTAACAAATAATTAATTTATAAGGACAAAAAACAGTACCGTATGACAATGCACGAATTGTGCAAATGAATTGTATGATGGCCAGATACATATATAGATGAGATTAAATGGATGGTTTTATCCATTTTCATGATGTGTAATTTACCTTATGTTTTGGCACAGTCGCTTCATCGCTATATACGAGAACATAGCCAATTGAATTGGAGGCAAGTAGGCGCGCTTATATTTTATAACTCATCCGATATCGACTGATTGACCGCCAATAAGGATGCATTGCTATTGCCGAGTTACATCTTGTTTCGAAAAAAATACTAATTGGTTCCTTTAATCCCGTACTAATTAGCAGCATGTCTGTCTACCAAGTCATAGCTTCACGCGATGCATGTATACAACGTATTATTGCTTGTTGAATTGTATTGCCTTTATGCATTTGATTATTTCTGAGCACGGCTTATCTGCTAACATCATGTAGCTGGACGCGTTCAAAGATAAAATTCTTTTGACCAACTTCAGGAAATAGAATGTTACAAAATGTCCAAAGCACTTTCGCAATAGGGATAAGGCGACACTGGGAGAGCAAGCTGATATAAACGTGTACAGTGGCTTAGTACTGATTACCAGTGACCTGAATGAGAATATCCAGAGCACCTGAACTCAACGATTTGTTCTGTCCTAAATATGCATTAGCGACTGACAATCGATGAGTCATTTCCAGAGAGTTTCTAGTGAATGATAACAGCATGGCACTGTCGGTTATTGTAAGAGATGAAGCAGATTGTTTATCATGACTTTTGCAATAATAGGATTTTCAAAACCAGATATATGTTTACGTGAATAATTTGATGTAAAAAGCTTGATATGACGTTCATTTGCCTAATCGAATCATTGCGTTGTGATCAATTTAGCTTCTTCAGTCACAATATACTTGCAAACATATCACATTCATTGACTAGCTTACTATATTTTATGCACTACATTTTCAACTGACTGCGAATGGACACCCATTTCGCATGGTTTTTCTGCGTTTAAGCAAGTGCTGCATGTCTTTGAAAAAGTGGGGTGATGCCATCGACATTATCAAGCGCACCATGATATGATACTTGCCTTATATGACAGCAGATTGGCGACTACCATAAACCAAATCCATGTAGAGTATAACATCATTCGGTTCACAAACTCCACGGAATTTTCAAATATGTCCGACTGCCCTTGAAGAATGACAGCATTCACATCTATTGTGAATGATGAAGCTCTCTAATTAGACGAGTTGGCTGGGTTACAAATTACATTACTGCTCCATGACCTACTGAAAGCCACATTATTAACAATCAAATTGTCAAACCATGACATATGATTCAGTGCGACAGCTGTATATGTGGAACGTTTGAAAGAGTGATGAATACCTCTGGTACTCCTCCATGAAATTATCCCAACACATTCACTCCAACAGCCTGTCACAGAATTTTGTCCCTGAAACGATGTAACAAAAAGCCGAGTTACTAGGTATGCCATCACAACTGACATTAACATTTATTTACTTCGAGTTCATTCCCAATTCCGTATACTCGCTTTATTGGATTGATTTTCGACACTCGAGGCATATCCATTGCAAGAATGGTGAAAATACGTTATCTTGTGTCACTAATGCTCACCATACTGTAAGAGTACCTCAAATGTCTTCTTCAGATGAATACATTCTTTCCAAGATCGAGAATATTGCAACTAACAATTTTATTAAATTATGCATCAAATGCTGATTTGCGACTACAATCATGGTATATCTGAAACCTCTGTTGCACAACAGCATTCGGTTTAAAAAAAAATCAATCAAAAACAGATATCAAATTCATACCGGTCAGGCCCTCTATGTCGCCTAACTCCACAAGAGCCGAGCATTTGCAAAAATGTTGGCCTGCCCTTGAACATAACTTCGGCAACATTTACATCCATTGTGAATGATAAAGCTATGTTATTAGAATGGATGATTGGATAACAAATTACATTGCAGCTTAATAACTAGCTGAAAACTTCATTATCAACAATACAGTGGTCAATTCCTGATGTATGATTCAGTGAGCGAGTGGTGTTTGTGTCGCTCAACCCGCCGGGTATCTGAGTTTCTTCTTTCAATATATGTATTAAACTCCTCGCATATTACAACCTAGTTACAACTTTATGATATAAAAACTGATAGCTTTAATAAACCGGTTAAATTCATTATTAATTTCGTTTCGCGAATAATTATAGCAAGGCATGACTATCCACTTTCCTCGTCAGAATCATAAATTGTTATGTCACATCCACGCCTGAGAGGAATATCGACATTCTTCATAGTTTATGGCGCCTATCGATTGGCATCACAGACAACGAATGCACAGTTGCTTTAAATCATAACCACATCTGAATATTATTTCAATGCTACCTGCCGTGTTCAATCTTTGAACCACAATTGCACGCGTGGCAGGTAAATCATAACATATGGGTGCGCATATTTAAAGCAACCGTATATATTCGTTGGGCTTGTTGAGACGTAGACATTGATCTAACCCAGTGAGAAGCCGTACTGGTGCTAATTGGGCGTTCTCCTTTCTCTCTAAGTGAGATCGGTGCACAATGAATCACCTTCATTTGTGAATAGCTTTTAGTGCTGGTGCTGTATGACAATATGCTAGGTGCGGGTCGTTTCAACCGCCCACCACTATTTACTTGAAAGTGTTTATGTACGTCAATGAGCAGTTAACCGTCACGTCGTTGTCATTGAAGAGCGTGTAGGTATATAATCTATAGGGATGCTTCACGCTGTACGTCGTATGAAACCTGATGTACGCCTTCTGATGCTATCCCACACACAGGTATACGATCACACCTGAGAGCCCATCTCCGAAGTTCGTTCCCCTCTATGTATGGTAACACGGTTACTTTTTTGTCATATTCGACGTATGAGTCTGACTTTATACAGGCAAAACTGACTAACAGTCACTGTATGTAATTCAAGCCTCCCCTTGAAATGGCTGCTGTCGTATAATACAAACAATAACCCCACCAAGCTGATGGTCAGATTGCTACGCCGCTTAAATATCGCCTACCCATAACAAGTCTAAGCGATCGTGTGACAGGCGTCGCTCAACTGGCAGTTGAGTTGCTGTTATTGCGACTGCCCTGAACACATTTTCACCGACTTATAAATCATAAAGTAATTCAATGCCACCAAGATCTTACTCTTTGCATGAATATATTTAAAACGTACACTTACTGACCGCCGACAGCGATAGTTTCAACAGGAATGTATAAAACTGCCGACGCATCTCCGTTGCCGAAATTAAGATAAATTTCTGTGCTTTGCGTCCAAATAAATAACTGACGTCAGTGTAATAGTAAATAATTCAGATATCACTTATCATGAGGAGGCACTTAACATTCGGATATGTGAAACCTTCCATTTTCAGCAGCAGAATTATGTTGGAATGAAATATCTGGCATCAATTGGTTGATGTATGGTACACTGCTGACATTAAGAAATATGTGGAAAGCGATATAAACCTGAAGACGATAAATGGATCATGTTTGGTGAGCGGAATAATTTACATTTATCCGGAATGGCGTGCGCAAGACAAGCGTAAATTAAGGTAATTCGTCTTCTGAAACTTCACCTAACGACATCTCAGCCAACGTTGTGCGAGGCACGCTCTTATGTCCGGAAAGTTTTTCTAAACGTCGAAAAACTGTTTGAAGCACTAGTGAGCAATCTGCATGGAACAAACCTTATTATTATAATTATTTATAGCAGTACTATATTATTTGATATGCGCGATAAAACGTGATCTACTTATTATCGGATTTATACACACACACGCACGCACACACACACACACACACACATATATATATATATATTATATTTATATATATATATATATACGGATATATATATACATATAGATATAAATATATATACATATATATATATTTATATATATATACATATGTATTTATGCATATATATATATTTATATTATATACGTATATATGACTCGACTTATATATATATATCATAGATATATATATAAATATATTTATATATATATAGAGGATATTTATATATATATATAAACTATTATGCATATATGCCGATATATATATATATATATATATATATATATATATATATATATATATATATATATATATATATATATTATATATATATATATATATGAATATATATATATATATATATATGCAAACCGAATCGAATAAAAGAAGATGGTGATCAATATATATTAATCGATAATGTGCATGACACGCGGAAAGTGCAGACACTATATATGTACTGTTCAAATGTATAAGTGATTAGTAGATTGTCCATATAAAGGTACGAACATCTCATTCACACCAGCTTGAATCACAAGTGAATCAATTGCCTTGTAGACATCGCGAGGTTAGTTGGCGTTGCCCAATGTTTGCTCGCGTTGTATGGTAGTAACTAGTGAGGTTTACTAGGTACGGGGTGACGTACATGGTGTGACTATCCTGGCACAGTCGAAATATTATGAAGTCAAAGCTTGTAAGGCATACAAGGCATAAAAGGTGTTTTCACAACATAGGGCTACACCATTGAAGATATGTCATCAGATGCTTTATTACTTAGATGGTATAATTAATACGCAGGGCGTGGCAGGTACAAAGAAAAATAGGATGATTTTTATCGGCAGTTAAGTATTGACCAACCTGGTTTGCTACACGAACATGCCAATGGTTGGCTCGAAGCCATGCGATTATAAAAGCAGTGTTTCTGTCGATGTATATTAACATGAATGCGCTATGAATTGATTAATAAATTGCTATTTTATTCCAGGTGTGGTGGAATTGGTTGATCCAAATCATGCAAGCATTTGCTTTATAAAACGCAATCGTCGGTTTTAGCCAATCTACATGTTCCTTGCAAGCACGCTCAAGAACAAATGGTATCAAATAAACATATTGCTTCAGTGGAACTAATTCGACGAAATTGGAGTTATTGATTGGATGTGCGTGGCTTTCTAAATTATTAACAAAGACATCATATTCAATTTACGTCTCAATCTAAGCCATTTTTTCACCTGTCGGTGGTAAATGTCTTCTGTTACTGTGTTGTGTAGCAGCCAATCCGATAACCTCTGATCGTAGAGACTGTATGTTATTATTTTGATGCCGCTAAGATCCCATGTTGATTTGCCATCATAATGCTGGGAACAGCTCCCCATCTGCTGCACACTCACACGTTTGAGCTGACATGCATTCTCGATATCAGTTTATGATCATTTTGCATATATAGTCTCGCCTATCGGCCCTTACGCGAAGCCGCAATAAACGTTACTGCTATTGGTGGCTTTTATGGGTTAGGTTTGATGTTATGAATTGCACATCTATAATATATAAGCCAATAAATACGGCTTCTGAATGGTTCATGCTGAACCACTTGAAGGCTTGCTGTCGTCCTAGACTCTGGCACGCAGTTTTGAATATCATTAACATGTAAAGAGGGTCCGCAGCCAGGGGCTAGTGGACCTTGAATATCAAATGGGTAATATCCTTTTATGGTTAGATAAGTATTGACCTATCTTTTTATGACACGGCGGACGCGTGTATATTTGACTCATCGCAGTGTGACCAAGCCCTATCATTATAAGGGCAGTGCATCTGTCGATGTGCATCAATATGACAACGCTATATTGTGATTAATTGATCACTACTTTGTATTGGTGGAATTGGTTAATCGAAATACAAACTGCAATTTCAGCTGACCTGCTTGTACCTGGCAGGCACGCTCGGGAACTAATTGTATAAATAAGTGACTCACTCCAGTTCGACCGATTAGACAAAATTGCAATAGCTGATTGGATGTGCGTTGTTTCCTAAATAACGAACAAAGATAACCTCTTCCATTTACGTTCTTATCAAAAATATTCATTCACTTACTGATTGCTATCGGCAATACATGTACTGCAACCGCTGAAATCAGATACTCTATATATGCGGTTAGTTTGGTGCCATTACGATCTCATTCAAGTATTGCCACGTGAATATTTGCCGCCAAATTTTCGACTCGGGAACCTCTATAGAGAGATCACAAGAGTTGCACTGTACGCCCATGTTCTCACATAAAAATGTGGCAACAGTGCTCAAAATCAAACCGAACCATCCGTGCGAGGTAGAGGTTGCCCATTCTTACGACAACATGCAATCTAGCCGCGCCTGCCTCGTATATAGATTAACATTTGGCAGTATTTTCCAAATATTTTATCATAAATCGGCCAAAAGGCGTGACCACATATAATATGGTTTGATGCCATTTGTTGAAATGAACTATAAGTCCATATAGTGCGCGGCAAATATTATACATGCGAACGACAAGCAACTGCGTCCCTCGACTAGCAACCAAGCAAGGAAATAATAATTGATCTACGATATAACATTAATCAAGTTGATCGGAACACTGTTATGGATAGGCAACGTACACAAACAAAGCGGACGTTATCAATGCTGACAGCGGATATTGAACTACTGACCACCCGTGTTGCACTTTCCAGTTATAAACCTGTGGACTATACGGCAATTACTAGATAAATATGCCAGAAATAACGCTATCAATGATACAGTTGGTGCTACAAATTGATTGTGTTGATTGAGGAATTCATCTAGGTATGAATAACTAAGAGGAGGAACAGTCCAAGGCAAGAACACCGTTTGGTCTCTCGTTGCTTCGTTGAGCGCAAGGGGGATAAGAGACGTAATTGTAATATATGTATAGACCAACTTTATTGGGTTTAAATATTGCCTACAACCTTTTGTCTCTTAAAACAAATGGGTCTTGCGATGCTCTCATTACTGATATGCTGTTCATCTGGATAACAACTTGCATTAGGACATGTCGGTCCAAATTATTGTAACCGTTTTTAACAAGTTTAATCAGACCTTCCAACGACGAACTTTGTAGAACGTCTTTGAATCCTTTCCATTGTGTCTTATTGAATGAATACCACACTGAGCTAATCAAATGATTGAAGTGATCCTTGCCTCTGTCATCTAAATCGATCAAACTTTATTTGAAGACCCTTCCCAAACAGGTAACATGAGTGGCAATAACATGAAATTGTATCATTTGCTTAGATTGTTGTTACTTTTTAAATGTTCACAACATAAATTCTGACAAAAATCCAAGTAGCACTAGTTGTATGGTAGCCATTAGGTTATTCCAAGCCGTCAAGATCTACCCTTTGCATCAATATATTTAAAACATACACTAACTATTATCGGTGTTATAAACCTTCATTGAACATGCACCGCTCCATTTAATTGTAAAATACGTCCTTTCTGACGTACATCACCTACAAATGCACGTGTGATATGTATCACGAACAAAATGCAGGCTTTTCCGACCGACACCTTGCATTGTAAAATGTTTGCTCATCATGGGTACCTATTTAACCGATTGGTGCAGATATTTGCAACAATGCACCCACACTATATGTGTCATGGATGTAGTAGATTTCTTCCCATAACACCATCGCATTACTTTGAAAGGTACACATGCAAATTGGATATATTCCGTGAGTGACGGAGGAAGCTCTAGTATTTGATGCAATATTCGGACATGTGCGACCCTCCTTTGCCAACAGCGGAATGTAGGCGGTATAACTGATTTTATTTGATCGGTCAATTGGTTGATATATGGTACACTGCTGAAATACGTGTAAAATGCAACGTTAACCTGACAACAATGAATGGATCGTGTTGGTTGCTCATGGCAAACGTATATTGAGGTCATTGCTTCATTTATTCTACAACTTCAACAAACGACATCTCAGCCGACCATTGTGCGATGCGCTTTCTTATATCAGAATTTGGTTTATGTGTTAGCCCTCTATATTTCAACTGCAGAGTGCGGATGACTAATTTATCCACTGCGTTAGGCTGACAGCTTCACATGAGGTTTTAGTTTGAAAAAGAGTTATGTTGCTTGGTCACTAAGTTAAACAAAAGGAAGTAGCGATGTTGGCTCATTTCGACATGCACACTGGCAGGATACTGCGTCGATAGCCATGTTCAGCGAGATGTGATGATTACACATGTCCCCTAAAATGAAAGAACTGGGCCATTCAACTTGTATAGGCCTTTTATGTATTACACCCGTCTTTGCGTGGGTGTGGTTGCTTAAACATAGAGTAAGCCATGCTATCGAGAGAAGACAAACGCGCTATTACTTTGCCGTAATTGTGTTTTGTTTTGGCTTGCAAGGACATATGATAGTGTCTTGGACGTCATGTAACGGTTACGTCATTATTGAAAAAAATGTTGGCCCTCTTTTAACCTCGTTCTTTACTGCAGGTACTAAAGACAGCTAATACAGTACTGTAAATCAACAACCATCAACCATCCTTGTCGAGAGCTAAATGCTCTAAGAATGTTTTTTTTAGTTTCGTACATTGCAATTCTACTCTGCACCAGCATCTGTCCACCAAATTGATATATGCTGTAATATTGTCTATAGATCAACATTGTGAAAGTTGGCCATATGATTTTAGTCAACATCACACACAACATATCTACAACCTTTGCTGATCAGTTTGTCCCATTTGCACTGAACTGCATGTGCAATACGCGGGCGGTGTGTCATTTACAGTTGACAAATTCTGACCATAGCATATATGGAAATATATTGAGCTGTATCCAGCTAATTTATGCAGTTTCGGCTTTAGTTACATGAATATGTCTGCAGCTTTACTCAGCAAATACATTTGGCTAATATTACGTGCATATTTTACGTTCCTTGCATAAAACTTACATACAATACAATACAAGCACCTTAGCAATAGGGATAAGGCGATCCTGGGAGAGCAAGCATATATAAACGTGTACAGTGGCTTGGTACTAATTACCAGTGACCAGAATGAGAAAATCCAAAGCACCTGATCTCAACAATTTGTTCGGTTCTAAATATGCATAAGCGACGGAAAATCGAAGAGTCATTCCCAGATGAGTTTCTAGTGGATGCTACCAGTCAGGCACTGTCAGTTATTGTAAGAGTTGTGTTGTGATCAATTTAGCTTCTTCAGTCACAATATAGATGCAAACGTATCACATTCATTGACTAACTTACTATATTTTCTGCATTACATTTTCAACTGATTAAAAATGGACACGCTGTTCGCAGGTTTTTACCATGTAAGCAAGTGCTGCATGTCTTTGAAAAAGTGGGGTCTTGCCATTGACATTATCAATCGCACCTATATGATCTTTGCCTTATATGACAGCTTAGTCATGACCTTTCTAATGTATAGATACATTCTTCAACATATTATGTGATTTACATGACACCTACACGTTGAAAATGGCTTATTGATGGTGATGTCGTCCCTGTCATTGAGTGTCTTCGTTGGAATTGCGACACATATTCAATGTGGCAACTATACCGCCATGAGACCTTAAATAAGTATTCGACATACATTCTTTCCAAGCTCGACTGCAAAGCATCCAAATATTTATTTACATGATGCATCAACTGCATTAACATCTTTTGTGAATGATAAAGCTCTCTGATTACACGAGTAGGATGGGTTACAAATTACATTACTGTACAATAACTTGCTGAAAGGAACATTATTAACAATCAAATAGTCAAATCATGACATATGATTCAGTGCGACAGTTGTATATATGGAACGTTTGAAAGAGTACGGACTACCTCTGGTTCTCCTCCGTGAAATTATCCCAACACATTCACTCCAACAGTCTGTCTCTGAATGTATTCCCTGAAACGATGTATCAAACAGCCGAGTTACAACGTAATGCAATCACAACTGACAAAAAAATATTAACTTACTCATCGAGCAAAATCCGAATTTCGTATCGCGAATAATTGTCGTGAGGCATATCTAGTGTCTTCGACGGATTTGCGACGCTCGGGGCATATCCATCGCGCGCAAGAATAGTGAAAATATATTATATGGTTTCACAAATACTCACCATACTGTAAGAATACCTTTCATATGTCTTCTCTAGATGAATACGTTCTTTTCAAGATCGAGTGCATTGCAACTAATAATTTTGATATATAATACATCAAATGCTGATTTGCGACAACCAATTCGGCAAATCTCAAACTTATATTGCACAACAACTTTCGGTTAAAAAACTTAAATAAGGACAAGATATCAAACTCATACCAGTGAGGCCCTCTGTGTCTCCTTACTCCACGAGAGCCGATTATTTGCAAGAATGTTTGACTGTCCTTGAACATAACTTCGTAACATCTACATCCATTGTTGATTGGATTACAAATTACATTACAGCTCAATAACTTGCTGAAAGCTTCATTATCAACAATATATTCGTCAATTTCTGATGTATGATTCAGTGAGCGAGTGGTGTTTTTGTCGCTCAAACCGCCGGTCATCTGAGTTTCTTCCCTCAATAGATGTATTAAACTCCTCGCCTATTACAACCTTGTTACAACTTTATGATATAAAAACTGATATCGTTAATTGTCCGGTCAAATTCATTAATTTCGTTTCGTGAATAAATATCAAAAGACATGATTATTCATTTTCCTTGCAGAATCATAAATTGTTATGCCACATCCACGCCTGAGAGGAATATCGACATTCGTCATAGTTTATGGCGCCTATCGATTGGCATCAATGACAACGAATGCACAGTTGTATTGAATCACAACCACATCTGAATATTACTTCAATGCTACCTTCCATGTACTATCTTTGAACCACAATTGCACGCGTGGCAGGTAAATCATAACACATTATGGGTGCGCATATTTAAAGCAACCGTATATTATCGTTGGGCTTGTTGAGACGCATACCTTGATCTAACTCACAAGTGAGAAGCCGTACTGTTGCTTATTGGGCGTATTCCGTTCTCTTTTCTCTCAAAGTGAGATCGGTGCACAATGAATCACCTTCAATTGTGAATCGTTTTTCGTGCTGGTGCTGTATGACAATAGGCTGGGAGCGGGTCTCTTGTACCGCCCACCACTATTTACTTGATAGTGTTTATGTACGTCAATGAGCAGTTAACCGTCACGTCGTTGTCATTGAAGAGCGTGTAGGTATATAATCTATGTGGATGCTTCACTCTCTACGTCGTATGAAACTTGCTGTACGCCTTCTGATGCTACCCCACACACAGTTCGTGTCACACCTGAGAGCCTTTCCCCGAAATTCGTTCCCCTCTATTTTTGGTAACTTGATTACTTTTGTGTCATATTCGACTTATGAGTCTGACTATGTCCAGGCAAAGCTGACTAACAGTCTCTGTATATAATTCAAGCCTCCCCTTGCAACGGCTGCTGTCATATCGTACTACGAGCCCCACACGGCTGATGGTCAGATTGCTACACTGCTTACACAATGCCTACCAATAACCAGTCTAAGCGATCGTGTGACAAGCGTCACTAAACTGGCCGTTGAGTTGCTATTATTGCGACTGCCCTAAAAACATTATCATCGAGTTATGAATCTGTGAGTTATTACCTCAGAGATAACCCGTGATCGTTATCATAGACTGAGAATACGTCAGCAAGTTGTGACAGCGTGAGTTGACCTTCCGTCATTGCAGCCATACGTTTATGCGTACATACATCTGCTTTGTTTCAGAGTCGACGAACCCCTGCTTTGCATTTTGTTCAATCGTTTCAACTGTGAAAATATGGGAACTGAGGAAGTGCACGTTATGATTGTTACTTGGTTTATTCCCTCAAGAGTATTTGTTAAAATCCTTGTGTAATTTTGCATGTAAAATTGCTGCGGTGAGGTGTTTTCTAATTGATGTCACACGTACGTACAAATATGCACCAACAATTTTACCCATTACATAATGCAATATTTTATTGTAGGTAGAACAAGCCATTGAACTCACGTGCCCGATGTAAATTGGTATTCGTCCTGATGGTCATTCCGTTCGGAGAAGCACTGAATTATTCCAGCTCAGCGGAGAAGACAATCTGAAGCAAAGCCACAACGGTTCACTACGCATAATACATTTAGTTAGGTTCATTGGACTTACCCTACATTTTATAACCCATCGTGTCATAGGAGGCGAAACTGTAGAGGGAAGCATCGGGACGCTACATTGTTAATAAAGCGGGTAAACCGATTAGCCTTTCACGCATATAAAGACTTCGTTTGGTCGGAAAGACAGCGGGTTATCCCATTTTGGATGTATTCACAGGCAGTACCGAGCTACTCAATATTTTCTACAAATGAAGTGATACCCACTGTTACCATCTCAGTCGATCGATGTTTATTTGGAGACCCTTCTCAGATAAGTCACCATAGTAGCAGTAATGTGTAATTATATCATCTAGGTTGAACTTATTCAGAGATAAAGCTGCTTTAATTATCTTGCCTACAACATTTACTCTGTCATAGCGTGTACAGAATAATCATCTGTAGTTAGGTGTCCACAACATAACATCTGACCAAAATCATAGCAGCAGTAGTTGTATGATAGTTTTAGTGATCGAAATAAAGGTCAATTGCGGTGCTTTGCGTCCAAATAAATAACTGACGTCAGTGTTATAGTAAATAATTCAGGTATCACGCCGAATAGTGTTAATGTATAAAATGCTACCAGCGTAAACCATGGGTCTATTCATTGTTTGGTTGTCACTTACATATTATCACAGCACGTGTTTACTGCCATGCATATTATCGCAGTTCAATGATCTTCCATTTTGTCATTCGATCGTGATATACGTCATTTCCGGCGAAATATTTACAATAACACGTACATCAATGACGTATTACAAATCCCTGATGCTTATGTGGTATTGGTTCATCACCTTTAATATATGCGCTCGATTACGTTCAATTTGCCAGCTAGTGCACATGTGATATGTTGCATGAATGAAAAACAGGTATGTTTGATTGATACCTGGCGTAGTAAAATCCATGCTTATCTTGCGCACCTGTTTAACCGATTGGTGCTGTGTTTGCCAGGATGCAACAACATTGTATGTGTTATGGATATAGTAGAGATCTTCCCTTCATATCTACGCAGTAATGTTATAAGTATGCATGAAAGTTGAATATGTTTCGTGAGTTAAGGAGGAAGCAATTAAATAGAACATTCGGATATGTGAGACCTTACTTTTTCAGCAGAAGTTGGAATAAAATATCTGCCATCAATTGGTTGACGTATGGTACACTGCTAACATTAGGAAATATGTGGAAAGCGATATAAACCTAAAGACGATAAATGTATCATGTTTGGTGAGCGGAATAATTTACATTTATCCGGAATGGCGTGTGCAAGACAAGCGTAAATTAAGGTAATTCGTCTTCTGAAACTTCACCTAACGACATCTCAGCCAACGTTGTGCGAGGCACGCTCTTATGTCCAGAAAGCTTTTCTAAACGTCGAAAAACTGTTTGAAGCACTAGTGAGTAAGCTGCATGGAACAAACCTTATTATTATAATTAGTTATAGCATTACTATATTATTTGATATGCGCGATAAAACGGATCTACTTATTATGGGATATATATACACACACACACACACACACACACACACACACACACACACACACACACACACACACACACACACACACATACACACACACACACACACACACACACATATATATATATATATATATATATATATATATATATATATATATATATATATATATATATATATATATATATATATATATATATATATATATATATATATATATATATATATAGATATATATATATATATATGCAAACCGAATCGAATAAGAGAAGATGGTGATCAATATATATAAATCGATAATGTGCATGACACGCACAAAGTGCAGACACAATATATGTACTGTTCAAATGTATAAGTGATTAGTAGATTGTCCATATAAAGGTACGAACATCTCATTCACACCTGCTTTAATCACAAGTGAATCAATTGCCTTGTAGACATCGCGAGGTTAGTTGGCGTTGCCCAATGTTTGCTCGCGTTGTATGGTAGTAACTAGTGAGGTTTACTAGGTACGGGGTGACGTACATGGTGTGACTATCCTTGCACAGTCGAAATATTATAACGTCAAAGCTTGTAAGGCATACAAGGCATAAAAGGTGTTTTCACAACATAGGGCTACACCATTGAAGATATGTCATCAGATGCTTTACTACTTAGATGGTATAATTAATACGCAGGGCGTGGCAGGTACAAAGAAAAATAGGATGATTTTTATCGGCAGTTAAGTATTGACCAACCTGGTTTGCTACACGAACATGCGAATGGGTGGCACGAAGCCATGTGATTATAAGGGCAGTGTTTCTGTCGATGTATATAAACATGAATGCGCTATGAATTGATTAATAAATTGCTATTTTATTCCAGGTGTGGTGGAATTGGTTGATCCAAATCACGCAAGCATTTGCTTTATAAAACGCAATCGTCGATTTTAGCCAATCTACATGTTCCTTGCAAGCACGCTCAAGAACAAATGGTATCAAATAAACATCTTGCTTCAGTGGAACTAATTCGACGAAATTGGAGTTATTGATTGGATGTGCGTGGCTTTCTAAATTATTAACAAAGACATCGTCTTCAATTTACGTCTCAATCTAAGCCATTTTTTCACCTGTCGGTGGTAAATATCTTCTGTTACTGTGTTGTGTAGCAGCCAATCCGATAACCTCTGATCGTTGAGACTGTATGTCATTATTTTGATGCCGCTAAGATCCCATGTTGATTTGCCATCATGATGCTGGGAACAGCTCCCCATCTGCTGCACACTCACACGTTTGAGCTGACATGCATTCTCGATATCAGTTTATGATCATTTTGCATATATAGTCTCGCCTATCGGCCCTTACGCGAAGCCGCAATAAACGTTACTGCTATAAGTGGCTTTTATGGGTTAGGTTTGATGTTATGAATTGCACATCTATAATATATAAGCCAATAAATACGGCTTCTGAATGGTTCATTACTGATTGCTATCGGCAATACATGTACTGCAACCGCTGAAATCAGATACTCTATATATGCGGTTAGTTTGGTGCCATTACGATCTCATTCAAGTATTGCCACGTGCATATTTGCCGCCAAATTTTCGACTCGGGAACCTCTATAGAGAGATCACAAGAGTTGCACTGTACGCCCATGTTCTCACATAAAAATGTGGCAACAGTGCTCAAAATCAAACCGAACCATCCGTGCGAGGTAGAGGTTGCCCATTCTTACGACAACATGCAATCTAGCCGCGCCTGCCTCGTATATAGATTAGCATCTGGCAGTATTTTCCAAATATTTTATCATAAATCGGCCAAAAGGCGTGACTACATATAATATTGTTTGATGCTATTTGTTGAAATGAACTATAAGTTCATATAGTGCGCGGCAAATATTATACATGCGAACGACAAGCAACTACGTCCCTCGACTAGCAACCACGCAAGGAAATAATAATTGATCTACGATATAACATTAATCAAGTTGATCGGAACACTGTTATGGATAGGCAACGTACACAAACAAAGCGGACGTTATCAATGCTGACAGCGGATATTGAACTACTGACCACCCGTGTTGCAGTCTCCAGTTATAAGCCTATGGACTATACGGCAATCACTAGGTAAATATGCCAGAAATAACGCTTTCAATGATACAGCTGGTGCTACAAATTGATTGTGTTGATTGAGGAATTCATCTAGGTATGAATAACTAAAAGGAGGAACAGTCCAAGGCAAGAACACCGTTTGGTCTCTCGTTGCTTCGTTGAGCGCAAGGGGGATAAGAGACGTAATTGTAATATATGTATAGACCAACTTTATTGGGTTTAAATATTGCCTACAACCTTTTGTCTCTTAAAACAAATGGGTCTTGCGTTGCTCTCATTACTGATATGCTGTTCATCTGGATAACAACTTTATGCAGGCACCTTTGGCGGTTCGATGTTTGCGCGCACACAACTTTCATTAGGACATGTCGGTCCAAATTAATGTAACCGTTTTTAACAAGTTTAATCAGACCTTCCAACGACGAACGTTGTAGAACGTCTTTGAATCCTTTCCATTATGTCTTATTGAATGAATACCATACTGAGCTAATCAAATGATTGAAGTGATCCTTGCCTCTGTCATCTAAATCGATCAAACTTTATTTGAAGACCCTTCCCAAACAGGTTACATGAGTGGCAATAACATGAAATTGTATCATTTGCTTAGATTGTTGTTACTTTTTAAATGTTCACAACATAAATTCTGACAAAAATCCAAGCAGCACTAGTTGTATGGTAGCCATTAAGTTATTCCAAGCCGTCAAGATCTACACTTTGCATCAATATATTTAAAACATACACTTTTATCGGTGTTATAAACCTTCATTGAACATGCACCGCTCCATTTAGTTGTAAAATATGTCCTTTCTGAAGTACATCACTTACAAATGCACGTGTGATATGTTTCACGAACAAAATGCAGGCTTTTCCGACCGATATCTTGCATTGTAAAATGTTTGCTCATTATGCGCACCTATTTAACCGATTGGCGCAGATATATGCCAGAATGCACCCACACTTTATGTGTCATGGATGTAGTAGGTTTCGTCCCATAACACCATCGCATTACTTTTAAAGGTACACATGCAAATTGGATATGTTCCGTGAGTGACGGATGAAGCTCTAGTATTTGATGCAATATTCGGACATGTGCGACCCTCTTTTGCCAACAGCGGAATGTAGGCGGTATAACTAATTTTATTAGAACGGTCAATTGGTTGATATATGGTACACTGCTGAAATACGTGTAAAATGCGCTGTCAACTTGACAACAATGAATAGATCGTGTTGGTTGCTCATGGCAAACGTATATTGAGATCATGGCTTCATTTTTTCTACAACTTCAACAAACGACATCTCAGCCGACCATTGTGCGATGCGCTTTCTTATATCAGAATTTGGTTTATGTTTTAGCCCTCAATATTTCAACAGCAGAGTGCGGATGAATAATTTACCCACTGCGTTAGGCTGACAGCTTTACATGAGGTTTTAGTTTGAAAAAGAGTTCAGTTGCTTGGTCACAAAGTTAAAAAAAAGGAAGTAGAGATGTTGGCTCATTTCGACATGCACACTGGCAGGATACAGCGTCGATAGCCATGTTCAGCGAGATGTGATGATTACACATGTCCCCTGAAATGAAAGAACTGGGCCATTCAACTTGTATAGGCCTTTTATGTATTACACCCGTCTTGGCGTGGGTGTGGTTGCTTAAGCATAGAGTAAGCCATGCTATCGTTAGAAGACAAACGCGCTATTACTCTGCCGTAATCGTGTTTTGTTTTGGCTCGCAAGGACGTCATGTAACGGTTACGTCATTATTGAAAAAAAATGTTGGCCCCCTTTAAACCTCGTTCTTTACTGCAGGCACTGAAGACAGCTAATACAGTACTGTAAATCAACAACCATCAACCATCCTTGTCGAGCGCTTAATGCTCTAAGAATGTTTTTGTTTAGTTTCGTACATTGCGATTCTACTCTGCACCAGCATCTGTCCAGCAAATAAATATATGCTGTAATATTTTCTATTGATCAACATTGTGAAAATTGGCCATATGATTTTAGTCAACATCACAAACAACATATCTACAACCTTTGCTGATCAGTTTGTCCCATTTGGACTAAACTGCATGTGCAATACGCGGGCAGTGTGTCATTTACAGTTGACAAATTCTGACCATAGCATATATGGAAATATATTGAGCTGTATCCAGCTAATTTATGTAGTTTCGGCTTTAGTTACATGAATATGTCTGCAGCTTTACTCAGCAAATACATTTGGCTAATATCGTGCATATTTTACGTTCCTTGCATAAAACTAAGCGATAATGTAGAGTTCACTTACATACAATACAATACAAGCCCCTTCGCAATAGGGATAAGGCGATCCTGGGAGAGCAAGCTGATATAAACGTGTATAGTGGCTTAGTACTAATTGACCAGTGACCCGAATGAGAAAATCCAGAGCACCTGATCTCAACAATTTGTTCGGTTCTAAATTTGCATAAGCGACGGAAAATCGAAGAGTCATTCCCAGATGAGTTTCTAGTGGATGCTACCAGCATGGCACTGTCGGTTGTTGTAAGAGTTGCGTTGTGATCAATTAAGCTTCTTCAGTCACAATATAGATGCAAACGTATTACATTCATTGACTAACTTACTATATTTTCTGCGCTACATTTTCAACTGATTAAAAATGGACACGCTGTTCGCAGGTTTTTACCATGTAAGCAAGTGCTGTATGTCTTTGAAAAAGTGGGGTCTTGCCATTGACATTATCAATCGCACCTATATGATCTTTGCCTTATATGACAGCTTAGTCATGACCTTTCTAATCTATAGATACATTCTTCATCATATTATGTGATTTACATGACACCTACACGTTGAAAATGGCTTATTGATGGTGATGTCGTCCCTGTCGTCATTGAGTGTCTTCGTTGGAATTGCGACACATATTCAATGTGGTAAATATACCGCCATGAGACCTTAAATAAGTATTCGACATACATTCTTTCCAAGCTCGACTGCACAGCATCCAAATATTAATTTACACGATGCGTCAACTGCAGATTGGCGACTACCATAAACCATGCCCATGTAGAGTATTTCATCATTCGGCTCACAAACCCTATGGAAAATATCAAGTTGGCAAAAAATATGGGTCGCCTGACTTCACGGAATTCGAAAATATGTCTGACTGTCCTCGAAGAATGGCAGCATTAACATCGTTTGTGAATGATAAAGCTCTCTGATTACACGAGTAGGATGGGTTGCAAATTACATTACTGTACAATAACATGCTGAAAGGAACATTATTAACAATCAAATAGTCAAATCATGACATATGATTCAGTGCGACAGTTGTATATATGGAACGTTTGAAAGAGTAAGTACTACCTCTGGTTCTCCTCCGTGAAATTATCCCAACACATTCACTCCAACAGTCCGTCTCTAAATGTATTCCCTGAAACGATGTATTAAACAGCCGAGTTACAACGTTATGCAATCACAACTGATAAAAAATATTAATTTACTCATCGAGCAAAATCCGAATTTCGTATCGCGAATAATTGTCGTGAGGCATATCTAGTGTCTTCGACGGATTTGCGACGCTCGGGGCATATCCATCGCAAGAATAGTGAAAATATGTTATATGGTTTCACAAATACTCACCATACTGTAAGAATACCTTTCATATGTCTTCTCTGGATGAATACATTCTTTCCAAGATCGAGTGCATTGCAACTAATAATTTTGATAAATGATGCATCAAATGCTGATTTGCGACAACCAATTCGGCAAATCTCAAACTTATATTGCACAACAACTTTCGGTTAAAAAACTTAAATAAGATATCAAATTCATACCGGTTAGGCCCTCAGTGTCTCCTTACTCCACAAGAGCCGATTATTTGCAAGAATGTTTGACTGTCCTTGAACATAACTTCGTAACATCTACATCCATTGTGAATGATAAATCTATCTGATTAGAATGGTTGATTGGATTACAAATTACATTACAGCTCAATAACTTGCTGAAAGCTTCATTATCAACAATACATTCTTCAATTCCTGATGTATGATTCAGTGAGCGAGTGGGGTTTTTGTCGCTCAAACCGCCGGTCATCTGAGTTTCTTCCTCAATATATGTATTAAACACCTCGCCTATTACAACCTAGCTACAACTTTATGATATAAAAACTGATATCGTTAATTTTCCGGTCAAATTCATTGTTAATTTCGTTTCGTGAATAAATATCAAAAGGCATGATTATTCATTTTCCTCGTCAGAATCATAAATTGTTATGTCACATCCCGACTGAGAGGAATATCGACATTCGTCATAGTTTATGGCGCCTATCGATTGGCATCAATGACAACGAATGCACAGTTGTATTGAATCACAACCACATCTGAATATGATTTCAATGCTACCTTCCATGTACTATCTTTGAACCACAATTGCACGCGTGGCAGGTAAATCATAACACATAATGGGTGCGCATATATCAAAGTGAGATCGGTGCACAATGAATCATCTTCAATTGTGAATCGTTTTTCGTGCTGGTGCTGTATGACAATAGGCTGGGTGCGGGTCGCTTCAACCGCCCACCACTATTTACTTGATAGTGTTTATGTATGTCAATGAGCAGTTAACCGTCACGTCGTCATTGAAGAGCGTGTAGGTATATAATATATATGGATGCTTCACTCTGTACGTCGTATGAAACTTGCTGTATGTCTTCTGATGCTACCCCACACACAGTTCGTGTCACACCTGAGAGCCTTTCCCCGAAATTCGTTCCCCTCTATTTTTGGTAACTTGGCTACTTTTTTGTCATATTCGACTTATGAGTCTGACTTTGTCCAGGCAAAGCTGACTAACAGTCTCTGTACATAATTCAAGCCTCCCCTTGTAATGGCTGCTGTCATATCGTACTACGTGCCCCACACAGCTGATGGTCAGATTGCTACACCGCTTACACAATGCCTACCCATAACCAGTCTAAGCGATCGTTTGACAGGCGTCACTAAACTGGCCGTTGAGTTGCTATTATTGCGACTGCCCTAAAAACATTATCATCTAATTATTATTCTGTGAGTTATTACCTCAGAGATAACCCGTGATCGTTATCATAGACTGAGAATACGTCAACAAGTTGTGACAGCGTGAGTTGTCCTTCCGTCACTTCAGCCATACGTTTATGCGTACAGACATCTGCTTTGTTTCAGAGTCAAGATCTAATCCTTTGCATGAATATATTTAAAACGTACACTAACTGCACGCCGACAGCAATAGTTTTAGTGACCGAAATAAAGGTCAATTGCGGTGCTTTGCGTCCAAATGAATAACTGACGTCAGTGTTGTAGTAAAATAATTCAGGAATCACGCCGAATAGTGTTCATTTATTAAATGCCACCAGCGTAACCCATGGGTCTATTCATTGTTTGGTTGTCACTTACATATTATCACAGCATGTGTTTACTGCCATGCATATTATCGTAGTTCAATGATCTTCCATTTTGTCATTCGATCGTTATATACGTCATTTCCGGTGAAATATTTACAATAACAAGTACATCAATGACGTATTACAAATCCCTGATGCTAATGTGGTATTGATTCACGACCTTTAATATATGCGCTCGATTACGTTCAATTTGCCAGCTAGTGCACATGTGATATGTTGCATGAATGAAAAACAGGTATGTTTGACTGATACCTTGCGTAGTATAATCCATGCTTATCATGCGCACCTGTTTAACAGATTGGTGGTGTGTTTGCCAGGATGCAACAACATTGTATGTGTTATGGATATAGTAGAGATCTCCCCTTCATATCAACGCAGTAATTTTATAAGTATGCATGAAAGTTGAATATGCTTCGTGAGTTATGGAGGTGGCACTTAAATTGAACATTCGGATATGTGAGACCTTACTTTTTCAGCAGAAGAATTATGTTGGAATAAAATATCTGCCATCAATTGGTTGATGTATGGTACACTGCTGACATTAAGAAATATGTGGAAAGCGATATAAACCTAAAGACGATAAATGGATCATGTTTGGTGAGCGGAATAATTTGCATTTATCCGGAATGGCGTGCGCAAGACAAGCGTAAATTAAGGTGATTCTTCTTCTGAAACTTCACCTAACGACATATCAGCCAACCGTTGTGCGAGGCACGCTCTTATGTCCGAATTCGGCATATCTTTTAGTCTATCATAATTTCAACTGAGAGTTTAGTTTGAAACAGGAAATTTGATAGACCTGTTAAACATGTATGCTGAAATAGAAGACCCGCACCATGCAGCTTTTTTGCCTAATTTGTGGTAAGGGATGATGTTGTATATCTTTATATTAATACGGGAGTAGGAAGATTTTATGCGAATTAGCTATGTGCGGATGTTCTCATCTGACTGTCACCATATCTGTACACATCTTTTAATGGGGCGTATGCATCGTATGCTTCACTAGATGCGATTTCGTAAAGCTTCCAGTACTTATCCCGTTCGATTATAAACACACTGTTATTAACCAAAAATAGTAACAATTAATTAATTTATGAGGACAAAGAACAGTACCGTATGACAATGCACAAATTGTGCCAATGAATTGTATGATAGCCAGATACATATATAGATTAGATTAAATGGATGGTTTTATCCATTTCCTTGTTGTGTAATTTACCTTATGTCTAGGCAGTAGCAAGTCGCTACATCGCTATATAGGAAAACATAGCCAATTGAATTGGAGGCAGGTAAGTGCTCTTATATTTTTATAACTCATCCGATATCGACTGATTGACCGCAAATTAGGAGTTATATCTTGTTTCGAGTTTCGAATATATTAATAATTGCTTCCTTTGAACCCGACAAAATTGGCAGCATCTGTGTCTACCTGGTTATAGCTTCACGCAATGCATGCATGCAATGTATTATTGCCTGTTGAATTGTATTGCCTTTGTGCATTTGATTATTCCTGAGCACGGCTCATCTGCTAACATCATGTGGCTGGACGCGTTCAAAGATAAAACTCCTTTAACCTACTTCAGGAAATGGTATATTACATAATGTCCAAAGCAGGACACCCAAGCTTGTCGATAGATGGTGAACTCACTTAGTTTTTTCAAAATACCGAGATAATCTCGAATTGGGAAACCGGCTTGTTGATCTTAAAATCACGACTTGTTTATATATTGTGCTTAAGTATTTTAGTTGAGGTAAAATGTGTTACTCACGTGCTGTGTCGTTCCTTACTACAGGTACTAAAAACAGCTAATACAGTACTGTAAATCGTCAACCATCTACCATCCTTGTCGAAAACTATAAACTCTTAGAATGGTTTATTAGTGTTGTACATTGCGATTTTACTCTACACCAGCATCTGTCCAGCATATAATTATATGCTATAATATTTTCTATTGATCAACATTGTAGCAGTTGGCCATATGATTTTAGACAACATCCCAAACAATGTAACTGCAACTTTGTCTGATCAGTTCGTCCCATTGGCACTGAACTGCATGTGTAATAGACGCAGTGTATCATTTACAGCTGACAAATTCTGACCACAGCATGCATGCTGCATCCTGCTAATTCATGTAGCTTCCGCTTAAGTTACATGAATATGTCTGCAGCTTTACTGAGCAAATATATTTGGCCTACATCGTGCATAGCTAACGTTCATTGTATCAAACTAAGAGATAATGTAGTGTTCATTTACATACAATACAATACAAGCACCTTCGCCATAGGCATAAGGCGACCATGGGAGAGCAAGCTGATATAAACGTGTACAGTGGAATAGTACTAACTACCAGTGACCCGAATGAGAATATCCAGAGCACCTGATCTCAGCGATTTGTTTGGTCCTAAATATGCATTAGCGACTGACAATCGATGAGTCATTCCTAGATGAGATTTTAGAGGATGCTAACAGCATGGCACTGTCGGTTATTGTACGAGGGGAAGTGTTTATTATGACTTTTACAATTATCGGATTTTCAAAATCATAGATATATTCACGTGAATAATTTGATGTAATAAGCAGAATATGACGTTCATTTGCCTAATCGAATCATTGCGTTGTGATCCATTTAGCTTCTTCAGTCACAATATAGAAGCAAACTTATCACATTAAATGACTAACTTACTATAATTTCTGCGCTACATTTTCAACTGATTAAAAATGGACACGCAGTCTGCAGGTTTTCAGCATGTAAGCAAGTGCTGTATATCTTTGAAAAAGCGGGGTCATGCCATCGACATTATCTATATGTTATTTGGCTTATATGACAGCTCAATCATGACGTTTCTAATCTATAGATACATTCTGCACTTATTATGTGATTTACATGACACCTACACGTTGAAAATGGCTTATGGATGTTGATGTCGTCACTGTTATCATTCAGTGTCTTCGTTGGAATTGCGACACACATTCAAAGTTGTTACTATACCGCCAGGAGACCTTGAATAAGTCTTCGACATACATTCTTTCCAAGCTCGACTACACACCAACCAAATATTTATTTACATGATGCGTCAACTGCAGATTGGCGACTACCATAAACCATGCCCATGTAGAGCATTTCATCATTCGGTTCACAAACCCAAGGAAAAATATCAAGTTGAAAAATATGAGGTCTCCTAGGGTCGCCTGAATTCGAAAACATGCCCGACTGCCCTTGAACATTGTCAGCATAAACATCTATTGTGAATGATAAAGCTCTCTGATTAGACGAGTTGGTCTGGCTACAAATTACATTACTGTACAATAACTTGCTAAAAGCAACATTATCAACAATCAAATAGTCAAAGCATGACATATGATTCAGTGCGACAGTTGTATATGTTGAACGTTTGAAAGAGTGAAGACTACCGTTGGTACTCCTCCATAAAATTATCCCAACACATTCACTCCAACAGTCTGTCTCTGAATTTATTTACTGAAACGATGTATCAAACAGCCGAGTTACAACGTTTTGCAATCACAACTGACAAAATAACTTAAATCTACTGATTGAGTTCATTCCTAATTTCGTATCGCGAATAATTGTCGTGAGGTATATTTGGTGTCTTCGATGGATTTGCGACATTCGAGGCATATCCATTGAAAATACGTTATATGGTTTCACAAAAGCTCACCATGCTGCAAGATTACCTTTCATATGTCTTCTGTAGATGAATACATTCTCTCCGAGATCGAGTACATTGCTAACTAACAATTTTGATAAATAATGCAACAAATGCTGATTTGCGAAAACCATCATGGCACATCGAACACATGTGTTGCACAACAGTGTTCGGTTATACAACTTAAATAAGGAACAGATATCAAATTCATACATGTGAGGCCCTCTGTGTCGCCTTACTCCACGAGAGCCGATCATTTGCAAGGATGTTAGACTGCCCTTGAACATAACTTCGGCAACATTTACTTCCATTGTGAATAATAAATCTATATGATTAGAATGGTTGATTGGTTAACAAACTACATTACAGCTTAATAATTTGCTAGGAGCATCATTATTAACAATACAGTTGTCAATTCCTGATATATGATTCAGTGAGGGAGTGGTGTTTGTGTTGCTCTCAACCGCCGGTCATCTGAGTTTCTTCCCTCAATAGATGTATTGAACTCCTCGCCTATTACAACCTAGTTACAATTTTATGACATAAAAACTGACAGCATTAATTTACCGGTCAAATTCGTCATTAATTTCGTTTCGCGAATAATTATCGCAAAGCATGATTATCCACTTTCCTCGTCAGAATAATACATTGTTATGTCACATCCACGCCTGATAGTAATATCGCCATTCGTCATAGTTTATGGCACTTATCGACCATATCTGAATATTATCTTAATACCACCTTCTGTGTGCCATCTTTGAACCACAAATGCACGCGTGGTAGGTAAATCATAACACATTATGTGTGTGCATATTTAATGCAACCATAAATATTCGTTAGGCTTGTTAAGACGCAGACATTGATCTTACTCATAGGTTAGAAGCCGTACTGGTGCTAATAGGGTGGATTCGGCCCATATCGCTTTCTCCTTTCTCTCAAAGTGAGATCGGTGTGCAATCAATCACCTTCAATTGTGGATCGCTTTTCTCTGGACAGGCAATTACAGAGCAATTTCGTGGAAATGCATGGATAGAATATTATTTGCTATACTCTGGACCTTTGTGCCGCTAATATATTTCTGGTGGTTTGGGTTGCACTGTAGATGCGCTAGGCAAATTTATATTTCGGGTGTTTACCTTCATAATCATTTACAAAGGTGTTGCAAATATGCTGCTGTTGTCGCGGCCGGTACGAATCGTAGACAGTGTCGGCAAGTGCACCATCAGCATTTGGAAACAACTTTTGTTTGAAGATGTGTAACAAATACTCACTAGAGCACTCGTCCATATACACCACTTGGAATTATGTCGATCACAACTCCGCCGCAGCAGCTCCCGTTTGCAAGATCTGTAACAGTTTTGCTGCCATTGGTAATGGCACTATGTCATTCAACATGTATCAACGTAGTTGTTCGGTGTACCGGGCATCGACTACAAATTGTTTATGTTGGTCTACAAGTCCTTCCATGGCCTGGCCCCTTACTGCATATGCCTGCTGATGAACCTGTACCAGCCAACTAGTTGCCTGTGTTAAACAAGCAAATATCTCATAGTAGAGCTCCGAGCAAATCTGTAAATAGTCGTGGGACAGGGCATTTAGCGTTTTTGCCATTGGAATAAGATGCCCTCATTGTTAAGACACTGAATTGCAGGGTACGTTTAAGGAGGCACCTCATCCGGAAAGCTTTTCTAAACGTCGAGAAACTGTGTAAAGTGCTAGTGAGCAATCTGCATGGAACAAATCTTATTATTATGGTGAGGTTAACTTGGTAAGGGGTGTCATACATAGTGCGACTATCATGGCACAGTCGCAATCCTATAAAGATAAAGCTTGTTAGGCGTACAAGGGCATAAAAGGTGTTTTCACAACGTAGGGCTACACCATTGAATATATGTCATCAAATGCTATACTACTTTGATGGTAGAATTAATACGCAGGGCGTGGCTAGTAACATGAAGGATAGGATGATTTTTATGGGCACATAAGTATTGACCAACCTTGTTTGATGTATGAACATGCGAACGGGTGTCCTCAAACCTTCATCCCAATGGCAACCAAGCCCTGTAATTATAAAGGCAGTGTTTCTGTCGATGTGTATGTACATGAATGCGTTATAATTTGATTAATAAATAACCACTTTGTTCTAGGTGTGGTGAATTTGGTTAATCCAAATCACGCAAGCATTTTCTTTATAAAACGCAATCGTCGCTTTTAGTCAATCTACATGTTCCTTGCAAGCACGCTCGTGACCTAATGGTATCAATTAAAGATCTTGCTTCAGTGCGACTAATTCACTGGTCAAATGCATTCGCAGTTTCGTTTCGCGAATAATTATCACAGCGCACAAATGTATAACTCAATAGTTCATTTTTATATTATTCAGTAGGATCGTTACTCGTTTTTTCACATCCATACCTGTAAGGAATATCGAATGTGTTATAGTTAATGGCATTACTTAAGATTATCGTTTGGTTTTCAAAAAGGAAAATTGAATATGAACTACGATTGCTGTTCACATTCAATGAGACCCGTAAAAACTTCGGACGCCTTAAAAAAGCAAATGTTACAGTTAGACTCAAATTGGTTCTACGCAGTGTCGTCCCAGGGCTGAAATATTCGAAATAAACAATTATATCGCATCGTCAATTGAGACATTAAACAGTTTGACATATGAACATTTTATTTATCATAACAATAACAATGCTACCTCTTATGTGCCATTTTATAACCACAAATGCATGCGTGGCTGTTAAATCGAAACACATGACGGGTTCACGGGTGTGCATGTTAAAAGACACCATGTATATTCGTTAGGCTTGCTGAGCCGCATACATTTAACTAATTCACAAGTGTGAAGCCTCACTGGCGCAAATAGGATAGACTGTGCCCATGTCGCGTTTTCTTTGCGTTTTGCTTCAAATAAACCTACTCATGTTTCGGCCATTTTAAATATATATATCAACTGGGCAAAAACTCCCCCAAAACCTGATTTATTAAAATGTACGCATATTGCAATCCGTTGCTGTATCTGTTTTAGTGTTTGTCATCAAGTATATGTTAAACACATGTATACCACTTTAAAACCATTTGGTGCGCAATCAACCACTGTCAATTGTGGATCGCAGTTCACTCGACAGGCAATTCCAGAGCAATCTTATGCTACAAATCCATATGTCAGGGGAAGTTGCTCAAGGCAAAAACATATTATTTGTTATCCTTCGGACGTTTTTGCCACTATGACATTTGTTGTGTTTTGTGTTGCGCTTCAGATGCGTGAAGTGAATTTAGATTCCCAGATGTTTTAACTTCATAATTACTTACAAAACTGTCGGTTTGAGTTGTAGACGCTATCAGCATAAGCACCAACTACATTTGAACACATTAATTTTTTGATGATGTGTTATGAATACTGACTAGAACACTTGTGCAAATACAACATGTAGAATTATGTCGATCTCAATACCGTCGTTGCGCACGTTTACAAGGTCCATAACAGTTTTGTTGGCACAGGTAATATCACCATGTCATTCAACATACATCAACAAGCGGTCTTGATAACAAATGGCTCCCCCTGATCTACAAAACCCGAGATAAACAGATGACAGTCGGTGGCTGTTTTGGTGTTTTTGCCCTCCGCCGTTGGAATAAGATGACCTCAGTGTTAAAACACTGCCAATCCCTTCCTACGTTTTAGACAGCGCTATAAACGTACCTCTTCCTGATAGCTTTTCAGACGTATAGCAACTGTGTGAATCGCTAGCGACTATACTGCATAGAACAAGTGCAATACAAATGCGACTTTCTTATTCTTATTATTTTAATTATTATAATTACTGTTAATATTGTTAAAATATATTAAAATATATACGCTATAAATAGTGATTGACTTTTCTCTGAAAGATATATATATAGGCACATACAATTGCTTTATTTGGCTGTGGCAGCGGTCTGTGTTAAATATGTCAATGGTTTCTGCTTCATGGTTTAAAAATTTATACACATGGTCGAATTATAAAATCAAACAATATACTGCTGTCGACAGGTGCAAGAATTTGAACAGGATTTAAGAACTTTACACTGTCATTTTATCATTGTTGCATGCGTCCGGGTCAGGAAACTGACACGTGACACGCACCCTCCGCTTCTTGTGACGACATCTTCATAATTATGGTCCGTATCCAATGAAAACACGCAAAGTGTATTCTGCAATTTGTGGGCGTCTCACGGTTTTATTCAAGCAGCTGAGTGTACAATCCTTTATCACGCAATGGAAGTGGTGCGCATAATCGAGGCTTTACGTTGGAGTTATTTCCATGGTTAAGCAGCAGATTATACTTCAGTTCTTGTAAAAAGAGGGCTAAAATGGAGCGTATACAAACAAATATGGCGCTGAATGTTCGGAAAATGTGACACTGACCAATCAGAGACAATGACTCTAAAATACCAGATAGACACGGCTTCTGAATGGATCATCCCAAATCTGGAATGCTGAAACACTTAAAGGCATGTTCTCATCCTAGACTCTGGCATGCAGTTTTGAATATCATTAACATGTATACAGGGTCCGCAGCACGGGGTTAGTAGACATTGAATATGAAATGGGTTCTATCCTTTTATGGGTAGATAAGTAATGACCAATCTCATTATGACACTGCTGACGGGCATATTTTTGACTCATCGCATTGTGACCAAGCCCTATCATTATAAGGGCAGTGTATCTGTCGATGTGCATCAATATGACAACGTTATATTTTGATTAATTGATCATTACTTCGTGCTAGTTGTGGTGGAATTGGTTAATCCAAGTCAACATATATTCCATTAAAAAGCAATCTGCAATTTCCGCTGACCAGCCTGTTCCTTGCAAGCAGGCTCGGGAGCTATTGGTATATATAAGTGACTCGTTTCAGTGCGACTAACTAGACAAAATTGAAATTGCTGATTGGATGTGCGTTGTTTCCTAAATAACGAGCAAAGATAACCTCTTCCTTTTACGTCTTAATCTAAGATATTCATTCACTTACTGATTCCTATCGGCAATTAATGTATTGCAACCGCCGATCCGATACTCTATATATGGGGTTAGTTTGATGCCATTACGATGCCATTCAAGTATTGCCACGTGTATATTGTCCGCCAAATATTGACTCGTGAACCTCTATTGATAGGTCGCAAGAGGTGCACTGTAAGCCCATGTCCCCGCAACAAAATGTGACAACATTGCTGAAAATCAAACCGAACCATCCGTGTGAGGTTGCCCATTTTTAGGACAACATGCAATCTAGCCGCGCCTGCCTAATATGTAGATTGGCATTATGCTGGTTCGCCAGCAAAATGTGGTAATAGCACCCAGTTGGATACACACTCATAACTTTAAGCTAACATGCATGGGCGATGGTAGTATTTTCCATATATAGTCTCACAAATCGGCCCAAAGGCTTGACCACATAAAATATGGTTTGATGCCGTTTGTGGAAATAAACTATGATTCCATGAATACAATATATTGCGTGGCATATATATTATACATGCAAACGACTAGCAACTACGTCCTGCGACTAGCAACCACGTAAGGAAATAATAATTGATCTACGATATAACATTAATCAAGTTGATCGGAACAGTGTTATGGATAGGCAACGTACACAAACAAAGCGGACGTTATTACTTTGCCACCACGTGCACATTGTCATAGCATGTAGAGAAATATCATCTGTTGTTAATTTTTAAAAGTTCCCAACTTAAAATCTGACTAATATCCAAGCAGCACTAGTTGTATGCGCGCCATGAAGTTAGTCCATGCCGTCAAGATCTACCCTTTGTATCAATATATTTTAAACGTACACCAACTGCACGCCGCCAGCTATCGTTTCCGTAACTTCGGCACATTGCGTCTCAATACCAACTGATGTCTGAGTAACAATAAAGGAGTAAGGTATCAATTAGCAGTTGCAGGTTTGAAGAATCCATTCATCGAAAGCCACATGTGTAACCCCTGGTCTATTCATTGTTTTGTTGCCACTTACATATTATCGCAGCACGAGTCTATTGTCATGTTTATTATCGGTGAACATGCACCGTTCCAGTCAATTGTAAAATACGTCCTTTCTGACGTCCATCACCGACATATTACGTATACCTTATGCACATGATATTAGATTTTCATTCATCACATACCATAGATATACCCGATTACATTTAAGTTACCAACAAATGCACGTGTGATATGTTTCACGGACAAAATGCAGGCTTGACCAACGAAACCTTGCAATGTAAAATGTGTGCTCATTATGCGCACCTATTTAACCGATTGCCAGAATGCACCAACACTGTATGTGTCACGGATGTAGTAGATATATTCGCATTACATTATCGCATTACTTTAAAAGGTATACAGAAAATTGGATATATTCCGTGAGTGACGGAGGATGCTCTAGCATTTGATACAATATTCGGATATGTGAGACCCCCCTTTGCCAACAGCAGAATGTGGGCGGAATAACTGATTTTATTTGATCGGTCAATTGGATGATATATGGCAGACTGCTGAAATATGTATAAAATGTGATGTCAACCTGACAACAATATATGGATCGTGTTTGTTGCTCATAGCAAACGTATATTGAGGTCATTTCTTCATTTTTTCTGCAACTTCAACAAACGACATCTCAGCCGACTGTTGTGCGATGCGCTTTCTTATATCAGAATTTGGTTTATGTTTTAGCCCTCAATATTTCAACAGCAGAGTGCGGATGAATAATTTATCCACTGCTGACAGCTTCATATTGGGGTTTAGTTTGAAAAAAATTGAGAAAGAGTTCTGTTGCGTGGTCACAAAGCAAAAAAAAGGAAGTGGAGATGTTGGCTCATTTGGACATGCACATTGGCAGAATACTGCGTCTATAGCCGTGTTCAGCGAGATGTGATGATTACACATGTCCCCTGAAATGAAAGAACTGGGCCATTGTACTTGTTCAGGCTTTTTATGTTTTACACCCCTCTTGGCGTGGGTGTGGTTGCTTAAACATAGAGTAAGCCGTGCTACCATGGGAAGACAGACGCGCTATATTGTACCATTAGGAGACGCCCATTTGAGTTTTGTGCTATTGCTCTGCTGTAATGGTGTTTTGTTCTGGCTCACAATGCCATATGCTAGTGTCTTGGACGTCATGTAACTGTTACGTCATTGTTGTCCATTTTTAGCCCCCCTTTTTAAAGGAGCGCTGTTCTTTAATGGGGCGTGTGAATGGTATGTTCCGTTAGATGCGATTTCGTAAAGCTTCCGGTACTTATCCCGTTCGATAATATACGCACTGTTATAAACAAAAAATAGTAACAATTAATTAATTTCTGAAGGAAAAAGAGCAATACCACATGACAATGCATAAATTGTGCAAATGAATTGTATGATGGCCAGATACACACATAGATGAGAATAAATGGATGATTTTTTTCCCATTTTCTTGATGTGTAATTTACCTTATGTCTTGGCAGTAGCAAGTCACTACATCGCTATATACGAGAACATAGCAAATTAAATTGGAGGCAAGTAAGCACGCTTCTATTAGATGGTCATCACTGCTATTTCGTTTCTCTACAAACCGAGATAACCTCGAATTGGGAAAACGACGTATTGATCTTAAAGTCACGACTGGTTTGTATAGTGCTTTAGTACTTCAATTGCAGTGAAATGTGTTACTCACGTGTTGTGTCCTTCCTTACTACAGGTACTGAAAACAGCTAATGCAGTTCAGTAAATCGTCAACCATCAACCATCCTTGTCAAGAACTAGATACTCTTAGAATGGTTTATTAGCTTGGTACCCTGCGATTTTACTCTACACCATCATCTGTCCAGCAAATAATTATATGCTATACAATTTTCTATTGATCAACATTGTGGAAGTTGGCCATATGATTTTAGACAACATCCCAAACAACTTGACTGCAACATTTGCCGATCAGTTCGTCCCATTTGCACTGAACTGCATGTGCAATAGGCAGGCAGTGTATCATTTATCTGAATTGATCATCCCAGATCTGGGATACTGAACCATTTAGAGGCATGTTCTCATCCTAGACTCTGGCACGCAGTTTTGAATATCATTAACATGTAAACAGGGTCCGCTGAATACAAAATGGGTTCTATTCTTTTATGGGAAGATAAATATTAACAAATCTTATGACACTTCGGACGCGTGTATTTTTGACTCATCGCATTGTGACCAAGCCCTATCATTATAAGGACAGTGTATCGGTCGATGTGTATCAATATGACAACGTTATATTTTGATCACTGCTTCGTGCTAGTTGTGGTGGAATTGGTTAATCCAAGCCAACATATATTCTATTGAAAAGCAATCTGCAATTTCAGCTGACCTGCTTGTTTCTTGCAAGCACGCTCGGGAACTAATGGTATGAATAAGTAGCTAGCCTCAGTGCGACTGGTTAGACGAAATTGGAATTGCTGATTGGATGCGTTGTTTCCTAAATAACACAAAAAGTTGACCTGTCTGTACCTTTTACGTCTTAATCTAAAATATTCATTGACTTACTGATTCCTATCGGCAATAAATGTATTGCAACTGCTGGTATCAGATACTCTATATATGCGGCTAGTTTGATGCCATTACGATGCCATTCAATTATTGCCACGTGAATATTGTCCGCATATAATATGGTTAGCACACAACTTGCATTAAGACATGTCAGCCCAAAAATATGTAACCTTTATTAGCAAGTTTAGTCAGACTTTCCAACGACGAACTTTGTAAATTGCCTTTGAATCCTTTCCAATATGTCACATTAAATGAATACCTCATTGTGAATTAATTCATGGACTGCACTAAGCTAATCCAATGATGGAAATGATCCTTGCTCTTGTCATCTCAATCGATCAAACTGTATTTAAAGACCCTACCCAGACAGGTTACATATGTGGCAATAACATGAAATTGTATCATTTGCTTAGATTATTTTGCCACTAACGTGTACGTTGTCATAGCATGTACAGCAAAATCATCTGTTGTTACTTTGTAAATGTTCACAACATAAAATCGGACAAACACCCAAGCAGCACTAGTTGTATGGTAGTCATAATGTTGTTCCAAACCGTCAAGATCTCCCCTTTGCAACAATATATTTAAAAAGTACACTAACTGCATGCCGCCAGCTATCGTTTCCGTAACTTCGGCACATTGCTTCTCCATAATAACTGACGTCAGTGTAACAATAAAGGAGTTAGGTATCAATTAGCAGCTGCAGGTTTGAAGAATTCATTCATCGAAAACCACGCGTGTAACCCCTGGTCTATTCATTGTTTTGTTGCCACTTACATATTATCGCAGCAAGAGTCTATTGTCATGTTTATTACCGGTTATATGAACCTGCATTGTACTTGCACCGTTCCATTCAATTGTAAAATACGACCTTTCTGACGTACATCACTAACATATTACATGTCCCTAATGCTTATGACATTAAATGTTGATACATCACATTCAATATATATGCCCGATTACATTTTATTTGCCAACAAATGCACATGCAATATGTTTCACGAACAAAATGCAGGTCTCTCCGACGTATACCTTGCAATGTAAAATGCATGCTTATTAGTCGCACCTATTTAACCAATTGGTACAGATATTTGCAAGAATGCACCCACATGTTATGTGTTACGGATACAGTAGATATTTTCCCAGAACATTATCGCATTACCTTTAAAGGTATACTTGGAAATTGGATATATTGCGTCAGTGACGGAGGAGGCTCTTGTATTGGATACAAAATTCGGATATGTGCGACCTCCCTTTGCCAAAAGCAGAATGTAGGCAGAATAATTGATTTTATTTGATTGGTCAATTGGTTTATATATGGTTTACTGCTGAAATATGTATAAAATGCGATGTCAACCTGACAACATTAAATGTATCGTGTTTGTTGCTCATATCAGGCGCATATTGAGGTCATTGCTTTTTATTTTCTGCCTCTTCAACAAACGACATCTAAGCCGACCATTGTGCGATGCGCTCTCCTGTATCCGCATTTGGCTTGTGCTATAGCCTACTATATCAATTGCAGAGTGCGGATTAATACTTTATCCACTGCGCACTGGAAGGATACTGCGTCTATAGCCATGTTCAGGGAGATGTGATAATTACACATGTGCCCTGAAATGAAATAATTGAGCCATTCTACTCGTATAGGCCTTTTATGTACTACACCCCTCTTGGCATGGGTATTGTTGCTTAAAAACAGAGTATGTCTTGCTAAGGTAGGAAGACAATCGCGCGAGATCGTACCATTTGTATACGCCCGATTGTCTGAGATTTGCACCATTACTCGAATGAAATTGTCCTTTGTTCCAGGCCATACTGACATTCAAAAAGGTCTTAGACCTAATTGAATTGCTATATTATTACCTAACCCTGCTCTACCATTTGTAACAACAGCCCAACCTGTTATGTGTCATTGTTGGCAATCTAGCCAAGCTTCCGGCACACTTGAGCCTATATATATATATATATATAGATATATATATATAGATATATATATATATATATATATATATATATATATAGACATATATATATATATATATATATATATATATATATATATATATATATATATATATATATATGTATATATATATATATATATACCTATATATATATATACATATATATATGATATATATTCTCTATATATATATATCTCTATATATATATATCTATATATATCTATATCTCTATATATCTATATATATATATATATATATATATATATATATATAAAATCACGACATTGCAACATATGAGAGCAAAGCAAAACAAATTACCGACAGGTAACTGCACTTATATTTTCATAACTTAGAGTTATTGCCTTGTTTCGAGTGTATATTGACTTTAATCACGTAACACTTTGGATCATATGTGCCTACCAAGTCACGGCTGCATATGCATGCATACAATATATATATGCCTGCATATGATATTCTCTTGCCTCTGTGCATATGATGAATGATCAACTGGGCTCATCAGCTTATATCATGTGTCTGAACGCCTTCAAAGATTAAGATTAAGGCACGACTTACTATGTCCCAAGCAGCACACTACAACTTATTGGTACCAGTTAGAGTTAACAATTACATTGTGCTTCTTCAAAATTCCAAGGTACCCTCGAATTGAGTGACCCAAGTGTTAATATGAAAATATGTGATGCGCCTGCACAAATACCAAAACAAGTAATTCGATACATTAATTGCCGTAAAGTTGCTACTCTCGTGTTGTGACGTTCCTCAACCATGCAGGTACTGACAACAGCTACAACTAGATGCTCTTCGAATGGGTCATACTTTTAGTACATCTCGAGCTTCTTATCTCAAAGATCTGGTTGGTTCTAAATATGCATCAGCGACTGCTAATCGATGAGTCATTCCCCGAATGTGTTTCTAGTGGATGCTAACAACATGTTACTGTCGGTTATTCCAAGAGGGGAAGTAGATGGTTCAACATAATTCCCGAGCAATTTATTATCAGCTACAAATATTATGATTTTCAAAAATATATTCGCCCGAATAATTTTTAGAGAATTGTGAGTTGTAAAACGCATAATATGACGATGGCCACTATTTGCTTGATGAAATTACTGCGTTGGGATCAATTTAGCTTCTTTAGCCAGAATATATATATACTAAATTAATTGACCGCCCTACCATATGTAATGTATTAGATCTCCGACGCATAAAACCAAATCTGCATGTTGTTCACACGATTTCTGTATATTAGTTCGTGTAAATCTTTGAAAAAGTATGGTTTTAATAGTGACACTATTAAGCGCATCAAAACTACCTCAAATGCATCGTGATGCTGACGTCTTTGATGGCTTTGCGACACTTGAGGCATATCCAATGCAAGAATAGTGGGCATACGTCATCTGGTTTTACAAATGGTAACCATTCTGCCAGATGTCCTTTTATAGATGAATACATTCGTGGACGACCTTTAGAGGACCAAAAGTATATATTAGGAATAAAAAGTGTAAAACATATTTTATTATTTGCATTAAACATTTCTATTACACCAATCAATATATGCCGCATTAATAATCATTGATAAAGGACAGCCAAAAAGTTCGTAAAAAATTTGTCCACTAATGGTTTGAGTCAACGAATGGTCGTAATCGTCACTATATACATACACACACAAACACACACACACACACACACACACACACATATATATATATATATATATATATATATATATATATATATATATATATATATATATATATATATATATATATATATATATATATATATATATATATATATATATATATATATATATATATATATATATATATATATATATATATATATATATATATATATATATATATATATATATACATTGTTTTCATTGAAGCATTATTTTGGATGGAATGTCTCGCTTGGTGGTATGTACAACGGGGCTGTATCTCGCTTTTCATGGTGTCAAATCAAAACCATTTCTTTTCCATCAACAATTGTCCACAAGCATAAGGCAGCCATCTTCTAACCGATTCCATTCTCTTCACGCTATACCCCTATGTTCATTCTGCGACGATTGATACGGTCGACTATCTACATGGCCTCAATAGTCGATTTCCGTTGCGTGTTATATGATAGCTCGGCTTGGCGCGGTTGTTGGCTCATGTCATTCCACATCATTAATATTAGTAGTATGAGAAATCAAATATGCAAAGATTGTTAAACTTCCATAAATATTCATTGACTATGTGTGTAGCACCAATAAAGCGAGGACGCGATGATGATCTAATATTACGACATTTATGGCATATCTGAAATGTTCACCGGTATAAATGAATCCAAGAATATGCATCTAAAGGCACGTGCATTGCGCATCTTATCATGTAAACGCGGGTTATACCTGCAAACATCTGCCTGACGGACATTATTGCATAAAGCTGCATATATATTGCATATACTTCACAAGATAAATGATGGGCATTAAATAATTACAAACCATCACGATTGACCTTTTCATCAATAAACTTAGAACCTACACAATAAGAACGCCTAAAGTTGTCGTTTCAATCGGTTCGACGTCTAATAATAGTGCCATTTCGGTGATTACATTCAAATAATAAATGACGACACTGTCACAATATAGAAGACAGGTATCATAGAGTGTTATTGAACGTATCCTTGGGTCTATTCATTGTTCAATTGCCACTAACTGTCAACACACAAGTATATTGTTATGTTCATTATTTTTATAAACCTTTAGCTAACTTGCAACGTTCCATTTAAATATTAAATATATCATTTCTGACGATAAATGTCCCATGACAAATACATCTTTGACAGATCTTACCTTACGCCAATGATGTCACCAGCACTCATATGCCCGATAACATTTAATCTACCAGCACGTGCGTATGTGATATGTTTGATTTACACAACGCAGGTATGTTCGACAGATACCTTGTATTATGAAATGCAAGATTATTATGCGCAAATATTTCACCGATTGGTGTTGATATTTACCAGAATGCAGTTACATTATACGTGCCACGGATATAGTAGAGATGTATTCATTATATTAACGTATTAATTATATATGTATGCCTGAATGTTGGAGTGACAGAGAAGGCTTTTATATCTAGTTTTCGGTCGTATATATGCGACCTTTCTTTGCCAGCAAAAAAATGGAGAAGGAATAAATGAATATTTTTGAACTCATATATTGGTTGATGCACAGTACACTGCTGACATTAAGAGATCGCGGAATGCGATATCAACTTTGAAAAAGGTAATTATATAGAAGATTAAATGGATTACAGTATTAATTTCCTCCATGTGTAATTTACTTTATGTCTTATCATTAGCAACTTACGACATCGGAATATAGATTTACAAAGCAAAATAAATTAATGGCCGGTAAGCGTGTTGACATTTACATAACTTAGAGCAATCCGATCACAACTGTTTGACTTCCAATTGGAATGCAGAGCTGTTATATTCTCTTTCGAGAATATTATGGATTGTGCCCTTTAACCGCCAAATACTTGGCAACACATGTGCCAACCATGCGCATAATGCATGCATACATATATTACTGCCTGCATGTGAAATGGCATTGCCTTTGTGCATTATTGAGCTTGAAGCGACTGCTAACATCATGTTGCTGGACGCGTTAAGAGATAAAATTGAACGATTTTCATTGTACAAATATATGCAATAATGTAGCGTTCATTTACATACAGTATAATACAATAGCATATCAAGCATATCCATACTTGTTTCGGGGTTTAAGAGTGTAGTATTAGTTCTTCACAAAGCAAGCACCTGCCGCACGGGGTTAATCCAATTATGGTTGAATCTAGCTGATATAAACGTGTACATTAGCTTTATACTAATTGCCAGTGTACCTATTGAGAATAACCAGAGCACCTGATCTCAACGGTTTGGCTGGTCCTCAGTATGTGAGTGAAAATGCCTATATGTGTTTCTAGTGGATGCTAAGAGCATGGTAATGTCGGTTCTTGCAGGATTAGAAGTAGATTGTTGACAGAATACCCTAGTAATTTATAATCACTTTAAAAATGGGGGATTTTTAAAACCCAAGATGCATTTGCCCGACAAATTTCTAAATTGGCAATAACGAGTTGTGAAAAGTAAAATATGATGTTCATTAGCTTAATTAAATCACTGCATTGGAAGCAATTTAGCCTATTCACACAAAATATCAATAAAAAAACATATCAAATTTATTGATTGCCTTACCGATGGATTACAAATTTGCATGTTGTCTCTGGTTTTCAGCATATAAGTCATAAGTCTTTGATAAAGTAAGGAGATCATCTTTATCATCAAGCTGACCTATGTAACATTTGTCTCATATGACAAATTCGTCAATATGTTATGTGTTTGTAACAAGACACCTACTCGTCGTGAATTGGATCTTGATGTTGATGTTGACGTCGATGTTGTGCACGGTGCTTTCGTTGGATTCGCGACACTCAAGGCATATCCAGCACATGATTGGCATACATTCGTTATCGAGTTTCAGAAGTAGTTACAAAGGTCTTCTTAAAAGGAACACATTTCTTCCAAGCTCGAGTACAAAGCAACTATCAACATCTTTACATCATGCATTAATGCTGATTTGCCACAATTGATACTAATTGAGCATTAATTTGTTTTTCAAAATCAATCAAGAAAAATTTTCAAGGGTCTCCATTTAGCCTATCACTTGAACATAACGTTGGCAGCATTTATATCCGTGTTAGTTCTAGCTAATTGTGGATTGCTGTTCGCTCGACTGGCTATTCCAGAGCAAACTGATGCAACAAATCCAGATATCAGGGTAAGTAACCCAAGGCAAATGCATTGACAAAATATTGATTGTAATACTATATACCTTTTTGTCGCATAGATATGCGTCCGGTAAATTCAACTGCCTGATCTTTTACCTTAAAAATCATTTAAGGTATGAATCTATGCTCAAACGAGCTATTGTTGTCACGGTCGGTTCGAATTGCAGACCTGTGTACCCACTACATATTTTCGATGATGCATTATAAAAACTGACCAGAGCATATACAGCATGTACAATTATGTCGATCACAACACTGTAACAGGGTCACGTTTATAAGATCCGTAGCAGTCTTTCAACGTATTTATTTGGTGTAGCGCACTACACATTGGGCTCCTGGTCCTGGCCTCTGATTTTATATGCCAGCTACTGAACCCGTACTAGCCCGCTAGCTGTCTACGTTCAGCAAGTAAATATCCCTTTGTAGAGCCCCGAGTGAAACTTTATACAGTCAGTGACAGTGCCATTAGTGTTTGAGCCCCTCGCCATTGGAATAATATGCTTTCATGCGAATCCCTTTCATGCGAATCCCTGTCTGAACTAAACCCAGCGCTAGTAAATAAACAATGTAGATAGCTATCTTACCCACGGGTTAACAAATGAGATTCAAGGTTTGTCATTCTCAACTGAATTGCATCGATGTTGTATTGATGCATACCATTCAATAACACAACAATTTCGCGTTCTGGTCCTAAGCTCTGGAATTCGCTGCCACCAGATATTCGTATTTCTGTGACCCAAGCTATATTTAAATTAGATCCTATTTTTAAACCTTGACTTATGATATGTAAACTGTGATCCACCTGATTGATATAATGTTTTGTGATCGAGACATTTGACATATCATACTTACAGAAACAAAGTGCAATATGCAACTCGGGTACAAAAGGTTATACTTGTACCGAACAAAGCGAGGATCGGCGATTCGTCCAATATACCATTATTGCAAACTTCATGCTCCTATTACTTACAACAATGCGTTTGTATATGAATGTATGCTTGACAATATGTGTGAATACGCGCGTGCATGCATTAAGCATAGCAATTTCTGGAAATGTAAAATTATCCGTAATTGAAATAATATTTAGCGACTGCATAAAGGATGCCATCCTGTCCTCAAAGAAAGGTTCTGCCAACATGTGCCATGCTATATTTGAAGTTGGACGGGATGTTAGAGAAAAACCTTGTTTGGTGCAGGATCATAAACATCACCAATTGTTGTTAATTATGGTATTGACATGAACTAACGCCTCAACACCCACACACCCCCCATACCCCCATAGTCGGTCTGATAGAGATCAAGGTTTCAAAATGTATTAATTATCATCTCGACAATAATCGGATGCATAAGGATTAAGTCAAATGGTCATCAACATGCGGAACATGGCCAAAGCTGCCAAATCCACTCTTACTTAGAACAAAGAACAACAACGACATCAATATCATTATGTTACTTATGATTATTTTACATTTGATAAGGATAAGGTATCATGCCGTTTTGCACCCAAGCGTACGGCTACGAAAACATAAACTGCGCATTTGTAACGTTCACCCCGTTAGTATTAAACTGCGATTATGCTAACAGCGCAGTATGCACACCGCGCCATCAAGAAACGGAAAGCGTTTGGATGACATTTAAACTTACTGTAAGGTAGGAATTCGGCGAATACTGCTTGCATGTCTTATTGCATTAGCTGGCCTGGCTGTATTATGCGTAACGACATTAACCGTTCTTGCAACAGTCAAACCTAAACAAATAGCGAAGATAATTAACGTTTGCAGTGATCAAATCCATTCTAGGCACAGGAATTGTTTAAGTTAATAATAGTTAGATTTGGCGGTAAATTATGCATATGTAAGCTGTATATCAGACATTTATGGGATTTAGAATACCTTCACATCTAATATTTTATTTGAACCATTTGGTTATGATATGTTTTGCAAGTTCTGCATAGTTTAGTAGCTGTGATATGTCTGTGATCAATGATTGCCTAATATTGTCGTTCATCGCTATAAGTAGAATGAGGCAAGTCGCGGATAGTTGGCAAGCTATAACTTCTATGCTCTATGACCAATTATACGGGCTGAGCTGGCTAAGAGGCAATAATAACGACTTTGTTATATCGTTGTATATAGCATCGTTGGTGCTAACCTAAATCTGCATTATTGTCTGCCTGAGATAGACCAATCGGCTGATATGATATCTTCTCAAGCCACATAAATGGGAGAATAGTCACGTTATTTGAACATTTATCTCCATAACATCCTATTTTCCATAGTTGTACCAGCATTGAAATGCCATAGTTGCATGAAAGCGGTTCACAACATCTTGAAATATGATATTCGCCTGTGTAACCATTAGTCTCAATCGAAGCATGTTACTTATAGTACATATGTTGTTGTTTTGGATGGGAAGGAAATGCCACCTGAACGTATAACCGTGTATTGAGCCCATTGTTGATCGTTCCGCAGTTCATATTAAACTGTGCGGAGAGTATAATTCAACCATGGTTTCATCTCATTTAAACGAATCGGCGCAGTTCCGCATTGCATTCGTCAACTGTGACCATTACATTGAAAACGTGTGTAGGGTGCTAGCAAGATTACAATGATGCATACATTTGACACTGATGAGATTTGGGTCTAATGTTCAGTGAGGTAGATGATATTTACCAGTTAAATGTATATGCTGGTTTCTGATCAACGTATGTGATCATTTCTAACATTGAATGATATTTCTGGGTCGTTTGTGAGTTGCAGTTTTTTCCATTTCGATACATACATAGTACAGGGCTTGATATATAACATTGCTATTATCTAATTCAAATGTTTCATCAAAACGTCACTGTATTGGCTAATTGCTCCGTATCTTTTCCATCTGCAAGGCACGCGTGAGCATTATATCAGTCGAGTAAGTGATCATGTTTGATTACACTCAATCATAGTGTAAAACAAATACCAACCCGTGACTAAATGAACGAACTTTGACGAAGTTCGAACAACAATAATAACACTTTATTCAACGGCAATGCATTATTGATTCAACCTTAAGAATATCAACCTCATGTATTTGTCATTTAGCAACTCTGTTTATTCCATGACCTCGTTGCTAAGCAAGTATAGTGAGAAAGCAGAATTACACTTCTTGTATATCTGATCGTTGCCGCTCTACCGCGCGATGACACTTAACACTGTGTTCATGTCATATCTAGCCGGTGTTTAACATCTGGTTCACATTGAGCCACCCTTCCGAGGTTTCATTGCTGTGTGTAGACTTCTGAAGCTGATGCGTATATAATGACCGTAATTTCGGGAAAACAGAAACAACAGACATTGCATTGCTGTCCATAATCAAAAACTTATCTCAGAAAAGCGTATGAGTCAGCAACTTAAAACTTAACTTAAAGCAAATCGTATTTCGAGATGATCTTTGGTGACTCGCTGGCTATTTACCAACTTAGCAAAGCCAAATCTTATATCACCTCCATAAGTTACATTTAGGTTATTTAAAAACAAAATCGGAATTTCGTTATTCTCCCTAAAACTGTCACTCATCTGGGAATTTCACTGACAAATAATTGTAATTTAACTCATAGAACCCTTAACCTGGGCTTGTTTCCACAAAATTACTTAAGGTGATTCCACGAATCCAAGTATACAATTTACACCCTATTATTTGCTTGATTGTTTTTATACCAAATTGTCATCCACGTATGTTAAATGAAAATCGTATTCCCACCCGGCAACGCCATTTTCTATGCCCTTAAGATCAGATAAACAATGACATTGTGAGACAGATGCATCACATTACACGTAGAAATTACCTGAGTGAACAGCTAAGAAAGGTACCATGCAACTGGTGCATTCGTGCTATATTGCTGGATAAGATTCTGAGAACCAAGAGACGTTCGTGACACTGTGACTGTCTGCGAAATACCATGGTTGTCTATCATTAAAATATGGAATCCACGTACTTTAAGAGTAGATTTACTTATATGCCGTGTTTCAACCTTAACGTCAACGCGAGCATCTATGGTATTGACGGCACTCCGCATTTCAACATCGCACAGGGCATTTATATCGTCCAGCTATTTACGGGAATAAACTACTCGTTTGAAATTATACCTGTTCTTTATATTTATGTTATTGCGAATAAACGCAGTTGCAAGTAATGATAGGCTTACCTTCAAACGCTGCATTAGGAATATATATGTATTGTCACGTAGAGTGCAATTATGCAGTGTTGTTAGATTGCTTACATAATATTTCATGCGAAACGTTAAATAGCTGTTATTTTTGCTGAGCTGTTTTCAAGGATATGAATATGCAAAGAGGACAGATGTTACAATCGAGTCATATACAACTGTCCTCCGATTCGAGTGTTTGCTTTGTTTTACTGCCTTTATATATCCAAACACCAATAGCTGGAGGTCGTCAATTTTCAGCAGTTGATGATTGTATGTTTTTGCTGCCAGCTTGTTTAAGTGTAGTTAGTTCATTTAACGGGTTGTTTATTTTCTTATTTGATCATAGGTTCCTTGTATTTGCCGATATATTAAATAATAATCGTATTTGTTCCAAACTGATCGAATATTCGATAAGGCAATGGCGTTAAGACGTTCAACGCGGTTTGAAACAGCTTTGAGTCGGGCCATGGGGTCAAACAATTGACTTAACGACAAGTTAATGTGGCTGTTTCACACTTTCGCACATGTCCGCCCATGTACTATTAAATAAGTTAATGGCTATTATTAGTGGGTTAAAATGATGAGATTTAATAATTCTAGTCATTGTGGTGCACTTAATGATGCGCCAGGAAATGTAACCATGATTATATAATTCTATATTAAGACGTACTTAATATTCCTTTGTACAGCTGCATATCGGAAAATTTTATCGATTGGATATCAGAATATGATTGTTCAATTGTATCATTCTTATGTAGCATTTACCCTGTTTATTTCATAATCGTACATTTGCGTATATGTTCCCTTCTATTATTATAGGGCATATCCATGACCAACGCCAGTAGCCAATACATACGTAGTGCTTTATATTTCCAGTACTACATATTTGCTTATACGGTATCAACTTAAACCTATGAGCTTTTGAAAACATGATACTTGTTATTTGCAAGAGCGAATTCGTAATACCAAAAGACCTTGAATATGAGAAATAAGGCAATGATTTGATGTTTATCTGTCCAATATGCTGTGGGGCAGATTACATGCGAAATGGTAAAAGATGAAAATATTCATGTTCCAAGGATAAGTTTATTTGTGTTTGTGAGCATATACGTATAAAAAGTAGGAGCATATTTGTTGTCTTTCAAGAAAGACAATAAATATTTTTTTTCTTCATAACTCTCAATCGATGCTGCTCCAATCTTAAGGTACCGGACTTCTGTATGTCGTCCATCCAACAAGCAATTCCCGAAACAATCTTCCTCATCAGAAACAAGTCTACACTGACTGCCATACTAAGTTTGAACATGATGACAATAAATTAGAGCTGGTGGCTGGTTTTCTGACGATATCCGTGCTAACAGCAAAACGGACTCACGCAGACCTAAGTCCGTCGCACCGTGTTAACACATAACAAGTAAGCAGTCAATAAATTGTTTACATCGGTGCCATAACATTCGGAAAGCAATCATTTCTATATCGAAAATAGTGGCGATAGGAATAATACATGAAAAAAATACTCTTTGCATTGTTTCTAAAAGGTGCATTCAAATAGCGTAACTTTATATCAAGGATACAAGAGTCTCGTTAAAAATTATCCCGTGAACTGCAATCATTTCTATAGCGAAAATAGTGGCGATAGGATATATTTTGAGAAAAAATACTCGTTGCAGCTTAAGCGTCTAAAAAGGTGCATGAACGTTATGCACATTACACTATTAATATCAAAGATACAAGATATCGCTCAACTAATACTTTTCAAGAGGTCACAAGTTGTAGCTAGTAAGTGAAATTATAAGCAGTAACGGCAAGTGCCTTGCAGACTTTTAGTCAATGCAATAGTTGATATAAACCATACAAACTTATAATGTGGGTTTTAAAGAAAATATAGTTGTATGTATGCAACTTATAAATATTTGGGTCAAATGGATTTAAATCATTTTGTGCCAAATCCTATGATCATATTTCAAGGGGAATGTTGCTTATAGTTATTAGCGTTCCATAACAACAAGACTTTGACGTGTTTAACGAATGGAATAAAGATGTGAAGATATATTGTAGAAAGTATATATATATTATATACATATATACCTTGATGATTATACGATGTTTCCGTCCGTGGTCTTTTGAAACTTGTACATTAGTCGTCTAACATTAGAATAGAGTGAGATAACTATTTAGCAGTCACCAAGTAGAGCCAGCCAAGCCACATTGTGTGAGATATATCCGCAACATTTGATTATAAATGTGATGAGATATTAAGGCCTTATTTGATGTAGTTGCGATTCAACCAGATATTATATATATAAATATATATATATATAGATATATATATATATATATATATATATATATATATATATATATATATAGATATATATATATATATATATATCAATATTAAGATCTGATCCTTAGAGTATATAGATTATCCATGCTATACCTATCAGGATCCATAACTAGCTAGGATCGTTGAGATTTATAGGGGAATATATAGCTGACGTTTGCCTTGTTTGAAAATATGTAGCATTATATAGTTAGCGATTATATATCCAGATTATATATGGTTTACCAAAGTTTGACTTCTCTCTCTTTTCATCACCGTATATATATATCCAATAGAAAAACTTATGGTTTTCACCAGTTTAACCGTTTTGATCTTGCATAGCCTTAATACTATATATATATATATATATATATATATATATATATATATAGGCCAATATCTGGTTGAATCCGCAACTACATATGTAAATGATAGATGGCTGATGGACTACGTTTAAAACTATATCACATTCCGGATTAGCATGGTTACCGGACCTTAATGGCGCTCTGTTGTTGATATGACTAACCATGCATTCAAAATTATACGGTGAAGAATATTCCCACCTCTATATAGTTCAAATACATGCTGATACTAAATATAATTAACAATCACGCGATGTCTATTTAAAACAAGCGACAGCAATTCATTAATTTTTTCATAATTATCCGTTGAACCGTTTGAGAATCAGTATACCACTCCCAAGTAAAAATTGCCGTGTTTAAACCACATTGCGATGCCAAGTCACATCACCCATCAAATGTTTCATATGGTTGTGCCCCTAACCATTCGCAAACGTAAATTAGTATATCCCCACCTCTCCCATCCTTAGTAGCATGCCCATCTTTCCTCAAGAGCTGATAACCTGCAATTATGGTTTAAGCATCATCTATATTCCAAGGTGTCCAGCACTAATATATAGTAATTGTTTCTGATGAACTGGAGCAAGCTGCGACCACTTATGGGGTACTGTAAATCCATGGCTCGTCGTCAACCTTCATGGAAAGGAACATGATAACACAATCAGACCAGAATGTTTCTGGTAATGGCGGAAATGCTATGATAGACTGTGTATCGTGTCTATATCTATTATTTGAGGTACCAAACCGGACTGCAACAGCAATTAATGTGGTGATAAAGGCGAGAGGAAGCAAGGCGTTGACATTCGTTCCATCCCGCGATATTCGTTTACACTACGAAGTGTGTACTCTCTTTCAAAACCAATGACCACTTGAAGCAATCCGAAGACGGGGATTAACACCAAAATTGATTTTAATGGAAGTAACAGGCTTCATTTGATATAATTTGCATATTGATTATGTACGATCATCAAATGCATGTGAATAACGTATCGGTAAAGTACCATTAACTTCTAGCTATGTACCTGGTGCTCGATATATGAGCGTATTCCAACATTCTGTACATTCGGAATGACTGAATGAGAACATACATAAATTAGTAAGGTGTAGCATATTGCATCTGCTGTCTAATGAATACCGTTAAAGCAGATGTGTGGCCCTCATTTCATTTTAGAGTTATATCTATTCGACATCTTACTCTAGCTGTCGTCTAGTTATATAGTCTAACACAGTTCACAAGGCCAAACAGCCGCTCGGCAAATATCTTGCTTTAACTATTGCTTGTCAAATAGCGACATGGCCAATGTAATGTATTTTCTACTGTGTTCTCGCTTGCTTCGTACAACTAGCATCTTAAATTGTGTTCCAGCAAGGTGGAAACCAGCCCAATCAATCGCTCTAAGTACGTAAGCCGCCATAATCTTGTTAAGTGGACTTGAAAGTTGCACTAGCTTCTGGTTCGAGACAACATGCCATTGCGGTAAAACTTGACATTGCCAATGATGAATGTGAGATATAACGACCAATCAGCATTAACATGCCGTTCATTCCAAATGTACAAAACGCAAGCAATCACTTAATACGCTTACGTTATCTTCTCCTAGTAATGGCCTCCTGATGTTTCGTAATTTGCTCTTAAAAAGATATGCTATCGACGCGATGGATATTTATCACAGGCATATACTATACATCATAGTAATAATATCAAATAATACAAATCGATATCAAATTTTGGGTTAAATAGAATATGTAGATATATTGATATGAAATGCAACGTGTTCTACCTGCAAACATGAATTATTACACTCTAGGAGAGGAAATCCATCGAGTACATGTTTCGCAACTAATATCCTCGAGACGAATTCCTACGCCCTTTACCAAGTATTCCCACATTTTACACACTTATTAACCTTGATAAGTGATCGTAATCTAAACAAAAAAGTTTCTACCTAACAGAGACAAGAAAGCAATGGCTCCTCGATAGTTTCATTGACTACCCGTGTAATAGCCATGGGTGTGGGTGAATTCGATTGTCATTCCATGCGACATTTTAGCATCAACAACTATTTTGCCAGCAAACATGCCACAACATAGCTCCATGTAAATATATATATATATATATATATATATATATATATATATAGAGAGATATATATAGAGATAGATAGATATATATATATATAGATATATAGATATATATAGATATATATAGAGACATATAGAGATATATATATATATATATATATATATATATATATATATATATATATATATATATATATATATATCTATATATATCTCTCTATCTCTATATATATATATCTATATATATCTATATATATATATCTATATATATATATATATATATATATATATATATATATATATATATATATATATATATATATATATATATATATATATATATATCCGATGAGGTTTTGTCAAATACACGAAAGATTTAGACCAATAATAGACCCATGTTGTCACTTTCAACGTTTGTGAACATTGCTCAAGAGGCAAGTTATCTGTCGCTCCTTTTCACCCGCATTTAACTATTTCAGTCATATCCGCGCCTTATGTGACGCAAATCGTTGATATCAGTCACGAATGATGGACGATGGCAGGTCCCAACGCAACACGATAACATCAGTAGTAATGCGTGGTATGCCATATTATTTTCTCACTATGTATACAAGCGTTGTAACGATGAATGACTTATATCCTGTCAGAGACGTTAGCTACAAATAATTAAGATATGAATGCCAGCATCACTCGCCGAGTATATTGGGTTATTCACTTTCATGATGTGCCGTATGGTTGTGTATAAATTAATAAACTATATAATAACGTGCCGCGCATAATGACTGTATTGATTGAAGAGCTCTATGTTTATGAGACATCTAAAGCCGTGTCATGAGCCACACTACAAATGCGACTTCCTGCGCTGCTATTGTTTTACTCTCACAACACCATCCGTGCCTCAATAACCGTTGCTATAGTCATAATGCCCGTATATATATATATATATATATATATATATATATATATATATATATATATATATATATATATATATATATATATATATATATATATATATATATATATATATATATATATATATATATATATATATATATATATATATATATATATATATATATATATATATATATATATATATATATATATATATATATATATATATATATATATATATATGCAACGTTGGTTCATAAAGGGTTAGCTGTTGAATAATTATGTCCATTATATCAGCGTAGTAAGTTTCCCTTAATCCATACGTTGGAGGATATATTTATCCAATCGAACACTTATGAATATCCACGTGCTATCAAACACCTACTCAATCATCCCAGGGTGTATGATGGAGATGAATTATGAGGTTTCGCATCGTTGATCCAGGTTTCGTAAAGGAAGTTATTTCAGGGTTAGCGTGTTGTTACCAATAATTATGTACAGTTGAATTTCGCCGATATCAGACGTAACTAGTAAATTTGCTACAAAAACACACACACACCCTGACCAAATAACTTATAAATATGACAACGCTTTGAGTATATATATATATTATATCCAACGAACACTTATGGATATCCACGTGCTCATCAAACACCTGTCACTCAATCATCCCCGGGTGTATGATGGAGATGAATTATGAGGTTTCGCATCGTTGATCCAGGTTAGGGCACGGGAACAGAAAACAGCTCGTAAAGGAATAGAACCAGGCGATTTCCTGTTTCGATTCCCCTCCTTGGTAGACCTATAGCACTGACTAAAATTGATGCTTTTACTTCAATTTAAGTAGGTAACTCTCAATGGCATAAAGTGTGCCTTGAAAATTGTATTTCGAGATGGCTCTGTGACTAGGCATGGATTTAAAGCTAATTAGCATCTGCGACAATAAGAACTTCACGTCATCTGCGACAGTTGGTATTGCTGCTGCTGTGTTAAGCTGTAATCCGGGTAGCACTGTAATTATAATAGGACCTATACACACCTTATCACACCTAAGTCAATAAACACACCTAAACATGTCAACCAAATCTCTTTCACTGTGGCGTCCGTCACTTGATAATGAAATATCTAGCAAATGGAATATATTAGTGCCAGCTAACAATTGGCAGCAGGTTAATTCGTTGTTTTTGTCGCGTTATTTTAAAACGTAGAGTATTGCCTATTGATGGATTGATTTAATGAACAATTGCAAGATATCATATGCGTTAAGTGGATTGTTGGCTACATATAATGGTACTGTCGAAATCAGTGTAATGAAACAGCGCGTGCTTGACAACGTGTCCATTTTAGATGGTAATGGTTTTACTGAATGTGATGCTGTTTTACCTTTAAGTCGCAGCATCGAACTCTCCACTGCGATTGGTAGTAAGGTGTATGTTAAATAAATGCGCATATTCTTACAGCTAATGTTCAATTTTATGTTGTTGTGTGCCAAAATATGTGCAGATGTCGAATGCGGTGGTGGTTAAGAAAAGAAGTCGATGTACTACGATTAATGTCTGAAGAATTGCTAGAGCTGCGACAATTAAATTTTGCTTGAATTAACCTCCTGAATACAAATGACAAGCGTAATGGCTACAACAGATGGGCAAACAAATTGACATTTATATTATGCTAAATATCTTACGGAGAAATCAAGCACTTATAACGTGTGTTAAGCGAACACGTGGGCAAAAGACGGCTGTCAAAACTGAAAAAAGCTTATTTTTGTAGCTGTATGGGATAAATGAACCCTAAAAACGGGTGTAGGTGTTGTCGAGGAGATCGTCGGAACAACAGTTACCTTTTCCTTCGAAAGTCGCAGCTGTGGATAACGCACAGACATAGCATTTCACTCTAATTCTCGCACGTAATCGCACTTCACAATGCGCCGTCGAAACAATTAATGCCTCTAATACTGCATTATTGCGTTCTTGATTAGAATTGGAGGACACTTTTACCTAAAAATGATTATGTCAATTACTTGTACTTTGGCACAGATTGTACTTATATGTACTTATATGTATGTTCATATATATGTACATATATACATATATTAATGCACATACATATGATTATATACATGCATATATATATATAAACATATATATATATATATGTACATGTATGTATATATTTATATATATGTATATAAATATATGAATATGTATATAGATGTATATATATTCATATATATATATAAATATCTATATATATATAAATATATAACTATACAAATATATATATATTTATATTTAAATATGTATTTATATGCATATATATATACAAGTATATATACAGATATAAATATATTGTAGTATATATAAGTTATATATATATATATATATATATATATATATATATATATATATATATATATATATATATATATATATATATATATATATATATATATATAACCATTAATATATACACCTAAGAGAAGACAAGTAACATGAACTAGTCTGACTACTATCCTTCTCGTCTGCAACTTCGAGTTCCCCAATTAGGTACATCGTAATATATACACGCATCAAATCAAACATTAAGGCTTGATACAGCGCTCTATTTGCAAGATATTTCGTATGTGTAGCGCTGCATGAAATACCAAATGATACTTCTACGATTTTTGGATATGTCTACTTTGTCTGAAATGTTACTACTGAGCAGAAACTCGTTTCCCAATTAATTTTGTCAATTAGTAGTTTGATGAGGTCGTGTCTCTTAAAATATTGCGTGTTTTGTTTCGAATACCTCATAAAGTGGGCGGAGTACATCTGAGACATACTTGTTGGAATATCTTAGTTTCAGCGTGTTGTGAGAGCAGATACAGCTGAGTATCTGTAACAGTCGATTTTCGTAATATATCAGTGATGTTAATCAACTTGTTGATGTTGGATTCAATACCAATGAATCGATAGCTTGCCATAAAACCTCTCTTGCAGTTACTCAGTTCATCATATCATTGCTCTTTAAAAACATCAGAGACGAATTAATATATCTCATGGCTCATTTTTTATTTTGATCACCAATATCATTCCATGTTAACTTATCATATGATTTACCTGTGAAGCCACAGACATGCCGCATGTAGCTGTATCAGACCATTGCAAGTTCTACATTACAGCATAGTGTGAATATAGTGCATCATTATTCCTCTCAAGCACCTACTTGCACTTCACCATTTACCTGCTCCTGGATGGCTGGAAATTATGCAACAACAATGTTACTCACCATTTCTCTTGCATAAAACGATAACACGTATGTTCGTCAATAAAAGAACCATACACATTCCGTCTTTGCTATATAGTGAAATAATACAAGCGAAAAAAGAAAAAGCGAAAAAGATTCAGAAAGAGTGCAAAATAATGATTCGGTCATTACATTTATTTTTATTTGGTCATTACTTGTTGTAAAGAAGAAATAACCATTAATTGGCAGAGTGCAAACAATCAAAACTAATCCGCCCACATCTGTGACCTTGAGCTAAGAAGAGGATCGATATGATCAACAGAATACAGTTTAGTCACGGCCTAGAATAATCGAGCACTTTTTAATTACTGTAAAAATTCCAAAGTTTGATGAAACAGTTGTAAAATACAAAATATGACGATCATTAGCTTAACTAAATCAGCCTAGAATCACTTTTGCTTCCTCAACCAAAATAAATTTATACCAACTTATCTAGTACATTGACAACCTTACCATATGTTATTGTACTAAATTGTCTACGTATTCAAAAACTGACATCTTGTTCACAATTTTTCAACATATGAGCAAGTAAAAACATCGATATTATCGAGTGCAAATCTTTGACTCATATTAAGCCAACCCCTGATATCCTAATTCCATTGACACATTGCTCAATATATAAATGACTAATATGTGTATCTTATAGACGACCTACTCGGTGCCAATAGATATTGATGTTGGTGTCGTCACTATCATGTCATACACGGTGTCTTCCTTGGATTTGCGACATTCGAGGTATATCCAATACCAGCACATTTAATATCTGGTGCTAAACACACCGTCGTCTTAAAGAAGATACATTTTTTTTCTATATATCAACCAACCTTTTTCTTTAAATAACGCATCAAATGCTGATTTGCAACTTCCATCATGGCACATTTGTTACCTGATAAGTACAACATCATTCGGTTCACAGACCCAATCAAGAAAAATAACAAATTCACTTACGTCTCTCTATGAGAGGCGATCATTTACAAGAATGTCTGACTTCCCTTTAAAAGTGGGATTCAAATTCAAAACACTTATTTCGGTTAGATTGATTAACTGGGTGGTAAGTACAATAGGGCTGTATCTATCTTATCTTCGTGTCATGTCAAAACCATTTGTTTTCCATAAGCCTAAAGCTGTCTCTTCAATCGGTTAACATAACAACTCCGACCTAGTTCCGACGCCTAATAATAGTTTCATTTCGGTGAATTACATACAAATAATAAATGACGACAGTGTCACAATAAAGAATGCAGGTATCAATAAGCTGTTGCAGGTTTGGGCGAGACGCTGATTACCACCGATTGGTATTTATTCATGGAATGTCTCCCTGGCCCTATTCATTGTTTTGTTGCCACTTACTGTCTTCACCCAAGTCTATTGTCAAAGTCCTTATTTTTATTAACCTATGCTAACTTGCAACGTTCCATTAAATTGTTAAATATATAATTTCTGACGAAAAATATCCTATGACAAATACATCGATGACAAATAACATATCCCTTACGCCAATGATAGCACCAGCAATAATATGCCCGATAAAATTTAATCTATTAGAACGAGCGTATGTGATGTGTTTGATTAACACAATGCGGGTCTGTTCGACAGATACTTAGCATTGTAAAATGCACGTGTACTATGCACAAATTGGTTTTGATATTTACCAGAATTTAATTACATAATATGTGTCACGAATATGCTAGAGATCTTTCCATTATATTAACTATTAATTATATAGGTATGAATGAGAGTTGGAGTGACGGAAAAAGCTTTTTTATTCAGTTAAACTTTGCGGTCGGATATTTGCGATCTTTCATTGCCAGCAGTAGAACGAAGGCATAAATTGATTGATATATAGTACGCTGTTGACATTAAGAGTATTTGGCGATATTGATACTTTGCATATGTCCTTTTGCTTACTCATGGCAAGCGTATATTGAGGTCATTGCTTCCTCTTCTGCAAGCTCATTTTTTTGAAAATTCAGTGAATGTCCATGCGACATATCGGTCCACTTTCGAGAATAATATTGATCGTGTATTTTAATCGCGAAACACTTGGCTACATATGTGTCTACTTTATCTGCGTATAATGCATTCATACAATATATCATTGACTGCATGCGAAATGTTATTGCATTGGTGCATTATTGAGCTCGAAGCGACTGCTAACATCATGTAGCTAGCTGCACGCGTTTGAGATAGAACTTTCATTATGCAATGCAGTACAATAGCAGCTCAGCGTTCATTAGCATACAATACACTACAATAGCAGCTCAATTATTTCTTTCAGTTTTATGAGTGCAGTATTAGTTCTTAACAAAGCAAGCACCTACCGCATGGGGTTGGCGCAATTATGGTGTAACTAGCTGACAGAAACGTGTACAGTAGCTTTTTACTAATTGCTAGTGAACCAATTGAGAATAACAAAAGCTCCTGATCTCAACGGTTTGGCCGGTCCTAAATATGCGACTGACAATTCCCAAATGTAGTTCTAGTGGATGCTAAGTGCATGGTACTGTTGGTTCATGCAAGATGGTAAGTAGATTGTCAACAAAATGCCCGAGTAAAATTTAAGTTTTTCGAAACCCGAGATACATTCACCCGAATGATGTCCAAATTAGGAAGAACGAGTTGTGAAAAGCAGAACATGACGTTCATTAGCTTAATTAAATCACTGCATTGGGAGCAATTTAGACTCTTCTCTCAAAATGTTGATAACAACATATCAAATTCATTGACTGCCTTACCTTATGTTATGCATAACAATTTCGACGGATTAATAATTGGCATGTTGTTCACTGGTTTTCAGCATAATAGTCAGATCTTTAAGTCTATGAAAAAGTAGGGAGATAACATCACCATTATCATGAAGCTCACATATGTAATATGTGTCTCATATGAACAATTCGTCAATGT
>CM067343.1:17859996-17904996 GCA_034190875.2 Urechis unicinctus
GGCCGTAATTATTTACCAGAGGTCGCAGACTGACTGCCTCCTTCATGCATGCTTTAAAATATTGTTATCTTTCTTGCCGAAATGTGGCATTAACAAAGGGCCAGAGCTGCATTTGTTATTTAGACATTCAGACATGCACAATTGTAACATTTTGGCCAGTTAATTGCTGCAACAATAGGCTGAACTACACCGAAAACGAATTCAAATATGTTTTCCGTCCAAATCGTGCCCAAACAGTTGAGCCTGAATATCGTATGTGCTTTTCCAGAGCACATGTAAAACGGCATGCAAATGGAGTCAAATGACATAAAATAGCAAGTTATATGTTCCCTCATGCAAAATAGATAGTTAAGACAAACATCTACGTGATGCATTTGCTTAATGATTAGTTACACATATGTGGCCGGGCATTATGTTAATGCAACATTTGTTTATTGTTTTAAGACTGCTGAAACTTCCATCTCAGCAGTGCATAACGGCTGCCGAGGAAAATTATCCAAGCGCAAAGGCAGAACTGTCGACATAGAATAGTAGCATATTCAATATGTAACAATCGATGAAGTGGGATTCGTTAAAAATTCATTCGTACATCCATTGCGTTTTAAAATGAAAACAACTGATTAAAATTGAGATTGATTTAAGGCAGCATATTTGGTGCTAATCATATTTATTGTCTTTAACTTTCATCTCTTTGTGACTTTCACTTTTTACCGTTTTTTAATTGTAAAACAAAATATTTCGCTCATTACATTCATAACTTAACAGTGATGCGTCCCTATTGATGAATTCTTCCCAACCAGTCCAACGGATTAGCTTTAGATACTTCTTTCACATTTTTTACAGCTTCTTATATCTACTTCCAAACGTTTCGATTTCAATACCATATCATATAAGGGCCAGGGGTATTGAAACTGAGTGACGACGTGTTGTCTTGGTTGGTTGGGCGACTACAGCCGAACGGAATGTAATAGGGAGATGACAATGTCGTACATCATTCTCCAGTCAACCAATAATTAAAATAGAAAAGAGCACGATGACTGACAATGTACTTCTCCTAATGGTTTTATCATCTTAAATATCTTACATGTAAAATAAATGACACGACCAGATATGACAGATGTTTCTGCCGTCCATAAAATGTGGTGATTTGATATTTATATTGTGAGGAGAATAAGTTTATGCATTTGCCCGACTCTGTTTACAGCCATTTTGCATCACATCAAACATGGGTCACTATTCTAATAACGCAAAGCTTACATCGCAATAAACCATGGATGCAAACCGTTTTACATCATAGCACTTTCAGTCATACAGCATATATCTGTACCGTGGCTGGCATAGTCTATTGGTGTGTCATGTTGGCATGCTAAAAAAACGATTTATTTGGCGAAAAAATCACAAATAATTGTGGCGAGAAAATTCAAAGAATGATGCACTTTTTTCGGATCTATGAAAAAGCAATACAGAGGACAAGTTTCAACACACAAGCATTGGAAAGGGTCAAGCGCGATTAAAACCTTATAAAGGCACTGAAACGGTTTATGATATGCGAGAGATGATTATGACCTGCTTCTTGCTCACGTTTGGGTTATCAGATAAATTGATTGTTTTATCTTTCATGTGGCATGCCAGGGCTTTATGCTAACAAATATTAGTACACTATTTGTTCATCTCATCATGGCATTAATTATATAAAACTATTTTAGCATATTACGCGCATAAGCTAGTTATGCAGAAGAAACTTCTCACATAATGCTTTATGGCCTTGGCTATTTGGATATTTCCCTACGGTTCAAAATAATGTTTGAATTAGTGCAGAGCAGTTTATTCGACGTTTGGCTGATGAGCTGTTCAAGGAAGGAACGAGCATGATAAAGCCCTTTCAAAAGAGGTTGCTTCCAGGTTCTCATACATTCTTAAATGAGATAAGCACACTCTCATGGGACGGCTCCTCTTCTTGTGATAACTATTGGCCGATGGAAAGGATAAGATCAGATGTTGGCTGCTAAATAACCGTTTGCATAGACACCCATGCCCTTATAATAGCACAGAGAAGGGAATTTTATTTTGTTTAAATGTAAGTATTCTTTGACTATGGCTAACTATAATGGATTTTGCACTATTGGGGTTTGATGTATTGATAGCCCTCTTCTGCTGTAAGTTGTAATAAAAAATTATCGCTTGTTGAACGGTTATCTTGATCCAAATAGTTGGCGATTAAAGAGTGAGATTCAACACATTCTCGACGGAAAAAAACAACGAGTCAATTGCGAATAATAGTAAATTTATTTCAGTTGTTTATATATATATGTTTATTTCGTACTCAAGGTACCTGCATAAACAATAATTGTGATACATAAATTTAAACTATAGTGCTACATTCAACGTAAAAAGAGATAAAACTGTTACGATACTAAAATATCTTGTATCATCAAATAAATCATTTCATCGTCAAATTCAACAATCATAATTTCATTGTTTTTAACACAAAACAATGTATTTAAGATACAGACCAAAGCATTCTTTTCATCTGTTAACGACTGTTTCTTGATAATTTGTGTGATGTTGAACCCCACCTCATTATGTACATTAATGTTGTATATGTGTCTAAAGTAAGCAATATTGCGACCCAAAGGTGAAAGGGCATTAGAACAAGCATGTTTGATCACATACTTAACTACTGCATTGTCACTGTGATTCATTTTCATTGTTTTTATGCATAAGGAAACGCTAATGTGTAGTTGGCCACTTAATGGCCCCAGTACCCAAGTATGCGAAGCAATTGGAAGGTTGAGTATTCGCCTAACAGCCTTATTCCACTGGACACATATATTTTTATAACCATTAGAATCAATGGTCCATAACTGGGAGCCATAAAAACTGCAGCAATAGGAATTGAATAATTTACACAATGTGTTTTTATGCAACTCTCCAAAGTTCCCCATCATTTTGTTAAAAGCAACATTAAACATAGAACATTTTGATGTGCAATCACTATAATCATTTAACATGTTATCAATGACGTTCCGTAAGTGTTTAATAGTTGTAGCCCATTCAATAGTAGAGCCATACAATATCACCTTATCAAATTCACTTAGCAATAAAATGATCATTCGACCCAATCATAAACTCCCATGAAGATTAGATTACAAACTACAGTAGGAGATCAATTGAAATTAATTTGCCTGGGAAAGACAGCACTAAGTTATTGTAATGGCACATATTGTAATGAACCTTGGTTTTGAAGAAAAACTTTGTCTTGCACGCTCATCTTGTTAAAGTATCAATGTGACGCATGTGCGTGAGCTCCCTATTATGGTCATTGTAAACTGATACATGCGTTGCGTGACGTACCGATACGTACATAATTATATCAGTGGTGCATGGCCTTGGTCCGTTTATCTATTCGAAAGCCTTGCCTGTCGCCGTGGCAGCAAACTCATATGAACTACTGCGGTTGTTGAGGTCAAAGCGCCTTTCCCATTTGAGCTGAAGCATAAGCACTGACGTTGGACGATTTAGTATCATGATATTATTTTTGTATCTTCATTTCAATTAAACGGCCTATGTTAGCAGGGATGTTTGAGACTCATTGTATTGCTGTTTATCGTGAACTCAGAAACGACATAACGAATAGATACTAAGCTCATTACACTTTCTAAGAGAGTGAAATTCCATCTGGGTTCATTAGACTATATTTTATATTGCCTTTGGGAATAGCCCAACCGACATCACAACTGAAATGATACATTACTCCATGATTACTCAAATAATTGTGATTCGAAGAATGTCTTCCAAGCTCATGTCAATCATGCCATAGACTCGCTGAACTGTAATAGCGGGGTAAATCAGTACAAAGAATAAAAAATGGCAGCGTCTTATTTTCTTTGCATCTGAAAATGTTGATCACATGATTCACCCAGTATATTGAATCCGCCTCAATTTACAGAATGCAACGTCTGTCAAGAAGTACATAAAGCTGCATATGAAATGATAATTTACCATTCAACGGAAATGTTCATTTCTTACTTCCACATTAGCCAAATTTGGTGAATGGTGAACCTGTAAAACGGTCGTTTGTGCGTGCTATTGTCAGCAAGGCTTCTACGGAAAAAACGGGTATTATTTTTCTTCATGATTGTAATAATGTAACCGCGTATAGTTATAGCTACCCGGTTGATATGTCGTTAATTCATTTCCTTAAGTTGTTTCTTCGCATCAGCACTATGGGGAAAGTAAATGAATACAGCTATTTTCGTTGTGGCGCAACTAAATGGGAACTTAAAACGAGGCCTGATGCTAAGCCTTTCGAATAACGAATAAAGTAGAACGAAATTGCTTTGGGCCTCCCCGTATGTACGGCTGTCAAGTTAGGATCTTATGATCTGACGGGGTCCATCTGCACAACTGATCATCATCATAAGTGTCTTAAAATTATGCCTTATCAATAATCACAGTATCGTCTTAAGTGCACAAGTCTGTTGTTGGACAAGGGTATATATAAGCAGCTCACTCAACATTTTCCTTGAAAACCAAATACGTCCAATAGAAATGAATATAGAGCGGCGTGAATGCATGTGTGATCGACCAGCGTCAGCACAAATGAATGCTAATGAGGAACGACGCATTCGGTTATCCCTAGGAATGTACAATCTGAAAGAGCTATATTTCTCAACTGAATAATAGAATACGTGTTATACGTTTTTGCAATTGTTATTTTCCGGAAGATATATCGTTGAGTAAGTAATCATTCATTGTGTCAATAAAATTTGCCCGAAGAAGCTTCAAAATATAATATTTGCATTGCAGGGCCGATGGTCGGTTGCCTTCATTCCAGGTAATAATTGCGAACACATACTCATCGTTGCTTGTGAGAATCAAGACCATTGATTCAGGTAATTGCTTTTGTACCTCAAAACCGTTGGGATGATTACTAAATCAAATCGAAATTGCCCAGCAGAGAATCAATTTGCAAATTTTGGCAATATATTCCGTAAGATAATGTAGTAGTTCTGGTTAATGCATTATCAGCGACAGACAAAGGTGATGCCTAATGTACAAAGAAGAAGAAGAGCGAATGTCAACCAATCACAAACCATGTAAGTTACGCAGTCACATATGTGCGTCGTGTTAAGGGCTCCGTGATAAGTCGACTGTAGACTGATGGGTAGGTTGCATAACGTACGAATAACGCGCGGCTAATGAAAATGGTGTCGCGTCTATTTATGTTCTGTTGGCAACAGCGATAGACTACAGAATGTGGGCTTTAGCAGTGCTCCGTGATATATCCATTGTAGACTGATGGGTAGGTTGGATGACGTACGAATAACTCGTGGCTGATGGTAGTGGTGAGTGACTTTACCTATCATTGTGATCGAGAGCTCACCTAAAAATGCGGCGGTGCTAGAAATGTTTTATTGAGCGTCTTTTTGTGCTATAGTGAAATGCGCAAGATAGAAAGTGAAACAAATAAAGACTATCCAACGCGACGTGGCTATAATTGATTAATGTAACGTTTGACCAATGATACTTTAAACAGCTACAAAGGTTGGTGTTTATGTACATTGCTACATAGTATGTTAGCACAACATAAAGTACGTGCCCTATTGCAGTTGTAATTTAAAAGAATAATGTTTTCGTGCGTATCAAGAAGGCGTCACATTTACAACCCTTGCATTACAAGCTTTATTGCATAATATTCTCGCGTTATTGTGACCCTATACTGTATTGAATTTTGACCTATGATATTATGGCCAGATTGATTAACCGACCAACGTTTTGAAAAGCAGCATCTCGAAAACTGATTCGGTTATTCGCACATTCATATAAAAGAGTGATAACTCGCGTATACAATACTTAATAATTGATCAAATGAACAATTCAGAGAGAACGGTATATGTAGCGGCCAAGCTGGGATAAAGGTAGAGAAATGTCAACTATTCCTTTAGCCGCTGAGAATAAACAGGAAATCATGGAAATCATGGAGAGTGCCATGAAATTATTAGGGATGAATAAGGGTTCCACACGATTAGAGCAGAATAATTTTTTAGTTGTCCGGATTCAGTATCTGCTGGATTCATAATGTAGGGGTGTGATATTTTCATATGAAGAAGTGCAATAACTACCGCATCCTAACGGCATTCAGGGCACATGAGCAGAATCATTCACTGCCCCCGTTGCATCTATGAGTGATTGGCATGTCGCATATAATGTAACGCTTAACATCCATGAGGATAACGTTGTTTGAGAGAACCTGGTTCACTATCGTGTGTCAATAGTCAAAGTGAGACTTATTCCGATATGTGAATCTCAAGAAAGATAACATTGCTGTATGCATCAATCACCAATTTCTTTTGTTTCCTCCAGTTAAAAAATTTAACAAAAGACTGATAATCCATTAACGTGTCAAAGCATACACACTCATTCTCCATATCATATACTCCAGATAGCAAGCATCGACAGCGCTCGCGGTTTCCATTCAACTCAGTGAAGCAAACAACACGTCGCCTAGACCTAGTAATCCATACTTTTCGATTTTCTATTTATGCACTACGGTAAAGCTAGAAACATGAATATGGTGTATTAAACTAATATCACATTGCTGCTTTAGCTAGCATTGGATCCGACATTTCAATTTGTATTTAATCGATTCATGCCAATCACACCTCAGTTTATATGATGCAACTAAATTAGGATTATCATTAATATCAGTTAGTTTTATAGTGTACTCATATATAGTATATAGAAGAGGTGCTTTGATTAAAATACCATGCCGCTTTGAGCTATACTCTACAAGGTTTGATTACTCTGCCATGTTACAAAATCAAACATACAGTCACTCAAGGGAGTAATACATCGTTGCCAGGAACTATAATGCAAATGCAGGATAAGATGCGTTAGCACAAAGCGAATGTGTACGACGTAGTATAATATCGCCATTTCGCAAACAGTAATATTTGACAGAATGATAGATGTCCTTGTCGTTATGCTAAGCATAAATTATAGACAAAGTCTCACTAACACGATGCTTAAACGTTGCATAATACCAGCTGGTTTGTCAATACTGGTGTTTTTATACCAGCAACCTGTTTTAACTCCAATGTGTCTTGACCCTTCACAGCAAGACCACGGCCGAAGAGATAATACGATAAGATGGCCTGGGAAATGGATAACCGAACGTCATGTTGCGACGTTAATTGAGTCCGTGTTATACGTGCCATGGCCTCCAGTGACAATGCAACATTCGAATATAATATTGCCACATTCTATGTGTCGAAGCACAATTAAATTACCGTCTTGTCTTGTTTCGACCTTCTACAACCACCGATGATCGGTGTAATCTAGGTACCAATCAGGTTATAAAGACTGCAAATTTTTTTGATCGCTTGGAGACACCAATAGCGTTGAGTCGATTTTATATCGAATGTTTTGTATACGGGATAAGTAGTGTGATGTAAACCAGATTCAGTCGTGAAAATAATCAAAACCGATCATATTGATCTTCACAAACACCGTATTCAAATAGACAATTTGATAAAATATATACAAACAAAACGACTAAAAGCGAATATAAACTTGCTAAGAAGTGAACTTGGATCTACATTGTGGATCACTTAACAGAATATTCGTATCACCACTGTACATTGTGAACAAACTTTACTGATGATAAAGCACTAGTTATGACAGCAATAATTTGTAGCAAGAAAGATTGTCTTGTGACCTATGTAATCCCTTTAAGTAACTTTATCGCATTTTTCTAAACACCACATCATAATATCATAAGATGCATAAGTTTCATCAACTAGCAGTAGAATTTTACAATACTTATCAAGCAGCAGGAGAGAAGAGGCATTTTACTGGCTCAAACTCCCAGTAAATTCGCCCTTGCATCAGTCAAACAGCACGTACACACCTTGCATTATTCAGGATTGACTGGATTATGATGCATTTGCATTGGCGAGAAGCAGCTTTCCCGTTGGTATTTATATGTGGGAGTAGGGAGTACATTTAGAAGCAGGTGTGTTCTCTGTTTTTGGGTCTGTTCTTCACTATTTAACTAGTACGGTGTACTACAAATGGTTTCAAAATAGCGAACGGCAATCTGGCGAAGGCACACTATGTGTTAGACACATATAACATGAAGAGCCATATAACATTGATATACTATGTACAACGCATCATATTGCCATACAACAAATAAAAGCTTAAAGGATTTAAGCTGAAGGCGGTTGTTGGCCTACGTCTCAATTAATGGGATGGTTCTAAATTATGTACCGATAGAGCCTGAAAGCCTTGTTAATGATATTTATACAATGAAAGGTGGCGTATTAGTAAACTACCCAACCCTAGGACTGTGGATTTTATCCAAACGTAATGATGAAGTAGAACGGCGGTTTTATCTCCAATAATCGATGTAGAAGATTCTCTGATAACAACGTGCTCCATTGCAGTTACACTCACTGTAAGCAGTACATAGCCTAGTTGTTAAGAACGACTACATTTCTATACACACATGTGCACCCAAACGCCTCACTTTTTCTCTCTTCGCTCATTGCGCATTGTATGATAATAATGGGAAGCTTAAAGACGACTCCTGGGGCAAAATTGCGCCCATGTCAGTAACAGATAGAAGGATGACGAAATAAGTATCGCAATATTGATTAGACAGTCGAGTGTGCAGTTCGCCTGATAATCAGATAATTTTGGACAATATCATGAAGGATCACCCATATAACCAGTCTTGGAAGAGGCTATTTATAAATGTTGTGGCTCTCTGTGCGCTAGCATAATATCTGACATAATGTATGCATGTTATGACAATCATATCTAATGTATGCAATATCTCAATGTGACAATGTCACTTCCAAAGCAAATAATTTTCATTACAGCTAAATATTACATCACATTTAATGTTGCTCAATGCTTACAGTCCAACACAGTCGTCTCAGAAGTAATGCATTTAACGTGATTACCTAATGTTATTCGATGACGATAGCAGAGCATATCCGTTTTGCTACATTTTGTGAATTCAAATTGATATGATGAAATGGCAAACGATTAGTTGATGCAAAGTTCCACTTTGATTCTCCCTTTTAACATACACATTCTGCATCATATGGTTAAAGATATTTTTATAAAACTAAGATGATACACGTCATTGACATCAGATCAGGTCTAGCTAGTTTAGATCAATATTATGTTCGACGATCCCCCAAAGCAATTTGTACCATGTTTGAGTGCCAGGCGCATTCGGAAATGCTGGGGAGCACTGTCAGAGAGAATGCGAAAAACGGTTTAATCAGCGCCAATAGAACCAATGTATTTATCATTGAGGATAGCACAGTATCTACAAACGTAGACTTGTTTTTGCAGCTGCCTACGTGCAAACCTAAGCGTAGGCATCATTTATAAACAATGCACATATCTCATGCAAAATAGCTATAGCCAATTTGAATATTTCCCGCTAACGCATTTAAACTTGCCCACGTCCGATAGTTTGTAATAAAAAGCTCTTTGACAGCCTCCTACTAGGCTTCTGTTTGTGTGATGTTTTGCATACATTAAGGATGTGTTGTTGCAAATTCACGCAAGTTATCGGTCGATATTATGGTATATCATCTAACGTCTTGTATCGCAGTAAGCATATTGGTTCCTGAAATGCCGTTAAATGCATCTATTGGCTTATAAATCGTAGCTGACTCCACATAAGGTTGATTTCTGCAATAGCAACTGTATTACAAATTGGCTGTTAATGTCCTAGTTTCTAAGCAAACCATTCTCATAATTTATTCGACCCATACATACTCTATGGGGAAAGAAATATACTCCATATGTTTTTTTTCAATATGCATGGCCCTTCGAGAAACATATTAATCAACCTTTAACATTGCATATTTGTGTGCTCTGCTAACTAACAAACATGGCTATGTACCTCATGATTACCTTTGCCACAATGGTTCATAATATACAATGTGCACATAATCGCATTGCTGTTATAAATCGATTTTCGTACTGTGTTAGAGCATATTTTCCATTAGAACAGAGCATGGCTAAACTGTTCAGGGATGAACGGCGGGATGAACTGTCCAATCAATGTATGGTAACTGCATTTAGAAATTAACCACCATTTACTGCTTTATTCGTTAAAGTTCAACAGCTTTACACGGGATTAGGTAAATAACAGCAATCCTAAATATCCGAAAATTAGAATCATATTTACATTTTTGTCAAATACGGTGGAAGCAACAATATATAAGCAAATGTCCACTTGACCAGTGATATATGCAGCTAATTCAACATAATATGGTAAAAAAAACAGGGTGAATAATGATGGGCTTAAATACGTGCATCATGTGTGATCGACCATCGTCAATGTTTTTGCTAGAGCACGAATCGAATCTAATAAAGAACGACGCTCTATTACAATAATTATCTGGCAACGCCCTTACAATCGCAGTCGTAGATGCTTATATGAATTTATTATTCACGACGACAGACAATGCTGTAAGTAAATGGTTGATGAACACATTAAAGACATACACCACTTCAATTAGCGGGTTATACTCTTCATTTGCATTAAAGGAATAAATAGCACTGTTGACAACGTTGCAGATGACGCTAGACATGGAACCTGTCATTACTTTATCTTGCTATTTGCGAACTCCGGTTGAAATAATAACATTTACATTGCATATAAAACTAATATTATGAAAATATTATCATAACAGACGCTTGAGGTGCTGTTAATTAATTCATACCATTAAATCATAGAAGAAGGAACAAACAGAAACAAACCTAACTAGGGAATTAAAACACATTTATCCTGTGCTTGTTCCTCGTCAGTGTTATATTTGAAAAATATAAATACTAAAACAGATTGTCCTACCTGATAGTGGACTTCCAAATAAAAATAACATTTGGCAACGTAGCAAACCTATATTTGTTTGTGGTTTCTCATTTCATTTAACAATGTGGTTCTAACGTGTGTATCACCTTATGTCAAGTTGTAGTAAAACTTTACCTGTAAACAGGGAGATGTGAACCAAGGTGGGCGTATCCTGATCGCTTCTAATTGAATACGTAATTGCTTTATGCCCCGGCGCACAAGCTTTAACCATCGGAATCTTGCTCTGGGGATTTCGTTCATTAGTTGTGAGAAAGACAAACAACCCATTCAAAACCTCGTTGATCTGTTTTGTTTCAAAGAAGCATTAAATATTTAACGTCCTGTACCCTGCAATGTAGCCTTGCCGGGCAACCTTACAAGGCGCCTTATTGAAGTTACAAATTGCTTATCAGGTCATGGCAAGGGGGGCGAGATCAAGCAGTAAAAGGCAGGAGCGTGTACAGTCATAGATAGAAACGGGTATTTTCAGGAGGAGGGTAATGCGTCATTATTTATAGATATATTACTTTGTTTTTCCTACTGTTTTAAAATAGTATCGGTAAGCAGCATGCGTGAATGGTTTATACATGCTCCGGATAAACAGGTACGAGGTATAGTAATTAATTCAATCATCATGACATGAATATTGTTCGACTAATAATCATAAGCGCGAGTACAAACCACACATGATCACTGTAGACACAGGAAATTACCAGTATAATGGTGCATAGCTACAGTAATATACAATAATAGTAATAGCTATTAATACAGTACAGAATAGATAATACGCCAGCACATGTAAAAACAAGAACGCATATGTCAGGGTGCTATGATATAAAAAGGCGTTATGCCCTTATATATGGCAGGCGAGCATAATTCGGCATGCGAAGTGCAACATGGATATCATGCTTGTGAGGTGTTGTGTGGTGTACTATCCCCACTTACAAACGACTTGGAAAGCCTGTTAGATCTTGATACCTGAGCCTCGTTCCAGATGGGAGTAAGGATGGTGCTTGCTCAGTGGAAGTCCGCTGTCTGCTGAGATCGCGGGTTTTGACTCGCTTCAGCAGCGTTCTATCGGACGCGGTGGCCTAACCATCCCACACAGCAACGTTTAAAACAAGCGCGGACACTATAATACATCTGTAAACGAGCCGTGTAATGTTAGAAATTCAAAATAAGTGAATATTGTATGTGGTGTACCTCCAAGATTGTATATCAACAATATTGCCAATAGTTTTGAACTAGTTCTGACTATTTATAGCGGGGAGGATATTTATTATATGACTAAATCACAATCGACTTTACCTGAATGTTATTTATACGCTTGACATAATACTTTAAAACAAGAGAAGTGAATACTATGACTAAAGCAGAGTTAAATATACTCATCCAAAGGTTAGGAAGATAATCCTTTTTGTTTAAAATCATTCGAAACTGGCATGCTGCTAACGTATTAAGCATGTAAAAATAAAAGTAGCTAAACGTATTGATCTTTTATATGTCTGTATCAGACCTCAATTAACTCCATGTGTTGATTTAAACGGGTAAATATTTAGTTTTGTTTACCGTTAAATTTGAAATTATGCAAAGGTCTCACTTAGACGAGTCGCTTTCACTTGTTGCTTGTTAACACATGTAGATGCTAAATAACCTTCGTTATAGTATTCGTTATTCGGGAATAAGATTATGGAACGAATATCGCATTGCATTAAATTACCCATGTTCGTTTTGTATGTACTTAAGTAAGCCATAAAGAAATGTATCTGTAGCTCGACGTATCTAATTAGGCTGCTTACAGTGTTGTTGTATCCCATTTGCATTGCACTGTTAATAAATCGTACTGATAAATGACAAAGAAATTATCCATCGTATGGTTTATTTCCTCATACCTCTTTTTTCTATTGCATATCAATTTGAAATATATCTTTTTAAATCTATCTATCTATACCACCTTGAAACATAATTGAGCCTTTTATGTATTGTGATAATTTCATTTGCTCATGTTGACAAATTTTTAAGGTATTTAGCGCTTCGTGATTACTGCAATTTCATTGATACATCGCAGGACAATACGTTTATTATTTGTCGGTTTGAATGTCAGTAAATTATATTTAAATTGATAGAGACAAATACATGTGCTAGAAATTGAGGACTGACATAATAATTTAATTCCGTAGGCCAAATAGTATTGATGTTATAGGAAATTTACCGTGAAAGTTACATCTCTTATAAAGATCTACGGCAGAAATAATTGTCGATCAGAATTGCTTTAATGCAAAATGCTGAAACTAGCGTTTACGTGGCTTATTCATAGATCCAAAAACAGTTGTTAATAGTACCGATATTTATAAGAGTTATAGACTGTATCTGCATGTTTGCAATCAGATTGTTAGGTTCTTTGCTAAAGTATTGAAATACGAGAAATGCACAATATATGTTCACATGCGTTCACTTACCCGCAATATAGTCATGCCTCATTTAATCGTAGATTTTGCATCAAAGTGCCGAAAACCGATACTCGTCAGTTTTTTTTACCTCCTTAGGCTCCATTAAGTCTCGTTAAGGCCTTAACTTCATGTTAATGTAACGAGTTTATGGGTTTCTCTGTGATGCGCTGACATTTATTTTTCTTAAATTGCATTACATAGCACCACTTATTGTTCGCCGACCTATCAATAAAACTTCTACGTTACGTGTAACATCCTTTGGTCCAGTCACGAAGCTCAGATTTTTAATTGTAGCACTAGCAATGAGCTGAAAACAATCAAAACCTACGATAAAATCAGCCAATTTAGGGCATAATTAAACTCCTGTTCACAGAACCACAAGGACACATTTGCAGCACCTAAAGCAACTAACAATCAGGGGGCAGAGTTCAAGGCTATCGATACTCACCTTGCCTAAAGAACAGTTAACTGTCTCACACAGAAAGCTGATTGGAATGTTAGTAAAGTTATTAAAGGCTTTTACAGAAGTTGCCACCCTATCAGGTTTGTACACTTCACCAGAACTCATGCATGTAGGCGATGGGAGCTAAACGTATGTAGTGTAGAACAACAATTTGGATGGGACTGGTTTCCTGGAAGTGTTGAAGAAGAAGAGTTTATTTAACAGTGATTTAACTGCTCTTGTAACTGAAATTACGCTAATGTATGGAAAAAAATGAATATAACCCAAGAACAGCAATAACGTTTGGTTAATGCATTCTCCATAAGTTGAATGTCAGATTGAGGGGTCGGCTTTCTGTATCATCTCTCAATTATACAGTCAGAACTCAGTTTTTCACATTTTGTGTATTCTTCATTTGAGTGAGCTTGCGTGCGATGGGTACAGGGGATGATGTTGTATAAGGCCGATATCAAGCTGAAACAAAACGAAAAAATGGTTTGTGTTAATGCTACTCATTCATAGCTAAACATAACTGCTGAGATTGAGAAGTGCTGCATTATATTGTACAGTCCGTATTGTGGTGTACCATTTATGGCGCTAATCGATTGGCTCTTTATAATTAATACTTATTGCGTGAATCATTCCATGTATTAAAGTATATACTCGTCTGTGTTTAACTATATACCGAGTAAACACATTCTAATGTTATTAATGAAATTAAAAATAAAATGGAGGTCAGATCAGGATGTTGTATATGTGTTTCGATCAATGATCCCCAGAAGCAATTTGCATCGGTAAGTATTCGTTGCCACGGATGGACAGGAAAGCACTGATATCGTAATACGACAGACCGTTCGACGAAACCTTGCATATTTGCAGATCAGCGAATAGAGCTAATATATCTATCATGGTCCGTTTATGTATATTTTGGACTGCTTTTCAATGATTCATCTTTACCTCTATGCTATGCCTTTCAACGGAAGCATATGTGTCATTAAACTCAAACTGTGACAATTATTGATCATGTACACGTACAATTGTTTTCGATGTTGAAAGCGACGAATCAGCTAAATAGATGAAGTTTTGCGCGAATGTAAAATTACTGACTGCACGCAAATACTTCTTGTCGTGAAGTATTTGGTTGGTGTCCATATCCTTGGATGTGTTTGCCGCCGTTCGTAAATCTGCGTCATCATCGCTAAAGTGCTAGGTTTCTTGTATACCATCCTTTAAATTCAAAAAGCATACCACATCTCTAATTCTATTACTTATCATTCAGACACCTGAGCTTGATATATAATACAGTGGTACGGAGCGTGAAGATATATTTTTTACAAAGCAATACGACAGCGCAAATGCATTAGGGCTTTGGGTTAAACAAAACAGTGCAACTGCAGGAGGGCTTCGAAATGATAATTTGATCAATGTTGCTAATCTGCAATTTGGAGGTGCTATGTGATACGGATGCAACAGGATTCATCATCAGTTACGAATATTGCCGCAAGAAAAATTCAGAGGACGGCTTTCTTTTATGTGTAAAACAAACGTTTACTGCTGCCACTAGCAGTTGATTTGTTTATTCGTTCCTCTTGTGGAGCGGATACGATAGTGGTAGATGGTAAGCCAGTACAAAATGACTGCTTATTTTTGTATTGCATAAAATGATGCACTCTGAGATTAATATATATAACAAGAACCCATTTCGCATTGTCATCCTTATTCACCCCGACGATTATTCGCATCTGAAATGCTTTCGGGGGCACTTTGTCCTAACATTAATATTAATACAAGAACGGGCTCCAACACCACAACAATGTATTAATCTTTGTTCGCGGTTTCAAAGGAATTTAGGTATTGCTTGGGTTACTTTGAGATAATAATGATATTTTCGTAAATATTGTGTTAAAATTTATCAAATATGGCACCCCCGCACTTTCGACCAAGTAATACAAACAGATATGAAAGTGTGCCTTATTAGTAAAGGGTCGTAAAATAACGAACCTAAAAAACCCTTATAATGAAAACTCCTACCAAAACAGTCGACCCATAAATTACGCACCTATCTTAACACAAGCGCAATGTTCTTCAATTAGGAACTGTTATCTTCTAATGGAAACTTTAGCAATTATACATTTCGCAAGATTTCTTTCGGATGGATCGTGCATTGATATGAGGTGCAGCTTAAGTTGTCATTGTGAAGGCCGAAAAGGATGGATGAATCAGCAAGTTTGTCTGCGTTGGTGTGGAGATCCTATTTCAAAAGACGGGATGCGATCGTTTGTGGTTTCGAAAGGTCTGTTGTCAGTGGAAAGCTCCAATCCCAAATGACAGGATGCGATAATTTGTCATTCTTTGTAAGGCTACATCCAAATGTATTGCAGCAATGCTTCACAGGTTGCTTCTTTAAAGAATCCATTCAGAGGCATTTTATACAAATACCTCACAGAGTGGTACAATACATGACTTGATTTAGTGCTCAGCAACAACAAGCACATATTGTTCACTTCTACTCACTTAAATGACCACAATGAGAGCCATATGCCATTTGGTATGTGTTTGTTCACCAATAACCAACTACTGCGGGATGATTCATCAGCATTATAGCTGATTTGGTAGGACCAATGACAAATATACAAATGGGATACCATTGAGATTGTCTATTTGCGTCATAGTAAATACATTAAATGCTGACGCATGCTGAAGCAATCGAGGCATGATTGGGTATATTTTGCAATAGATTAAGCCGTCCAGACTAACTTTTTGCAACACACTTTTTAGATAAAGGTTTATTCTACAACCAGACATAAGTAACTTGCACTGTGGGCTACAATATTTCCAACATGCAGTAAACAATACAAAGGAGGCTTCGTCATTAAAACGCGCAACACAAACATTAATCTTTTATGTGAGTCACGGCTGACACTGTGTTCTCTGTGATAACATCGGCAAAAGTCCGACCGGTGGAATGGTCTGCTTGCACTATTATGCCAGCGTCTCGGCATATGACGTCTCAAGCATTTGGGATCATTTTGATCTCTTTTGATTTTCCGTGACCTAAGTGATACATGATCGGAGTATTACATGTTGTTATATTACTCATGGAATTTGGAATATATGAAATGGCTGTTTCCGTTCCAGAAGTATTGAAAGTGATGATACATATCAGGAACTAAGCCTCGACAAAAATAAAAATTACCATATTTTTATTTACATGTATATTTTTTATATATATAATGGATAATTTATTTTATATATATATATATATATATATTATATATATATATATATATATATATATATAAATATATATATTATATATATATATGTAAATATATATATATATATATATATATATATATACATATATATATATATATATATATATATATATATATATATATATATATATATATATATATATATATATATATATATATATATATATATATATATATAATGGATTCGTGGATGCGTGGAACCAATTAATTAACACTGTATGCACCGTTAATTAAAAGCGTCGGTACTTTTGTGGGTATGAGTGTGTACACAGTGTGAGTGAGTATGCTGTTGTGTATTAGTGTGTTAAGTGTGTGTGAAGGTGTATCTGTGGTTGTATGTGCATTTGTATGAGAGCGCATGTGTGTATGTTTGTGTCAGTGTCTTGTATGTTTTGTCTATTCTTCATCTAACATATGATGTGGATATTATTGTCGATAATGCTAGGTGGCCTTCACCAGTCCTCGTGTCATTCATGTTTGCAATAAATTGCAATCCGTGGCTGTTGATATTAAGGTTAAAGTTCTTTATCCACAACGCAAAAACATCCATATGTCTTTCTCTCAACTAAACGTCATATATTGTTTGATCATGAGTTATGGCCAACTGATAACCGCTAAGCCTCGACAATGTCACCCACTCTTTCGAATATGAATGGTATTTGGTCAAATAGTCTCCTTGGCTTAAAACAACAAGTGTTTTAATCAAAACAAAATAAAGAAGCAGCAGTACAAGAGAAATTTATTCTACCTTAAGGAATTCACTTACATGGTCATTAAATCAGTTCGTCACACATTAGTTGTTATTTTTAAAATCAGCCACTTCTAAATGCTTAGTGATTTCTATCACTGATGGTAATGATTATGTATCGACTTCTCTACTTTATTGTAATGTCATGAATGTTGTATCTAATTCTGTGTATTACGTGTGTTATTTTATTGTTTATTACAATAATTGTATGTAGCTGTACTGCCTTCGGAAGCAGCTCGCACTTGATTAATTTCCTATCCATCAATTAACACCCGTTTACTCCATAATTAAATAGCGTACCCCGAGTCGAATCACAACCAGAGATATGTTAATTTTCTTTTATTTTATCTGGTTGAAAAGGGGGTTTTGGGCGAAACTGATTCCCAGTGCTTCAATTTACGAACATACCTACAAATCATAGTTGTAATAGAAATGATGATTACACACTTCGCCAAGTTTCTCCATTACCAATCAAATCGCTTTGTCTACTGATGAGCCTAGCAAGCGCTCCCTGTAATGTGCAAGGTGTCAGTAAAGAGTACATAATCGAAGATAGGCTACATCGGTTTTTGCGTTCAAATGAGTCTGTGATGGTACGGTTGCATTGAATATATTTCCGTTATGAATACCGATAAACTGAGAACGTTGTTAACTTTGAAAGGCTGGAGTGATGCTATTAATCACACGAATACAAATTGCACGGTTCACTTCCGATTATTATCCAATCAACCTCCTTAATGATTCTCAGTTTTCGCTCAGATATGTTTTCTTATTTCGACACGGCAGTGATGAACGGTGAGATAAAATGTTCATTATATGGATGATTTTACTTTAGAGTTAACAACCGTATGATCCTCTTCCCTGGATGTCTCAGTGTTTGAAGAATTTTAACAGCCCAAGGAGGTGTTACATCACATAATTTAACCATAATGACATATGTCTTAACATAAGCGCGTCCTCATATTAACATTACCCTCTTATCCCGAGGGAATCAAAGGCGTCTGTATTCAAGTGTTCCAACAAGCTGTTTCAAAACACGCCACCCAAGACCAGTAACTCGGCTTCCCCACCTCGTATGCGCCTAAACTGAAACTCGGTAATCTTAGCCTACCCAAAACGATGATCTGTCGCCCATGGTGGACACCAATTAGTTTAAATATGTACTGTCACACTCGTGTTATAGACGTGATTGTATGACCCCCTGCCGAGACGAAGATAAGAAATTGTAAGGGCGGGTACTGATTAGTTTTCATGATGAAAACCGAGCCACACATACTTTAGCTATGTCATACATTCACCATCTGCTTATATAGTTCAAATCTCTATTAATCCACATCGATAATGTTCCAACTTTTTCAAAAGGAAGTAATATTTTAAAACGTAGCATATATATGTTGGGAAATTAGTTGGATCGTTCCACATTTCTTTTAACAATAAGGTGCGCATCATCTAATGTTAGGTGGCTGTTGAATTCGCACTATAACTAGGTGATGTAAACAAAATTATTTTAATTATTAAAATTATTAAATTAAATTGCAATTATTCTTACCGGAAGCAACATCATAATTTATGTAACCCATGAATCATAATGATATTTTTTGAGAGAGCACTTAATAAACTGTTAAGAGAAGTAGCTACGTTATGTAATCACAGACACAGAGAGCACATTATCAATGATAATGATAGCTCACTTGTCAATTACGTATCTAAGTACATGTTTCTTTCATTCTACAAATATGACTGTCGTATGGTTGCAGCAGCACAATGCGTATATTTATGCAGTTTCAGTTACTCGCGTCGATGGTGGTTATGCATTTGGTAATAATTTTTTAGAATTATAATATTTTATGACAAATTGCTTTAACAAATTATTTTAAATTATGCATAGTTTTGCGTCACTTCGTTAGTATTGTGTGAAAGCCGAATGCATCGAACCATTCGGTATTTGCTATTTGTTTCATTATGCCAACATACCCGTATCTAAGCTCTAACTGTAACTCAGTTGTCTCTTGTCCACTCAAAGTATTTTATTTCGTAATTATCTAACTCGGAAAGGGAACATAAAACTTGCTATATTTTGTAGTTGGTAATAGTACATTTTAAACTATGCGGTCGACATAAAAGCTTTACGCCGCTCCACTTAAATTGAGTGTCGTTTTACATGTGTTCTGTGATTACATATACTATATGCATGCATTATGATTATCTTGAAACATCCCTGTAGCTGGATGTATATTGATATAAAAGTGATTGACTTTTCTCTAAAAGATATTTATAGGCACCCGATCTTGCTTTATTTGGCTGTGGCAGCGGTCTATGTTAGATATATCAATCGTTTCTGCTTCATGGTTTAAATATACATACACCTGGTCGAATTATGAAATCAAAGTATGTAGTTATGTCAACAGGTGCAAGAATGTGAACAGGATTTAAGCACTTTACAATGTCGTTTTATAATTACATTGCTGGTTAATGAAATCTATGCCGTCATGGGTGTGGCTTTCCATCTCATGGTGTGATCTTTTTTTGCAAGCGTTCGGGTCGGGAAACTGACACGTGACACGCACCCTATGCTTGATGTGACGTCATCTTCATAATTATGCTCTGCATGCAATGAAATCACGCAGACTGTATTCTACAATCTGTGGGCGTCTCGCGGTTTTATTCAAGCTACAGAGTGCACAACTCCTTTGAAAATCCAATATCACGCCATGCAGCTGTTGTGCATAATCAAGGCTTTCCGTTGGAGTCATTTCCATGGTTAAGCAGCAGATTATACTCCAGTTCATGTGAAAAGAGGGCTAAAACGGAGCGTATACAAGCAAATATGGCGCCAGTTCTTCGGAAAATGTGACACCGTCCAATCCGAGACAATGATGCTGAACCACTGGAAGACTTGTTCTCATCATAGACTCTGGCACGCAGTTTTGAATATCATTAACATGTAAAGAAGGTCCGTAGCCAGGGGCCAGTGGACCTTGAATATAAAATGGGTTCAATCCTTTTATGGTTAGATAAGTGTTGACCTATATTTTTATGACACTGCGGACGCGTTTAATTTTAACGCAGTGTGACCAAGCCCTATCGTAATATGTGAATCAATATGACTACGCCATATTGTGATTAATTAATCACTTCTTCGTGCTAGGTGTGGCGGAATTGGTTAATCCAAGCCAACATGCATTCTGTTGAAAAGCAATCTGCCATTTCAGCGGACTTGCTTGTTCCTTGCAAGCACGCACGAGAACTAGCGACTTAAATAAGTGACTCGCTCCATTTCGACCGATTAGACACAATTGGAATAGCTGATTGGATGTGCGTTGTTTCCTAAATAACGAACAAGCATAACCTCTTTCATTTTACGTCTTAATCTCAAATATTCATTCACTTACTGATTCCTATCGGAAATAAATGTATGGCAACCGCTGATATCAGATACTTTATATATGCGGTTAGTTTGATGCCATTAAGATTCCATTCAAGCATTGCCACTTGAATATTGTCTGTGAATTCTTTGACTCGGGAACTTTTATAGAGAGATCACAAGAGGTACACTGTAAGCCCATGTTTTCACGATAATATATGGCAACATTTCTCAAAATCAAACGATCCATCCGTGCGAGGTACAGGTTGCCAATTTGTAGGACAACATGCAATCTAGCCCCGCCTGCCACAAATATAGATTGGCATATGTTGATTCGCCAGCAAAATGTGGGAATAGCACCCATTTGGATACACATTTATAACTTTAGCCTGACATGCATGGGCGATGGCAGTATTTTCCATGTATAGTCTCACAAATAGGCCCAAAGGCTTGACCACATAAATTATGGTTTAATGTCATTTGTTGAAATGAACTATAAGTCCATGAATACAATATATTACGTGGCAAATATTATACATGAAAACGACTAGCGACTACGTCCCGCGACTAGCAACCACGTAAATAAATATAAAATTGATCTACGGTATAGCATTAATCCAGTTGATCGGAACAGTGTTATGGATATGGAACGTACACAAACAAAGCGGATGTTATCAATGCTGACGGCAGATATTGAACTACTGATCACCCGTGTTGCACTCTCCTGTATAAGCCTGGTGCTACAAATTTATTGCGTTGATTGAGGAATTCATTTAGGTGTGAATAACTAAGTGAAGAAACATTCCAAAGCACGAACACCGTTTGGTCCATCGTTGCTTCGTTGAACGCTTAGGAGATAAGAGATTTAATCGTAGTATATGTCAAGTATAGACCTACTTTATCGGGTTTACTACAGCCTTTTGTCACTTAACACGGATAGGTCTTGCGTTGCTGTCATAACTGATATGCTGTTCATCTGAATAACAACTTTATGCATTGAAGGCACCTTTCATGGTTCGATGTTCGCGCACAACTTGGTTTAGGACAAATAAATGTAATAGTCTTTAACAAGCTTATCAGACCTTCCAACGACAAACTTCGTGGAACGCCTTTGAATCCTTTCCAATATGTCACATTGAATGAATACCCCATGATGAATTAATTCACAGGCTGCACTGATCTAATCTGATGATTGAATTGATCCTTGCTTCTGTCATCTCAGTCGATCAAACTTTATCTGACGACCCTCCCAAGAGAGGTTACACGAGTGGCAATAACATGTTAGTGTATCATTTGCTTAGATCACTTTGCCACCAACGTGTACGTTGTCATAGCACGTACAGAAGAATCATCTGTTGATACCTTTCAAATGTTCACAAAAAATATGTGACACAATTCCAAGCAGCACTAGTTGTTTTGTAGCCATGAAGTTAATCCAAGCAATTAGGATCTACCCTTTGCATCATTTGCCAACTATCGTTTTCTGTAGGAAAATACAACAAATGCCGTCGTAACTCCGACGTCTAAGTATAGTTCAACTTTTGCACATTTCTAACGACCAATAATAATTGACGTCAGTGTTACAATAAAGGAGTTAGGTATCAATTAGCAGTTGCAGGTTTGAAGAATTCATTCGTCGAAAGCCACGTGTGTAACCCCTAGTCATTGTGTTGTTGCCACTGATACATTATGGCGGCGCAAGTCATGTTTATTAACGGTATTATGAACATGCATTGAACTTGCACCGTTCCATTCAATTGTAAAATACGTGCTTTCTGGCGTAAATCACTGACATATTACGTAGCCCTTATGCACATGATATTAGATGTTGATTCATCGCATACAATATATAAATGCACGATTACATTCAATTTGCCAACAAATGCACGTGCGATATGTTTCACGAACAAAATGCATGTCCGTCCGACGGATACATTGCATTGTCAAATGTGTGCTTATTAGTCGCACCTAATTAACCGATTGGTGCAGATATTTTCCAGAATGCACCCACACTGTATGTGTCACGGACGTTGTAGATATATTCCAATAATATTAGCGCATTACTTTTAAAGGTACACATGAAAATTGGATATATTCCTTGAGTGACGGAGGAGGCTCTTTTATTGGATACAATATTCGGATATATACGACCTTCCTTTGCCAAAAGCAGAATGTAGGCGGAATAACTGATTTTATTTGATCGGTTAATTGGTTAATATATGGCGCACCTCTGAAATATGTATAAAATGCAATGTCAACTTGTCAACAATAAATGGATCGTGTTTGGTTGCTCATGACAAGCGTATATTGAGGTCATTGCTTCTTCTTTTCTGCCTCTTCAACAAACGACATCTAAGCCGACCATTGTGCGATGCGCTCTTCTACATCAGAATTTGGCTTATGTTTTAGCCTACTTTATCAACCGCAGAGTGCGGATGAATAATTTATCCAGTGCATTAAGCTGAAAGCTCCATATGAGGATTTAGTTTGAAAAGGAGTTCTGTTGCCTGGTCACAAAGCTTACAAAACGGCAGTGGAGATGTTGCCTAATTTGGATATGTGCACTGGTAGGATATGGCGTCGATAGCCGTGTTCAGCGAGATGTGATGATTACACATGTGCCCTGAAATGAAAAATATTGAGCCATTCTACTTGTATAGGCCGTACACGTGTTACAACCCTCTTGGAATGGGTATTGTTGCCAAAAATCAGAGTAAGTATTGCTAGATCGTTCCATTTGTATACGCCCGTTAGGCTGAGATTTGCACCCTTACTAGGCTGTAATTGTCCTTTGTTCCAGGCAAAACTGAAATTCGATAGGGTATTGGACCTAATTGAATTGCTATCTAATTACCAAACTCTACTCCACCCTTTTTCAACAACAGCCCTGCCTGGTATGTGTCATCGATGTCAATTTAACCAAGCTTCCGGCACTTGCCCCTTTCAATTATATACTCATATTACCAACGGTTTTAGTTTATTATAACGGTTATATACTCAAAGAAAAGTTTATTATCAGCGCAGTGCTTTCATAAACTCAAAGAAAAGCACCGTACGATCATGCCTAGTAATTATTAAATCTGGTTGGTCCTAAATATATATCATATATGCAGTCATTCCCTTATGTATAGGAGATAGTACTCTCGGTTATATACAGATATATCTATATATATTATATATATATATATAAATATAAGTATTTATAAATATAATAATCACGACATTGTAACATACAACCAAGCAAAGCAAGTTACAGACAAGTAAGCGCGCTTACATTTTCATACTTAGAGCTATGACTGCCGGATTATATATTGTTTCGATCACGATATTGACATCAATCACGAGACTCTTAGAATCATATGTGCCTAAAAAAGTACGGCTGCAATACGACATGCATCCATACAATATATAAGCAAGTTCAATACAAGATATGAATACATATCAAATTCATACCCGTGAGGCCTCTTTGCGTCATAAGGCCTTCTTTGCGTCTGCTAATCCACGAGAGCCGATCATTCGTAATGTTTTACCTCCCTTGAACATTTGCAGTATACACATCCACTGTGAATGATAAAGTTCTCTGGTGAGTAACAAGTTACATTACTGCACAATAACCTGCTGGAAGCTATATCATTAACAATAAAGTGGTCGAAGCATGCTACTTGTCTGCGCAAAAATAGCATATGTGTCACTCAAACATCCGGGTCTCTGCATGGCTTCTCCCAAACGATGTTCACAACTTCCCGCTTATTACAACCGAGTTGCAACGTTATGACATAACGTTTGACTCAATAACATAAATTTACCGGTCAAATTCTTAATTACGTTTCGTGAATAATTATCGCACGGCATCAATGCATAACTCAATAGTCTATTTTCCCGAGCAGAATCCTTGCTCGTTATGTCACATCCACGCCATAGTTTATGGCGCGTATTGATTGGTATTACAGACAACGAAGTCACTGTGGTATTGAATCACGACCACGTCTTATCATTGTTATTATGTCAATGCTTCCCTCGTGATCATTATATAACCACAATTGTTTGCTTGGCTCGTAACTCATTGTGGGTTCACGGGTTTTCATAACTAAATCAACCATATATCTTTGTTGGGCTTGATGCGCCGCATAAATTGATCGAATTCACAAGTGAGAAACCGCACTGGTTCTAATAGGATGAACTTGGCCCATATCGCGTTGCCCTTTCTTTCAAAGTGAGATTGCCCAATGAGGCTTCATACAATAGCTGATGATTCGGCCATTTCAAATGAATAAAATCTTGCCCAAATATTTCTACCCCACAAAGCCGGTGTGTGGGAGGAAGTTAGCTATTTTGCACCCTGATGTATTTGAATGTCCACAACGCTGCAATTCAATGCTGTACTAGCTCTTGTGTTTGTCGTCAATTATTTGTCAAATCACCCGTTTACGACAGTAAAACCATCAGGTGCGCAATCAATCTCGGTCAATTGTGGATTGCTTTTCGCTGGGCAGGCAATTCCAGAGCAATCTGAAGTTACAAATCGATATGTCAGGGGAAGTAGCTCAAGGTTAATGCATTGATAAAATACTATTTGTTAGCCTCTGCATCTTTTTGCCACGTATATATTTGTTGCACTTCCTATGCGTCATGTGAATTAAGTTTCCAGATATTTTACATTGATAATTATAACAAGTATGTATGTATAATTAAAATAGCTACTGTTGAGTCGGTTTGAGATTTAGAAAGTATCGGTCTGTGCAACAAATACATGTGGAAACATATATTTTCGATGATGTGTTACGAATACTAACTAGAGCTACAACATGTAAAATTAACACCGTCGCAGCTAACTTTTTCACGACCCTTAACAGTTTTGCTGGCACAGGTGATATCACCAGTCATTCAACATGCTTCAATGTATTTATTCAGTGTAAAGCGCATTGACTAAAAATTGCTCCTCCTGATCCACAAGACCTGCCCTGGCATGGCCTCTGACTGTATCTGCCAGCTGCTGAACCTGTGCCAGCCCTCAAGCTGACTATGTTTTCTAAGCAAAGATCTCCTAGTAGACTTCCTAGCGAACCAGATGATAGTCGGAGGCTGGGCCTTTAGTGTATTTGCCCCGCGCCGTTGTAATGAGATGATCTTTTTGTTAAGACTCCGCCAATTCCCATCCTAAATTTACGAGAGCGCTAAAAACACACCTCTTTCCAGAAGTAAAGCATCTGTGTGAATCGCTAGTGAGCAAGCAGCATAGAACAAGTAAAATACAAATGTCACTGTTACGTTATTATTTGTATTAGAATTAGAATTATTATAAGCAGCGGTCTTTGTTATATAAATCAATGGTATCTGATGTAAGGACTAGAAAGGTATACACCTGGTCAAATGATGAAATCAAACAATTTACTGCCGTCGGCCGATGCAAGAATGTGGACAGGATTTGAACACATTCGTTAATCATTAGAGGACATACTTACACAGTAGATGCTGATCGAAGTACGTTTCTCAGTTTCTCTGTGAAACACCCCATGGCAATGGGTGAAGGCAATGGATGGAGTATCATGCATGCTTTTGTTGGGTGATACGTCCGAAGCCCTTTACTAGATTAACATAAAGGGGTGGTCACTTTAATAGTGCTATCGCTAACATTGCCAGTTGAAAAAAACGTCCATGCCGTCATGGGTGTGGTCGTCTATTTCATGGTGTGACCTGTGACGTCATCTTCACAATTGCGGTGCGCGTCCAACGAGAACACGCGGACTGTATTCGAGAATTCAGGGGCGTCTCACGGTTTTTTTCAAGCAGCAGAGTGCACAAATCTTTTAAAAGTACTTCAATGTGACGTCATGTGATTGTTGTGCATAATCGATGGCTTCCGTTGGAGTCATTTCCATGGTTAAGCATGTGTTGCAGTTCTTGTAAAAAGAGGGCTAAAACGGAGCGAATAACACAAACATAGCGCCGAATCTTCGGAAATTGTAAAACATCTTCTGATTGGAGAATCACAGACCTTCGATGCTGAACCACATGAAGACATGTTCTCATTCTAGGCTCTGACACACAGTTTTGCAGATCATTCAAATGTAAACAGGGCTCATAACCTAGCCCTGTAATTATAATGTATCTGTCGATGAGCATCAATATGGCATCGCTATATTTTGATTAATTGATCACTACGTTGTGCTGAATTGGTTGATCCTAAACAAGCAAGTATATAGCTTATTGAAACGCAATTCGCAATTTCTGCTTACCTACCTGTACCTTGCAAGCAAAATCGGGAAATAGTGGCGTCAATAGGTGACTCGTTTAAGTGCGATTGATTTGACGCAACTGGAAAAACTGATTTGATGTTCGTGGTTTTCTAAATAACAAACAATGATAGGTTTATCCCAATAACATTGTTTTTGACGGGAAACGTACACAAACAGAGCGAACGTTATCAATGCAAACAGCTGCATACGCTAAACAATCCATAGTATAAGCATTTCTTTGCCAGACTGCATCGTAAATAGGCTTTATAGATATTGCCACTACTTATCGAATCCACCCATCTCATTGCCCACAAGCCGACCTCTCTCTCTGTGATATAGCTAGTCTTGCTTATCATGGCTGATAGGCTGTTTATCGGAATTATTACTCGACGAGAGTTTCGTGCACTATGTTGAACCAGAAAAAAAATGGAGCTTTGGGTCTGTACACAATAATATATCGTAACTAATATTATCTAATCCACTGATCATAACACATACTTCCATGATAAATCTACGGACAGGACTTGCATTAGAATATGTAGGTCCTAACAAATATTGGCGTCAGTTTATAAGTTTAATCGGATCAACCAATGACGAACTTTGTTGAACGCCTTTGAATCCATTGTTATATGTCACATTGCTGGAATAACCCCTTTTCTATGTATTCATAGACGGAACTGAACTACTCAAAAGACTGCATTGATTTCTACATTTGTTCTCAATCGATCAACCTTTGTTCGGAGACACATGAGTAGCAGCGACGTGCATTTGTATCATATAGGTTGAACTGGGTTCAGAAATAAGGCTGTTTTGATTATTTTACCACCAACATTTACGTTGTAAAAGCATAACAATCATTTGTAGTTATTTTCATATGTCCGCAACATAAAATATTACCGCCATTTATGGTTTCAATACGAAAACATAAACACTATCAATGCTACTCTGCGGTATCAATCAGCAATGGCAGGTTTGGCTAACACCGAATAGTATTCATCCGTGTGTGACCATAGTTCTAATCATTGTTTTGTTGCCACCAACATATTATCGTAGCACCAGACTATTGCCATGTTTAGTATCGGTGTTTTTAACCCTCAGCGAACTTGCACCGTTCTGTTTAATTGTTCAATGCATTATTTCTTTCCAAGTGGTACCTGGGACAAGTACATCATTGACAGATTACATAAATTATTATATAAGGCTATTCATCACAAACAAGACATATGCCCGTATACACAAACAATTTCAATAACTGCACATGTGATATGTTTTACAATCTAAATGATGTGTTTGATGAACGGGATAATTTGCATATATCAGGCATTGCGTGTGCGATTCGCGTTCCTTCATCCGAATTTGGCACGTTTTAGCATACTACAAGCAGAGCGCGGATAATTAATTTATATATTGCGTGACACTGACTGCTTCATATGAAGGTTTAGTTGACAAAGGAATGTTGTTGCCCAGTCACAAAGCTGCAGAACAAGTCACAAGTAAGCATAGGTGTTCATATGTGCAAGCGTGTTCAGGGAGTGTTCACTTGCAGAATCCAAGAGTTGCGTATAAGCGAAGCCGTATGATCAGGGATTTGATGCTATGATTAACGGTCACTAGAATTATATCGATTGCCGCGAGAATCCCTACAGACCGATAATTTGTGTCACCTTTTGATTGTGTAAACATGAGGAAGCTACCACGATACGCTATGTACCGTTAGGAGACTGTTTGTCTAAGTTGTGCTCTATTTATCTGCTATATGCATTACAATCAAAACGGGCAAATTTAGAGACTTACTTTTTCATATAAGAGCGGATATTGACTGATTACTGCCTTTCAGATCGTTTCGTTAATGGCTATAGTTGGCCTGGGACTACGAAGGTCACAATATGAACATTTGAAATGTTACAGCCTTTGTGCATATACTGATACTGGACGCGTTTACCAATATGTAGTTCTTACCTACCTCGGCCAATGTAAAGCGTCCTTATATCCCAAGCAGCACACTCCAGCTTGTTGGTTCCAGATATATTATACAATTCCATACGATCGGTCAAATGATTTCAGCAAACATCCCAAACAACCTATCTATGTGTTGATAATTTCAACTTGTTGGGATCAACTTACTGCCGTGCAATTTTTGCACTGAAGTACATGGTACAATGTGTCTTTCATCTTTTCTGATCATTGCATGTAAGGGATTATCAAAAGCTGTATCCTGTTGATTCATGTAGGTTCCACTGAAATGAAATAACTGTATTGGTAGCTTTGCAAAGCAGTTTAATATGGGTTAAGGCGTTATAGTTACTTTTCATTGTGCAGTACTAAGCGATAATGTTTTGTTCATTTACATACAATACACTACAAGGGCAGCTCAAGCTTATCAAGAACTTGTGTCAGGTTATTATATTGTCATATTAGTGTTTAACAAAGCATGCTCCTTCTGCTTGAGCTTAACACAACTGCGATGTAACTAGCTGATAGAAACGTGTACAGTGGCTTTGTACTAATTGCATTTGAGCCAATTAGAAATACCCAGAGCACCTGATCCTAACGGTTGGGTCGGTCATAAATATGCATCAGCTACAGCCAATCGAAGAGTCATTGCAATATTGGTTTTCCAGTAGATGCTTACATTGTATTTCCGGTTCTTGCGAGACGGAAAGTTGATTGTTTAACAGAATGTTCGAGCAATTTTTAATCACTTTTAAATTTCCAAAGTTGGATGAAGGAGTTGTAACAAGCAGAATATGAAGTCCATTTGCTTAACTAAATCAACCAAGGAATTAATTATGATTCCTCAGCCTAAATATATTTGAACAAACTCATCTAATACTGACAACCTTACTATATGTTATTAAACAAATGTTTTGACGGATTAAAAAAATGGAATGTTGTTCACAGTTTGTCAGCATATGAGCCAGTAAAAAAACATAGACATTATCAAGTGCACATTGTATAATCATTGCCTCATATGAAGCCGAGCCCTAACATCCTTATTCTATTGATGCATTGCTCAATATATAGGTGACTTATAGGTGCATTTTTATAGGCAGCCTCCTCGGTGCGAATGGATTTTGATGTCGGTGTCGTCACTGTTATCATGTCTTTCATGGATTCGCGACACTCGAGGCTTATCGAATGCCATAACATTTAATATCTGGTGCTGAACACACCGTCGTCTTACAACAAAAACATATTTTTCTATATATTAACCAACGTTTTCTATACAAAATAAATCAAACGCTGATTTGCGCCTTCCATTATGGCACATCTGTTACCTGAAGAGTATTAAATCATTCGGTGCACAAACCCAATGAAGAAAAATAACAGATTCACTTTTGTGACGTCCCTCTACGAGAGCCGATCATTTACAAGAATATCTGACTTCCCTTTAAAATTGGCAACTTTATGACATAATAATTGACCCAACAGGATTAATGTCACATTCGTTCTTTATTTAGTTTCGCGAATAATTATTGCAAGGCATCAGTTTATAACTCAATAGTCTATTTGCTCCGGCAGAATCATTAATTGCTATGTCACATCAACGCCTGTGCGGAAGATCGACATTCGTCATAGTTTATGGTGCGTATCGAATAGCTCTACAGCGAATGACGGCACAGTGGTATTGAATCACATTCGCGTGTCAGTGCAATGTCTAGGCTACCTTCCGTGTTCCAACTTGAAACCACAATTGCATGTGAGGCTGATAGATCGTACCACATGCGCATATTTAGCGTTACCATTACTCTTTGTTTAGCAAGCTGAGCTGCATAATTTCAATTAATACACAGGTGAGAAGCCTCTAATAGGAACGACTAGGCAAACATCGCTTTTTCCTTCCTGTCAAATTAGGACTGCCTTAAGCGGCTTCCAATTATCCATCGCCATCTCAAGTTACGGCCATTTCAAATTGATACCAACCTGGCAAACTCTTTACACGCAGTTCGAGTATTTCTACGGCAATAGCCGGTTGGTGGGCGATGGTTCACTAACTTTGAACCCTTTATGCAAAGCTGCAATTGTTGTATTCGCTGTTTTGTGTGCCATCAATTATTTGTTAAACAACTGTTTGCGATGGTAAAACCATTTGGTGAGCAATCAATCATTGTCAATGGTGGATCGAATTTCGCTAGACAAGCAATTCCAGTGCAATCTGATGTCACCAATCCTTGTCAGGAGAAGTTGCACAAGGCAAATGCATATTGTTTGTTGTCCGCTGGACATTTTTGCCCTTAAGGTATTTGTGTTTCGAGTTGGGCTTCATATGCGTCAACAAAATTACGATATCCAGATGTTTTAACTTCATAGTTATCTCCAAAGTGTCGCAAATATGAATATGCTTAACCGAGCTATGTATCGGTCAGTTTAAGTTGAAGGTTTGTGTATCAATTTCATTTGGAAACATTTCATTTTGATGATTTGTTATGAATGCCAATTAGAACTCTTGTGCATATACAACATGTAGAATTATGTCGATCGCAGTTAAGGTTCAGAAGATCAGTAGCAGTTTCTCTGGTACAGGTAACATCCCTATTTTATTCAACATGCTTCAACGCATCTAATCTGTGTAACCCGCATCGACAACAAATTGCTCCTCCTTGTCAACAAGACCCTCCCTGCTGAACCTGCATTAGCCCTCTAGCTGTCTATGTTCTCTGATCAGTGATCTTTTTGTAAAGCCCCTAGCTAACTGGCAGACAGTCGGTGGCGGGGCCTATATAATATTTGTCCTGCACAATTGAGGTGAGATGATCTAATTGCTGAGACGCTGCCAATCCCTTCTGAAGTGTAAGGTGGCGCCTAACATGCATCTCTCCCAGATAGCTGTCCAGACGTAGTGCCTGTGTGTGAAGCGATAGTGTCACTTAATTATCATTTATTCTCGTCATATTTTTGATCAATATTTTATTGTTATATTGTTAGGTTAGCCGAAAAATAGTGATTGACTTGTTATTACATATATATATATATATATATATATATATATATATATATATATATATATATATATATATATATATATATATATATATATATATATATATATATATATATATATATAACACTGTGTAGTTATAGATCATATTGTTATTAATGAAAGCGTGTTCACATGATTATGCCTGTGTCGTGTTTGACTTTGTCTGTTAGTTTAAAGAAAGCTTTTGTTGGATGATAATCCTAAGTCTTATTTAGCAAATAGACCAACATGAAAAGGCTCGCACTTTCTTAGTACGATTTAACTCATTGCTTGTAAATAGATATCAATAGTTATAGCCGTCGTGAGCATGGTTGTCCAGTTTGTGGTGTGAGCTTATTTTCATATTAGATGTATATACTGAGTCACTATGATCATAGAAAAGCATTGAATCTTATTGGACTGCAATAAGGCCTACATTCAAAATACTTACATGCATTGTTCTCAGTGAAGCATTATTTCGGTTGGATTGACTATCTAGGTGATAAGTACAATAGGGCTGCATCAATCGTCGTGTCAAATCAAATCAATTTCTTTTCCATCAGCCTAAAGCGGTCTTTTCAATCGGTTAACATAACAACTCCGACGTAGTTCCGACGCCTAATAATAGTTTATTTTGGTGAAATACATACAAATACTAAATGACGGCAGTGTCACAATAAAGAAAGTAGGTATCAATAAGCTGCTGCAGGTTTGGGCGAAACGTTGATTAACACTGATTGGTATTTATTCATTGAATGTCTCCCTGGCCCTATTCATTGTTTTGTAGCCACTTACTGTCGACACCCAAGTACATTGTCATAGTCATTATTTTTCGTAAACTTTAGCTTACTTGCAACGTTCCATTCAATTGTTAAATATATTATTTCTGACGTAAAATATCCTATGACAAATACATCTTTGACAGATTACATATCCCTTACGCCAATGATAGGATCAGCTCTAATATGCCCAATAACATTTAACATATTACAACGTGCGAATGTGATGTTTTGATTAACACAATGCGGGTCTGTTCGACAGATACTTTGCATTGTTAAATGCACCAGTAATATGCACAAATATTTCACCGATTGGCTTTGATATTTACCAGAATGTCACGGATATAGTACAGATCTTTTCATTATATTAACCATTAATTATATATGTATGAATGAGAGTTGGAGTGACGAAAAAAGCTTTTATATTCAGTGAAACTTTGCGGTCGGACATTTGCAACATTTCTTTGCCAGCAGTAGAGTAAGGGCATAAATTGGTTGATATATAGTACGCAGTTGACATTAAGAGTGTTTGGTGAAATTGATATCTTGCATATATCCTTTCGCTTGCTCATGGTAAGCGTATATTGCGGCCATTGCTTCCACTTCTGCATGCTCATTTTTCGATAATTCAGTGAATGGCCATGCTACATATCAGTCCACATTCGAGAATTATATTGAAAGCGTCTTTTAATTACGAAACACTTGGCAGCATATGTGCAAACCATAGCTGCGTATAATGCATTCATACAATATGGAGTACAACAGCAGTTCGAGCTGATCAAGTATTTCTTTCAGTTTTAAGAGTGCAGTATTAATTCTTAGCAAAGCAACCACCTACCGCATGGTGTTAGCGAAATTATGGCGAAACTAGCTGATAGAAACGTGTACAGTAGCTTTTTACTAATTGCTAGTGAACCAATTAAGAATAACCAGAGCACCTGATCTCAATGGTTTGGCCTGTCCTAAATATGCGACTGACAATTCCCATATGTGTTTCTAGTGGATGCTAAGAGCATGGTACTGTTGGTTCATGCAAGATGGGAAGTAGGTTGTTAAAAAAAAGTCCGAGTAATTAATAATCACTTGTGATTTTAAATTGGAGTTTTTCGAAACCCGTGAAACATTCACCCAAATAATGTCCAAAATGGAAAGGACGAGTTGTGAAAAGCAGAACATGTTGTTCATTAGTTTAATTAAGTCATTGCATTGGAAGCAATTTAGCCGCTTCACACAAAATGTTGATACCAACATATCAAATTCATTGACTGCCATACCGTATGTTATGCACAACAATTTCGACGGATTAATAATTGGCATGTTTTTCCCTGGTTTTCACCATATTAGTCAGAAATAATATCATCATTATCATAAAGCTCACCTATGTAATATTTGTCTCACATGACACATTCGTGAATGTGTTATGTGTATTTAATAGGTTATAAGACACCTACTCGTCGTGAATGGCATGTTTATGTTGATGTTGACGTCAATATTGTAAACGTGTATCGCGTTGAATTCGTGACACTTGATATCCAGCGCAGGAATGGCATACATTCGGTATCGAGTTTCAGAAGCAGCCACTTTGCGGCCAGGACATCTCATAAAAGTCTTCCCAAAAGAAATACATTCTTTCAAAGCTCGAGTACAAAGCAACCATAAATTTCTTTTCATATTGCATCAATACTGGATTTGGCACAACTGATCCCTGTACAGTATTACACGATTCAGCTTCCTGATATTTATTTTGTAGAATATTTAAAATATGAATATTTGCTCATCCGAGCTATTGTAGTCGAGGTCAGTTCGAATTGTAGACAGCATCGGCATGTCTACCAACAGCATATTTGTGATTATGCATTGTGAATACTGACCAGAGCATCTACAGCATGTTGATCAAAGCACCATCACAGGTTACGTTTACAGGTAATAACACAATGTCATTAAACATGCTTCAACGTATTTATTTGGTCAAGCACACATCGATTACAGATTGGTACTCCTGTTCCTGGCCTCAGACTGAATATGTCAGCTACTGAATCCGTACCAGCCATGTAGCTGTCTAAGTACAGCAAGTAAATATCTCCTTGTAGAGCCCTAAGCGAGACTTTAGACAGTCAGTGATATGGATGTTTGTGTTTTTGCCCATCGCCATTGGAATAAGATGCTCTCATTGTTAAGACCATGCGAATCCCTTCCTGAGCTCAAACCACCGCTAAAAGCGCACCTTTTTCATATAGCTTTCTAGTCTTCTGCGGAACACCCCATAGCAATACATCATATAGAACACACTGGAAGCATGTATATATATTTATGCCGGTGCAGTTCCTCAGCTCTTTTTGCTGGTGCAAGGAACCATGGATGAAGGCGTTGGATGAAGTATCGTATAAGCGTTTGTTGGGTGAAACGCCCCAAGCCCATTAAAGCAAATGTAATGACACAAAATGGCTTGCACTTCCTAAGTATTATTACAAACATTGCCTGTTGATACTTATCTATTTCGTTTTTCTTGCAATAACGGCTGCATCCAAAACTCTACTATGTATTCTTCTCAATAAAGCTTTCTTTCGGCTTGATTACCTTGTTGGGTTGTATGTAAAATGACACTTATCTCTCCTTTATTTATGTCAAATCAACGATTTATATTTCTTCAACAATTGTCCAAACACTTACGACAGCCACAATCTAAGCCAAGCATCTATAAGTTGGAAAATCTACATTGCCTTAGTGGTCGTTTTCTATTGCGCGCTACATGAATACTCGGGTTGGCCTGGCTGTTGGCTCATTTAATTCCACATACCCACGGTGTGTAATTGTGCAGTAATAGGGAAAATTGTGAAGGGAATACAAATGTGGCAACATATGTGCTTTGACCTTGAAACATATTATGTTAACGCACTATGAATATTGGGGGTTGCACATGGAAGTGTCGGCTACGCCGTTAGGCTAAAATGGTTATTTTTGTAACAGCTTATGACCTGAGGCGTATCACGCAAGAGTATCACCGTGTCATCTTTTGACAGTGCTGACTGACTGTTTTGGATTTTTGTATCGGTAGGGTTTAATAGGCAGCTGCGGCTAAAACATATCTTAATTGTTCGCATGTATAAATGAATCGTAGATTGTGCATCGTAAGATAGGAACATCTCATTGCATCTGATTGTATCACAAGAGACTCAATTGCCTTAAAGATATCACAATACTCCTCTGCGTTGTAACGCAACTCCTGAGGTATCATACAAAGTGAGACCATCATAGCAATGTCGCTACCCTATAAACTGCTAAGCTTGTGAGGGTCATAAAACGTGTTGTCACAACGCCGTATTACACATCGTAAGATATTCCAAAGGATGGCATAATACTTGATGGTGAAATTAGACAAAGGGGCTTGGCAAGGATTGTGCATATAACAAAACGACCATCCCATGTACGGGCTTCTATCACAAGTGACTCAATCGTCTTGTTGATATCAGGATGTGCCCAATATTTCCTCGCGCGACTTCACTACGTTACATCGCCAGCACAATGTGGCAAACAACACTCAATGGGCTGCTCCCAGTTAGCTTTAAGCTGGCATGCATGTTCGATTTTAGTTTGTGATCATTTTGCATGTATAGTTATATAAATCGGTCAGAAACTAAGCCACATTTATTATTACTGCCGTTAGATGCTTGTCTGGGATCAGTTAGATGCCAGTTGTTAGATAGAACTATAAGCTTGACGTGTATGATAATTAAGTCATTAATACAAGATAATACGTGGCATATATCAAACAAGCAAATAACTAGCAAATTGGGCCCGTATTATAGTAGAGAAAAAATAATTGATCCACAGCATAACATTTATCAAGTTGAACGGAATAATATAATGGAAGGGGAACGTACACACACACACACACACACAGCGGACTTGATTGGTGCAAACAGCTGCAGACGATACACAGTCCGTAGTACAAACATCGCTTCGCAAGACATTGTATAAGTCTGTATATATATCGCATCTGCTTCTCGAATGCACGGTGTCCACAGGCTAACCTTTGTTATGCTCTAGCAACTGATCTTCAAATGGTTCGGGTGGCTGATTTTAGTAAGGATTGAGTAACAAGAAAATAAGCTGCTCTTAAGCATTATACAAAAATCTCAATATGTCATAGCGGATATATGGACGCCAACTACCCTAAACGGGTTGTATTATTGTTTTCATTTAGGTGTAAATAACTAAAAAAGAACAGTCTAGACCTTAATCTAGGTGTAATCTTAAATCAGCAAATGATCAAGATGATATTATCATTGGTAAACTAAGAAGAGTTACCTCTGAGTAAAATCCACAGAAATCGAAAATTCCTCAGCAGTTGTTTAATTGGGCCTCATCTTTTATCAGGGTCAACATCGAAACCTGGAGAACAGCATCTAAGTAGGGTAACACTAGCAAATTGCACTCCGCAGTGCAACCCGACGCGTGAAGACACCTTTCCCTTTTGGAATCTTGCACTAGGTTGAACCAAAATCAATTGAGTACGGTGATAAATAAAAATACTATTACCCATTCCATTAAATACATGAAATGCCCCTATTCATCTCCACTGACACTCCTTACACTAAGATATGCCATCCCTACAAAATGTACTGTTCGCCAAACATCACCGGTTCTGCTGAAATCGTTATCATTTTATACTTGTTCATTATGGTGACCGCTCATTATATCATTTTTTGTATGATCACTCAAATCGTTATGTTTATTAACTGTCGTCTGATTCACCACGTAAGTCTTGATTGCGTAGAGTAATCGACATAGTTTGATTTATTCATACTTTACGGAATCAGATTTAGTCGTGTTGTTTCAGAGACTTGTTGACCATACATGACCACCCGGTATTTAAGGGCTAACGATTAAATTGTATCAAGTTTCTTTTCGAACACTAATGATAAAATTGCTTAATTAATGGCCCCCTCCTCTCCGACTATCATCGCTCCAAAAGCCAGAAAATACCGCTGGATGTGCCATGTCTAGGAAAACAAACTCGGCAATGATCGAGCACATAAACAGGTGAATACTCTAATCTGGGTAACACTTAATAAGGAACAATAAAAAAGTTTATCCAGTCGAACAATTACGTAAGTGAAAAAAGCACGACGTGTATCGACCGACATAATGTAATCACACACCGAACAAAACGTCAACCACTGACAAATATGTATATCAACTAGATCCTCCCATCGGACCTTCCGCTTTCTGGAAATCATAAATAAGCTTGACGCATATGATTCAGCTAAAGAATGTCAACAATATTTACAAGTAATACGACTACCTCCACTTCGTTAATGAATCCCCATGGTGCATTTACTTCAAGGCACTACTGGTGTGAAGATGCAACAATGTATTATTATTCACTAATATTATGTAGACTATAGCTCTACAAGGAAAGCAGCGTTCTCAAGCTTTTGATATATTGGTATATTAGAATGGTCATGGGATTTTATGCATGAGGTGCTTTTGTGGAGTTGCCATTGAATGAATACGGGCCAAATGCTTCGTAATTTGTAATCGGCTTGTATAAATCAACTGAATACGAGAGTCATGCTTAATGGCCAGGGAACATAGACAAGGTAGACATAAAACCCATGTATGCATGACGCAGTACTTTCATATAGTGTCCGTTATGGTTAGGGAGGGGAGGGGGGAGGGAAGGGGTGTATTCGCTTCATGTTTATTATCTGATTGGCTTGCAGCGGGCCTTGAATAAAGTGAACGCTTCATTAAATAGCGATCTGTGTGTTTGAGGGTCATTTGAGCAGCTACGCCATATGTCACGAATATGAGCGTTCATATTAGTACTTCATATTTGTTATATAATTGGGTCTTATATCATTTAGATAATTCATTACTGATCCTGGAGAGGCAATTTGAATAGATGGTAGCTAGTTTGGTCATTTACACCTGGGAATGTTGATTATAGCAATTGCTCCACGGCTACAGTTACACTCCCAATAGGTCTGTAATTCCATCACAACGGGTTGTGTTTCTCTATCAGTGTTGAGTTGCTCAAACACACAACGTTCACACATCCCATTGGAATCGATATTTGATAGCCTTACTGAACTATTCTTGTTTTACAAACTGGCAGATAGCATGACATTATTCTTTGGAACGTCAACCTTTTAATCAATGCGGCGGCGCCAGACGCTTTATTGAAGCAATATTTGTGAAAGCCACGCAAAATAGATCGAATCGACCAGACAATATGAATATCTAAAGCGTTCACGCAATTGCCCGTACTTCGACAGGGTGGATAATTCTATATAATGTCAAACGCTGTCTTATTGTCGGCAAGAGCTCTATTATGTGCTAGGTGTATTTTCTATTCGAGTAAATAAACAGTGTAGCAAACTATTTTACCCACGGGTTAACATTCTCAACTGAATTGCGTAGATGCTGCAATGAAGTATACCAATCAATAACAATTTCATAATTCTCCAAAATGCTTCGTCACTTCTTTACGTCCTGGCATGGAGTTAATCAGACGTTGTTGATATTTTTACCTGAATAAAATGTTGCGTCTAAGTGAAGTTCTATCCCGTCGTTGGTTCGTTAATGGACTACGTATGCCGTTATTATCACGTGGATCCGTCAAGTCGTCTGTACTTCATGACCGATCTAGCACAGTAAGTAGTTTACAGCTGGGGTTTTATCCAGATCGCGAAAGCGCGACGTGTGATTTGAACAGTCCAAACCAAACGATGCGGTTTGGTGTTCATGGAAGATTGTTTCCTCCTTTAACAAGTACCACTGAGCTATCGAGACGTACTCAGTGTTCCAACCGCGTTGTACTATATGAACTATGTCGCGATACGAGCGCCATGCGAGGACATGTAGGTGTGTCAGGCCCTTTATACTTCGTCAACGAACTACAAGTGAACCAGCTGTAATTGTTGCATAAACGGCGGCAATAGTCTCGGCTTAGTGATAGAGGAAAATTGTAGATAGTCGGCAAGCTCTAAGTTCTATGCTCTGTGAGCAATAATAGAGGCTGAGCTGGCTAAAAAGCAAAAATAGTGTTATTGCGTTGTATATAGCATCGTTGGTGCTAACTTAAATCTTTTTAATTATCTGTATGAGCTAGACCTATCGGATGATATGATATCTTCTCACCATCCAAACCATATAAATGTGAGATTAGTCACGTTATTGAACATTTATCTCCATAACATCCTATTTTCCATAGTTGCACCGGTATTTAGATGCCAATATTGTCTGAAAGCGTTTGACAACATCTTGAAATATGATATTCGTCTTAGCAATCATTAGTTTAAACGAAGTATGTTACTTGCAGTACATATGTTGTTGTTTTGCTCTAATATGACTCTCACCTCACACATAACACAAAAGTTGTCGGCTTTTAAGTTATTTCATTACGATTCCGTTCATGAAGGCATGTTTTAAGTTCATGCTCGGAAGAATTAATAGTTGCATATTGCGGTGTGGTATAAGAGATGCTGTGCATGTTTATATACTGTGAAATATATTTGCTTGGTTGACAAATCGTCTATTACCAAGGGTAATAATCCATGATTATCTGAAGACTACATCATCTTCTTCATATACCCTACATGCACCATAAATGGCTGTACATACAATAGCGAGCAGTCTATGTTTTAATACAGCACCAGTATTGTCGTCGTAAAAGCAGTGACCGTCTACAATCAATTAATTCTACGTCAACATTAATGTTCTTATATTCCAAATATAAAATGCCCATTCCATTCCATAATAATAATAATATAATACCAACAGTTTTGCAGAATGTCACAGCGAGTCGTCCAATATCCCATATTTGTCCAAAGTCATGCTCATATTGCTTACAACAATGTTTATGATGTGATAGTAGGCAGTGTATATAACCTTACACCATCGATCATATAAATACCACATACTTCTTTGTAAAGTAGTTTGGTGTATATGCTTACCGGATAAAGTGAGAAATTTACATACATTTCAGCAATGTGATGTACTCGCTACAGCAGCATTAAGTATAACAATTTCAGGTATGTCACATTTTCCATAATTGATATGTATTTAGCGACTGCATAAAGCATGCTATCCTGTCATAGAAAGGGTCTTCCAACATGTGTGCCATGCTATATTTAAGTTGGACGGGATGTGAGCGAACTTCGTTGTTTGGTGCAGGGTCACAAACATCCCAAATTGTTGTTATGTGTGTAATTGACATGAACTAACACCTCAAAAACACATGTATGTATGTATGTATGTATACCTCCATTGCAAAATGTCTGTAATCCTCTCGACTGTAATCGGATGTACATGGATTAAATCAAAAGGACGTCAACACGCGGTACTTAGCCAAAGCTGCCAAATCCTCTCCTGTTTAGAACAAACAACAACAAAAACATTAATATCAATATGTTACTTACGAATATTTAACATTTGATAAGAATAAGGTAAAAATGTAAGTACGGTACAGCGCATTTGTAACGATCCTCCCTGTAGGATTAAACTGCGACTCTGCTATAGAAGATCTTTTAGCGCAGTATGTACACAGCGCAACCAGGAGACGGTATGTATGTTCGGATGTATTGAATTCGTATGAATACTGCTCGCATGTAATGTATGTATTGCACATGCTGGACTGGCTATATTATAGGAATTGTTTGAATTAATAATAATTGGATTTGGCTGTAATGTATGTATGCAAGCTGTTGTAAGGCCTTTATGGGATGTATGAATGCTTTCACATCTTATACTTTATTTGAACCGTATGTTTTTCAATATTTTGTGTATTGTTTAGTAACTGTGATATGTTTGTCATCAATGATTGACTATGCGATGTCGTTCATCATTATAAATAGACCGAGGAAAGTGGCGGATAGTCGGCAATGTCTTACTTCTGTGCTCGATGTATAATATACATATGTGTGAGCTATGATATGATATCTTCTCACCACCAAACCATAAATATGTGAGATTAGTCACGTTATGAACATTTATCTCCATAAACATCCTATTTCCCATAGTTGTATGTATTTAGATGCCAATATTGTATGAATGCGTTTGACAACATCTTGAAATATGATATTCGTCTTAGCAAACATTAGTTTAAACGAAGTATGTTACTTGCAGTACAGTATGTTGCTTGTGCTTTTATCGACTCTCACCTCAACATAACACAAAATTGTGGACTTTAACATTCCGTTCAGAGGCATGTTCCCCAAATTCATTGCTAAAAGTAATTACCAGTTGCATATTGCGGTGTGGTATTTCGATGCTGAGCATGTTTACCTCTGTGACATATATTTGTAATGGCTCAAATCAACATTATGAAATCCTATATATGGCATTTATCATTGACAGGCGATTCTTGATATACCCTACATGCACCATAAATGTAATCATCTGGTTCTGTGATCTGTACATACATTAGCGAGCATCTATTTTGAATACTGCACCAGTATTGATCGTCGTAAAAGCATTGATCGTCTACAATCAATTAATGACGTCAACATTCTGTGCTTGATTCCAAATATATGATGCCCATTATCCTTAATAATAAGTAATACCACAGTTTTGCAGAATGTCACAGCGAGTCGTCCAATACCCATATTTGTCCAAAAGCTGAATTGCTGACCCAATGTTTACGTGATAGTAGGCAGTGTCTATAACCTTACACCATCGATCATATAAATACCATGTAGCTTCTTTGTAAAGTAGTTTTGGTGTATATGCTTACCTGGATAAACGTGAGAAATTTACATACACCTCAGCAATGTGATGAGCTTCACTCGCTACAGCAGCATTAAGTATAACAATTTCCGGAAATGTCACATTTTCCGTAATTGATATAATATTTAGCGACTGCATAAAGCATGCTATCCTGTCCTCAAAGAAAGGGTCTTCCAACATGTGCCATGCTATATTTTAAGTTGGACGGGATGTGAGCGAACATCGTTGTTTGGTGCAGGGTCACAAATATCCCAAATTGTTGTTATTTGTGTAATTGACATGAACTAACACCTCAAAACACACCCCAAACCCTACCCCCACCCATACCCCATTGCAAAATGTATAACTAATCCTCTCGACGGTAATCGGATATACATGGATTAAATCAAAAGGACGTCAACACGCGGTAGTTAGCCAAAGCTGCCAAATCCCCTCCTGTTTAGAACAAACAACAACAAAAACATCAATATCAATATGTTACTTACGAATATTTAACATTTGATAAGATAAGGTAAGCTCTTAAACCGGTCAGTACCGTACAGCGCATTTGTAACGATCCTCCCTGTAGGATTAAACTGCGACTCTGCTATAGAAGATCTTACAGCGCAGTATGTACACAGCGCAACCAGGAGACGGAAAGCGTTCGGATGGTATTGAATTCGGCGAATACTGCTCGCATGTAATGGTCTTATTGCACATGCTGGACTGGCTATATTATAGGAATTGTTTGAATTAATAATAATTGGATTTGGCTGTAAATTATGCATATGCAAGCTGTTGATAAGGCCTTTATGGGATATAGAATGCTTTCACATCTTATACTTTATTCGAACCGTATGTTTTTCAATATTTTGTGTATTGTTTAGTAACTGTGATATGTTTGTCATCAATGATTGACTAACGATGTCGTTCATCATTATAAATAGACCGAGGAAAGTGGCGGATAGTCGGCAAGCTCTTACTTCTGTGCTCTCTGTCCAATTATACAGGCTGAGCTGGCTAAAAGGCAAAAATAACGACTTAATTATATCGTTGTATATAGCATTCATTGATGCTAACTTAAATCTTCATAATTATCTGTCTAAGCTAGACCAATCAGCTGATATGATATCTTCTGCCTATCGGACCATATAAATGTGAGATTAGTCACGTTATGTGAACATTTATATCTATAATATCCGATTTTCCATAGTTGTACCAGCATTCAGATTCCATGATGGCCTGCAAGCGTTCCACAACATCTTGAAATATGATATTCGCCCGTGCACTCATTAGTTTCAAGCGAAGTATGTTATTTGCAGTACATATGTTGTTGTTTTGCAGGGAAATAAAATGCCACCTGAACGTTAAACCATGTATTGAGCCCATTGTTTATCGTTCCGAAGTTCATATTTAACTGTGCAGAGATTATAGTTTCAACCATGGTTTAATTTCATTTAAACGAACCGGCGCAGATCCACATTGCATTCGTCATTAGATTGAAAACGTTTGTAGAGCGCGAGCAAGATTACAATGATGTACATTTGACACTAATGAGATTAGGTCTAACGTCTTGTGATGCAGGTGATATGTACCAGGTAAATGTGCATGTTGGTTTCTGATCAACGTATATGATTATAGCCGACGTTTCAATCAATCAAATTTCTTTCTTAGGTGCCTCGTTTTAGTTTCAGAGTTGCAAGTTTCCATTTCGATACATATATAGTACAGGGCTTGATATATAACATTGATATTATCTAATTCAAATGTTTCATCAAAACGTCACTGTATTGGCTAATTGATCCGTATCTTTTCAACCTGCTTGTCTTGTAAGGCACGCGTGTGCATTATATCAGTCTAATACGTGATCATGCATAACTCAATCATAGTGTTAAACAAATAACAACCTGTGACTGATTGAACGACCTATAATGAAGTTTGAATAATGATAACAAATTATTTAACGGCAATCCATTATTGATTCAATCTTAACAATATCAACCTTATGTTTTTTTTCCATTTAGCAACTCTGTTAATCCCCTGACATCCTTGCTGAGCAAGTCTGGTGAGAAAGCGCATTTATATCTCTTGTATCTGATCTTCGCTGCTCGATCGCGCAATGACCCCTAACATTGTGTTCATGTCAT
>CM067343.1:17909996-17914272 GCA_034190875.2 Urechis unicinctus
AATGTCATTGTATACTTGGAGAAGTGCAGAATCAGTACTGTATGCAGGGTTGTAGGCCGACTGATACTTGTTGTCTAGTCGATTGGTCCTGAAACCGATTTGCTACAACCTTCTCTGTTAATTGTGATAAGAAGTTCGAATTGGAAATTGGTCTATAGTTTTTTACTGATTCAGGATCCGGATTACCCTTTTAAGCAGCGGCTGCATACTTTAGATGGATGCAAACAAATGTCATTCATAACAACTTTTTGTCTTTTCTCACTGAGCCATCCATTCATCAATGGCAATGCTGCACCACTGATATCATGAGCTAAAAGATTGCTAGCTTATCGTGGGTGTTAAATTGTATCAAATTCACAAGATGCCTAGTGCCAATTATTGTAGTATCATCCTCTATGGATTCCCAGAGATCAGTTTGGCACGATCGGTTCGCAGAAAACCCTCAAGTTTAATTCAGTTAGTTATGTTGTTTCCGTTATGTTGATCACTGTGGGGGTTACGTTGACCTACCGGTTATGCTGGTAGTTGGTGAAGGCCTAATTAAAATAACAACGTCACATTAGCACTTTTCCAACCGTCCGGAACATTTCCCTAGTTAATAGACAGCATAAACGTATTAAACAGCGTAAATGATTTTTCGGAATCAAATTCCCCAAGAAGCCGAGGGTAGACCTTTTCTAGGCCAGGTGCCCTGCTCCGATATTGAGTATTCTAACTTTTTTAAAGAGATCTGCTATTTCTTATATCAATACTGGTGCAAAGAAAGCATTAAGCAAATCTGCACTTGCCTTCTTGAATCAGATTACTGACCCCATCAATCAGAGAACCAATGCGTTTGCAGTGTTCATATTCAATTATGCAGATATATCAATATGAGTTTTATACCTATCTGATTTCCATGCCAGTTCTTGCACGTTCACTGCAATGGAATATATGGCCATCAGGTAAAACAGAAAATTGACGACATATATTCACGCTGTCATGGTGAAGTGTGTCAATTCCTCTGAAGTGTTGTGAGGTAAATAGCATCAACACGTGATGCTAACCGATTTACTCTTAAAGAGCGCGATCTTGTGTTGATACTTTATGGTGCTTACATACTTAGTAGTATGATTCTTGCAAAGCGGCGCTAAGATATGCTTGTAATGAATGAAAATATAGTGCTGATGCCACAAAGTTTGTATCAACTGTTTTTCTTTTAATCTTATTCAGGTTTTAATCAGAGCCTCCAGTCTTTTCGATTTACGAGCATAACTTGTGGCGTTTGTCTATTCCACCTTATAGGTTCAGATTCACGGACAGGGTGAAGGACCACAACAGCCTCAGCGTGACTGACAATGTCAGGGGCTTTCATCTCGCCGACGCCGGGCTTTTTAATCGTATTCAAAATTTGATTATGAGGCTCAAAAGTCATTTTTTTCTCTATGTTCCCTGGAGGGATTCAGTCAACCTGGTGATGCTCTAATGGAGCCTTAAGCTGACCAGTATTGTCGAGAGTGCTTTCATCTAGCCGACAATGTCCATCGTTATGTTAAATATGCTGACTCAAAAACTACCTAAGGCAGTCCTCAGTGAACGTTTGGCGGGTACACATATAAAAGCACTGTCCAAATTAATGCCACAGTTTGCAGAAGATAGATACAGGACTGACTAAAATCGACGCTGTCATCTCTATTTTAGTAGGTAACTCTCCTTGGCATATACTTCAAGAGTTTGCCTTGAAAATTGTATTTCGAGATGGCACTGCGACTAGACATGAATTGAAAGCTTATAAGCATCGGCTTACATAAGAACTTCACATTACCAGCGACAGTTGGAATTGCTGTTGTTGTGTTAAGCTGTAATCCGGGTGACAATGAAATCAGAATAAGACCTATACACACCGTAACACACCTCAGTCAGTAAACACCCCTAAAAATGTCGACCGAATCTCGTACATTGTGGTGTCCTGCTAACATTTGGCAGAACGGTAATTCGTGTTTTTTGTCGCGATATCTTGAAATATCAGTGTATAGCTTATTGATGAATTGATTTAATAGATATATGCGTAAAGCAGATCGTTGGCTACATATAAAGGTACTTTCGGACTCAGTGTTATGAAATCGCGCATACTTGTGATTGTGCTTTACCTTTAAGTCGCAGCATCTTACTTTCCACTGCGATTGGTAGTCAGGTGTATGTTACGTAAATGCGCATATTCTTGCAACTAAAATTCAACTTTTTGTCGCGGTATGCCGAAAGATGTACAGATATCCAATGCGGTGATGGTTAACCTGGCACAACTGATAAAAGAAGGTAAATGAAGTAAATATGCTATCTTTACTTGCTTTGGCATCATCTATCGAGTAGTTTTATTCAAATAGGTGCATTACTGCAGAATAGCGGCGAACCACAAAACGTCATAAAGTCATTGCAACAATGCTCTTAATACCTGTCCACGTTGTGACTTCGTGACCTACATATGGCATTAGTTATTGCTGATATCAGCAGCATGGTAATATAACAGGCGTCAGTCTGATCCGTTATTCCATCGTGAGTTGATTCACCAATGTCTTTTATCACCATTTACCAAGCCGTTGAAACACAAGGTTGTTAGTTATAACTTTGTGCTGGCAAACAAATTGACAATTATATTATGTTAATTATCATACGGAGAAATCAAGCAATCATAACGTGTGTTATGCAAACACGTGGGCACAAGACAGCTGTCAAAACTGAATTATTTTTTTATCAATGAGGTAAATGAACCATACAAACGAGAACCAAATGTAGGAATTGTCGAGTAGATCGTCGGAATACCAATTCCCTTCTCCTTCGAAAGTCACAGCAATGGATGATGCACAGGAATTGCATTTCACTCTAGTGTTCACACGTAATTGCACTTCAAAATGCGCCCTCGAACCAATTCATGCCTCTAACGCTGCATTATTGCATACTTGATTAGAATTGGAGTACTCTTTTATCTAAAAATAGTTATGTCAATGACCCGCTATTTGGCATGGATTATTACTCTGGCGGAAAACAGCAGTTCTCAAACTTTCCATATTTGTCAATAAATCTGTTGCGAAGTCTCTTCCATGGACATAATTGCTGTGTTACACTTTGATATCGATTGCTTGCAAGTTTTTTAAATTATTTATCGATCGTGTTGTCCGACAAACCCCGTACGCGACAAAATCTTTGTGTATATACACATAAGAGGAGACGAGTCTGTCCAGACATATTTTAAAGAATTTGCCTATGGCATGGGGTTTACAATGCTTTTTCGTTTGACTACTAACGTTCATGTCTGCAAATAAGATTTCCCCAAGTAGGTACATCGTATTAGATACAAGCGTCCAGTGATTTTTTCAGGCTAGACGCAGCGCTCTATTTGCGAGGTATTTCGTGTCTCTAGCGCTGCATGAAATGCCAAATGATAGTTCTAAGAGCTTCGAGTACGCCGGCTTCGTCTAAAATGGTTTAACTGAGCAGGCGCTCCTTCCTCAATTAATTTTTGCCAATTAGTTCTTAGACGAAGTACATGATGTCGTTGCGATTACCAGCGGTGTAAATTGGTTACTTGGTTACTCACACCTTATACCATTCGCGTCATAACATGGGAGGGGGGAGGGGGGGGTACACCTTGGGCATGCTGGTTGGAATATCTTAGTTTTAACGTGTTGTTAGAGCAGGTACAGCTGAGTGTCGTAAACTGTTGATTTTCTTAATATATCAGTGATGTTAATCAACCTGCTGATGATGAATTCAATATAAATGAATCGATAGCTTACCATGGAGCTTCTTTTACGGTTACTCAGTTCATCATAGTATTGCTCTTTGAAAACATCAGAGTCGAATCGATATATATCATGGCTCATTTTTATCAAGATCACCAATATCATTCTGTATAAACTTGTCCTGTGATCTACCTATTAGGCCAGAGACTTGACATGCAGCATGTAGCTGTACCAGATCATTGCAAGTTTATAAACCGATTCCAATTCTGTGCACTATTTGACCAAAAGGAATGTTAGTTCTCCAGCTATCCAACACAACATGAATATAATACATCGTTATTCACTTCAAACTGTTACTAGCACATCACCAGTAACCTGTTCCGCGGTGACTGGAAATTATGTAACTAAAATGTTAGTGACTATTTCACTTGTACAAAAGGATTACACGTATGATCGTCAATATAAGACACATACACATTCTGCTTTTGCTCTATGGTAAAACGGCGGACTGTTTTGAGTCTTTCTTGCGTATCTAAGTCCGTTGAAGAGGCTGCTGT
>CM067343.1:17921238-17981212 GCA_034190875.2 Urechis unicinctus
TAGTGCCAGTTTGCTAGTATCGCACACACAGTTTGCTAGCACCGCACACTAGTTCACACCGGGCTCCAGTTCTTCCAACACCCGCACCCACCGAACTAAACTACAATGTGCCTGTATTGAAAGTATGGTTTGGTATGGAATACCAGGCGCATGCAACCGCTATCCGACAGCAAATCTAAGAAATACGCGCACTAATATTTATCCAAACAAGCATTGCAGAACCTGTGTGCAGAAAAAGGGAAAATCTCTTTTGCTGCTCCGAAAAGAAAGTACGGGATAGGATCTGGTCCGCTGATGTGGCGGGACCTACCGCTGTGACAACCATCGATGGAGGACCCAGTGGTGAACCTACCGCTTTGGCAACCCTGGTTGGCGAACCTATGTCGACCGCTGTGGCAACCCTCGATGGAGGACATATGTCGACCGCTGTGGCAACCCTGGGTGATATACTTCGTTCACGAATCCTTCTTGTTTCTTGGTGAAGACGCAATGGACGCTGTCAAACTGATTACATTATATAAGTTGATTTCCCTTGAGTTGTATTGATAGAAAGCACCACAAACTTTTCTGCTCTTGGCCCGATGCTCACATATATGTTTTTGATGAATTGGTTTTTGATAGCGATATTCCATGATTTATGTTTCATTATAAAATATTATTAGATGGCCCCCGATTGTCATGTTAAATGACATCTGACGCATAATATACTTTCTACGTTGGTGCGGATACCCCATCTTTGGGTTGATGCAGGACGATATTTTGACTTACTATCATTACCATAACATGTTGTCTTACTGAATACATAAAATGCTCATCCAAAAACAATTGAACACCCATGCCGTTTATCTTGTTCTGTTTTTAGGCGGTGCAGGAACTAATAGCGCTCCGGTACTAAACAACGCAGGTGCTAATTACGCTCAAGTAAGTAATTCAAGCACGCCCTCTCGTGCTAGTGTCATTCTACCGCGGGATCACTGATTAGCTACTGACGCATTCTATGAGATGCATTATCTAACAATTTTAAACGGCAAACACGGGCAGGACATAACACCGCCCTATGCTCTGTGTGGTCGCAATATTGAAAATGAGAATAAAATTGCATATTCCACATTGCTAAGCATAAGATCAATCAAAGCTAAGCAAGGGTAATGCGGCTATCAGTTCAACGATGACAGATCGTATCCGGGAAAACCAAGTCTTGTGATCCTACTGACGTCACCTACATTTCATCTCTCAGCTGTTTGTATTTCATAGTATTGCGAGCATGCATCTAACTCAGGTTTACACGCTGAATGGAGCTTTCACCAAAGTTGACGGCTTGCGTACTTTCAATGGATCCTCTCATTTAATTTCTGTGTAGAACTACGGCAAAGCGTAGTCGAGGCAAGACAACTTGATCAAATCAAGACGAGTTTTCATCGCTGTTATTCTCTCTTCAAGCCATGCATGAACAAAGCTGTACTGACATTTAACAGTGTAACTTCCAAACAAAGCAGTACCAAATTGCTCAACCTAGATGGTATGGAGGTTGAGGTCCCCTTTGAAGACCTCCAACATCAGATCATGGATTATTTTGTGCACAAATGGGAATGAACAGCTGTATGATTCCATCCCCCCAAAATTCCTTTACACTGAGTCATTACTTGGAAAGTAGCTTCCATGCTGCAGAGACAGCCGACTAGAGGTGTTAACGCGTGTGCGTGCTCTTATAGGTCATATCTCCACAGCTTTGCTGATGAGGGGAGGGCTCACGCCTCGATCCATATTTTTGCCAAAGCGCATGAAAAGAAATGTACATATTCACTGCTATACTATAACTAGATATATATATATATATATATATATATATATATATATATATATATATATATATATAAATATATATATATATATATATATATATATATATATATATATATATATATATATATATATATATATATATATATATATATATATATCTGGACATACATGTGGGTATGTAAGTATAGATATATATGTACGAGTATGTATTAGAGTGAGAGAGAGGGAGAGAGAAAAAACTTCTGCTCAATGAAGCGTAATGCGTATGTAAATACCAGTTCCTGAAACTCAATCATGTTAATGGACGACCATGTTTACGACGAGACATTTTCCTCTGTGCTCAATGCAAGATCTGATGCCCGCGGCGGAACTAATTCCATTATGCACGTGAATTCCCCGCAGGTCTACTTACAGTGAACGTCGTAATGTTAGCACGCCCTTGGTCTATATCATCCTGTCGCACTACAAACGGGGCTTCGAGACTTCTTAAGTGGCGGTTCCTGGATGTTTTGTGTTTTTGTATGTATCACCCACTGCCTGACTTTCCGTCGTGAATACGATGCTAAAATGTAATAATCCATATTTAGAGTTTTCGGATAATTTTAACATATGCATGAAATCACGTGTATTCACGTTTGGTAATTGGTGTAACATCCGAATACAGTATAGTGTTTGCATGGTAATAATGTTGAAACATTACTGAGGATTTCGCTTTCCCGTAAAGTTAGAGTATATTTATGGATAGGCCCCATTTTCCATTGACCCACTTCACAGATCAACCAGCATACCGACACATCTGGATTACTTATCTGTGTTCTGGCGATAAGAGGTTGGATTTTCTCATGTTATCTGGTCTCATTGTTCCTGAGCAGTGTTTTCAGGGCGAGTAAAAAGCTGTGATTGATAATAATGCGCAGTTAAATGGATTACTTCAATTACCATGGAAACGATATTCAATATTCTAAGTGCGCACTTCGATTGGTCCGCGTTTTTCGGTGATGATGATCCATCTAAATGACAACATAATTAGCGTGATTGAAACACATATTTAGACGCAAATCACTTGTCAGCGAATTCAGTGAGCTATTCTGTTGTTATACGCGTCCACGATTAATTAATAATATTGGGGATGCAATTATACCTTTCAAAAAGCCATAATTTTAACCACTGAAAATAGTATTCGGAGGGGCTACAATGCATATTGAGGGCATAATGATTAATTTTTGTACTAGGGTCTTTATTAAGCTGGGTGTAATTTATCTACACCAACGTACAGGGTGCTATCATGGCGTTAAGAATCCGCGAATGCGTAATGGTTCATCCCTGAGCTACAGCTTTGTAGTTAGAGCTGTGTCGAACGTTATGGTACTATTCATTCGCGTGTTATTTTACATGGTAATTCAATATTATTTGCTAGTGATTCGGGATCCATTTTGGAATTCAAAAACAAGTATGTATTCAGCTGAGCTCGACTTCGGCGCACCCAATATCTTCGCAAATATAAGTGTTAGGCCTGAACTCACATGAACTGACTAAGCAAAGTCGCTCTGGTGTCGTGGCTCTCGCTGTGACGAACTTTGACCTTTGACTCAACATTTCCTTCGGGCTCGCTGTTGTCCCCGAACATAATAATCACAAGAGAGTAGGAGATACTTGGCCGCTGTGAGAAATAGAGCATAGTCTCTGCTACGACAAAGGTAAGAGCTCTTCGCATCTCAACGTCAAGAGAGAAGTGCCGTTATAAGCTAAATTTAAGCTCCCAATTATAAGCATAACAACAGAACGCGTCGAGCATAATAACGTTATCTGACCAACTGTATAGCTGCTCGTACCGTGGCGGGTGCCATGCGCGAGTGGTCGATATCAGTGCTGCTTATGAATATTGCCGCCAAATGGTCGTTGGTACATAGTCTCTGTTGGCCTAAATACTTCCTTTGCAAGCGGTCCCTGTCAGAGGCGCTCGTTGCCCGATGTAAGGCACCTGCACGTTGAGCGACGAGATCTATGCCGACGCATTACGGTCACCCATGTGGTCGCTGTCTGCTCGGAACCCTGGTATCGGAAACCGAACATCCGTATCCCTGCTTCGCGGCATATTACAAAGCGGTTCGTAGGATATTCTGAGTATTGAAAGGTGTTATAGAAGCTCAAATCGAGCATCATGTGATAATCACCGGTACATAAGTAGCAGTCAGAGAACGCTTTGGTGATCCAAATTCATGCAGAATATTATGACGAGACGGTGACTCGTGCAGGTCACAACATCTCACCCCAAACTCTCTAGTGTGTGTGTCTTGTTAAGTCGACGTAAGACATCATGGGTCCAATCCGTGTATTGATACACAGCATGACAGGGGTTTGCATCCACACTATTTGTTTTGTACATTGATCCCACTGGTTTGTAGCTTATCTTTACGCTATAAGTATAACGCATTGTTCGGCTCCGGTAAGGCACTAGGCGAGATAAGAGAAATGATCGATAAAGCCTTTCTTACTGGCACACACTGTTTAAGTAACACTCTTACATACTCAACTGAAATATACTACTTCGTAGACACATGCGGACTGCTGCACTCACTGACCCCGTGAAATAAGCTTTCACTCTGTATTCTAGTCACTAAACCAATATACTTGTGATGGCGTATTGTTTGAATAACGCACCCTCTTAGTGAGGGTAAACGCCCGTCCCCCCCGCCCACTTGAAGTTAAACTCCTTGATGACTTGAGTCAATGCAATGTGTTACCAATATTTGGCGTGGCCACTGGCCCTGGCGAGGACCCAGGAGTCCGCTAAAGGGGTGAGGATTGGTTCGTTATCGATGATACCACACACGAGATTGATAAACGAATCGCATCGCGCTTGAAAGCTGGCTTTTGGGTGATTAGCCTGCACGTAGCATGGTGTTTCGCGCCCAGGATGATCCGGTTCACTGTGGCGAAAACCCCGTCGACCACTCTGAATACTAGATTTACGTTATGATGAAGCCTGTCTCAGTTATCCATTAGTTGAGACAGCCGCGCCAAGTTTAAGAATTGCCCAAGCAGTGTGCATGAAGACACTCATTGAAATTTAGCTTGACAAACATCTCTGTCGGAGCTGTAAAATTAAATGTATGGGTCAAAGTTATTCAAACCATATTAAAAGGCAGAGCGCACGTAAATAATGTTTACTGACACCAAAAAATCATGATTATTACAAATCTGCTCAGTTATCCAGGCATGTTTTGCATTTTGGTTAATATGAAATGTTGATTTGTCCTCACTTTCAGTGAAGGCCATGCCATCATGTCGTCACTGACCCCTACTGTGGAACTCGCCCCCGGTGTCAGGGCCTTGGGCAAGACCATGCCACCAGTGGCAGATGGAAGCCACCCAGTGTATGCTTTCTTGGGGCTACCATACGCTCAACCACCATTATGGCCCCTGCGATTTCGGCCACCAAAACCAGCCTCTCTTTGGACTGGTGACCGTGATGCTACTAAGTTTGGTAGAAACAAAAACATTAAACGTAGATTACACATGGTATTTTACATGACATATGCGCTCCCATCCTATACCTCTCCTCTCCTCTCTTCAGGGAATATCTGTCCGCAAAATCTGGATCTTCTAGACCTAATTGATTTCGCAAAGTTCACCAGACCTGACGTCATGTCGGAAGATTGCCTGTTTTTGAACGTGTGGACGCCGACCTTACAACCTGGGAAAGAAAAGGCGGTGCTAGTATTCATTCATGGAGGCGGATTCATTACAGGTGGGCGAAGTTGCCGCATCTGCTTCTTCGTTGGGAACAGAAGTTATGTATAATAATTCCGAAAAGGCGTTAACACAATCCATGTTGATTCGTTGCATTTATTCAATTACGTCATTACTTGTACAGATGCATTTCACTTTGTGTTGAGGCCACAGCAATCATTTTCATGGAACAGCGTACAACTCCCTGGAGGATGTCATTGTTGTCACCATTAACTATCGCATCAACATATTCGGTACGAGAGATTGACAGTTTGACTGCTGAGTCCAATGTATTTGTCGATATGCACAAACAGGTGTGGGCTAATTGACGCTGTGTCTTTCCTCCAGGTTTCATGACAACTGGTGATTCGTTTGCTCCAGGCAACTATGGACTACTAGACCAGATTGAAGCGCTTCGTTGGATCCAGAAGAACATCCAGGCATTTGGTGGAAACCCAGAAAATGTCACCATTTATGGTGAAAGCGCTGGTAACTTGGCCTATATTTACTTACCCAATATCACTTATTAATCAAGAGTTATTTCGTCTTTTAATCAACTATGCCGTTTTGTACATGGCTCAATGTAAAGGGTGTATCTCTTAGGTGCCATGAGTGTGTCGGCGTTACTCTTGTCACCTTTGGCACGCGGTCTGTTCAGGAGAGGTATCATTTCCAGCGGATCAATGAAATCACCTGGATATATCCGTACCCAATCTTTTGCTGCTAACAAATTGAAGAGCGTGTTGGAAAGGATGGGTAAACCAGCTCATCACTTAAAGCGCTTGTCAACAAACTGATGATGGGATTCGGATAAATTACTAATAGGTTTTTGTGAGTCGATAGATAAACGCAACCCGTCATTGACTTTACTTCCATTTGATATTTGCGTTTCAAGGTTGCAAGGCTGAGAAGAGCGAGGTCGTTGTCGAGTTCTTAAGACAAATGCCCGCGATGGAGCTACAGGGTCACTTAATTGACCTCGACCAGTTCACTCCGGTCATCGATGGTCACGTACTGCACGCTGATAACGTGGCTCGAGGACGCAACAGCATCGACGACCAGGTTGACACCATTATAGGGTTTAACAGTAACGAAGGCGCTATGGTGGCGTCATATTTCATGCAGCATGACTCTACAGATCTGCAGGCAGCAATCGCGGGAATAGAATAACTTGTTAGCAGCTCATTCGATCCGGACTTCGCGGATACAGAGGGTCTGTGTAATGCAGTCAAGAGAGAATACTTGGTCGATGACAACGAGAAAGATGCTTTGTACAAGCAGGTTGTAGAATGCTGCGGTGATATCATATTTGACATCCCCACAATGATGACCGCATTGTCACAATCGCGTGAGCCTATGTTTTTCTTGCCCTGTAACCTAGCATACCATTGTGTTTTATTATGTTCGGACCGCCTATAGATTATATCAGCGCGTTGTAATACGAAAGCTTTTTATCTCCATTACGTCTGCTATTTGCTATTGTTTGTCTGCAGATGCAAAAGGTAATACATTTGTATATCGGTTTGCATACCGGATGTCCTGCAGCGACAAACCTTCGTGGATTCGCGCAGACCATGGCGCAGATCTTATGTTTACATTTGGCTGGCCTCTATTTGATACCACTGATCAGCTGTCAACCACAACAAACAAAGAAGATGCTGCAATGAGCCGCACAATGATCAAATACTGGGCCAATTTTGTAAGAACTGGGTAAGGAGTTGAAGGTTCCTGATCATAATGGATCTTGCTGATTGTGTCGTGTGTTTTATTGCAGAGACATATGATGCTTGAACACCTCTCTTATTGCAGAAACCCAAACAGTCCTGGATTAACTCAGTGGCCTAAGTTCACTCCCATGGAGCAGAAGTTCATTGAGATAGACAACCAGCTCGTGGTGCATGACCATATAAAAGCAAAGAGACTCGAGTTCTGGGCGAAAGCGTTAGGGAAGTTTACAAATATCTCCCACCCGACAAAATGCTAACTTCTGGCGATGTATGTTCAGTAACTTGGTGAAGATTCTCGTCAATTAACAAATTACAATATGCTCTCCGCTATATATATGCGGCTGTTTCAATGGGCGACAAAAGGTAAGCCCTAACCATTGCTATGGCTATTATTCGTTACAATAAACGCTTGGTAATTGGATATAGTATCCATTTGGTCTCAACAGCTTTGGTGGAGCTCGGTATTGAGCTGATTGCTGGTTAAGGCCATCCTCTTCGTGCTATTATGTTCATTAATGCTTAGGTCACAATTAAAGCAGAGCCCGAGCGGCGTGTGCGATGTTTAGGCATCGAACGGCGTGTAGAGGTCGGCGGAAGATTGCGCTATAGGGCAGTCGCAATCACAATTACTAGTGACCAGCAAACTGCCACGACAGTGCCCTGGGGGTCGCTGGCCAGCGATCGGCCGACTTGCCCTAAAATAGGGTCGAATTCTTGGCCCGTTTATCGGCCGGGCTCTGGCAGGCGCTTGTCTGAAGTCTATGTCGCTGTAATACCCCTGTGGTATTCGGCAGGGTGCCGGCCAATTCATACAGGCCCTAAGGCGTTCGGACAGCAGCGGACGGATATCTGTGGGGTGCCCCTTGATAAACGGCTGCCGGCCGTGAGACGTATGGGATACAATATTTGGCATATTACATGACGTGTATGTATGGAAGCACACGGGTCAACACCAAATTGTCAGAAAATCGGGGGGAACCCGGATAACTTTTATCTCCATGCTATAAATTCCTGGCGACCTGTGCGACGTCTAAAATGCCGGTAGTTGCAGATAATCCCCTGGTTTTTCAGCTTGCCGGCCATCATTTGCCAAACAACGGTTTGCCCGGGCGCCTTATCGCAAATCAGCGCAAATGTAGCAAGTTGACAATGCCGATATTTGGTAATGTCATTAACATTATCATCATTGCTTTCAACATAAATAAATGGAGTCATTCTGAAATAACCATATCCTAAACCACCATCAGTGATGTAACGCACAAGCTATTCAATCTGATAATGCCTGTCTACGAAACATGAGATGAGTTTTAAAGCACTTCCGGCGACCTGTTTTTTTATAAATGTTGTAAGGACCTGCAGCCTAAAGATATCACCATTCCAAAGGTCCTGACCACAGTAAGGAACTATGTCTTAAAATGCAGATCATTGATGACGACCGTCTGCAAAGTTCAGGCTATAATTTGAAGAGCGCCATCTCGGGTAGTGCTTTGGGTGCCTTCATGGAAGTTGAAGCCGGTGGCCAATTAAATGTCCACTTTTTCGTGAACATGGTGCAAAACGCACAATTAAAAGCAGCAATATTCGCAAGAATAGGAATATGGACACACCATGATGCCCCCACTATTTGTGAATACAAATATATATATACATATATGTATAAATATATATATATATATATATATATATATATATATATATATATATATATATATATGTATATATATATATATAGGTATAAATATAAATATATATGTATATATATAAATATATATGTATATATATATGTATATATATATTTAATATATGTATATATATATAAAGATATATATATATATACATATATATATAAAACAAAATATATATATATATATATATATATATATATATATTTCTATGTGTGTGTATGTGTATATATATATATATATATATATATATATACATATATATATAGATATAAGATATATATAGATATATATATAGATATAAATGTTACATTGATACATATGTATATATACAAATGTATATATATTTATAAATACATATCTATGTATATATATGAATATGTGTGTGAGTGTGTGTGTGTGTGTGTTTGTGTGTGTGTGTGTGTGTGTGTGTTTGTGTGTGTTTGATCATTCCTAAGTTTTACATAGAGCTTCAGATGATTAATAGAGATTTAGTTGGCCAAAAGCTAGATATTGCGTTTGTTAATCATTCGAGATATATAAACTGCCGATTATTTATTTGAAATATCAACGTACATTAACTGCGGTATTTTGACTCAATTGTATTTTTGACGGAGCCTAATTCGGATCATTCATGTTACCGGAATGAAAATTAACAAGCAACACTAAGTAATAGATACGCAAAGCGTTTGAAACGTATTTTACAACGTCTGAGTCGATTTTGAAATTCATTTACATAAATAGCATTACTTTCGTGTGTGATTGATTGTATTGATGCATTGATCAGAGATTCAACATCTGCTATAGGTAACAAGCCCATTTGAAGCCTTCCTCATATACCAACTGCCTAATGAATGAACCAATGTACTGAGAAATCGGAATGCTAACCAAATATTTATGGAGGTGGACAGAACGAAACCCGCACAGAACAAAGTGTGGCTACTTAGAATAAGCATCAATTATCGAAATAGATTGCTTCCACAAGCGACGATCACCAATAGCGTATCCACCACATCATAATGCGACATCTTCCGTTATTCATAATCGCCTGATAGGATTTGCTGCAAGCATGTTAGCACCCACTTATTCCGAATGTCATTCTAGCGCTATTAACAAAACTAGACAATGTATAGGCCGTCAGTTCGCGGGAGATGTTTATTGGGGAAACGATTCATGGATTCGTTTTATGTAGAGTGTTAATAAAATTCCGCTAAACCTCTGCATAAATTCACGTTATTGTCATCTGTATGTATATGATATATAGTTCGTCGATTGTTCGCTTTGACGATAATAGAGCAGATTATCACGTGACTAGCCATTGTTTGAAACATCCATGCATAAACCAATTTCCTCAATCTGGACACGGAGCTGCATCTTCAGGCTCGCCAAAGCTATAAGTTCCTGTTCTAATCAATGGGGATTAATTACATTCTTATACAGCTGATGTTGCGAGTATGTTTACACACCCAAACACACACTCACACCATGAAATATACACACATACACATGAACAAACACACCATCACACTTGGACAGACACAAGCACACATACGTACACACGAAATATATATATGTTTGCGCATATGTATATATACATACTTTTATACATATTCATATATTTATATATCCGCATCCATATAAAAACATATATATATATATATATTTATATATATATATACATATATATATACATATACATGTATATATATACTAATAAATTCATACATATAAATATATATATATGCATTTGCATCTTATATTTATGTACAAATATATATTTCCATTTATATACATATATATATATATATGTATATATATATATATAAATATTTGTAAATAAATATATATACGCATATATACATACACCTATTAAATACACATAATATATGTACATATATTGATATTTATATTTATATATACATATATATGCATATTGATATATATACATATTTACATGTACATATATATGCATACATATATACATATTTATGCATATATATATTTATATATATACATGGACATTTAGATATGAATTGATATTTTATATATATATATACACACATATATATATATATATATATATATATATATAAAAATACATATAACAATTGATATGGTATTTATATTTATATATATATATATATAGATATACATGCATAAATATATATGTATATACATATATATATATGCTAATAAATACATATATATCACTATATATTAAAAATATATACAAACATTTGCATGTTATAAATGTACAAATATATATTTCTTTTCATATATATATATATATTCATATATATATATTTATATAATATACATATATATACATATATATACACCTATTCAAATGCATTTGATATTGATGTATATATATGAATATTTCTATTTATATATATACATATATATGCATATTTATATATATACATATTTATATTTATATATATATATGCATACATATATATATATATTTAAATGCATACATATATTTATATATTTACGTGGACATATAGATATATATTGATATTTTTATATATATAAATACATACATATAATTACATATAACTACTGATATGGTGTTTATACTTATATATATATATAGATATACATACATGAATAAAGATGTACATATGTTATAATATATTTATATATATCAATGTTTATCTATATACGCAGGCATATATATGTACATATATATATATACATATGCATAACTATACATATATTGCTAAATATAAAACATATATCTGCTCATATGTATATATATATATATATATATATATATATATATATATAGATATATATATATATATAGATATATATATATATATATATATATATATATATATATAGATATATATATATATATATATATATATATATATATATATATATATATATATATATATATATATATATATATATATATATATATATATATATATATATATATATATATATATATATCCATACAAATACATATATGAATATCGACTTTCCTAGTTATCCTTTGTCATTCGGTAACTGTTTGCGCGGGGAAATGTTACTGTGACCTGGGAACTATCCAAACTGTAAAGGCTTAAAAAGATTTCAATAGAATTGCGTCATCTAGTTGTTGTTGAAGCTCCGTGTGTAGTCAAAGCGCGCGGTGCTCATATCTGGAGCCGTTTGTATTGTGCCAATGTCGTAACAAAGCACAGCTACTTGCTGAGATGGCGCAACCAAGCCCTGAAAACTATTACGCTCTTAATTACTAACCAATGGTCCGTGCATCAGCGCTAACCATTACTAGCCGGAGATAATAAAACGTTGGCGTTTAATGAAACATCATCAAAGAAGAATTTGCTTTTATGTTTCTAGATGGCGAAAATTTTTGGGGCATGTCTATCAGCATCATTACTGACTGCGCGTCCCCAGAATAATTTAAGTGCAGGAAATCAACGCAATCAGTGCTATTTTGTTTGATATCGACATATATCTTGATAGTGTATAGTATTGGCACTGCGTTCCATTAAGCGATGGTAACTGGCATCGTACGAATTAAAAAAAGAAGGCATGGCCAGACATCTCTTGGGCGCGCCACGTTATTTGGTTTTGTCAGTTGTCGTTATTTGGTTTGTCGTGTAATAGATCCATCATAGCTGCTCTATGAAGCCTGCAACAGCAACATTAATTCCACTAAAGTTTGGCATTACCGCAAGCCGTAAACATAGGCTTGTCTCAAAAGTACTCGGATATTTGTGGTATGTCTGAATACAGCAGTTATACGACGTCTGCCTGTTTCTCTTTTGTCATTAACATAGCATAATGCTTGACTAAAGCATCTGATGGTTTATGACGCTATAGCGTAGGATACATAAACGCATTTCTGTGCGTACTGTTTGTGCTTTATATTATTTACCTTTTTAATATACGATGATATGTATTTATGGACCATCACTGTGTGCAACCATGGTGAACTAGTAAATGGTAACCACGTCTGTTGCGTCATACAGCCACCCCATGCCATCCGAACTATTGTTTAAACACGTAAAAGTTCCCGCGATATGCAGCTAAGCCATATGGCGCCGGAAAAGAAAACGTGTACTATCTATCCGCCGATATAATCGCTTTATTAGTCGAACAACCACAACTGTAAGTTTTGTCATTAATAGGGTATCAATTACTACAATTCACATCATCATAACGCTGACGAACTTTTTCTGTAAACTGTGGACGTGCTAGGCTATATTAAATTGTTTTCCAACCCATATTACCGTTAGTAATGGGAATTGTTGTTTTACTGTAAGTGCAGCCGAGTTGACTTTTATATTTGGTATCCTGAATCATAGTTTAATCTCAATGTGCCAGAATATGTATATACATATATATATACATGTATTTATATATACGTATATATATATATTTATAAATATATATATATATATATATATATGTATATTTACATAGATATCGATATATATATATATCTATATAATTCAACGTACATATATATGCATATATTAAATATATAATAACCAATATTACCATTAATAATGAGAATTGGTGTAATACTGTAAGTGCTTACTTATTTATGTGGTATACTGTATTATCGTTCAATCTCAATATGTCAGAATATGTTGCCATATATGGCAAATTGATCAATAAATATGCACAACAAATGAATTATGATGGGGTTACGGTATTTATTGAATGTTGCTTTTATAAATACTAACGACCAGTAGACGAATATGTAGTATAATGTTTCGATAGTTGATTGAATGGTTGTAATGCGATTTATTTACTTTTCCAATAAATGCGGTATGATGACCTATGCAAATTTGCTTATGAGGTAATCTTTCTTGGGTAAATGGATTTGTACCAATTCAATCTGTCAAAACCTCATAACAAAACCATTGAATGTCAACAATACTGTTAAAACAGCCAAACCTTCATAGTAAACTCGTTGCATCGTTACGAAATCATGAAATGTCACAATGCATTTTACGCATAGTGTTCCAGGTACCGTTCACACAAAAGTATATACTTGCAAATGATTATATGGCCTAGATAACTAGCAAAAGTAACCAAGCGTTCAACTGAGCAGATATGGGATGTTTATCATTCGTGCTAATTGGTCGTTCAAATAGCTAGTCAATGTTCCGTATTCTATGATGTAAAACACAAGCAAAACATAATATATTTTGCGGGATCAACCGTTTGAATCGAAAGTGCAAATTAGCCGCGGCTACATTTCGCACAGCCATAATATACTCATGTGTTGGCAAATGATATACAATTTTGGCAGAAGTCTTGAATGGATCATCGACATACACCAATGTACCCTATCACAAAGCAAAGAAAGAGATTCAGGTGTCATTATAGATCAGATCCTTAAAAGTATACAATGCGGAGCATCCCCTTCAATGATAACAGAGTTGTAAGGATGATGGAACAAACAGCAGCCTCTTCAACGGATTTTCCATTAGATACGCAAGAAAGACTCAAAACATTCCGCGTTTTACCATCGAGCAAAGGCAGAATGTGTATGTGTCTTATATTGACGATCATACGTGTAATCGTTTTGTACAAGCGAAATAGTCACTAACATTGTAGTTACATAATTTCCAGTCATCGCGGAACAGGTTACTGGTGAGGTGCTAGTAATAGTTTGAAGCGAATAACGATAGATTATATTCATGTTGTGCTGGAGAACAAATATTCCTTTTGGTCAAATAGTGCACAGAATTGGAATCGGTTTATAAACTGGAATGTAGAACTTGCAATGGTCTGGTACAGCTACATGCTGCATGTCAAGTTTCTGGCTTAATAGGTAGATCACAGGAAAAGTTTATACAAAATGATATTGGTGATCTTGATAAAAATGAGCCATGAGATATATCTATTCATCTCTTATGTTTTCAAAGAGCAATACTATGATTAACTGAATACCTCGTAAAAGAATCTTTATGGTAAGCTATCGATTCATTTATATTGAATCCATCATCAACAAGTTGATTAACATCACTGATATATTAAGAAAATCAACAGTTTTCGACACTCAGTTGTACCTGCTCTAACAACACGTTAAAACTAAGATATTCCAACCAGCATGCCCAAGGTGTACTCCCCCCCACCACGTTATGACGCGAATGGTATAAGGTGTGAGTAACCAAGTAACCAATTTACACTGCTAGTAATCGCATTGACATCATGTACTTTGTCTAAGCACTAATTGGCAAAAATTCATCGAGGAAAGAGCGCCTGCTCAGTTATATCATTTTAGACGAAGCCGGCGCACTCGAAGCTCTTAGAACTATCATTTGGCATTTCATGCAGCGCTAGAGACACGAAATACCTCGCAAATAGAGCGCTGCATCTAGCCTGAAAATATCACTTGACGCTTGTATCTAATACGATGTACCTTCTTGGGGAAATCTTAATTGCAGATGAGAACGTTAGTAGTCAAACGAAAAAGCATTGTATTTTTAGATAAAAGAGTACTCTAATTCTAATCAAGTATGCAATAATGCAGCGTTAGAGGCATGAACTGGTTCGAGGGCGCATTTTGAAGTGCAATTACGTGTGAACACTAGAGTGAAATGCAATTCCTGTGCATCATCCATTGCTGTGACTTTCGAAGGAGAAGGGAATTGGTATTCCGACGATCTACTCGACAATTCCTACATTTGGTTCCCGTTTGTAAGGTTCATTTACCTCATTGATAAAAAATGAATTCAGTTTTGACAGCTGTCTTGTGCCCACGTGTTTGCATAACACACGTTATGATTGCTTGATTTCTCCGTATGATAATTAACATAATATAATTGTCAATTTGTTTGCCAGCACAAAGTTATAACTAACAACCTTGCATTTCAACGGCATGGTAAATGGTGATAAAAGACATTGGTGAATCAACTCACGATGGAATAACGGATCAGACTGACGCCTGTTATATTACCATGCTGCTGATATCAGCAATAACTAATGTCATATGTAGGTCACGAAGTCACAACGTGGACAGGTATTAAGAGCATTGTTGCAATGACTTTATGACGTTTTGTGGTTCGCCGCTATTCTGCAGTAATGCACCTATTTGAATAAAACTACTCGATAGATGATGCCAAAGCAAGTAAAGATAGCATATTTACTTCATTTACCTTCTTTTATCAGTTATGCCAGGTTAACCATCACCGCATTGGATATCTGTACATCTTTCGGCATACCGCGACAAAAAGTTGAATGTTAGTTGCAAGAATATGCGCATTTACGTAACATACACCTGACTACCAATCGCAATGGAAAGTAAGATGCTGCGACTTAAAGGTAAAGCACAATCACATTCAGTTTAACGAATACCTTCTATTATGGACCAGTTTTCAAGCATGCGCGATTTCATAACACTGAGTTCGAAGGTACCTTTATATGTAGCCAACGATCTGCTTTACGCTTATGTCTATTAAATCAATTCATCAATAAGCTATACACTGATATTTCAAGATATCGCGACAAAAAAACACGAATTACCGTTCTGCCAAATGTTAGCAGGACACCACAATGTACGAGATTCGGTCGACATTTTTAGGGGTGTTTACTGACTGAGGTGTGTTACGGTGTGTATAGGTCTTATTCTGATTTCATTGTCACCCGGATTACAGCTTAACACAACAACAGCAATTCCAACTGTCGTTGGTAATGTGAAGTTCTTATGTAAGCCGATGCTTATAAGCTTTCAATTCATGTCTAGTCGCAGTGCCATCTCGAAATACAATTTTCAAGGCAAACTCTTGAAGTATATGCCAAGGAGAGTTACCTACTAAAATAGAGATGACAGCGTCGATTTTAGTCAGTCATGTATCTATCTTCTGCAAACTGTGGCATTAATTTGGACAGTGCTTTTATATGTGTACCCGCCAAACGTTCACTGAGGACTGCCTTAGGTAGTTTTTGAGTCAGCATATTTAACATAACGATGGACATTGTCGGCTAGATGAAAGCACTCTCGACAATACTGGTCAGCTTAAGGCTCCATTAGAGCATCACCAGGTTGACTGAATCCCTCCAGGGAACATAGAGAAAAAATGACTTTTGAGCCTCATAATCAAATTTTGAATACGATTAAAAAGCCCGGCGTCGGCGAGATGAAAGCCCCTGACATTGTCGGTCACGCTGAGGCTGTTGTGGTCCTTCACCCTGTCCGTGAATCTGAACCTTTAAGGTGGAATAGACAAACGCCACAAGTTATGCTCGTAAATCGAAAAGACTGGAGGCTCTGATTAAAACTTGAAGAAGATTAAAAGAAAAACAGTTGATATAAACTTTGCGGCGTCATAAGCTATGAATGAAAATGTGGCATAGGCACTATGTTGTCATTCATTACAAGCATATCTTAGCGCCGCTTTGCAAGAATCATACTACTAAGTATGTAAGCACCATAAAGTAGCAACACAAGATCGCGATCTTTAAGAGTAAATCGGATAGCATCACAACGCGTCAGATGAATTTACACACTTCATCATGTCAGCGTGAATATATGTCGTCAATTTTCTGTTTTACCTGATGGCCATATATTCCATTGCAGTGAACGTGCAAGAACTGGCATGGAAATCAGATAGGTATAAAACTCATATTGATATATCTGCATAATTGAATATGAACACAGCAAACGCATTGGTTCTCTGATTGATGGGGTCAGTAATCTGATTCAAGAAGGCAAGTGCAGATTTGTTTAATGCTTTCGTTGCACCAGTATTCATATAAGAAATAGCAGATCTCTTTTAAAAAGTTAGAATACTCAATATCGGAGCAGGGCACCTGGCCTAGATAAGGTCTACCCTCGGCTTCTTGGGGAATTTGATTCCGAAAAATCATTTACGCTGTTTTATACGTTTATGCTGTCTATTAACTAGGGAAATGTTCCGGACGGTTGGAAAGGTGCTAATGTGACGTTGTTATTTTAGTTAGGCCTTCACCAACTACCAGCACAACCGGTATATCAACGTAACCCCCACAGTGATCAACATAATGGAAACAACATAACTAAATGAATTAAACTTGAGGGTTTTCTGCGAACCGATCGTGCCAAACGGATCTCTGGGAATCTATAGAGGATGATACTACAATATTTGGCACTAGGCATCTTGTGAATTTGATACAATTAAACACCCACGATAAGCTAGCAATCTTTTAGCTCATGATGTAGCAATGTACATAAACACCAACCTTCGTAGCTGTTTAAAATATCATTAGTCAAACGTTACATTATTCAATTATAACCACGTCGCGTTGGATAGTCCTAATGTGTTGCACTTTCTGTCTTGCGCATTTCACTATAGCACAAAAAGACGCTAATGAAGACTGACGCTCAATAAAACATTTCTAGCACCGCCACATTTTTAGGTGAGCTCTCGATCACAATGATAGGTAAAGTCACTCACCACTACCATCAGCCACGAGTTATTCGTACGTCATCCAACCTACCCATCAGTCTACAATGGATATATCACGGAGCACTGCTAAAGTCCACATTCTGTAGTCTATCCCTGTTGCCAACAGAACATAAATAGACGAGACACCATTTTCATTAGCCGCGCGTTATTCGTACGTTATGCAACCTGTCCATCAGTATACAGTCGACTTATCACGGAGCCCTTAACACGAAGCACATACTTGACTGCGTAACTACCATGGTTTGTGATTGATTGACATTCGCTCTTCTTCTTCTTTGTACATTAGGCATCACCTTTGTCTGTCTCTGATAATGCATTAACCAGAACTACTACATTATCTTACGGAATATATTGCCAAAATTTGCAAATTGATTCTCTGCTGGGCAATTTCGATTTGATTTAGTAATCATCCCAACGGTTTTGAGGAACAAAAGCAATTACCTGAATCAATGGTCTTGATTCTCACAAGCAACGATGAGTATGTGTTCGCAATTATTACCTGGAATGAAGTCAACCGACATCGGCCCTGCAATGCAAATATTATATTTTGACGCTTCTACGGGAAAATTGTATTGACACAATGAATGATTACTTACTCAACGATATATCTTCCGGAAAATAACAATTGCAAAAACGTATAACACGCATTCTATTATTCAGTTGAGAAATATAGCTCTTTCAGATTGTACATTCCTAGGGATAACCAAATGCGTCGTTCCTCATTAGCATTCATTTGTGCTGACGCTGGTCGATCACACATGCATTCACGCCGCTCTATATTCATTTCTATTGGACGTATTTGGTTTTCAAGGAAAATGTTGAGTGAGCTGCTTATATATACCCTTGTCCAACAACAGACTTGTGCACTTAAGACGATACTGTGATTTTTGATAAGGCATAATTTTAGGACACATGATGATGATCAGTTGTGCAGATGGACCCCGTCAGATCATAAGATCCTAACTTGACAGCCGTACATACGGGGAGGCCCAAAGCAATTTCGTGCTACTTTATTCGTTATTCGAAAGGCTTAGCATCAGGCCTCGTTTTAAGTTCCCATTTAGTTGCGCCACAACGAAAATAGCTGTATTCATTTACTTTCCCCTTAGTGCTGATGCGAAGAAACAACTTAAGGAAATGAATACCAACCGGGTAGCTACAACTATACGCGGTTACATTATTACAATCATGAAGAAAAATAATACCCTTTTTTCCGTAGAGGCCTTGCTGACAATAGCACGCACAAACGACCGTTTTACATGTTCACCATTCACCAAATTTGGCCAATGTAGAAGTAAGAGATGAACGTTTCCATTAAATGGTAAATTATCATTTCATATGCAGCTTTATGTACTTCTTGACAGACGTTGCATTCTGTAAATTATGGCGGATTCAATATACTGAGTGAATCATGTGATCAACATTTTCAGAAGCAAAGAAAATAAGACGCTGCCGTATTTTGTTCTTTGTACTGATTTACCCCGCTATTACAGTGCAGCGAGTCTATGGCATGATTGACATGAGCTTGGAAGACATTCTTCGAATCACAATTGTTTGAGTAATCATGGAGTAATGTATCATTTCAGTTGTGATGTTGGTTGAGCTATTCCCAAAGGCAATATAAAATATAGTCTGATGAACCCAGATTGAATTTCACTCTTTTAGAAAGTGTAATGAGCTTAGTATCTATTTGTTATGTCGTTTCTGAGTTCACGAAAAACAGCAAGACAATGAGTCTCAACATCCCTGCTAACATAGGCCGTTTAATTGAAATGAAGATACAAAAATAATATCATGATACTAAATCGTCCATCGTCAGTGCTTATGCTTCAGCTCAAATGGGAAAGGCGCTTTGACCTCAACAACCGCAGTAGTTCATATGAGTTTGCTGCCACGGCGACAGGCAAGGTTTTCGAATAGATAAACGGACCAAGGCCATGCACCACTGATATAATTATGTACGTATCGGTACGTCACGCAACGCATGTATCAGATTACAATGACCATAATAGGGAGCTCACGCACATGCGTCACATTGATACTTTAACAAGATTAGCGTGCAAGACAAAGTTTTTCTTCAAAACCAAGGTTCATTACAATATGTGCCATTACAATAACTTAGTGCTGTCTTTCCCAGGCAAATTAATTTCAATTGATCTCCTACTGTATTTTGTAATCTAATCTTCATGGGAGTTTATAATTGGGTCGAATGATAATTTTATTGCTAAGTGAATTTGATAAGGTGATATTGTATGGCTCTACTATTGAATGGGCTACAACTATTAAACACTTACGGAACGTCATTGATAACATGTTAAATAATTATAGTGATTGCACATCAAAATGTTCTATGTTTAATGTTGCTTTTAACAAAATGATGGGGAACTTTGGAGAGTTGCATAAAAACACATTGTGTAAATTATTCAATTCCTATTGCTGCAGTTTTTATGGCTCCCAGTTATGGACCATTGATTCTAATGGTTATAAAAAAATATGTGTCCAGTGGAATAAGGCTGTTAGGCGAATACTCAACCTTCCAATTGCTTCGCATACTTGGGTACTGGGGCCATTATGTGGCCAACTACACATTAGCGTTTCCTTATGCATAAAAACAATGAAAATGAATCACAGTGACAATGCAGTAGTTAAGTATGTGATCAAACATGCGATATTTTTTTATTACAACTTACAGCAGAAGAGGGCTATCAATACATTAAACCCCAATAGTGCAAAATCCATTATAGTTAGCCATATTCAAAGAATACTTACATTTAAACAAAATAAAATTCCCTTCTCTGTGCTATTATAAGGGCATGGGTGTCTATGCAAACGGTTATTTAGCAGCCAACATCTGATCTTAGCCTTTCCATCGGCCGATAGTTATCACAAGAAGAGGAGCCGTCCCATGAGAGTGTGCTTATCTCATTTAAGAATGCATGAGAACCTGGAAGCAACCTCTTTTGAAAGGGCCTTATCATGCTCGTTCCTTCCTTTAAAAACTCATCAGTCAAACATCGAATAATCAGCTCTGCACTAATTCAAACATTATCTTGAACCGTAGCGATATATCCAAATAGCCAAGGCCATAAAGCATTATGTGAGAAGTTTCTTCCGCATAACTAGCTTATGCTCGTAATATACTCAAATAATTTTAAATAATTATTGCCATGATGAAATGAACAGATAGTGTACTTCAAAAGTAATATTTGTTAGAATAAAGCCCTGGCATGCCACATGAAAGATAAAACAATCAATTCATCTGATAACCCAAACGTGAGCAAGAAGCAGGTCATAATCATCTATCGCATATCATTAACCGTTTAAATGCCTTTATAAGGTATAAATCGCGCTTGAAACCTTTCCAAAGTTTGTGTGTTGAAACATGTCCTCCGTATTGCTTTTTCATAGATCAGAAAAAAGTGTATCATTCTTTTGATTTTCTCTCAAAAATTGTATGTGTTTTATTCGCAAAATGAATCGTATTTTTAGCATGCCAACAAGACACATCAATAGACTATGCCAGCCACGGTACAGATATATGCTGTATGACTGAAAGTGCTATGATGTAAAACGTTTTGCATCCGTGGTTTATTGCGAAGTTAGCTTTAGGTTATTAGAGTAGTGACCCATGTTTGGTGTGATGCAAAATGGCTGTAAACAGAGTCGGTCGCGTTTTCGATGCTCTGAGTTTATTTTGCAGCAAATGCATAAACTTATTCTCCTCACAATTTAAATATCAAATCAACACATTGTATGGACGGCAGTTACATCTGTCATATATGGTCGTGTGATTTATTTTACATGTAAGATATGTAAGATCATAAGTAGCGGGAGCTTCTGAACCATTGCCTTAGGAGTTTGCATATTGCATAATACACATATCCAAAAACAATTTGGAGAAGTACATTGTGTATGCCAATTATCATGCTCTTTTCCATTTTAATTATTGGTTGACTGGCGAATGATGTACGACATTGCCATCTCCCTATTACATTTCCGCTCGGCTGTAGTCGCCCAACCAACCAAGGCAACACGTCGTCACCCAGTTTCAATACCCCTGGCCCTTATATACTATGGTATTGAAATCGAAACGTTTGTAAGTAGATATAAGAAGCTGTAAAGAATGTGAAAAAAGTATCTACAGCTAATCCGTTGGACTGGTTGGGATGAATTCATCAATGGGGACGCATTACTGTTATGTTATGAATGCAATGAGCGAAATATTTTATTTTGAAATTAAAAAACGGTAAAAGGTGAAAGTCACAAATGGATGAAAGTTAAAGACAATAAATATGATTAGCACCAAATATGCTGCCTTAAATCAACCTTTATTTTGATCAGTTGTTTTCATTTTAAAACGCAATGGATGTACGAATGAGTTTTTAACGAATCCCACTTCATCGATTGTTACGTATTGAAAATGCTACTTTTCTATGTCGACAGTTCTGCCTCTGCGCTTGGATAATTTTCTCGGCAGCCGTTATGCACTGCTGAGATGGAAGTTCCATCCTTGAATCGAACAATCATAATTGTCTTTAACATTGCTAACTTTATTAAGGTAAATTGCATTTTCTCTTAATATTTCGATTGTCTGGGTGTCCTCACAGTTATGAGGTACGATACGGAATTTACCTGAAGTTTACCGATCAATTACTCACCATATGATCGACAGAAGCGGAAATTATTTGGTTTACTCAACGAAACGCCCAGCAGCTACCGGCTAAAAAGGGCCCACAGTGGTCTACATATGCTGAGGATATTAGCGTCCGTTGTATATCTAAAAGTTAACCTTTACATAAGTGCGTTCAATTTTCAGATAGGTCACTTATTATCAATTAAGGCCGCCGTATCACAAAATTAAACCACACAGAAAGAGAGAAAGCAGCTCATGCGAGCTTCAATGCATCTATTGCATCGCAGACCGATTCTTCAAGCAGGAGTGAAACCATGGACAAATTTACTTACGTAATAAATATTATACGGGGTATGGGGTATAAGAATGCCGAGTAGTTATCTGAGCTTGACGATCATAAATATCCCTCCACTTACTGGCATTCTGGCTTCATTCACAATGAAAGTTTTAACGGTTATCTAATGCCATGTCCCGGGTAGACAAACAAGAAATCTACACCAAAAGAATACAAATTTAGCGTTATATTTCCCTCGGGAACTTCTGCGGTCACTTGAAAGCAAGTCAATGACGTGATAAAACCATGTTTATCGCTGTTCCCAGTTTTGTTTTTCCCTTACATACATTTTCATGATAAAATACATATGGATTTGTTGCATTGGATAAATATGCGTTTGTCATACGGTATCTATATTAATTTACAAGGATATGATGTCACCAATAACGCAATGTATTGAAACAAATAATTAAGTCCTGTGAGTGGAGGATAGAAAATAGCACACAATACTGACATTGCTAACGAAAATGTCTCCAATGCAAATAGGTACGTCACGATGGATTGAAGAAATACAATAAAGAAGGGCTATCAGATTTGCATAGACCTAATTGGCACCGTTCTGTGATTTGTGAAGACCAAAAGATTTTTGAGGTACACTGTGGCCAGTTAATGACCCCACTGTACATTGTCTGCCTGCCTCAGCATCTCCTCATACATACATGAGCCATTCCGAATATGTTTGGTCTGTCTTAGCTGTTATTTTCAGTTAATTGTCACCTGCAATAGATTTCCAAACGGACCGTTATGATTACACAGCTTGCCATGCTCATATACAAGTGCTGCTAATGTATATTCCATTATTGATGTACACCATGATACTAACGCAAAACCATGTATTGTGGAGCCATTGTATATTATTTCATTCAGATTTTGTTCATCGTGAAACTTTAACCATATGCACCACGAGTGCAATTTGTTTTGCCAACATGCCCATATCTTCGTTGCAAGTCGAACGTAGATGTTTGTCTCAACTATCTATTTTGCATGAGGGAACATATAACTTGTATGCAGTTTGTAATGGAAGAGCTTTATGTCATTTGACTCAAGTTGCATGCCGTTTTGCATGTACTCTGTGAAAGCACGATTTGGACGGAAAACATACTTGAATTCGTTTTTGGTGTAGTCCAGCCTATTGCTGCAGCAATTAACTGGCCAAAATGTTACAATTGTGCATGTCTGAATATCGAAATAACAAATGCAAAAATTGCCCTTTGTTAATGCCACATTTCGGTAAGAGAGATAACAATGTTTTAAAGCATGCATTATGGAGGCAGTCAGTTTGCGACCTCTGGTAAATAATTACGGCCCATGTTTCCCATTACGCCAAAAACACCGCTTACCTTGCAATATATTCGCAGAAAATGCTCTTTGTGGGCATAGATAAGACGAATTGACATTTAAGAACAATAACGCCCATAACTTATACGCATAAAGCCAGCACGAATACATGAATATTCACGAATGCATACCTGTTATTCTTGACTTCTAGCAGTGTTGGTGTGGCGTTGAAGCTTATACTCACGGTGACTTCTGGCTTTATAGCATTTGCCACACAGTAGCATTTATATGATCGGATACAAACCAACGCGGGCTATTATGATGCGCAAGCAAAGATCTTGTTATAATAAGATACCCGACAAATTCCGTGAGACTGCGTAGGCAGCGCCCCCTTCTTTTATGGAAGCTACTCAACATGCAGCAGCCAACCAACTTCGTTATGATTTGCGAGTATGTCTGACTAGAAGTCAAACACAAATGGGCATTTCTGCGCTGCAATTAATTGTTGGAATTGGGGACATGCTGCAAAACACGACCGTCGGGGGACTTCTTGTTAATGCGCCGCACGTGAACATTACTTACATCAAATTGCTCCTACGGTGCCCGTGATTATGATTTAGTAAAGAAATAACCTTTTATATTGACGGTTTAAGATATATATTTTTTGGTGTCCCCCGACGGTCAAGCCAACTATTTTATAGACTGAATCAACATTCGGGAGACTAGGCCCCCAACGGTCGTTTCCCGCCAAAAGTCTCCCAACGGTCGATGCATATAATATAAATATATATATGTCCGTAGATGTTGCTATGTTTAGCTTGCAAGTGCTGCGGTGCGCATGGTTTGAAGTGACTCACGATATCATTGTGAATAACACCACACATAATGAACAAATGGAATGTCTGGGGGGCAATGGAAGGGTGTGTATGCTACACCAACTTATACGCGCTCGTCTTGATAATATTTATCAATATATTACACTTTCTCAATTCGCAATTGTAATTTAACAGGTTAAATTCAGTCTACGACAATCCCAATTTTTCTGTTTTTCAAATATCTAAGATAATCTTGGTTGGTTTAATCGCAAGTTTCGTTGAGTCGGACATGAATGGTACTATTGTTACTGTCCGCCCATACCATAATTACCGTGACTACGCAATTTAATGTGTGTTCGCTTAATGGATGTATACACGCTGCATCCGGTCGAGTCGGCTGCTTGTATGTAAATACTACTGTAGCTGTCAGAATTATAACACATCACTATTTTTAGTATAGCTGCTTATTCTATTTAGGTTGATTGAATACGATTATATAACACTCGTGTAATGCATCGGCATCAACAAAGAATGTCATAAGATCGTATCCAGGAGGATTACTTGATAATTATCCCCAAACCTCACAAGGAAACCGAGACGGAAAGTCGGTACATACAATCGCTTTACTGGGCTTAAAGAAATTCAAGAACCCCGCTGCAATTACAAAGGTCGGAGCTGTTATGCGAGATTATGTATGTTAAGCAAAGCGAACAAGCAATATCGAAACAGATCAGGACGGAATATGCAAAAGCGAGGAAGATATATGAGAGATTGCCTAGAAGACCACCAAGGTAGACCGGTCAAGAGAGGAGAAGAAGTGGGAGAGTAGAAGAAAGAGGAGAGGGTGGGGAGGACATTAGAAGAAGCGTTAACTTGTTAATAGATAACAAATGTTTATTAAGGGGTTGACGGGATAAGTATTGTCTAAGGCGTGACTCATAGCATGAGTGACTGATAGGCACTACTGATGAGGGAACGAGATATATCGCTGGTAACAGTCGGAGCAACAGCTACCGTGATGCTGAAGCAGGTCGGGAAGACCGCCTGCACGATTACCCAGAGAGCGGCCGCCTTTAAGAAGGCTATGACCTAAATGAGGGTCTGATCCAACCCGCGTAAGGCGGGTAATCAACGTGCCATGGGTGAGCGTGATGAGGCGGCCGTGCACGTCTGGTTCAACGAAGACAAGAGATGATACGCCAACTACCTACGCGTCACCAGAAGACGCGATTGCATTAACATCCATTCTCCTCGCTTTCTTTGGCTTCTTAAGAAAGAGAAATATAGTCCCTTTTTCCCAAACCAGCTTCAACCCTCGTCGACATTTGTTGCGTGAAAAAATTCGTCGCACTTGAGCCGGACTGAGCTTCATTTACAACGCACAAAGACTCTCTAAGATCGCGACTCATCTCTCACAATCATCATAGCTTCCATCCCTCACATTCTGGACCCTGTACGCACATATGATCATATGCTCCGCCTGGTTCCCGCTCCCATATCACCTCCTGTCTTCGTTGAACCCGTTCATCTTCTTCTACTAACCACATATCTCGCAATAAACGCTGTAGGTATGGTGACCTGGAACGACCCGCGTTCAAAGCGTGTAATGCAGCCTTGTTGACGCTCCAATAAAGGCCCCCCGTGGTGGGATATTTGCCTCGGAGACATGAAAGGGACGCGCGAGGAAGGTAACGGAGGAACCGCCAGCGTGCGAGAAACACGAGGGAGGAAGTCTATAACATCACTTCGCTGGTTGTGAGTGTCGGCTGTTATACCCCCTCTCTGGTTGTGAGTGTCGGCCTGTAATACCCCCTCTCTGGTTGTGAGTGTCGGCCTGTAATACCCCCTCTCTGGTTGTGAGTGTCGCCTGTAATACCCCCTCTCTGGTTGTGTGTCGGTCTCTAACTACCATTGACTGTGTGTGACTGCCCTTATTGATAAGATTTAATGCATTGCGTAGTATCAACCAATATCGCATTGCACCCTACTCTCAGCCAATCAGAGCTCGAGAAAAAGCTCGGTCTTTTTCCTATATCGCCTCAACCGCACAGTTTGCCATGCGATAACTGCAACCGTGTCGATATATCACCAAGAAACAACTTCATTTGAGATGGTCCCTCACAGAGCACTGCTGCTCTAACATGGCAACACTACGGAGGTTCTTACTATCACGCACACCTTGCAAGTCTTATAGCGAAGGTTTTCTCAAGAGTCATTTGCTTGCCAGCCGCTAATCTGGTTGCGTATCTCTCATCGGGATGTCACGGTATTATCCCATCTCCCCGGAAACTTCCTGAGGCGCCAAATTCTAACACCTGCCGAGCCGTGTCTACTGCGCTTCAGTGTTGCTAGCATCAAACAATGATGAAGTCGCAGGAGCTCTGGACACAACAAACCTATCGAAGCATATTCTAATCAAATAAACAAACAAGTATAGAAACAAAAGTATTTATCTGATCATCACTAAAACACAGGCAGCTGAGGCCGAATGGGGGATTAAGATCTCATATTTACAGGTCCCAGGCAGATACCTTACATAACATAGGTTCACGCTAATTATCATTATTAGGAGACAGCGTCGTGCTTGATTATCGCGTGTAGGTGCCATCGCGATAAGTATGTTATCGCATGGTCACGCGGATGATATACCCACGTGACCATACGATAACCAACACTAATCAGCGTCGTCCACATGTGTACACATTTTACATCTAATGTAATTCATATCGTATTAAGCGTCGTCAGCCAGTGTGGAATCCCCTGTCCCTCAAGTATCAAACCTCGTCACTCATGTTGACAATTTTATTATTGCCGAATGTGCTCTAAATTAGTTCCCTGACCATGCGTCGCCAATAAATATCAATTCCCCAGATCCAACTCGAGTATCTGCCCATACTTGTAGGCAAGCCCCTTTGTAGCAGCTGAGCCCCAATCAGAAACCTCCATGCTTGCTGGCGACGCCACACTTATATATATATATATATATACATCCGCATTACTAAATAGTCATGATGTTAAGGAACAAGTTGGAAGGCCGAATTCGTACGACGGTAAGAAGAGATCAGAAGTCCGTCTCATTTCAAACCTTTTATATATAACAATATCTATGTTGACAGTTGGATTTATGGGATACTGAATCCTTATCCCTACCTGCTTAAAGAAAAAATAAACTCATCCTGCCGTCACATCCCAACAAAGACAAGTCTCGCTCACTATTCCGTATTAGCAGGATTTCTACCGTGTCATAATCTATATTGACAGGTGGATTTATGGGATACGGAATCCTTATCCCTACCTGCTTAAAGAACAAATAAACTCATCCTGCCGACACATCCTTACAAAGACCAGTCTGGCTCACCATTCCTCATCAGCAAGATTTCTACCGTGTCATACAAGTATTAGTCTGTAACTCCCCTTAACTGCTTGTGAGTGTCCGTCTCTAACTTCCAGCCACTGCTAGAGAGTGTCAGTCTCAGTGGATGGGTTGCGGACGGACACGGTTAAGGCGCACAATGTTTGTCCCCCATGATATTTCGTTATATATTACTTAATAACTGACATTAGCTTTACGAGACCACGCGTAGACAAGATGTGTACCAAATTATAGTATATTGTTTAATATTTTCCATGATGTGCTGTGCGTCCCTACCTGTTATGTATTTTATTATGTACACAAATCTATCTATATCCCCTGACTGTTTTTCTCTCAGAATGTCTCGGTTTTTGTTATTTAAATCCGTTATACCAAATGGCAACTGCACTCGTTTCAGCCTTTTATCTTTTATAGACACTGCCGCACTCGCACTACCTCTTTCCAATTATCGCCCACCTGCAATTTTCTCACCTTCGAAATTTCCGTTCATAACATGAGAAAGTAATGCATGTTGGGATTCTTTGAACTGTATCGCCAACAGGTGAATACGTATATAATGGGTTATTTTCGGTATATTCATTGGTAAAGAACTAGAACACTGTATTCACATCCGTTGATATCAATGTCCCAAATGAGAGGAACATGTATCATAAATTTATTTTACAACACAACTATATCTGATATAAGTCATCTTATAAATGGTTGGACCAGATAAGTATTGAAAACCATTCACTGCACGTGACTGTCCTATTATGAATATATAATTAAACACAACGTTTGGCAAGAATGTATTGAGGCCACAACAATCATCTGAAACTATTTTACACTTTCATAACATTAAGACGTTTCGTAGTAAGTCGCTTAGCCTTGTTTTGCTCATTCATAATCTTGGTCTTCAACTGCTGCCAACTGTACTCGCGATTTTGCGCAAATTGAATCAGTTCATTTTTACCTGCAACAGACGGGGCCACAAAAAGTAAAAATTCGCGAAGCTGGTAACCAATGTTTAGGTTAATATCTGGACAATTGATAGAACATATTTTTATACTCGGCAAACAGTTTCCATCGGGGAGCCGTATCCAATCTGAGAAATTATCGGTAACTTCGCTTGTCGTCGTTGCCGTCCATTTGTAGTAAAGAGCAAGTTCACCTGATTGCACTGCTGGCACACGAGAGTCATCTTAAATTCAAAAACAGCATATATCAGAAAGTGTATTAGTGTGAGTGAGTGAGAGAGTGAGAGAGTGTAGTGTGTGTGTGTGTGTGTGTGTGTGTGTGTGTGTGTGTGTGTGTGTGTGTGTGTGTGTGTGTGTGTGTGTGTGTGTGTGTGTGTGTGTGTGTGTGTGTGTGTGAAAGTGTGTGTGTGTGTGTGTGTGTGTGTGTGTAACTATTTTTTTTTTATCCATGCGGGTGACATTTATGAGAAAAACACTCACTGATCGACACTCGGGCATCGACTGACGTGATATGCGGACCATTGTTAGGCTCTTTGTTCTGTAAACAAAATGGCATGACTAACGCTTTGCATATGAAGTAAACCTTCACGAAATGTTAGATTGCAAGACATCGAATCGATGTTGCGCTTAAATGATAACCTAACTGTTAATTAAGGAGGACTGATCAAAGGGTCCACAGAAGGCTGGTTCATCAAGATGATCTGTTTAGAAATAATGAACACAAATGCTCTTATTTAAGACTACTTGAAAGGTACATTGTTGAAGTCATCACAGCACAAATTCGTCGGTATGCTCCTACGTGACTTTTCAAATGGAATACCCTCGACGGCAGTGACGCTTGAGCCGTTGTATTTTGCACAAACTATTGGCCTCGTGACAACAGCTAGGGGTGCGACAGCTGAGAGAGATGTTACAACAGCAGTAGGTGAGGCAGTGGAGGCAAACACGACAGCTGCAGGAAGCTCTTCAGCTGTTGGAGATGTGACAACAGCGGGAAGTGAGGCATTTGAGGCAAACAAGACAGCTGCAGGAAGCTCGCCAGCTGTTGGGGATGTGACAACAGCGAGAGGTGAGGCAGTTGAGGCAAACACGACAGCTGCAGGAAGCTCGTCAGCTGTGGGAGATGTGACAACAGCGGGAGGTAAGGCAGTTGAGGAAAACACGACAGCTGCAGGAAGCTCGCCAGCTGTGGGAGATGTGACAACAGCGGGAGGTGAGGCAGTTGAGGAAAACACGACAGCTGCAGGAAGCTCGTCAGCTGTGGGAGATGTGACAACAGCGAGAGGTGAGGCAGTTGAGGCAAACACGACAGCTGCAGGAAGCTCGCCAGCTGAGGAGATTGACAACAGAGGCAGGCATTTGAGGCAAACAAGACAGCTGCAGGAAGCTCGCCAGCTGTTGGAGATGTGACAACAGCGGGAGGTAAGACAGTTGAGGAAAACACGACAGCTACAAGAAGCACGTCAGCTGTGGGAGATGTTACAACAGCGGGAGGTGAGGCAGTTGAGGCAAACACGACAGCTGCAGGCAGCTCGCCATCTGTGTGAGATGTGACACCAGCGGGAGGTGAGGCAGTGGAGGCAAACACGACAGCTGCAGGAAGCTCGTCAGCTGTGGGAGCTGTAAAGATGTCGCTAATCTACTAGCATAAGAGACACTCCTTTTTTGTTTCTCAAATTAAACCCCCAAATGCATACAGACGTACCTAAGCGCGCATATATGTATTTCAATATGAATCCCTCCAGATCCAAGCCCAGCTTGGTCCACCATAATGCCTTTTCCCGGGCGCTACATTCCTTTTTGCGTTTCTGAATTCATGCCACATATAGCACACTTAATTACATGTTATACACAAAGTTGATTACACGATTTTTCAGATAAAGGTATTCATATAAGTCATGAAAGCGTCATTACCTGAGGTTTCTGTGTTCCTTCTGCAACTGATGCTCTTAACTTTACACAAATCCAAATAAGTAATGCATTTAACACTATATCAAATACTGCAGTGAAGCTCGCCTAACACCTAATCAACAAACCAAACAATTTAATCAATACAATTAACTATTTCAACTAGGAAACCAATCTAGCTATATCGATTCAATGACAATTGACAAGGAGTTACGACCTTGACCTCATTCTTCATTGAAGGGAAATTGTATGGCCGACAAGTCCCATAAGACCCACTCCCCAACCCACCTGCATCCCCAACAAACGCCCATACGCGCTTACACGCACGCGCATAAATTATCTGAGACAACTTTCTGGATTGTAGGTGACCTTTGCCTCAATCTTTTGATAATAAACTTAATTACAGGACTGACTAGTCACATAGCAGTGTCGCACCGTGCAATGTGGTCTGTTAGTTAACCGAATATCTTGTCGGTCATCTATTATGTCGTATAGTTAATAAAATATTTTAAGTTAGATGTCATGTTTATTTTTTTTACATGATTTTGGTAAGTACAGCTTTGGTGGCAAGGATGTCTTATTTTAGTTATTGATGAAATTGGTGAGCTAGAACGCTATTCATCTCAACATGTTATTTGGTTTATCAAGAGGCGTGCAAACTAAGCTACAATTCACCAAAGAGAACAAAAGCGTTGCAAGAAATCGATTTAGGGCATTTATAGTCTACATCGATGTCACTTTTCCTAACTTTCATCGCTCATGGCCGCAGAAAATTTATCATGTGGTCCGAGAAAATCGTAACATAAAATTTGATATATCAAAAACCACACAAACATATTCTGATAATTGATTCATATTACCATTCGCTTCCCGTACGACAGAACCATCTCGTGATGATATCCGTTTGAACTCCGAATGTGAATGATGATTGAGCAGATTATAGCCAAGAATAGCGAGAGCTCTCTGATGGAGCTATAAATTCCGACCGCAAGACGATTGCTGCACCAAGGAATGCAAACAGTGGAATAGCTACAACTGGAACTGGCCGTTCGGTGTTACCTGTCGGTACACCCGCTAGACTTCCAGTCGGGATACCTCCGATCCAACAGGGCAGCTAGGGAAATAATGAGGCTGAAGTATATAAAGGAACAAAGAGAATTGCTTTGGTGATTAGCTAACCTCTGCGCCTGTCATTCAAATTCATTCAATCGGAACAAATAGAATGAAGGCGTCACCAATGTCAGTCTGTTACAAGTTGACCATCACTTACCTGGCTAGCCCGTCGCTCCCTCACCAGAGAAGCATCTCCCTTTCATCTTCCCCTTCATGTATCTGCGCGCTCCACACACAGAATGCCTCAGTTGCTGTCTTCCGTCTCACCATGATATCGCGCCTCGTCTTGCGGTCGGGTTGTGAAGTAATTCGCGAGATTACATGACGAGTACCAAGAGACTTGATTTGCGTTTACAGTAGACGAACATGTCAAATAATTGACCTGAACCGATCATAACAAACTTTGCATCGCATAATATATAATAATAACAACAACAATAATGCCGTCTTTGAGTTGGAGATAAGCAGGGACTCAAATCCATGACTTATATACCTGTTTCTAGGATGTGCTGTATTCATAGCGGGAAGCCCAGACAATATAGCTGAGAATGGATATGCCAACGGTGCCTTGCGATACGCGAAAGTATCACAGATACTATGTTATCCAAGGATATGTTGGATAAGATTTGTACATAAATGTCTTCAGAAAGATTATAGCTTAGGTTCTTGGTAACTACCACTGTAGCTGCAGCTTTGCCACATAAGTAACGGCCAATAAAGTTGTAATTAAGAGATTCCGTTCCCCGCCAATGCGTCCTTGGCTAACATGCACATAAACACATACTCAAAGACACACACACACGCCCAATGTCAGGTATGAAGATTGTTTGCGAGTATTGGTATATGACTCGTCTTCACAACTATCGGTCAATAACCATACTTAACCACTTGTGAATATGGGTCAATAACTCGATATCACTGATTGTGAGTGTCGGTCTCTAACTACCATTCACTGCTTGTGCGTATAGGTTATTAAATCCAGTTCACTGCTTGTGGGTATCAGTCTATAACGACCCGTCGTTGCATACGAGTATCGGTCCATAACACCCCATCACTGGCTCGGTATCGTGTTATGCCTGCCTTTCTATGGTATAATTGCAATTCACTTGTTGTGAGTATCAGTGAATAACTCCCCTGTTCTTCTTGTGAGTATCGGTATATAACTGTTCTTCACTGCTTGCATGTGAGTCTATAATTCCCCATCAATGCTTGCGAGTATTGGTCTATAACTCAAAGCTTATGGGTATCGGTCCATGAATTCCCTTCACAGCCTGTGAGTATCGGTCTATAACATCACCTCGCTGCTTCACTACTTTACTCTGTGTCGGTGTATAACTCCCTATCACCGCTTGTGAGCATCAGTCTATAACTCCCCTTAAAATCTCATGAGTATCCGTCAATAACTCTGTAATTCCCCTCACTTCTTGTGAGTATCGGTCAATAATTCCCCATCTCTGGCTCTGTATCGTGTTATACCTGCCTTTTCCTGGTTTTGTATCTCTAGCTATACCCTACGCTTCTTCGTTTATAACTTTGTCAATACCGCCATCAAAGCTGTGTTCGAACATAAGTTTTTAACTTTCTCCTGGTCGCTTTGTTGTAATCTCTGCATGTCTCCTCTGAGCTGATTTTGTAAGTCGGTTCTGAACACCTCACTTGTATACACTGGTGATCTATAAGAGCTTCTAAAAGGTTCGAAAGAGACACGTTTCATTGCATTATAAATAATTCAGATACGAACATGTTTAAAGTCACATACACCGGTCATGCATCCAGTAAACTACCGCAGACACCTTAACAACTTTTATACATTTCTGGCACCTAAGCAACCTTCACACGTCACTGATGATGATGATTGCGACGACGACGACGACGACGACGACGACGATGATGATGATGATGATGATGATGATGATGATGATGATGATGATGATGATGATGATGATGATGCAGCTGGGTGAGGCTTCTAAGAACCAAACATCTCACTGTTTGGTGACCTTGAGTTCAAAGCGTGTTATACATCCCCGGAGATCCAAGAGGCGCACATAGAGCAGCTGGGTGAGGCTTCTAAGAGCCTTATCGCATGGCACCCCACTCTCAGCCAATCAGAGCTCGAGAAAAAGCTCGGTCTTTTTCCCATATCACCTCAAACGCAAAGTTTGCCATGCGATAACGGCAACCGTGTCGATATATCAACGAGAAACAACTTCACTTGAGATGGTCCCTCACAGAGCACCGCTTCTCTAGCATGGTAACACTACGGAAGTTCTTAACATCACGCACACTTAAATCGAAGGTTTTCTCAAGAGTCATTTGCTTGCCATTATTATCCCATCTCCCCGGAATCATGCTGAGGCACGAAATTGTAACACCTGCCGAGCCGTGTCTACTGCGCTACAGTGTTTCTTACATCAAACAACGGCGAAGTCGGCGGAGCTCTGATTACAAGAGTTAGGACATTTCTCACACTACAAATTATCGAAGCATAGCGTCGAAAAAAGATAAATCTCCGAGATCTCCTATAGTTGACACCATCATGACAGGCAGCTGAGGCCGAATGGGGGATTAAGGGACTACCTGTCATATTTACAGGTCCCAGACAGATACCTTACATAACATAGGTTTACGCTAATTATCATTATTAGGAGACAGCGTCGTGCTTGATTATCGCGTGTAGGTGCCATCGCGATAAGTATGTTATCGCATGGTCACGCGGATGATATACCCACGTGACCATGCGATAACCAACACTTGCTATCCACCGCTATGACTATGCGTTGACGCTCCAAAACAGGCCCATGTAGTGAGGCAAATGTCTAGCAGACAGAAGTGCGAGCGAGGAAGGCGAACGAGGGAGGAAGGGGCTAATTAATAACTATTAAAGACTCAATAGCACGATATTTATGCATCCCCGGTCCGTTGCATTCCGTGTCTCTGTCACATGAGTTCTATCAGCATTGTGGTCAGTATAAATCGAGAACCACACATTGATACAAGCAAATTAATAGTAATAGGTTATAAGGTGAAATCCATTCTAAGGACAGTGAAAGCTGAATTTCTTGGCTGGTGTCAGAAATATCTGTTGATCTAGCAATAAGCAAGACCTTATGGTATTAATAACCCGACTTTTTCAACACATCAACGAATTTGACCAATTACATCAATATAGCCCATCGCGTCAGTGGATGGGCAGTGTAACCATATGAATAGCTTTGGTGGGTGGCCTGCTAGCTCACCGCTACTACACCAGAGAAGCATCTTCCTTTCATCGTCTCCTTCATGATACTGCGCCTCGAAATCAACAATAAATGAGATGACCACATACTGCCAGAATAGCCACTCCTCCCCCCCCCCCCCGTATCCGTTGGCTAAACTGCCCTCATTATCAAAGATCGGAGAGGATGCCTCAGTTGCTGTCTTCCGTCCCACCATGATATCATGCCTCGTCTTGCGGTTGGGTTGTGAAGTAATTCCTGACGATTACCACGAGACCTTACTTTCTTTTCCATTAGACGAACACTTCAAATGATTAACTTGGACCGACCATAACTAATTATGCATGGGAAGTTATGGGTTCCAGTTTAAGCGTCTTGAGGCTGGTCTCGCGAAGTATACCGGACAGTGGACGAAGAACATCTGTGTCTCTATGGGTGGGGGGGGGGGGGGGGGGGGGGGAGATAGTAAACATGTGAAGGGGGCGGGGCGGGTGTAATGTTATCTTAATTTAACCCGATTTCATGATAATTAAACACCATTAACACGACCCACATTTTGGAGAAACCCTTTAGGCTTGTAATAGTAAGCTGAGATATCAACAAAGCTCAAAGGGTCTTTCTCAAATAAAAACAAATACGGTAGGGTGGTTCGGAATGCTGGTTATCCGATATCTTCGGGATTGAGGCGAAATAGCTCAGAATGGATGTACCGACAGTGCCATGCGATACGCAAAAGTAACACAGCTTCAATGTTATTAAATGATATGTTAGATAGGATCTGCGCAACCATCTTGAATGTGATATCCAATATATATAACTGACGTCAGAAGGATTATAGCTTTCGTTGGTGGGAACTATTACTGCAGCGGCAGCTTTGTCAGCAATGTAACAGCGTAATGAAGTTGAAATTAACATATTCTCCCCGCAAACACGCCCTTAACTAACATACACATAAACACTTACTCAAATACAAACACCGACGCCCAATATGTGGTATGTAGACTGCTTGTGAGTATCCAGAATAACGGGCAATAACTCCACCATTACTTCTTGTGAGTATCGGTATATATCTCACCATTACTGCTTTTGTGTATCAGTCTAAAAAACCCCATCTCAGTCTGTGTATATCAGTTATTAGATCAAGTTCACTGCTTGTTGGTATCAGGCTATAACTCCTACATTGCCTGCGAGTGTCGCTCCGTAACCAATCACGGCGTATGAGAGTCAGTCTGTAACTACCATTCACTGCTTGTTTGTGTTATTCACTAAATACCAATGACTGCTTGTGAGTGTCGGTCTCAGACTACCATTCACTGCATGCGACAATCGCTCTATAACTCCCCTTCACTGCTCATTAACATCTGTGTCTCTAACTAACTACCATTCGCTGCTAGTCATTCTCTAACAACCAGTCACTGCTTGTGAGGGTCGGACTATCATTCACTTCTTAGGAGTGTTGGTCTCTAACAACTGTTCCCTACTTGTGAGTGTGGTCTGTAACTCCTCGACACTGCTTGTGTCTGGGGTATCCAACTACCATTCACTGCATGCAAGTATCAATCTGCAATTCCTCTTCACTGCTTAAGAGTGTCGGTCTGCCAATAACTTCTTGTAAGCGTGGTCTCTAACTACCATTTCCTTCTTGTGAGTTAAGTCTGAAACTCCCCTTCATGGCTTGTGAGTGTCGGCCTCTAACTACAATTCACTGCTTATGAGTGCCTGTCTGTAGCTAACATTCACTGCTTGTGAGTGTTGGTCTCACATACCATTCACTACATGCGTGTATCGGTCAGTAACGCTTAACTGCCGGTGAGTATCTTCTCTAACTCCTCTCAACAGCTTGTGAGTGTCAGTCTCCGACTACTTTTCACTTAGATGAGTATTGGTCTCTATGAAACATTCACTGCTTGTGAGTTTCGGTCTCGAACTACCATTCACTGCTTGTGAGTGTCGGTATCTAACTACCGTTCACTACCTGTAAGTGTCGGTATCTAACAACCACTCACTGCTTGTGAGTATCACTCTATAACTCCCCTCCACTGCTTGTGAGTGTCGGTCTGTAACTACCGTTCACCGCATGTGAGTATCCGTCAGTAACTCTTCTTCACTGCATCTGAGAGTAGGTCTCACACTACCATTCACAGCATGCGAGTATGGGTCTATAACTCCTTATCACTTTGAGTCTCCAATTCCCCTTCTTGGCTGTTGAGGATCGGTCTATAATTCCCCTCCACTTCTTGTGAGCATCGTTCAATAATTCCCCATCATTGCCTCTGTATCGTGTTATACCTGCCTTGCCCTGGTTTTGTATCCCTAGCTAAACATCACACCACTTCGTTTATATCTCTGTCAATACCGCCATGATCATTGTGTTCAGCTTCAGCTTAGAACTCGCTTGCCATCGCTATGATTCTGCGTAAACCGCCTCTGAACTGACTTTATAGGTCTGTTCTGGACAACTTGGGCCGTATCCATAAAGAATCTTAACTTGAGTTTGCGGACTTAAGTTTCTTTATGGATACGGATCCTTATCTGTACATACTGAGGATCTATAAGAGCTTCTACAAAGTTCGAACGAGGCATGTTCCACTGAATTACAAATAATTCAGATGCGAAATAGTTCGTCACATGCACATATGAACTCACAGCACCACTGACTGTCCTGCATCCTGTGGATCTCCGCAGTCACCTTAACAACTATTATGCATATCTACATTGACAGGCTTTTCTGTCACTTACACCTTGGTAACTTCGATGCATCACTGACATAAGCATCTTAGCCTACATCGCCAACATCTCCGTCAGCAGTAAGGCCTCATCTCCCCCGGCACTGGCATCCAGGCTACATCTCCATCATCACTATAGCCTAGACAACATTAATTACATCATTTACATATAGGCAAATAACTAAGATACCAAGAAGGGAAGTGGGGAGCTTTTGCGACTCCAGCACGATCGTGCGTCCAAGGTTAATTCGCGTCGTTTTGGCTTACCACCGTTTGTCACCAATGGAATCAGCGGAGCGTAATCGGGCCGGGGAGCTATCTGTATCGTATGGAATTGCATCACTTATAAAGGAACGAGGCAGTATCTATCCTGTTGTTTTCTCTTCTAAGGACACTCATCAACTTCTTTAATAAAGGCTCTATCTCCATTAAACTGACAGCATGGCAAACGCCAACGTATGGACATTCTCGCAAAACTCATTAATATCTGAATCATTATGATGATAATGGTGGTTGTGGTGGGGGTGGTGGCGGTAAGGAATGTGAGGATGAAAGGAATGATCATTGCCATCTTCATTGTCACCATCGTCGTATTTTTGTTCTATTTAGTACATACTGCTGTACAGTAATACGAAAGTCAAAATGGCTCAGAGGGCAGCTCGGCTAGCGTAAAACTTAATTGTTGTGGTTTCGAACCCCAGATCCTAAATTTTCAACATCTTTTTAATTCGTAATTTTTTTATGTTAGTTTGGGAGAGAAGTATAAAAAATATGCTTAAATATATTTTTTAAATATTTATTTAAGCCAAGCGCTAGGCAGCCCATTTATAGCAGCAACACGGATAGCCAGGCAAGCCATTCGGATCACGTATCGGCTATCCCTACACAGTACTAACACCTATCCGATATTAACAAGTAGATAAACAACGCTGCGTTGTCATTATTCTGAGCAAGGAGTTGTTCTGAGATATATCGAGCGACTCATGGCGTTTGACATAGCGACAGCCGCCCCGACTGCACATTCCAACGAAATGTTGCCATCTAAATCAACTCATGATATCAGTTGACTTGGTAAGCATGTAACAGCATCCCTTCCTTCCCACGGCTCCAGAAACGTAACCTGAATCGCCTAGATTATTCAGAGCCGCGCGGAAACGAGGTCAGATCGCGTAGAGCGGTTGCTATGCAGCGGTCAAGGGACCGAAGACAAATGACCGGTACTGGTGAGGTAACTCATCATATTATAATAATTGGAATGCCGTTGATAACGTTAAACAAAAATACTAACTGAATGTCATTTGACACTAGAATAGTACTAACATTTTTCAGTTTATTAATTGACTATTTTTGGTATGGAATCACACTGTATAATTCCGTTCACCTGACCTTGATTACAAAACGTAGTAACCCCTCCGCCGAGAGGCGCGCAAGCTAGTGGGAGCCTGAAAGAGCGAAAAATTGTCAATATATATATACTAAAACCCCCGATCACTACCTATAAAGATAATTCACGCCTTTGCATGATGGTAAATTTTTAAGAATGGCACTTGCAGGCTTTACTGAGTATTTCGTAAACATATACCCCGTATATATGTTATAATTCACAAAAAACTAACTGTCGCCCAACCGTCGCGTTGACAACAATTTGGGTATATATTTGAAAGCATCAAAATTGCAATAAAACAAATGTCGCTGCTTATAGAATAACAAAACTGATCGCCAGACCTAAGTAGTACTCAAACTACAGTTTGTCAAAATTTGGAGCGAATATAAACAGACACGGAATCGGCAGAAAGCGTTGAACTTTGGGAGACACCAGATATAAGGGTTGGGAGCCAATTGGCCCCCGACCCTTGTGAAATTGTCGCCCAACTGTCGCATCATATGCTTAAAAAACCGTGTATTCACGCTTTGGAAATTGATGTTACAATTTTGATGTAATAATTTTAAAGCGTAAGTGAGGTTTTTGCTTTCCCGGAAATTTAGGAGTATATTTGTGGATACGCTCCACCTTTCATGTCCCAGTACACAGGTCAACCAGTATGCTCATACATCTGGATTACTAATCTGTGTTCTGGGGATAAGAGGTTGGGTTACCTTATGTAACCTGAACTCATGGTCTGCTGAGCAGTGTGTCCAGGGCGAGTAAATAGCTGTGATTGATAATCATGCTCTGTTATATGCATTACGTTGATGAGGAGGCGATATTAAATATTGTAAGAGCACACGTCGATAGGCCCGCGTTTTCGGGGATAATGATCCATGTAAAAGGCAACATAATTAGCGTCATTCAAACACAAGTATAGACGCAAATTAACTGTCAGTGAATTTAGTGAGCTATTCTATTGGTATACGCGTCCAGATAAATTAAAGATATCGGGGATGCAATTATGACTAGAGTGTCATAGCTCTAATTAATGCTATTTAATTACCGCAAGCGATCCCTTCAGAATAGAATTTCTTCTCTTGGGATGTGTTCTGCTGGTTGATTTGAATTGGTGAGCAAAATGCTACAATGCGGTAAGCAAGTGACTGTTGCATATAAACGTCCAGATACCTGCATTCATTAATTGAATCAGAGAGCTGACACAAAGAAATTCAACGTTAAGCACATCAAACAGATTGCTATAACACGTATACACGACCATATACTACGATCGTCATTGCCCAAATTGCTTTCTTTAAATTTATTGTATTCACCAACGTTTTGACGTAAGAGAGGTACGTTTCTGTTGGATGATATGTTATAATTTCACCACAAAACCTACAGGTGCATTTTGATAATCGTTGTCGATTTTCTATGTCGAATAACTATTGGCATGGAATTATGAAAATGATTCGACACCACATATTTGGACGTATGAACAATGATCAATTTCGACCAATTGTTGTAGTACACTTTGAAGGTGAATTCAGTGATATACTACCTTGGTGTAGATGCATATCTTTCGTATTTTGTAATCGTATGTTTTTCGTGATTGCTCAGCCGAGGCAATGCGGTGTTCTTTAAATGATGTAGGATGATACAAACTTGCTTTTCTTACTAATGGATGGAATCCATCTCTTGCATTTCAAAATTACAGCTACTGCCCAGCAGACTCATTTTATGGACCAGCTGGTTCTTCGATATGCTTTTTTTTATCATATTCTGAAAAGTAAGCAAGAGATTACATGAATAGAGCCGTGTATTTTGTGGGCATGCTTTGATATGATTGTCAAAAAGTCAGCCATTTAAAAATATTATTGTAACTAGTCTCTTTTGAATTGTTCAAGAGTGAAATCGTAAATTGCATATAGTCTTTCTATGAGATAGCAAATTTAGCCTCATAGAGTACGATTGTGCGATGTCGTTTGCATATGTGCTGTTCAGTAATCGAAAGTTCGGAAGATTATTGAGTTGACAAATTCAAATAATGTCTCTCTCGTCTCGTTAAAATGCAAACTGCCCGCCCTACAACATTGTTGCTCATTACCCTGATATTCTCCTGTAATTATCCGCTAAAATTGCTGTGCGTTCTCGAATATGGCAGAAATCAAGCGTTTGAATAATAGTGTAAGCCCGCTGCTGTACCAGGCATGATTTATACGGAAGTATTATACAACAAAATTATGATTCCCTTGCATCCTCGTGCAAGAATAATCTATTCTAATAACCATATTCCACAAAATGCGACGCAAATAGGAGTTGATACATGAGGTTGACGCAATAATATTCCGCTTGTGAACCTCCACCAGGACCAAAGAGCCATTGATACAATGACGAAAAACAATAATTGCCTTCAAATATTATTATCATTGGTATTCTTCCACCGCAACATAATAATGGGGCGTGATTGATCACGCAATCTTTTCCATTTTTGTTATTTTCGCCCGCTATGGAATAATTGGAGCAAGTTTAACTATACAGTCTGCGGTACATGGCAATAATTGGTAACGTTGGAGAGGTCCGCGTTATTATTTGGGATGAATAGCAACGGAATTCCAAGTCTGTTATTCTGATGCAATATATGTTGAATAAATAGTGTGGGTACATGGAGGGGATAATTTTATGTACAATAACAGCATTCAGAGCATAAACAAATAATATTTCTCTGTCCCTGTTTCTTTTTTTATCAATAAAAAAGCGAATGTAGGATCTAATGCTACGCTGAACATTCATGTGGATGGTATTTTTGTGATCAAAACCGAACAGATCAAGGCCAAATGTCAATGTTGTTTTCAGGCTTTACGCGCCTGTAATTCGTGTTGCGAAGCCCCAATTGCAAATAGCAAATAGCATGGCAACAATATGAAACCTCAAGCCAAGCCGACATGCATCAAAAGATCAATTGTATGGTACATTAAATTAATGTCATACCTTGTTTAAACAAGGCTATGCCATTCTTTGATCTATAAGACAGCACCGTAGATATACAAGTATTGATATCAGGAGTGCGATTATAACCTGACGGTGGTAATGGTACATTAATACTGTGAGGAATTGCATTGTACTAGTTAAAAACACCCACCCTTGTCACAATTGCCTCCTTTTCCAAGCAAGTGCACCATTGTTTTAAAAACAATTGAGAGCTATCATACAAGCTCAAAGGAGTATGTACTGGTAAAGATAGTTTACTATAGTATCGTTCAAATGCAATAAATCAGCTTTGTAAATGAATCTAGTAATGTTGAATATAACAGAGTTGAGAGGTCAGACAAACAAAGCTGCAACTCCATGCTGGACTTGATATTGTGTAAATATCGCCTACAAACCAGGCACAGGCTGTGCAAGTCCTATTTACAAAGTTTCTTTTCATTAGCCAAGGACATACAATCTCATAATACCATTCACATTCCATTCCGCTATTGTTAGCTTTGTGTGAGAAAGTATATTATATGGCACCATCTACTATCTGTTACAGACAGGTAGAGCAGTGGGAAAATGACCTGGACTACCGAGGATTCTGGTAAATGATGTTTCGTATTAGCTATCATTTTTAGCTGGCAATTCCACCCGCGTCACAGGCATTTGGGCTTTCCATTAAAATCCCGGTACTAGTTATATTTCCGTATGTGGCCACATCACCAAAAAGCTGTTCTGATAGGGATTACATTTTCGAAGCTTATTACATAAGCCATATGCCTAACCAGTGATATGAGATGATTGATCATCTTCACCCTCACCTTCTCAGGAACTCATGGTACACATCTACGTGTAATGGAATAGACATGTAGGTCTGATAACGGGATACAAGCCACATGAGGTTGACATATATGCTTCGACGGAATTGTAAGCAATGATTGCATATAGTATGACGTATGTCTGCCATCAAGGGTGTCGATTTGAGGGCAGCAGTGATAACGCACGTTCATTTACCTGATGTGTCAAGTATTTTATCATGTTGTATCCGAATGGTTGAATCGACTTGAATGATCGCTATTTTACGTAGTTTGTATATCCCGTCATCATCGGCAGTTTGGTTGTTAGATATGCATGTATACAAAAACTTGAGCCCCGGAAGCCTTGACGGTGCGGATTATTAGACTGTTTCAAATACTGGCGTGATAGGATTGGTTGGATATATTTCCAACACTTTACTCGCTAACGTGTGCATGACTTGATATCTATAACATAACGATATTTTGTTCTGGGTCTTAACAATTATTGCCGCACGGCGAGCTTTTAGATTAAGTTTTCTTTTTCCAATGCCTTACTGTATACTGTTTTCATCCGCAGCGATGTGACATTATAACAAAATATACTATCGATCCAACCTTTCTCCGCGTTTCTTGGGCGCTGTTTATATATCATAGGTTTGGTATTTGATATATTAGTTGCAGCTGTAGGTTACCTTAATATAGACACATATAAAGTGTTAAGGAAGTATAAGAAGCATGTTTTTGAAGGTAGTCTATATGACGACGCTAATTTACCCATGCAAACTGATTGCATCATGTAGCAATGCGGAAAAGAGGTCGATGCTTTGGTGACGGTATGACAGATTTAAATTGAATTATCATAGACCTTTAACATTTATAGTCTGGTTTAGTATTAGAAACACCGTTTGTTTGGCAGTTACAGTCTGTCTTGGCAGACTTTTCACGACCGAATTTCAACTATTCGAGTTCTTTTGCGTGGCACTGGCTGTTCCAGGTCACTCATGATTCTTGTGTGCTACTGTCTAGCAACTCCAGTACTCATACGAACATACGGTGATCAAGTTTTTATCCGGATAAATCGAGATGAAGTTATTAATTCATTTGTAATTCATGTGTAATGGAATATTTGGTGTCACCACCAGTGTTTTCGTTACCTAACCAAGTGAAAGTAGGTCCTCACTGTGAAGGGATATATTGTCGTTTTAATCAAAATTGTGAATAGCAGACAAATACAATATGCATGTGTTCGTTCAACATGATTACGATGGTTCATTAGGGCCAAATGACAATCATGAGGACTTACTTTTGACATTTTCCGATTCTCTATGCCATTATGGCATTTATCTATGGCTCTGTTAACATCAATAACAACACGTAATACAGGATTGCTTTAATTGATCCCGATTTTGCTTGCCATCCTGCTTTACGAGATAATCCTAGCTACAGCTCTTAACTGTTTAATTTCCAGAAACAAGGCTAGAAATTTATAATGGGATAATTGCAAAATAATTGTGAGCACGTGTTGTAAAGCATATAAACATTTATATACTGTGCACAAATGATGTTGCACAAAGGGTAGCACTCAGAAAGCAAATCAATTACCCGGGCTAAGTTACTTCATTTGTGGACACCAAAAATGTATACCGAATATACACCTAATGGCAAAGGTAACACCAACATTTAAGTTAGAGCAGTACAATAGTTCACACGAGGAGTGGGACAGCTAATTGAGAGACGTAATGAATGAACATTATTCCTGCCGCTGCCATGGCGCTTTCACAGTTCCATGTCACCTATGGATGATTTGTTACCTAACTGACTCTGGGCATTCATATTACCCTAACAGGCAAAGGTGTGGAAAGCATTTTGTTCGATAATCTAACACCGCCCATGTTCCATTGTCCGGTGCTTCATTATATATATATATATATATATATATATATATATATATATATATATATATATATATATATATATATATATATATATATATATATATATATATATATATATATATATATATATATATATATATATATATATATATATATATATATATATATATATTAGGCATCCTGTGTTGCTGCCAACAATAGATATCAGCAAGAGATCTGACTGGCACTGCATTAAAACGGTTGATTGAGCATTATAGCGCACATCCAATAATATGGAGTAACTATTTCAAAGATGAAGAACAATACAAAACAAGTAATTGCATATCTTGATAAACTGCATTTGCTTGCTAGACCTGTGGAGCCACAGGATGTATTGAAAATTCAATGATTATACTGATGTGCGTCGTCAAAGAATGCAAAATGTGTTGAATTGCGTTTAAAGCATTGTGAAGCTGGGCTCACGATTAGCTATAAACATACAACTGGGGGGAAATCCTGGTGAAATTTGCCATTTTTATTGGAAATACATATCAAACAGATCGTGATAAAGACCCGTTTTTTCGGAGAGCATATAATTGAATATCCCGTCGTGAACGTATCGCGTTTTGAAAAGTTTTCGGACATACGCTTGAAAGACCCTAAATACATTGGTAGTCATGAAGATGACAAGAATAATGTTCGTTGGTTGATATAAAGTCGTTGCAGGCTGCTACCGAAAGAGAACGCATGAAAAATTAAAGACATGACGACCTAATGTTGGCGCGACAACTCGACGAATTGTCATGCAAGCCATAGCTCCTAAACCTATGATTTCCGACTGACCGTCTCTGAGACTCGCTTGGCTACCAAGCAGGCTAGAAAAAACCGAATCGAATGTCTCATTATCAAACAGTTTTTGAAACGATAATATTGTTCTTAGATTTATCCACTTGACAAGGACGCAGGATCATACTCTGGCTGCGCGGTAGCCCACGGAAACACTGCCACAAATATACGAAGATCTAACTCAGCATATAGATCAAGTTTCATTTTGGGTTCGGGCTTTAAGAGTATCAGCGGGCTACTCTCAATAGCTGAGAAAACAAGATCAATTGCAGAAAATGGAATTTGATTAATAAGCCTTACATGGATTATATCTTCATGAAAACGTTGTCACTGCTCGACGTCGTCTGGTTTGTGTAGCTTATATATATATATATATATATATATATATATATATATATATATATATATATATATATATAGATATATATATATATATATATATATATATATATATCTATATATATAGATATATAGATCTATATCTATATATATATATATAGATAGATATATATCTATATATCTATCTCTACTCTATCTCTCTATCTCTATATATATATAGATATATATATTATATATATATAGTATATATATATATATATATATCTATATATATATATATATATATATATATATATATATATATATATATATATATATATATATATATATATATATATCTCTCAGATATCACTTTGCGTCATTCAATGAAGGCGCCTTTATATGATGTTCTGCTCGTTTTTAGCTCTATCATTCCAGCCTTTTACAAACCATCAAAACGAGATGGTATGAAATCATTGGGAAACGCGAAATGAAATAACGTCCTTGACAGGAAAAAAAGGGTTTGGCCGAATTTCATTTCACTTCATTTTTAGCCCATGGAAGTCAGTATATTACACCGCAAGATTTGTCATATGTGACGGTTTTATTCGTCAGATTCCTTTGAGAACATCGATCACCTGTGACGTGCAAAGTTGGCCGTATCTGCAGCAATGGCTCGACTCTGGCTAACTCATCTCTACGTCGTCGCAGTCTGCCAACGCGCTAGAATCGATGAACAGAGCTTATGCACTAAAATGACACTTCCTTGCTCTCTATTAGTCTGAAATATTGAACGCGATGCTGGCGCCGACATAAGATAACTATCAATTTGTGCAACGTTTAAATGATATAATGCACATGTTTGGCATGTCAAACGTCATAAATTGAGACAGTAAAAGTATATTGACTTTGAAGTTTGTAATTAGGTAGTTTACAAACCAAATGGATGACATCAGACCTTATATAACTAGATGAATTGGTTGGTTGATGTATATTATTGGCGAACTGTTATTGTCATTAGAACAGTGAGTAAAACCACCGAACATGCATCGATGAATATATATTGCAATCTTAGAGCAGGGTATTGCGTATTAGTTTGTCAGGTAATGGAAACGTTGCCGCTTATAATATTGTATTGCCGTTTACGTTGTGCAAATTTTCTGGCTATGAACTACCTTATGAACTTGGCATGTGAACTATGTTGCCACCCACAGTTTAACACCTTCGTTGCATCAAAACTGAGAGTCAGATATATGATATGTCAAGCTTATTTTAAACCTAAACTAATGCAGCAGTCCGGGCGAATAACGACTACAGATACCCAGTCATATGATATAGTTACAGAGCTACCGTCGGTACGAATTAGCATATATGGATGCGTACAAAAAAGAAACGCTGTCGATATTATGACAAAGTGTCGTAATATACAAGGTTAGTAGGTTGTTGTAACGCGTACGACCAAATAATGCTGTCAATAACCATATGTTGAATGGCTAAATCCGTTCGTTCCATGTTGGCCTAAAGCAGTTTGCCCCTATGGACTAGCATATGAGAGGTCGATAATGTATGCAGCCTTCACTTGGCGTATTCAGTATGAAGCTTTCGACTGGCAGAATTCCTTCCGATTCAATCAATGTAAATAATGGAGCAGCCAAGGCTGCAAGAAAGTTATTCTCTAGCGGCATGCACTGATGAGTATTTATAGTAACACTATGTACTGACATTATTAGATGCAATAAGCAATTACTGGAGACCCTGGACTCTCTGTCAGTCAGTCGGATTACTCCCCGAGGCATCCATGTTTTATGAATAAGATCTGCACGAAGCCAATGTGTTTAATATTATTAAATCGTGTATGTGGCTCCCGTTCTTGAATTCGGCAATAAAATTACCGTAAAATGCAAAATATTATGCTATGTGCATACATCCGTTATGACGATTTAACGTTATAATTCATCAAGAATCTCGATGAAGCATGTGCAGTGTCGACACCCGATTGAAGTAAGTTTATTTTTATCCACGGGGAGAAAGTAATTTTAAGGTTCAGCACGATTGAATTAATGATGACATAATAATGGTGACAACTTAGGATTACGAATTACACAACTGCCCCGATGCTAACGGTGTTGCCGGTTTGCTGAATTACATAACACATGTCCACGACACCAAGTCACTTTCGGCTAAGCACCCTAGAGCCTGTTCGGTATTTAAGGATCCTACTCAGTCTGACGGCCGCGGTGTGTGAAATTACTTGTTAATTACATTTGCAGCTTGTAATTCTATCCTTGGTATGATTCAATCTGAGGCGGAGATGAAATTATTCACATTGCAGTCACTGCAATATCTAAACTTAGCGATTATCCTTGGTATGATATCAACGCAAATCCATCATAAATATATATATATATGTGCGAGGCTGAATGTATATATTTATATATATACATTACACCGATAGATACCTATATATAGAGAGAGATATATAGAGAGATTATAGAGAGAGAGGCTGAAATGACAAAAATTACATTAGATTCACATTGCAGTCAATAATTATCTGTTGTTGTGTAGGGACAATAATCATATAATATGTTATGGGAAAAGATTGAATTGGCGTTCACATATAATAGTGTTAGCATATAAAATGTCTATATATATATATATATATATATATATATATATATATATATATATATATATAAATATCTATATATAATATATATAATGGTATAGGAAAAGATTGAATTGGCGTAATATATATATATATATATATATATCTATATATATATATATATATATATATATAGATTCATACATTTATATATATGACACATATATATATATATATATATATAAATATATATATCATATGTATGTGCATTTATATATATACATATATATATATTTTTGTAGATATTTATATATGAAAATATATTCAATTATGTATATAGATATATATATATATATCTCTATATATATCTATAATATTATATAGATATATATATAATATATATAGATCATAATTTATACTTATAAATTTATTATAGATATATATATATATATATATATATATAAATCGTATATTAATATCGGCATATAATTGTATTGTACGAGAAATGGCCGTTAACATGTTCTATTGGTTTTAGCTGTAGAATAAGAATCAGACGTTCGTGCACAGTCGTGCATATTGGTTATTCATATCATTTTATACTTTATAGAAAGCTTCTGTAATTCACCTCTATTATAGCCATAGTACAAATTAAACGGTGTCCGAAAGTCACTTTGTCTCTTCATATTTTATTAGTGCGTTTTAACAGTATATATTCTTACGACGACAACTGACCACAATATGGGACCTTTCAGAGGCTCCAAGCTACCAAACACACATATTGCGCGTAAACGGATGTTGTAGGCGATATTTAGTGCATCGACATATCCGTGAAAGCATGAAAGAAAGAAATAAGGAACAAAGGGTGAAGGAATACCCGTTGCCCCAAAACAGATAAATGCGTAAATCGACATTGTGACGTACAATGTAGGCACGCACTGAACGAGATCTAGAGACCCAACATTCCTAGGCCGTGGTTGGCATTAAGTTAGACCGGATAAAATGATATGTGCGTCCATATATAAGAACATGGATTGTTGTTTACTTCGATGGCAATCATCATCAATGTAATTTACGATTCTGTGGTTCACAGCTGGAGACGTTTAATTTGATATGTATGGCGGAAGCTATGGTTGTTTTGGGCAATTAGTATCGATTTATTTGCTTCCTTTTAACTATTTCGATTCACACTCATTGTGCTTTCTCATATTCAGCCGCTTAATATACGAAATTGTACTGTTGGCTTGATACCATCATTACACCTTTTATGATGTCGTTAGAAACACTACACAGAAGTGCAACTATGCTTTTAGTTCAAAACGTGTGCCAGTTTCGGTCACAGGACGGTTCCATTATAATATTTTCTAGTTGCATATAGTTTCATCGGCTAACACATGTTACCTCTATTTATGAGTACGATTCAAATACTGACGGTGCAGATTTTCTGCTGTTTCTAACTGAGCTTAGGTTTTATGTACACAGTGACGCATAGGAAGAAAGTAAAGGATAATAAACAATGCACAATCGCTATCGTTGACCCCGAATTGCTCCTAGCCCATTCGTATAGATTTATTTTAGGTCAAAAAAGGATATTGTTTTCTAATTTATATCCTCTCTCGGCGGCAGCTGATGTTCTCCCATATTAATCTCAATAAGCCTGAATTAAATTAGCTGTGTAAATGGTAGTAGAGGCCCACAATGATTAGTTGGAAACGAATTAACAACCCGTTTGATAGTTATGTCATGTACCTCCGGATGGCACACTATCGAGGAGGTGTTCTTGCCTCCATTCACTCTACAAGCGTATACGGTTGTGACCATTTTGCTTTACATCGCCGTTCTCCGCGACCAACGCTCGGTTTCTCACTAGCTGTTGGCTTAAATTACCTCCGTAAAGGACAATTGGAAGTTCCTACCCCAACATATGGGATCCCTTAATGTTCAATGTAAGACAAGCTCAGGATGAATGGCCACATGGAAGCAGCACTGCGTTTGGATGCAAACCATAGGGTGCACACATATCAATGCATGCTGCATACTTAAAACCTTGGTGGGAGTTCTGTTGATGGTTCGTTTAATGTACAACAAACTTCAATCGTGAGAGCCTCGCGCAAAACACCAGACAAACAAATTTCCATTCTGAGACACACAACCAACTAGTTACACCCGTTCCATAGATTTGTTGTCCTGAGTGTAAGGCGACTTTAATACTTAAAAAGGCGTGCAGTAATCAACAAAATGTTTAGCTGATATCAATGCTCATGCCTAATTTAAAACATTACGATGAAAACAATTGAGAAATAATGAACGAATATATCGATTATATCATAATTAAGACGCAAGTTGCCATTTGGTACATTTTATACATACTGGCGGGTATATAAATCAAGGTTTCCTAATCTTTGTTATTTTGTGTTCATAGCTGGATGATTTCATATTATTTGCATATTTGCTGTTAAGGGTTTTTTGGGGCTTAGGTAGACCATAAATTTATCGGATAATGCAATTTGGTTCAACAAAATCATGCCATTCGCTCCAAACAAACCAGCTGTCCACATATATGGGTACTGTTCTATAAGATGGAATGCTCATGTTTGATATAATTATGTACAGGCGCAATTGAACGTACAAGGCAATTACAGTGAATAGTATGCATCATGCGAGGGCACGCTTTGTACCATCGTTAAATCTTTCTATTTTGGCAGTTAATTACTGCGTGTTAGTTAGTTCAACACAGACATTTACATGCTCTACTAACGTCTTGCTTTTAATATATCTCGGCTACGCATCCGATGTTACGATACGCATAATAATTACCTCAAGTCTCAATGTATGGTACTCTAGAATGACGCAAGACACAATTAGATTTAACTACTAGCTGCATCGTAGAGCATTAATTACTCCGTTAACAAAAATTGATATGCATCGGCCCGCTCCGCCGGTTTACAACTGGCAACCTATATGCGAATATTAGCAGATACTGCTTTGTTAGTCGGCTGGTGGTCTAATTTGTTTTACACTCGCGTCCTTGTAACAGCGTATACACCTCTTGCCTAAATCAGTTGTGATTTCATTATAGGGGCTCGGCTAACAGCGTTAGTCGCCAACAAAATAAACTAACGAATATCACTCGCATAATTTGTTAATTCATCAAGCAATGCAGGTAAGAAACTTTGCTTACCTTGCTTGTAAACCAATGATAGGACTTATAGTTTAATATTCTATTCGCACGCTACATCATCTGAATACCGCCTACTTATTTCTGTATTAGATATAACACAGCTCGGTGAACACCCACATTATACAGGTTTTTTCTAAAGACTGGAGTAACATTGTTTATGACGAGAATGTTTTGCAATTATATTAGTATCGAGACAACGTGCGTTCGAAAGCATTTGGGAGGCAACAAATTGAGCGGTGGGCTCAGAATGTTTTGCATTACCTCTTCGCTCGCGAGTTCATCTATGACGAAACCTGATCACAATGCGACGGTTTGTATTTCGTTATGTCACAAAGCAATGAATATAAGCGTTTTATCGGAAATCAAAGAAACAGTTCTCAGAATAGTATTCTTGAAATGTATGGTTTCATGCGTCAGTTTTGTAATTGGCATGTTTTGTAACAGGTTTTTGGTCTGTTCATGAATATATGATAATCATAAGCTTTTAATATCAAATTTACAACAACTGGGGATCTACCGTTTTGTTCGGTGTAAATCAGACTGAGGTATAAGTTAAATCGACAAATTTAGTTGTCAGTAAACTACCTCAATTGTTCCTGGGTTATGAATTCCGATATTTGGGTCATTAAGCCTTGTGCAGCTAAGCAAAATGAATTAGTCAATCTATGCATAGACACTCTCTACATCACAGGAGCTGGAGGGGAAATTGTGCAAGAGCCATCATTCATGTAATTATTATACATAGTGAAATGCCATTAACACATAGTTTAAAAAACGAAATCTTTATCTACGTCAAGTAATATTTCTATGAAGCTTAGTCAGTAGAGATATTACAAAAATCGCTAGTGACAGTGAACGGGAAAATCCCCAAAGTAACTCATCTTTAGTCGCACCCTACGAAACATCCTCAAGCACTTATCAACAATCGTTAGATTACTACAAATGAAGTATATAAACGCTGATTATACAATGGAAACACAAACTCAAACACAAAAATTTGCTTTTTCAGTATTGCACTAAGATGTCCCTTATATAGTGTTTACCTTTAGTTGTACGATGGGTTACCCCTTCAATGTCAATGCATTGAATACCTTAGTATTGTATGGACAGATTTAACTACAAGCTATGCTTTACGTTGAGGCCCCAATGCTTTTTCTGTTGTTCAGATTCGACAGGCGCTGACAGCCTCTCCATTCAGCCGGAAACATGACGAACCTCATCTTCAACATGCGCTTTGAGTGACGTTCAAAATAGTCTTTCGGGAAATAACAAAATCCAAACAAAATTACCTTGTCACATTTTTAATAAAGCCTTTTCCGCGTTTGTTCTTTCCCGAGACAGATAATTTCTGTAAGTAAATGACTACATCGCCTTGTCTTGCTCTAGCGCTTGGTCGACGGTCAGAGCAACATATGTATCAATCTGATCATTTAAAGCTTATTATCTTACACAGACGTTGCATCGGCCTCTTGGAGAGTGTGTTGATAGTATCGTTTTTCGGTACGCCTATAAACGTATTTATTGGCCAGTATTTTTGTGATGAATTGCGCCGTGGGTTCAAATTCTGGGGTCATATTTGTTGCTGGACGACCTAACTAAAATATCCTTATATCGGTCCGACTGAGATATAAAAATAACCGCATTGCTAGCGATATTTGCTGAAGTGATGTAAATCTGCGCATTTTGGTTGCAGTTAAGGACCGATTACACTATTTTTGATAGTGTCTAGACTTATCCAGTTATCATACCAACGCCTGCAGCAGTACTCAGTGCTCGCCTCCATAGAATAATAGTGAATTTACAAAAGCGTTCACTAGATAACATTAGAAACAATCATATATAACGCTTGTATTGTAGTTAAGGCCCTCGTAATTCTTAAATCAAAGTAGCACTCAACTTTATCTAATATTTCCTAGAAAGCTAGCTTAGTCTCAGAAGCGTAATAGGGGTTTCGGCGTAGAGCCACATGCACTACAATTATTTACATGATGCTGAATACCAACCGCATCATTTCCGTCAAGACATTTAGAAACCTGTTGCATATAAAATTGGAATTGATAACAAAAACGTCGGTGAAGATTCCAGCATAACAGGTAGTCAACCCAATACGTAATGCGCCATGTTAACATATGTAATTCATTGAATCCATCGTTCGTGAGATTTACATATGTCTACACAAAAGTTACAAAGAGCTTCTATAAGAGCCCTCTACGGCCCGAGTCATGGCGTTTTTTGCATGCCGCAGCTCGGTAGACAGGTGCATTAACTGAACACCATAAGTGTACTTTTTAGGACGCCCAAACCCTCGTCAACGTTCGCTCAGTGATGACAACACTTAGCTTCTTTCTCTATTTTGTCGCCATACAATGGACGCATATTATAGGTGACTAAACCATGGCCCGCATATCTATCACCTGCGGTGCGTGTTTGAGGAAGTTTTTTGCACACTCAGAGTTGGATGCGTGCAGATGACCACGGGTATTCCGGTGTCGTAGCAGTGTCATTAATGATGCTCTAAGCTAAGATAGACAACTCAGCGAGTATCCGCTTTCAGATAGAAATTGTGGCGTGTCGAAATGACGAGCTCATGAATAATTAGTCGCCTCCGTGTGACGTCAGACCCGGCATTGAATTTGTTGCAAGGCGCGATCTGTGTAACAATCAACGCAAAATGGCTGCTGGTAATTTCGCTATCTCACCATATCAGGAGAGCGATGGAGATACAGGAAAGGCACGCCTTAAACGTCACTATGCTTCTTTGATCTACGCAATATTACTGCGTTTGCACAACAGACAGAGTCCAAAAAATATTTTATTTAATTTGTTAAATAAATTTGCTGCCCTCGCTTCGACGATAACATGGCGGGTATATTTTTGGTCGGGAGATCAGCAAAGCGCAGTTTCTCATAGCCACAGCAACATGAACCGCAGCAACATGTGGCATTGTTAACTCTAAGAGACTGGGTTAATTAAACTGATGCACGACGATACGGTGTAAGTAATATCCTCACGTAAGTGGCTCTTCTAAGGACCTCAGGCAATTGACGTCGTAGTGGTTTTGAGTTTTAGCATCGGGTTCCTTTGTGCACATGATTGCACATAATGCGAAGCGTATTCGGTCATAATTAGCAAAAATTTTATAACAATCTCAATCCGAGGTATACCACAACCGTGTTAACCACCAAAATCCAATAGTACCTCTCTTCTTCCGTGTTTACTTTTTAACTAGGATATTGAATCAAATCGAAAAAGTCACATGGATTTAATGCGCACCCAATCTAGGATTAGACTTCAATCATGAAATGGCATCCGATATTTTATTGTGATCGCCATCGCCATTACAAAGTTACTTACGTAGAATATGTGGTTTCGTATGAAAGCCAACCAGATACTGGCATATTATGGAATACATAAGTTAATATAAAGCAGCAACTTTTGTTATACTTTTTATGAAGCCATATCCTACGCAGGACAAAAGACGAAATATCCCCAACCGGAAAAAACCATTATCATTTAGATAGCCTTCAACTTTAAGGCTTGAAAACGTTTGGGTCTCTGTGATTCGTCACTCGACATTTGAATCCGTCAGCAGCAGAGGATTCGCACGTTTGCCAAATTGATTCACAATTTTAACACATAACCCAATAACGGATTAAATAATAGAATGTTACACAAGTAAATGTATTGCATATCTGGATCGTGTACTCCCCATAAGTGCTAATTAGCTTAAACTTTGATGCACTTTATTCATGGGCAATTATATTGGACGATGCATTTTATTTATCACCCTTTGTATTGTGGAAAGCCATTTTCCTTGAGAAGAAATGTATTGTAAACCAATCCACTTTTTGCAGTCGTTGGCTGGTAGCAAATTAAGAGTACTTCATTTTTACATTGATCCGTTCTCTCTGGAAACAGATATGCGCAATATGATAACATTGACCAAAATATAGCATACCAGTCAGAGAACAGATGTAAGACAGATTTCAAATAGACAAAATAATATGAAGTAGTTTTTCATACGATATTGAACTTAATGGTGTGAATTTCTGTCCTATCGAAAAAAATTCTGCCACAACCCACGTTTGTGAGAGCAAGTGGTGTAATATAATTCATGTCTGCATTGTAATGATTATCGTTCATGTCAGGACTATCTTTTGATAGCAATTCGCTGACGCTAAATGGGCGTACAAGTGTTTTGAAATTTACCCTTAACGTTTCATTCTAAGGAGTATTCAGGACATACTCGTGGGCAATGGCTATTTTGTTAATTTATTTTTTGAATGAAGTAACCATATCAAAATGGCTTATCTTCTTGTCTCTCTGATAATGCGTTGTCGGGTCTCTATAGTAAAGGGTATAGCTACATGCTGGTTAGTTATTCTATATTCATTTTCTGTTAGTGATTCCATATTTCAATGAACGCAGGGCAATCATTCGTTATGCATATGATGCTATCTAACAAACATTCAATTATTCATTTCCTTTTCCAAGGATAATCAATGTTCTATCATTCCCATAAAACCAAAATGCTTACAAAGTTGCACTGAATTTATTCGCTAAAAGTGCTTGGTGAGATTCATGACAATCAACATAGTAAATGAACGACCTCTTTTTCGAAAGAAAAACAGTCGTAGCTGAACAAATTCGATTATGCACATGGTTTCCTTTCCGATTTACCGCCAACGGACCTATTGTGCCCATATACCACAAACACTGTAAGGCAACCTTCACATTGAGCTAATGGATTAACCCTATAGAGGTAGTGTTCATGGGTACCCTACCATTTATCTCTCGCAGAGCAACCATGCATCACGTCAAGGGAGCACTGTGGTAACCGGATGCTTCCATTTTGTTTTGTATGCACAAAATATGTCAGATAATAAAGTTTTATTATATAGCTATCAATTATAATAATTAGTCGACTTAAGCCATCGCAAGACATCGTTCTTAAAATGATATAAGCAAAATATACAATGTTTCTGAAATGACACAATAGATGCGCATGCTGATTTCCACAATATGACGATTCTATATACAGCGACAGCATATTGTATTGACTTACGATGTAAAATAAGGTTCGCAACTGTGGCTTAAAACGACATCGACTCTTACTTAAGATGTTCATTATGCGCTCGCATAGTGATGATTCATGTGTCCCAATTTTGTGCGACCTATTCACACACCGGTATGCCGGTGAAAATTCTAAGCACCATGTGTTGTCAGCATATATCATAGCATGTTTGCCTTTGCCAGCGATGCTAAATCTTCATGGACATAAATGGAGTCAACTACATTTTGCCCCGCCTGCAGAGACCGCAAGGATGTGACAATGCTTTTAATGCTCAATAGTATTGTCAAATTAACATAAATAATACTCAAATAGCGTCTACATTCATTTATCAATATCAAGCAAATTTGACATTTTTTGACCAATTATTCTTTTGTCAGGAATTTAGCAGCGCTCCCCAATCGTCGCATGTTAATGAGCTGCGTTAGATATTCGCTGTTGAAAAGTAAAAGACGTATTTTTATCGCCCATGATTGGGTTACCATATTTTTCTAAATCCAACATTTCCTCAGCAGAAATACCACACGTGTATGGCATCAACATACGCAAATCGAGAACTTACAGACCGTGGCGCTGAGGCAGTACTATTGTACAGAGCAGTGGTTGACTGCTGTTGGGTCCGAATGAAAATTGCTTGGGTCCAGAATCAATTTACAGTACATCACATCTGCGAAATTAGTTATATATTCTAGCTCCAGTAGAACCACAACAAAGGATTACGACATTCATAATGATTTTCTTTAGCTAACGTTGCATTCAAGCATCACCACTGAGTGAATAGTGTATTGACAACATCAACGCGGCAGTCGTGTTCGAACTATTCTTGTATTTTAGATTGATCCCTCATTACTGTTTGACTATCGATAGCCATCGAACCCAAATCTGGTGGGTGATTAAACAAGTCAATAAAAAAACCCGGAAAGGAATTTTACAAATACAGAAGTAGAAAATGCAAGTAGCTTGGTGAACTTGCGCAGCCCAACAAATGTGTGACTTCAGGACCCAAATCATTACGGCATTGTTTGCAACTTCTACTATCGTTGAACTAAATGCAAATTGTTTCCATAGCATCAATGTTCGATCATGGATAAAGCCATAGCTATTATATGACAGGTCCAATATAAACCGTCCAGCGAATGGCTTATTATAGACACCTTGTAGAATAATCACTGGTGACCTTAATAAATTGGACCATATGAGCGTACTCTCAAACAGCGATCATCCATTACTAATCGAGCTCACTAAAGCAGCTTAGTACAATCCGTTCGTTTACACATTGTGTTTTAATACCATGGATACAGCACGAGTGAAATTCCTATAAATTAACATAAAGTAGAAAATCTTTCTATGTGAGCCAAATAGCCAATGCAACCAATAGCGATACATAATCTGACGTGATCATTATATTACACAACATTTATACAATACAAACATTTCATACAATCTATATTTGCGTGATTATCATACATTTAAAGCTGATTTAGAACGAGATATCTTGGTAAGTTTGTCCTATTACCTCGCGAAATGCAAATTGATTTGTCTACATGGGGAAGTTGAGAAATATTTATTGGTGTATCAAGGAACACAACCTTTAAATATGCATTAAATGGCGCCCGTAAAGCTCAAGCTGTAGTTGCACCTAGGTACAACGTGAATGTGGAAAGATCCATGTTAAAAGATCTCCTCCCTAGGGTCACCCGTGAGGAGTTAGCTTGAATTAAATATTCGTTGACATAACCCTGTAAACCTAAATTTCTTCCAAACACCGATATACACTTTGATCCAAATTGCCAAAATAACGTTCAACCATAAGTTTATTTGAAGAATTACAAGATTTGATTGATTTTTTAACTTTTATTCGCGAAAGCTCCGTATTCATCGAACTACAACACTGAATAAGATCGCAAAACGCTACTAATTGATCGCATATACAACAAGTAATATTTTTAAAATCAATAATGACTGATAATGATTTTAAACTCTCCGTATTCCGCAAATATACGCAAATATATAGGCACGAAAATTTGGATTTAAATGTATTAACTAGTATCTTGACTTTTAATGGACGACCATTAGGGGACTAAAAGTATAAACAAGGAAAACAAACTGTCAAATTGATTTTACTAGCATTAAAGCTTTTTAGTATATCAATTGAAATATACCGAATTAGTAAGTAATACGTAAGGATGAAACAAATGTACCATAAAAGTTTGTCCACATATG
>CM067343.1:17988817-18026317 GCA_034190875.2 Urechis unicinctus
GGGATGGAATCATACAGCGGTTCGTCCCATTTGTGCACAAAATAATCTATGATCTGATGTTGGAGGTCTTCAAAAGGGACCTCAACCTCCATACCATCGAGGTTGAGCAATTTGGTACTGCTTTGTTTGGAAGTTACACTGTTAAATGTCAGTACAGCTTTGTTCATGCATGGCTTGAATAGAGATTAACAGCGATGAATACTCGTCTTGATTTGATCAAGTTGTCTTGCCTCGACTACGCTTTGCCGTAGTTCTACACAGAAATTAAATGAGAGGATCCATTGAAAGTACCCAAGCCGTCAACTTTGGTGAAAGCTCCATTCAGCGTGTAAACCTGAGTTAGATGCATGCTCGCAATAGTATGAAATACAAACAGCTGAGAGATGAAATGTAGGTAACGTCAGTAGGATCACAAGACTTGGTTTTCCCGGATACGATCTGTCATCGTTGAACTGATAGCCGCATTACCCTTGCTTAGCTTTGATTGATCTTATGCTTAGCAATGTGGAATATGCAATTTTATTCTCATTTTCAATATTGCGACCACACAGAGCATAGGGCGGTGTTATGTCCTGCCCGTGTTTGCCGTTTAAAATTGTTAGATAATGCATCTCATAGAATGCGTCAGTAGCTAATCAGTGATCCCGCGGTAGAATGACACTAGCACGAGAGGGCGTGCTTGAATTACTTACTTGAGCGTAATTAGCACCTGCGTTGTTTAGTACCGGAGCGCTATTAGTTCCTGCACCGCCTAAAAACAGAACAAGATAAACGGCATGGGTGTTCAATTGTTTTTGGATGAGCATTTTATGTATTCAGTAAGACAACATGTTATGGTAATGATAGTAAGTCAAAATATCGTCCTGCATCAACCCAAAGATGGGGTATCCGCACCAACGTAGAAAGTATATTATGCGTCAGATGTCATTTAACATGACAATCGGGGGCCATCTAATAATATTTTATAATGAAACATAAATCATGGAATATCGCTATCAAAAAACCAATTCATCAAAAACATATATGTGAGCATCGGGCCAAGAGCAGAAAAGTTTGTGGTGCTTTCTATCAATACAACTCAAGGGAAATCAACTTATATAATGTAATCAGTTTGACAGCGTCCATTGCGTCTTCACCAAGAAACAAGAAGGATTCGTGAACGAAGTATATCACCCAGGGTTGCCACAGCGGTCGACATATGTCCTCCATCGAGGGTTGCCACCGCGGTCGACATAGGTTCGCCAACCAGGGTTGCCAAAGCGGTAGGTTCACCACTGGGTCCTCCATCGAGGGTTGCCACAGCGGTAGGTCCCGCCACATCAGCGGACCAGATCCTATCCCGTACTTTCTTTTCGGAGCAGCAAAAGAGATTTTCCCTTTTTCTGCACACAGGTTCTGCAATGCTTGTTTGGATAAATATTTCGCAGCCGGCACATACGCCAGAACACATATGTCCAATAGATCCAGCTCACTCTAAAACCCGACCACTAGGTAGACCAACCCTGGCACCTACAGGGGCTTCTTCTATAGCTACTCCGTATAGAAAGGGTCTTCCCTGGGATTCGCCTTGGCTAGTTTTTCCACTATTGGCGTGATGCGAGGATGTAGGAATTGTGCATCGAGGACTGTACTCGTATACTTCCAAATCGCCAAGCCAGCAAGGTCGCAATGCCAACCTCCCTTTCCACTGCAGAGCCAACCTCTTCCTTCACTTCTAATTCTTCCAAGACTTCTTCCTTTTCACCAAATCGTCTAGTTTGGTGCCAAACTTATCGATTTTTTTCGGCCATATGAGAAATAGCCAGGTAGAAGTCGTACACACTGGGAGTGCCTAGGGCCAAGGGAGGTTTGGTATACATGTTACCCCCATAGGCGGAAAACGGGAAATCTGTTGCTCGCCCCGCCTTGCCAGTACGTTGAACACTTGGTTTCCACTATTGGTGGGAAGACAGCAATCTGTTGGCCTCTAGCGTTTTCGTTGTCCACCTGGTTTCCACCTTTTGAGCACAACGAACTATCTCCATCGTCTTGCACGTTATCCACCTGTTGGCCACCGTTCCATACTTTGTAGAGTCTTGTACTTCCTATTCCATACCTTTTTCGGACCTCGTCTTCAGAAGTGATCCCCTGCAGTGCGCGTATTTCTTAGATTTGCTGGTCGGATAGCGGTTGCATACGCCTGGTATTCCATACCAAACCATACTTTCAATACAGGCACATTGTAGTTTAGTTCGGTGGGTGCGGGTGTTGGAAGAACTGAGGCCGGTGCTAGCAAACTAGTGTGCGGTGCTAGCAAACTGGTGTGCGATACTAGCAAACTGGCACCAGTGCAAGAAGAACTGATGCCAACCCTATGCCAACTTCTGCCAGCACAACCCCAGCCCTTGCCAGCACTATACCAACTCCTGCCACGGTTCTTGGCTACACAAACATAAAGAGACACAGATCTGTTGTCGGTTTGTAGAATCTACTCTACTGGAAGAAACATACAGAAGTTCGATAGAGAGACATTTCTCCAAACGCTGGAAGAGTACAACAAGAACCCTCGCCAGAAACCATAGCTCTCAAAGTGGCCAGAGAGATCGTAGGACATGTCCTAAAAGAGATGGCACCACGACTGGAAATACAGCTCCCTGTACGTGGTACAATACGCTGGTGTAAACGTGCCATGCATGCCGAACGGACATACGTTTCTCCCGGATCCAGGACCTATTGCCGGAACATATAGACATCGAGGTATTCCGCCAAGGTTTTCCAACTTTCCTAAAATGCTACGCAGGTACCGCAAAGCAAGCTTAAAAGGGAGATTCTGGACGAGGACGATCTATATACATTTGCAGAGCCCTGTAGGAAAGAAGCTGATGTGCTTGGTGTTGTCCCCGCAAAAAAATGGGACAGTCACGAGGTGGGAGAGATCTATGCTTTTGGCTACTGCGGTTTCCAGTTGCTATGCACCAGGAGAGTAGTGTACAAGGTCGACAATGTCTGCTGCGGCCATGGAGCCCATTTTTCGGTTCCTTCGAAAAATGGAGAGTTGGCCTATGACGTTGGACGTTAATTTGTGCCATCTGCATCGCTCTACTGATATGGTGAGATAGCGAAATTATCAGCAGCCATTTTGCGTTAATTGTTACACAGATCGCGCCTTGCAACAAAATCAATGCCGGGTCTGACGTCACACGGAGGCGACTAATTATTCATGAGCTCGTCATTTCGACACGCTACAATTTTTATCTGAAAGCGCATACTCGATGAGTTGTCTATCCTAGCTTAGAACATCATTAATGACACTGCTACGACACCTGAATACCCGTGGTTATCTGCACGCATCCAACTCTGAGTGTGCATAAAACTTCCTCAAACACGCACTCAAACACCGCAGGTGATAGATATGCGGGCCATAGTTTAATCACCTATAATATGCGTCCATTGTATGGCGATAAAATAGAGAAAGCAGCTAAGTGTTGTCATCACTGAGCGAACGTTGACGAGGGTTTGGGGCGTCCTACAAAGTACACTTATCATGTTCAGTAAATGCACCTGTCTACCGAGCTGCGGCATGCAAAAAACGCCATGACTCGGGCCGTAGAGGGCTCTTATAGAAGCTCTTTGTAACTTTTGTGTAGACATATGTAAATCTCACGAACGATGGATTCAATGGATTACATATGTTAACATCGCGCATTACGTATTGGGTTGACTATCTGTATGCTGGAATCTTCACCGACGTTTTTGTTATCAGTTCTAATTTTATATGCAATAGCTTTTCTAAATGTCTTGACGGAGAAATGATGCTGTTGGTATTCAGCAACATATAAATAATTGTAGTGCATGTGCCTCTACGCCGAAACCCCTATTACGCTTCTGAGACTAAGCTAGCTTTCTAGGAAATATTAGATAAAGTGGAGTGCTACTTTGATTTGAGAATTACGAGAGCCTTAACTACAATACTTGCCTTATATATGATTGTTTCCAATGTTATCTTGTAAACGCTATTGTAAACTCACTATTATTCTATGGAGGCGAGCACTGAGTACTGCTGCAGGCGCTGGTATGATAACTGGATAAGTCTATACACTATCAAAAATAATGTAATCGGTCCTTAACTGCAACCAAAATGCGCAGATTTACATCACTTCAGCAAATATCGCAAGCAAAGCGGTTATTATTATATCTCAGTCGGACCGATATAAGGATATTTTTAGTTAGGCCGTCTAACAGCAATTATGACCCCAAAATTAGAACCCACTGCGCAATTCATCACAAAAATACTGGCCAATAAATACGTTTATAGGCGTACCGAAAAACGATATTATCAACACACTTTCCAAGAGGCCGATGCAACATCTTTGTAAGCTAATTAGCTTTAAATGATATGATTGATACATATGTCGTTCTGACCGTCGACCAATCGCTAGAGCAAGACAAGGCGATGTGGTCTCGGGAAAGAACAAACGCGGAAAAGGCTTTATTAAAAATGTGACAAGGTAATTTTGTTTGGAATTTATTATTTCCCCAAAGACTATTTTTGAACGTCACTCAAAGCGTATGTTGAAGATGAGGTTCCTCATGTTTCCGGCTGAATGGAGATGCTGTCAGCGCCTGTCGAATCTGAACTACAGAAAAAGCATTCGGGCCTCAACGTAAAGCATAGCTTGTAGTTAAATCTGTCCATAGAATACTAAGGTATTCAATGCATTGACATTGAAGGGGTGACGCATCATATAACTAAAGGTAAACACTATATAAGGGACATCTTAGTGCAATACTGAGTAAGCAAATTGTTGTGTTTGAGTGTGTGTTTCCATTGTTTAATCAGCGTTTATATAATTGTAGTAATCTAACGATTGTTGACAAGTGCTTGAGGATGTTTCGTAGGGTGCGACTAAAGATGAGTAACTTTGGGGATTTTCCCGTTCACTGTCACTAGCGAGTTTTGTGATATCTCTACCGACTAAGCTTCATAGTTTTTTAAACTATATGTTAATGGCATTTCACTATGTATAATAATTACATGAATGATGGTTCTTGCGCAATGTCCCCTCCAGGTCCTGTGATGTAGAGAGTGTCTATGGCACAACTGCATAGATTGACTAATTCATTTTGCTTAGCTGCACAAGGCTTATTGACCCAAATATCGGAATTCATAACCCAGGAACAATTGAGGTAGTTTGCTGACAACGAAATTTGTCGATTTAACTTATACCTTAGTCTGATTTACACCGAACAAAACGGTAGATCCCCAGTTGTTGTAAATTTGATATTAAAACCTTTTGATTATCATATATTCATGAACAGACAAAAAACCTGTTACAAAACATAGCCAATTCGATTTAAACACATCGAAAGATTTCCTGGAAGCTAGTATTTTCAGGTGGTGAAATAATTACGAGTATGATACAGAGAGATTTAACATTACTGACGCATAACCACACATTTCAAGAATACTATTCTGAAAACTGTTTCTTTGATTTCCGATAAAAAGCTTATATTCATTGCTTTGTGACATAACGAAAAACAAACCGTCGCATTGTGATCAGGTTACGTCATAGATGAAATCGCGGGCGAAGAGGTAATGCAAAACATTCTGAGCCTACCGCTCAATTTGTCGCCTCCCAAATGCTTTCGAACGCACGTTGTCACGATATATAAAAACTGTACTAATATAATTGCAAATCATCCTCGTCATAAATAATGTTACTCCAGTCGTTAGAAACAACCCATAAAATGCGGGTGTTCATCGAGCTGTGTTATATCTAATACAGAAATAAGTAGGCGGTATTCAGATGATGAAGCGTGCGAATAGAGTCTTGACCTATAGGTCCTATCATTGGTTTACAATCAAGGAAAACAACGTTTTGTACTTGCATTGCTCGATGAATTAACAAATCATGCGAGTGATATTTGTTAGTTTATTTTGTTGGCGACTAACGCTGTTAGCCGAGCCCCTATAATGAAATCACAACTGAATTATGCAAGAGGTGTATACGCTGTTACAAGGACGCGAGTGTAAAACAAATTAGAGCACCAGCCGACTAACAAAGCAGTATCTGCTAATATTCGCATATAGGTTGCCAGTTGTAAACCGGCGGAGCGGGCCGATGCATATCAATTTTTGTTAACGGAGGAATTAATGCTCTACGATGCAGCTAGTAGTTAAATCTAATTGTGTCTTGTGTCATTCTAGAGTACCATACATTGAGACTTGAGGTAATTATTATGCGTATCGTAACATGGGATGCCGTCATCGAGTTAATAGAGCATGTCAAAGTTAGTAGAGCATGTAAATGTCTGTGTTGAACTAACTAATACGCAGTGATTAACTGAAGCTGGTTTGATAAATTTGCCAAAATAGAAAGATCTAACGATGGTACCAATCGTGCTCTCGCATGATGCATACTATTCACTGTAATTGCTTTGTACGTTCAATTGCGCCTGTACATAATTATATCAAATATGAGCATTCCATCTCATAGAACAGTCCCCATATATGTGGACAGCTGGTTTGTTTGGAGCGAATGGCTTGATTTTGTTGTACCAAATTGCATTATCCGATAAGTTTATGGTCTACCTCAGCCCAAAAAAACCCCTTAACAGTTAATATGCAAGTAAATTGAAATCATCCGGGTCTGTATTGGTAAAAAGATATGCTATAATAACGAAATTGCAAAGCTTAGGACACCTTGATGTATATACCCGCCAATATAAAAAGCACCAAATGGTAACTTGCGCTTTAATTGTGGTATTATCGATATATTCGTCCATTAAGGTTTATGAGTAAGCAGCATGCATTGATATGTGTGCACCCTGTGGTATGCATCCAAACGCAGCGCTGCTTCCATGTGGCCATTCATCTCGAGCTTGTCTTACATTGAACAGTAAGGGATCCCATGTGTTGGGGTAGAAACTTCCAACTGTCCTTTAATGAGGTAATTTAAGCCAACAGCTAGTGAGAAACGTGGTCGTGGAGAACGGCGATGTAAAGTAAATTGGTCACCACCGTATACGCTTGTAAAGTGAATGGAGGCAAGAACACCTCTTCGATAGTGTGCCATCCGGAAGTACATAACATAACTGTTTCTAACTAATCAGTGTGGGCCTCTACTATTATTTACACAGCTAATTAAATTCAGGCTTATTAAGATTAATATGGGAGAACATCAGCTGCCGTGGAGAGAGGATATGATTTAGAAAACAATATCCTTTATTGACTTACAATAAATCTATACGAATGGGCTAGGTGCAATTCGGGGTCAACGGTAGTGATTGTGCATTGTTTATTATCCTTTACTGTCATCCTATGTGTCACTGTATACATAAAACCTAAGCTTAGTTAGAAACAGCATAAAACCGTCTGCACCGTCAATATTTGAAACTTCCGTTTCAAATTGATGTCATTGTTGGATTTGTTAATGCATCGTAACAGTAATTGAATTCGATATCTACCGTTTGTAAGCATTCGTCATCATAGTAAACATTCCAGTTAACCTAGCGCCTTATTGTGTCGGCAAAGTGGACATCTATCTTCATAAAAGGCTAGATTAAATTTTGCGAGAGCACACCACATTTTAGGAATATTGTCAGATTAACTGACTATCTAGATGGCACAGTAACATAAAATGGGGCCCAGTTCCCCTTTATTTCCAATGAAATAAAAGATTACTTTTACCAAGCTTTTATTTATTTTGATTTAATGAAGGGATATCATATACAATTATCATAAATGAATTTGTTCATAAGTGACCTGTGTTGTAATATGCTGTCGAGTACGCTTTGGAGTTGTCCGAATATAAATTCCTGCCATGCAGTTGACTCACCATGTTTAAAAATAGGTACATGCACCAGGTGCTGTCAAAACCATGCGCTTGCTTCAACCATCAAGAAGTTATTTAAAAACAGTGTACAATAAACAAAGTTCTTGCCGAACAATTATTGCTCTGTTTTCTCTTCTAGGACGTTGCATTCGTTGAAAATAATGGACCCTAAGAGATACAGCGAAATTTATGTTACAGAATGTAGCATATGGCCTTTCTAAATATAAATGAGGTAACTGGTACCATGATATAAAAAACATAGCAAACGCTGATTGCTTGCTTAAATACCAACTTCTAAGGGATAGTTACTGTCTCAAAGACATGGTCATCATCGAGACAACTTCTAGGCTAACGGTGGTGACAATTTAAATGCAAAATATCGAAGGGGGTTTGATTATTGGATAGCATAGTTCACGATGACTTTGAATTACGATTTGTTGTGCCATCGGCCATGTTGCACGGCCATATACGCTACTCTCACTGCTTGGCTCCATTCTCAAAGCAAATGCAATTATGGAAGTAAGCATGCTACACGTCAACAAAAAAGCGGCAGCGTCTCACCCGAATCTGAATGAGTGCTGTTCATCAACATGGATAAGAAGAACACGCATCATTTAAGGAGTATTATGCATAGCCTCCATATTGTCTGATGACAAATAAATTAGGATAGAGGGAGAGATAATACTTTATATGGACACAAGTATCATCTTGTGTAGCATAACTATCGCCTTTAGAACATTGGCTAGATTATGCAACAAACAGAGATGGCACGGCACAACTCTAAGTAGGTGTTTTGTGATTATATAAAATCTTCTCAAACTTTATATGGGTAAGTACATTTTCGAATCAGTGTATGCAATAGGTAACTAGGCCGTTATTGAGCAGTTTCCACGGTGTATCATTAAGTTTACCATAACCAAATATGGCCAATTTACGATCACCAAATATGGTTATGGCTTGTCTGACTCGGTTAAACAGAAAACGGCATGGGACGAATGAAGCCGTAATGCAGCTTGTGCATAAATGTGAAGTGGCAAATCACCCTTTATCATTAGCATAATGCTGCCAAGTATATATAATCTTACCATTATAAGTACGTGTCAAATTACGCATCTACACTTTCTGTCCAAGACAAACATCTGTATTAGTTAGTGCATGCACTAACGTCTGATATAGTACTTAAATAACCATGTATAGACTGGAACGTGTTGTCATCATTTAGAAACACAACAAAGCATGACTAAATTAAGTCTCAATAGCCATTCTTATATTCCACTGTAGTGTATACGATATCGTTAATATGACAAAAACCGGCTGAAACAATATTGGAAGTAAACAACGATCTACCATATGCAGTGGCTGATAATCCATGATTTTGTGGCACGCATGTCTGCATCCATGAAGCAGAATTGCAAAATTATCATTGTAATGTCCGAACAAGCGTCTACTGATTAAATTCAGTTGGGGTACTGGTTTGCAAGGTTCCCATATTACAATATAAGGGTGTTGCACGATTTACCATTGGAAATCTATATCGGAATATTAACCGGATGAATCTATCCACTATACGAAATTAAGTTCCATTACTTGCAACCCGATCAATGTAAACCCCAAAAAAACCATGATTGCCTCGCTCCCAAAAAACAAGATTAGTCCACTCGTTGGGACATACTAATCGTCATAACTCGAACTCGTTTACTAATAACTGAAATAATCCTCTTTTTTCAAATATTTAACTGTCCTTACGATATTCGGACGTCACAAATATAAAGCTGCGAGTTGAGTTGGTGCTGTGCCAGTGCTATCAACTATATACGATTTACAAATTACCTCAACCTTCTATGCAGGTTTATTTTGTGGATTATGTTTCTTAAATCAAAGCAAATGTTCAAGATAACATTCATTGTGCTTTCGACTGAAAGGAGAAGTAGGATAAACATTATAGCAATCGGGCCCTAACGTAAAGCAATGTCCATTATGACCATGAGTAATTAATATATTCAATGAAGTTTTCCCTGCAGTACCTGTATATATTTGTATAATTGCATTATGCATTAGTATAAATTTTCAATTACTTTGTAATCCTGTTCTGTTATTGTATAATGGTACGTTCTTTTGTGGGATTGTGCACGTTTTATTTCAAGTCAAGTAAATCACGTACACATTGTTGGACGCATCATATAGCAAAGTGTAAGCATCATTTATGCGTACTATCTAAGGGTCATCTTGGTGCAATATTGGTTAAGCCGATTGTTTGCGTGTGTGTTTTCCTATGTTATCAGCGTTCAGTAAACCAAACGATTGCAGACAAGCATGTGCTTAGCTATTCCAATCCTGTGGCTAAGGCTGTTTTCCAGGGTGATATAATGTTGCTAGTCCATAGTTCCCCGTCCATAACAAGTGTTGCTACATCCAAAAATTGCCTGATATAAATATAGATTTCATTTAGAAAGCATCATGCTTATGGCATCTCAGAGTATAAAATAATGAAACTATTTTTCGTACGAGCACCACACACATCTTTCTGCTTATTCATACCAGATATATCAAATACGAGAGGCCAGAGGGTGTTGCGTATTTCCCGTATTATATATATATATAGAGAGATATATATATATATATATATATATATATATATAGAGAGAGATATATATATATAGAGAGATAGAGAGAGATAGATATATATATATTTATTTATATATATATCTATATCTTATATATATATATGTATATAGATAAATATATATATATGTATATGTACACATATATATATATATACAGACATATATCTTTATATATATGTATAAATATATATATATATATATATATATATAAAGTTATACATATATATATGTTTTGTATATATACATATATATATAGATATATATATATATATATGTGAATATATATAAATATATATATATGCATTTATATATATATATATAAGTGCATATATATATATTTATATATGTATATATATACATATATATAAATATGCATATATATATCTCTTTACAATGGAATATATAGAGATATATATTGTTATATCTATTTAGATATGGTAAATATGTGTACATATATATATACATATAAATATATATAGATATAAACATATAGATTTATTTTTTATACATTCATGTATTTTGTATATATATATCCTCCCCTAAAATATATATATATGTAAATATATCTCTATCTCTCCCCTCTATCTACATATCTATATATATTTATATCTATAAATATACATATATCTCTATATCTCTAACTCTATATATGTACATACATACATATAACTATACATATATATCTATAAATATATATATATACGTAAATATGCATACAAATTTACATAAATGTGTATATATATATATATATACATATATATGTATATAAATATGCACATATATATATATTTGTAGTTAGATAGATATATATATATATATATATATATATATATATATATATATATATATATATATATATATATTTATATATATGAATATATAAATATAAATATGTATATATATATACATGTATATAAATATATATATACACATACACATATATATATTGATATACATACAAAAATATATATATACATATATATATATTTATTTATATATATACATACGCATATATATAATCATACATATATATGAGTATATATACATACATATATATATATATGTAATTAATAATTAATTATCTGCTTATCGATCGGGATCCTTTCGATGACAATTGTAATTGATGTAGGGGTATATATAAGTATCATAATATCACATATTCGGGACGTGACATCCGTGACGCAATACTTTATACAGGAGCTACAATGTGGCATATTACCATCTATTTTCCTGTGGATATATATCGATAAAAATAATTCACCCATATTGGTGTCCGTCAAAACCTTTTATAAATGAAAAGAATCTAGAATTCGACTGAGTCTGAGGTACATTGAAAACATTTTGAAGCTTCACAACACATATGCAGTGCCGAGAGTTTCATGCATGTTTCTGTAGAGGTTACGAAAGATATAAACAGCTACATCAAGGTAGTATATCGCTGAATTCACCTCCAAAGTGTTCTATCACAATTTGTTGTAATTGCGCAACGTTTATACGTCCAATTATGTTCGCTCGAATCATTTTCATAATTCCATGACTATAGTGAATCGACATTGGAAAACTACATCCTTTAACGTGCCATAAGTAAGAAAAGCAAGCTTGTATCATCCTACATCATTTAAAGAACATCGCATTGCCTCGGCTGGGCAATCATTGAAAAACATACGATTGCAAAATACGAAAGATATATACAGCTACATCAATGTAGTATAAAGCTGAATTCACCTTTAAAGTGTACTACAGCAATTGGTCGAAATTGATAAACGTTCATACGTCCAAATATGTGCTGTCGAATCATTTTCATAAATCATGCCCATAGTTTATTGACATAGGAAAACACAACGATTATCAAAATGCACCTTAAGGTTTTTTGCTGAAATTATAACATATCATCCAACAGAAACGTACCTCTTTTACGTCAAAACGTTGTTGAATACAATAAATTTAAATAAAGCAATTTGGGCAATGGCGACCGTAGTATATGGTCGTGTATACGTGTTATAGCAATCTGTCCTTAACGTTGAATTTCTTTGTGTCAGCTCTCTGGTTTAATTAATGAATGCAGGTATATGGACGTTTATATGCAACAGTCACTTGCTTACCGCATTGTAGCATTTTGCTCACCAATTCAAATCAACCAGCAGAACACATCCCAAGAGAAGATATTCTATTCTGAAGGGATCGCTTGCGGTAATTACATAGCATTATGTAGAGCTATGACACTCTAGTCATAATTGCATCCCCGATATCTTTAATTTATCTGGACGCGTATACTAATAGAATAGCCGACAAGTAATTTGCGTCTATACTTGCGTCTGAATGACGCTAGTTATGTTTCCTTTTACATGGATCATCATCCCCGCAAAACGCGGGCCTATCGAAGTGTGCACTTACAATATTTAATATCGCCTACTAATTGACATAATGCATATACCAGAGCATGATCATCAATCACAGCTGTTTACTCGCCCTGGACACACTGCTCAGCAGACCATGAGATCAGGTTACATAAGGTAACCCAACCTCTTATCCCCAGAACACAGATTAGTAATCCAGATGTATGAGTATACTGGTTGACATGTGTAGTGGGACATGAAAAGTAGAGCGTATCCACAAATATACTCCTGAATTTCCGGGAAAGCAAAAACCTCACTAACGTTTCAAAATTATTACATCAAAATTGTAACATCAATTACCAAAACGTGAATACACGGTTTTTTTAAGCATATTTTAAATTTATACATTTGAGTATCGTATTCACGATGGAATGTTAGACCTCGGGTGATGGATACAAGAAAACACAATATCCAGGAACATCTGCTTAAGAAGTCTCGAGGCCCCGTTTGTAGAGCCACAGTATGATATAGGCCTAGTGCACACAAGCATTACGACGTCTGCTGCAAATAGACCAATGATCTTGTTATAATAAGATATCCGACTCGGCAATTTTCCCCACAAAACATTGATGCATCATGAATTTAATCATCATTAACTCTCTCTCTCCCACTTCTCTATCTCTCTTCTCTCTCTCTCTCGGTCTCCCTCTCTTTGTCTCCCTCCCCTTCTCTGTCTCTCTCTCTCGCTGTCTCACTGTCTCTCTCTGTGTGTCTGTCTGCGTTTCTCTCTATCTCTCTGTGTCACTGTCTCAGTCTGACTCTCTGTCTGTCTGTCTTTCTGTCTGTCTGTCTGTCTGTCTGTCTGTCTCTCTCTCTCTCTCTCTCTCTCTCTCTCTCTCTCTCTCTCTCTCTCGCTCGCTCTCGCTCGAGAGAGAGAGAGAGAGATAGAGAGATATATAGATATATATACTTATATATAGAGATACTTATATAGAGACGGACTTATAGATATACGAAGATAGAGAGAGATAGATATATATATATATATAGATATATATATATATATATATATATATATATAGATATATATATATATATATATATATATATATATATATATATATATATATATATATATATATATATATATATATATATATATATATATATATATATATATATATATATATATATATATATATATATATATATATATATATATATATATATATCTATCTATCTATCTCTATATATATATATATATATATATAGGTCATTACAATTAAAACTCTCAGCCTAAATAGCTTACTCAGAACAACCGGGCAATATAGTCCGATACATATACTACAACATTCACTTTCTGGGTGGAAAAGTCTTTGTCAATTCAAAAAGTAAATTGCAGCGCAGAAATGCCCATTTGTGTTTGACTTCTAGTTAGACATACTCGCAAGTTGGTTGGCTGCTGCGTGTCGAGTAGCTTCCACGAAAGTCGGGGGCGCTGCCTACGCAGTCTCAAGGAATTTTTCGGGCGAGCTGCCGAGTCGGGTATCTCATTAAAACAAGATCTTTTCTTGCGCTTCATAAGAGCCCGCGTTGGTTTGTATCCGATCATATAAATGTCAATGAGTGGCATACGCTATTAAGCCAGAAGTCAGAGTATAGGGTTTAACGCCATACCAACACTGCTAAAAGTCAAGAATAACAGTTATGCATTCGTGAATATTAATGTATTCGTGCTGGCTTTATGCGTATAATGTATGGACTTTATTGTACTTAAATGTCAATTCGTCTTATGTATGCCCACAAAGAGCATTTTATGCGAATTTATTGCAAGGTAAGCGGTGTTTTTGGCGTAACGGGAAACATTTGCCGTAATTATTTACCAGAGGTCGCAGACTGACTGCCTCCTTAATGCATGCTTTAAAACATTGTTATCTTTCTTGCCGAAATGTGGCATTTGTTATTTAGACATTCGGACATTCACAATTGTAACATTTTGGCCAGTTAATTGCTGCACAATAGATTAGACTACACCGAAAACGAATTTAAATATGTTTTCCGTCCGAATCGTTCCCATATAGTTGAGCTTTAATATCATATGTGCTTTTCCAGAGCACATGTAAAACGGCATGCAAATTGAGTCAAATGATATAAAGCTCTTCCATTACAAACTGCATAAAATAGCAAGTTATATGTTCCCTCATGCCAAATACATAGTTGAGACATACATCTACTTTCGACTTGCAACGAAGATATGGGCTTGTTGGCAAAACAAGTAACACCCGTGGCAAAATAGATGCATCAAAACTTGCATGAGCTGCTTTCTCTCTGTGTGTGATTTGATTTTGTGATACGGCGGCCTTAATTGACAATAAGTGACCTATCTGAAAATTGAACGCCCCTATCTAAAGGTTAACTTTTAGATATACAACGGACGCTGACATCCTCAGCATATATAGACCACTGTGGGCCCTTATCTGCCGGTAGCTGCTGGGCGTTTCATTGAGATAACCAAATAATTTCCGCATCTGTCGATCCTATGGTGAGTAAATGATCAGTAAACTTCAGGTAAATTCCGTATCGTACCTCATCACCGTTAGGACACCCAGACAAACGAAATATAAAGAGAAAATGCAATTTACCTTAATAAAGTTAGCAATGTTAAAGACAATAATGATTGTTTGATTCAAGGATGGCAAGCAGGACACCTAAGCATCAAATGTGTAAGCCGGGGCTGTGGTTGGTATATTGCCAAATTATGAATAGATGCTCTGGATGATGCATATGCTTAATGATTAGTTACACATGTGTGACAGGGCATTATGTTAATGCAACATTTGTTTATTGTTTTAAAACTTCTGAAACTTCCATCTCAGCAGTGCTGCGGAAAATTATCCAAGCGCAAAGGCAGAACTGTCGACATAGAATAGTAGCATATTCAATATGTAACAATCGATGAAGTGGGATTCGTTAAATATCCATTCGTACATCCATTGCGTTTTAAAATGAAAACAACAGATAAAAATTAAGATTGATTTAAGGCAGCATATTTGGTGCTAATCATATTTATTGTCTTTAACTTTCATCTATTTGGGACTTTCACCTTTTACCGTTTTTTAATTGTAAAACAAGATATTTCGCTCATTGCATTCATAACATAACAGTAAAACGTCCCCAGTGATGAATTCATCCCAACCAGTCCAAAGGATTAGCTGTACACCAATCGCCATCACAAACGTTGGCTGTGGCAGAATTTTCTTTTATGGGACAACAATTTACACCATTAAGTTCAATATCGTATGAAAAACTACGTCATATCATTTTATCTATTTTAAATCTGTCCGACATCTGTGATCTACGCTTATGCTATATTTTGGTCAATGTTATCATATTGCGCATATGTGTTTCCAGAGAGAATGGATCAATGTAAAATGAAGTGCTCTAAATTTGCTACAAGCAAACGACTATAAACATCTCAAAGTCAAGCAGCGAATCGATCCATGTAAAAAGTTGATTGTTGACAATATTTTTCTTCTCAAGGAAAATGGCTTTCAACAATACAACGCTTGATAAATAAAACGCATCTTCCGATATAATTTCTCATGATGAAAGTGTATGAAAGCTTAGTTGGGGATATGTCGTCTTTTGTCCTGTGTAGGATTTGGCTTCATAAAAAGCATAACAAAAGTTGCTGCTGTATATTAACTTATGTATTCCAGAATATGTCAGTATCTGGTTGACTTTCATACGAAATCACATATTCTACGTTAGTAACTTTGTAATGGCGATGGCGATCTCATTAAAATCTCTGATGCCATTTCATGATTTAAGTCTAATCCAAGATTGGAAGCGAATTAAATCCATGTGACTTTTGCGATTTGATACAGCGTTTCCATATACAGCAAACACGGAAGAAGAGAGGTACTATTTGATTTTGGTGGTGTACACGGTTGGGGCATACTTCGAAATGAGATGGTTAAAAAATGGTTGCTAATTATGACACAATACATTTCGCATTATGTGCAATTATATGAAAAAGTAACCCGATGCTAAACCACAAAACCATTACAACGTCAATTGCCTGAGGTCCTTAGAGGAGCCACTCACGTGATCCAGTTACTTATACCATATCGTAGTGTATCGAAAATAATTATCCCAGTCTCTTAGTGTGAACAATGCCACATGTTGCTGCGGTACATGTGGCTACAGCTACGAAGTGCATATTCTCCCGACCAATAATATACACGCCCGGTTATCGTCGTATACGGCACAGAGGGGGCAAGTTATTTGTTCAATCAAATATGTTTTTGACTCTTCTTGTTATGAAAAAGCAGTCATATCGCGTAGATCAAAGAAGCATAGTAACATTTAAGGCGTGCCTTTCCGTTTTGTGTACTCAAGACTCATGCACAATTTCGTAATAGCTTAGAATACGAAAAAGGACTATGACTAAGCTTTGCGTATAGACCTAATGAAAAGAAGTCTGCGCTATGAACGAGCTTTAAATAACTTCTTTTTGTGCTGTCAGATTTCATACATTTGAAATAACAATGGAAAGGGCGTAGCTATTACTTATTTCCAATTGAAAATCAACTGTGGCTCGTTCCATGTTGCAAAGAACTATCAATCACCTGTTCATTTGCGATACATTACTTATGCATAATGCTACATGTCAGAAATTCAGCAGAAATAACTTATGAGCGTTTGCATCTCTGTTTGAATTTCACATAAAGATGATCTATCTGAATGCGTTTGTAGCGGTTGTGTAGTTTTTTTACCTGCGGTCATGTGTGCGTACACACTACATCGGTTTCCAGTCAAATATATTCCACACAAACCAATGCATTATGAATAATCTGCCACAAATACAAATCGGCATAATCATGTCTGCAATGTCTTGATGTCAATATCAAAACTAGACATATAATTCAATGCAAGCCTAATGAGAAACTCGGTGTAGTTTTTTTATTTACCTCTCAATGTACATACATATATATAAATACATATATATATAGATATATATAGATATATATATATATATATATATATATAGATATATATATAGATATATATATATATATATATATATATATATAAATAGATATATATTTATATAATAAATATATATATATATATATATATATAATATATATATATATATAATATATATATATATATATATATATATATATATATATATATATATATATATATATGTATGTATATATATATATATCCAATTTTCAGTCCCTCAGTTGTCTTTCTAATGACCATTGACATTCGAACCCTACTAAACGCATAACGTATAATCATTTTACTAATCGCTAAAAGTGCTTGGGGTGATATGTGACAGAAATACATTTAAATGAACGACCTTGTTTTCGGAAGTGAAATAGTCGTAGCCGAACAAATTCGATTATGCACATGGTTTCCTTTCCGATTAACCAACAACATACCCACTATGCCCATCTATCACACACTGTAAAGCTTTGACCACCTTCGCATTGGCCCAAAAGGATCAGGCCTATTGAGATGGTGATCATGGGTGCCCAACCATTTATCACTTACAGAGAAACAATGCAATACGATACTACAGCACTGTGCTAACCAAATACTTTTAATGTCTCTGCACCATACGCTACACCACAAATCAGTCGGACGCTTAAGGTTGACTTCAAAGCAATCAGTTATAATAATTAGTCAGTACTCTGTTGCAAGGCAACGTTCTTAAAATGACGCACAGAAAAAAATATACAACGTTACTGCAATGAATCAGTATCTGCGCATACATATATACTCATTATGATAATTCCGTTACCACATACACTTAACACCATATCGGTCTCATATTGATTTTAGCAGTAAAAGAAGGTTTGCAACACTGCACCAAGAATAACGGCAATAAAGTGTGTTACCAGCTAAATAATTATGATGTAATAGAACAATTTGCGCTTATTTTTTTTTCATTCTGTAACTATTTGAATGGAAACAATAGTTCAAGAATTTATTTTCTGATTAACGCCGATTAACATCACGCAGCGAAAGGACCTTTTGAATTGTAAAGCGGCCGAAAAATAAGTTATTTAGAATTGTTACGTCTAACGAAATCATTTTAATGAAGGGCATGACACCTGCATTGATTATTAAGGGTGTGTAACCACACCCTTCCACTCCATGGCTATCGTTTGAAACCGATGGCTTTCTGAGACGACATCAAAATATACAAAGACTCATATAACCAGCAAGAAAACTTGTGTGCAATGGGTATGAGGTATGTTATAAAAATAGATTCAAATAGTGATCACGAAGTATTGTTAACTGAAAGCTACTAAATCACGTAAAAACATGCTGGTGGCAATGAATTGCAAATTATGTTGTCACAGAAGCTACTCCCTTGCCAGTGATGCTTAATCATCACGAACATATATGTGATCAACTGTATTTGTCCCGCCTGGGATGTTATAATGCTTTGAATGCTCAACAGTATTGTCAAATTAACATAAAAGATACATTAGTACCATCAACGTACATTTAACAATATCTTGCAAAGTTTGCCTTAGCCATACGATGTTGAATTGTAAAAGTAAAAGCTGCTCAAACATAATGCTGTATCTACATAGCTGTAGCTGTTTATCGGCCATGAGTAGATTATTCTATTTTCACAAAGCAAATATTTTGTTAGCGGAACTGAGCGACGAGTATGGCATCAGCTGGCACGCTAATAAAGAGCTTACGAACCTGAGCGCTTAGACTAGTGTGCAGATTGGTATTTGACGACTGTTGGGTCTGAATGAAAATTGCTTGGGCCCAGATCCTATCTACAGTACGTCACATCTGCTTAATTAGCTCAATATACTAGCTCCAGAAAAACCACCACAGTAGGTAACGACATTCGCAATGAATTTGTTTAGCTACTGTAAACATTCATGCATCACCAATGCCTGAATAGTGTATTGACACAAAGTTGACAACATCAACGCAGCAGTCGTGTTCGAACCATTCTTTCATTTTGGATTGATCCCTCATTAATAACTGATTTATCGATAGACATCAACCAAAATCTTGGCGTTAAAAAAACATGTCAATTAAATGCCCGGAAACAAAAAATTCACAAACACTGAAGTAGCAACTGTACGTAGCTACATCATTTTGCGCGTCTATATGAGTGTGTGATTTCAGGTTCCAACTCACTACGACATTGCTTGCAATAAATGCCAATTGTTTTTAGTGCATTACAATTTCCCTAATTGAAGACATGTTTTGACATGGGGAAATTAAAAAGTAACAAGTTGAACTATTCCTAGGACTAAAATCAATGTGCTACAATAGCATTATGGCAACAGATGCCTGACTCATTAAACTATATGATCGACAATCGACAAACCATTATAAATCGAGCTCTCTCAAGCACCGCAAATAATCCGTTAATTTATAAAACCATAAATGCATCATGAGTAATATTTCTAGTACACAACTTTCCAATGCTACCAATAGCGAGGCATTGTTGGATACTGGTTATTCATATATGTTAAATTAGTGGATCAGCTACACCAAGTTATGTTCTTTCATATTATTCAAACATATATCGCGTTTACGATACTATGAAATTAATTGAAAGTTTGTAGGCACTATGGCACTAATCAATAAATGCTTATTTTGTTGGATCTATATGTTTCGTATACCAATATTAGCAGTGATAACGTATGCAAAAAGCTCGTAAGTCTGTGGTTTTTTCAATGACGATAGATAATCATTTTTCCTGCTTGATAACTTACTGGTGTATACATGGAATATCTTATATTTGCAGCCGATGCAGTTACTCACAACATTTACTTCGCACGATCACATTGCTGTACCCAACATCCATCACGACTATTTTCGCAAATAAGCACAAAGCAATCGAGAAATTTGGTTTAGTTTTAAAGAAAGGAAGTAGAACGAAACTCTTTTTTCTGCGTTTCAACAACAAAGAGGAATTCCAGCGTTGGTAAGTGAGGCGATTTGTGATTCTTGTCCAGCTCTGCTAGCGTTTCCATAGCGCACAAAGCTGTTTCCTAAACCTGGCTGTGATACCCACTTGACTTTAACGAAGGTTCAACACAATACTGTTGTGCAACTTTGTTGGGTATATCACCTTGCATGGATAGATGAATCACTTAATGTGATCATCCATGTCATGAGGGATTCCCTGTCCCCGAACAATTTTGTATAAGCTATCTATTTAGATGCGATCATTAATACTGTACGCAAAAGCTAAGCCTCATAATTCATGAACATCGGCCTTGCGGAGGTTAACTTAAAACAACCAGGGTTGATTAACGGTTAGAATCTAACCGCAACGACATGGCTACCTGTGTGCATCAGTAGCAATAATCATTAGTTAGATACTGCCAATGCAGTTTATAAGGTAGCTAAATTTTTCAGCCATGTTAAGCTTTCTCTCCGATTTCATTATGTATTTAAAATACTCATCTCTCAGGTGCTAAAATTTGTGCTGCCAAACATCAGGTATTGCCTACAAATCATATGCCTAATGCTCATGCTTATTAGCATTGCATATTGATTATGGTGTCTACCTGTATGTATCCATTGCCAGCGAGCGTAAGAGAAGCAAGGTCAGTGTGCTCACGACTACCCATAACGAATGCCCACATGATAGCAACAGCGCGGATGCACCCTGGCCATAACTGCAAGTAGATAATGATATAAATGATGTCGGTTGATAAATGTTGGCTGATAAATATTTCATTAGATAGGTTTTGTTTGACTGTATCGCAACTGACATCGGTGATATATATTACTTTGCTCAGTATGGCGCGAATTGTGTTTGCACTCTCAAAATACGCATCAGCTGAGGAATTCAAATCGTTGGAATATTTGTTGCTCAGCCGTTAGCGTGAATATTGTCGGTTAATCGCCTGATATATATAAGTTGTACCATGCCGTGTGCAATCGCGAGATAGGTCGATCACCTGAAAAAAGCGCTGTATTCCGTTGTAATCCAAAAATCAAAAGGAATAAGTGAGGTAACGCAGGAAAATCAATGCAAATGTGGCATTATTCTATGTCCTAACACCACGTTCAGTCTAGCAGAGTGATTGTTTAGCTATTTTGACTGAAAAGTTATAATATATTGGTATATCATCCAAACGTATTAGCATAACGGGCTTCCTTGGATATCTGACTACATAGAATGCGTTAACAGGGAAAGGTTAAACGCCTGTAATCGATCCTAGATTTAGCCAAATCAGGGAATACCGCATCCTTAAACTGAATCATGCTAATGAACAACCTTGTTTACGACGAGACAATGCAGGATCTAATGGACGCGCTGGAAGTAACTCGATTTTTCACAGGCATTCATTATTGCGCATTAGGCTGGTTACACTAATATATCTTCCTGTCGCACTACAAACGGGGATACTAGGCATCTTAAGTGTCGTCCCTGGATGTTTTAACTTTCCTGATTATGTTACTATCTGTAACATGTACATTTACATATAACAGATAAATTCATTGTGCCGAAATCACCAGCTCTGCTCTGCAATATGAAGAGTGTGATGATGAAGCAACACTTGCTGAGTCTTCGGATCAATTAACTCGTTTGCAAGAAAACCATTCTCACTCATTTAGTTGTTAATGTTACATTTGATTAACCCAGGAATTGGGATCTTACAATTTAATTCAGATTGTATGTGATGATACTGAGTTTATCGTTGGTTTTTTTAATAAATGTTTCTCATTTTCTGTACCACCATAAGGTCAAACTAGCTTTCAAACAAAGTGTTTGAAATAGTTAATTATGTGGTTATTTGGATATTACGACCGTCAGTTATCCTGAGTACCATAACAAAGCAAGGTCAGGTCAGGCTGACCTGGTAAAACAGAGAACAGCATGGCATGAGAAAATTGAGCTGGAATTCCGCATATGCATTATTTCCAAGTAGCAAAGCGCCAGTTCTGGTACAGGTTCAGTGATATGATTTAGCAAGAAACTCTTGGAATACAAGCATCTACAATTTACTTCCTTAATAATATATTGCAAAATATAAAATGAAATGTCGGATATTGTATCGAAATAATGTAATAACCGTGTATACGCAAGTGTTGTCATTACTGGGAAACATATCAGTGCATGGCATAAATAACTATCAATCACATCTACTTGCCATTCTTATCAACTTATATAGTACATACAATAAAAGTAATATGACACAAACAGATTGTCATAAACTCAGGAGTAAATAACAATCTTTATAAGCGTTATTTGTTAGCAAACATGCCTACATTCATGAGGCAGAATTACAAGGGTCTCTTTCAATTATGTCCAAACAAGCATGGCATGATTTATTTTACAGCAGCGGTTTCAGCTTACCTATAACATAGTGCGTGAACAGGGTCGCTGTCAACCACCCCAACCAATAGTTTGATATTGTCACACTTAATAAACCATGCGCAAATTAATAAAACTGCTTTGTACTATTGATGCATAATATTAAAATGTATTACTTTGCATTTATTCGGTTTATGTTGCGTAGTCTTGGCAAGTAGAAACCCCTGCGGAACGTTGATATACATATACATCTCTACGTAGATGTCATGTAGGGCTGGAGGTTAATGCATGAACTGATATACTGAATACAATGCAAATGATAAGTACTATGATATGAATCGATCATTAAATAGGCAAATATAGTGCTTGTGGTGGTTTGTAAGCAGAATCATCAATGTAACAAAGAACAATGTAACAAGAATCAAAATGAGGGAACAAACTTAGAACAGACAATAAAAGCAAAAATTACTAATGAAAAAATCGAACTTTTTTGTGGCTTTTCGACTCATGGTTTTAAATCAATTTAATGTTAAATATCCCTCATGGAGAACTACAAGTACTTAATAAGATCAGCCCCAAGAAGCAACACTCGATCAACTAGATGGGAATGCTAGCTGGTCGCATGAAAACATCGAAAAGCAATTTGGGTAGGAAATGTTTTGATATGGGTGATAAGGTTCAAGCTGTCTACATGTTTAAGCATGGACTATGCTGTGATACCGTATTTGGGGAAATGCTTTACGGTACGTGGGACTTTATTTATGTTTTCAATGGCAAATCGTACCGCGCTCTTATGGCTTATCGCAAACTGTGTACGAGTCGCCCGTTACACGTGTTTTTTGTTTACATTTTACCAAATGTTCCGAGGGCGCTGTTGTATACTGGCTCATATACGACGCATTGGCGACTCACCGAGTGGCTTATCTTAGCTTGGAGCATCATTGATGACACTGCTACGGCACCTTGAAGACCCGTGATTATCTGCACCCATCAAACTTTGAGTGTGAAAATGAGTAGAGAGAGCACTTTCTCAAACACGCACACAAAATACTGCAGGTGACAGATATTGGGTCTCCGTTTAATCACTTATAATATGCGTCGCAAGACAAAAGAGTTCATAGTATGGCAATAAAATGAAGAGAGAGGCGCAACTAAGTGTGGTCACAATTGAGCGTGTGTTCACGCGGGTTTGGGGCGTCCTACAAAGCACCCTTATCATGTTCAGTGAATGCGCCTGTCTACCGAGCTGAGGAATGCATAAAACGCTAGGACGCGGGCGGCAGAGGGCTCTTATAGAAGCTCTTTGTGACTTTTGTGTAGATATACAGGGGCGTAGCTTGGATGTGTACAAATAAGAATGTTTCATAGAGCATATATATCATGGCATTTTACTTAGATTTAAGTCTCATGACTGGAATAAATTTGACAGCAACTGAATGTTGATTTTATGTTGATAATTAATACACTATTTGCTTGCTATTTTTCTCTTGAGGTATGTTTTCAGCATTAACATAATTATATTGTTGAATTAAATATATGATATTACGTTATGCTAAACAGTATGCTTTAACCCTCGAGTATTTTGTATAACATAACATAACATATATGGCATTTGTATAACGCCTGTTTCCAGGAAATGTTCCTGCTCAAAGGCACTTAAGCAGGCAGTTAAATGTCATAGCACTGATTAAAAAGAAATGTCTTGAGTTTTGATTTGAATACATCAAGCGTATTCGACCGACGGATGTCGATGGGAAGTGCGTTCCACAAACTTGGTGCGGCCTTACTAAACGCTCTGGCACCGTATGACGACATATATACCTTATAAATGTTTTTGAAATTCATCTATCTAAGACGCAATAGAATATTCCATTAGACACAGCTACGATTTACCGTAATTTGGTGTTACATTTAAGTACGAAACGACAACCTACATGGTCTCGTTCTATATGATTTGTTGAATGCATTTCAGGATGTAACGTCATAAATACACAAAAGTGACGGATTCATTTGATACGATATGATCTAAATTCTTAGGTTGCAGAAAGAATATCATTCACAGAATGCTTTTTAAATGGGCCCATCGAGTCCCAAAGGTAATAAATAGTCCAGACGGAAGAGATATGATTTAAGTGTATTATTATGTTATATACATGACCTTTTACCCGGTATATTGCACGCTCAAAACTCAAAATAGAGTGTATCCATGACCAAAGCATGTTCATGTATATCTACGCTGTCTGCGGTCCATCTAAGGTGCACATAAAGAACTTTCTAATGAATTACCTCTTTGTTATTCATGGCAGGAATTGGTTTTTATGGGTTTTTGCTCTCTAATTAACCTTCACGATTGCAAGGTGCCTCTGGGACAAACTACTCTTAGCAATTGGGTTCATAACATACTATCACCACATACGCGCACAGCAGTTTGACCATCATTATATGTTTTATTTAACAGAAAAGAGCCACATTATGCAGACAGCCACTAAGAGATCCTTATCCGACGAGCAGTTCTTTAATGATGGAAAATGCATATGCAAATCCAAAGATTCAAGAGCAACATTACACAGATGCAATATTTAGCAACGGATAGGTTAAAAACCTCTGAACATAGACCGTATCAGCTATGATAAAATGTGAGATATTATTCGATGCCAACATACAGCTAAGAGACAAGCGGAATACACAGAACACCATGAGTTATATTCCTCCAAGTAAGGTACATTCCTCAATCCCTCCCTAATGAGGAATTCACATGAGTGCATATTTAGCCAATTGTATTTGCATAATGGTATTGAACTTCCTCTGTTATTATTGCACCTGTAAACTTTGCGGTACCGGATTGGTTGGTGCACTACTCGATAGTGTTGATTTTATTGATTATAATGTCTGCATGTGAGGAACATGCGACCAGCTGCAAAATTATGGCGGCTAGCAATACCTGCTCTGTCTCTGCGTCGACTGACGAATTGGGGATTTCTGTGCCAGCTCATGTTCATAGACTCTAAGACATTGGCATATTAAAGACAGACGATTGTAACTAAATTATGTGCAGCGATGTTTTGAAAATTCTTAGCGAGGGCAAGTTATTAATTTATAACCCTTTTGGAATTAAACTCGCCCTGAATTGTTCATTTGATCAATTGTCAAGTATTGTATGTGCAAATTATCACTCTTTTATACGAATGTACGAATAACGGAATCAGATTTCGAGATGCTGCTTTTCAGAACGTCGTTCGGTTTATCAATCTGGCCATGAGATCATAGGTCAAAATTCAATACAGTATAGGGTCACAATAACGCGAGAATATTATGCAATAAAGCTTGTAATGCAAGGGTTGGAAATGTGACGCCTTCTTGATACGCACGAAAACATTATTCTTTTAAATTACAACCGCAATAGGGCACGTACTTTATTTTGTGCTAACATACTATGTAGTAATTTACATAAACACCAACCTTTGTAGCTGTTTAAAGTATCATTGGTCAAACGTTACATTATTCAATTATAACCACGTCGCGTTGGATAGTCCTAATGTGTTGCACTTTCTGTCTTGAATTTGTGATGCAGGCAGCAGATAGATTGCCACTTAACACGTTATCTACTAATAACGGCTGCTTGTTATATATCTTTGATGAGGTTGAACTGTTGGGGGGGGGGGGGGGGGGGGCTTACATAAATGCGCATTTAACTATAGCACAAAAAGACGCTAATGAAGACTGACGCTCAATAAAACCTTTCTAGCACCACCGCATTTATAGGTGAGCTCTTTATCACAATGAAAGGTAAAGTCATGCACCACTACCATCAGCCACGAGTTATTTGTACGTCATCTGTTGATAATGGATATATCACGGAGCACATACTGTAGTCTATCGGTGTTGTCGACAGAACACAAATAAACGTGACTAAAGACGCTCAATTACAAAATCTATCAGGCATTGTCTTGACCTCGACAGCCGTTTGAATTAAAATGAGCTCTCTATCACAACGTTTGGTAAGGTCATACACCATTTTCATCAGCCGCGCGTTATTGGTACGTTATGCAACCGACCCATCAGTCTACAATCGACTTATCACAGAGCCCTTATCACGAAGCACATACTTGACTGCGTAAATTCCATGATTTGTGATTGATTGACATTCGCTCTTCTTCAAGACTTATGTTTTGTACATTAGGCATAACCTTTTGTCTGTCTCTGATAATGCATTAACCAGATTTGCTTTAGTAATCATCCCAATGGTTTTGAGAAACAAAAGCCATTCTCTGAATCCATGGCCTAGATTCTCACAAGCAACGATGAGTATGTTCGTCGTTTTGTTTGCAATTATTACCTGGAATAAAGTCAACCACCATCGGCCCTGCAATGCAAATATTATATTTTGACGCTTTTACGGGCAAATTGTATTGCGCTTGCAGTCTTGAAAAGTCACTATCGTGAGTCGTAAGTCAAAGTAAGATTTATTCCGATATGTGAATCTCAATAAAGGTAACATTGTTTTTATGCATCAATCACCAATTTCTTTTGTATCCTCCAGTTAAAAAATATAAGAAAAGACTGTTATTCCATTAAGGTATCGTAACAAGCACACTCATATCAAATACTCCAGATAGCAAGCATCGACAGCGCTCGCGGTTTCCAATAAACTTAGTGAAGCAAACAACACGTCGCCTAGACCTAGTAATCCATACTTTTCTATTTTCTGTTTATGTACTACGTAAAGCTAGAAACATGAATATGGTGTATTAAACTAATATCACATTGCTGCTTTAGCTAGCATTGGATCCGACATTTCTATTTGTGTTCAATCGATTCATGCCAATCACACCTCAGTTTATATGATGCAACAAAATAAACCCAACTGGGGAAATTGATAGACTATTCCGTCTCTACTAGCTAGGCTGTAGAAGTCGACTAGGATTGGTTCAATCTGCAAACTCCATGCACACTCCAACGAATAGTTCAATCCTTATTAACCTACTATGCATTCCAAGTAACGTTGTGGTACTTCCCAACGTTACCAATTATTGGTATGCAACTCAACTCATCTATTTACAACGTGAACCTGTGTAATTCTACATTCTCTAGCTATATCTCAGCTCCAAATGTTATGTTCTGCTGTCAGGAGTATCATTAATATCAGTAAGTTTTATAGTGTACTAATATATAGCCTATAGAAGAGGTGCTTTGATTAAAATACCATGCTGCTTTGATTTATACTCTACAAGGCTGGATAACTCTGCCATGTTAGAAAATCTAACATTTAGTCACTCAAAGGAGTTATACATCGTTGCAAGGAATTATAATGCAAATGCAGGATAGGATGCGTTTGCGCAAAGCGAATGTGTACGACGCAATATAATACCGCCATTTCGCAAACATTAATAATTGACAGAATGATAGATGTCCTATTCGTTATGCTAAACATAAAACATAGACAAAGTCTCACTAACACGATACTTAAACGTTGCATAATACCAGCTGGTTTGTCAATACTGGTGTTTTTATACCAGGAACCTGTTTTAACTTCAATGTGTCTTGACCCTTCACAGCTAGACCACGACTTGAAGAGATAATACGATAAGATGGCCCGGGAAATGGATAACAGAAAGTCATGTTGCGACGTTAATTAATTCCATGTTATACGTGCAATGGCCTCTAGTGACAATGCAACATTTTAATATAATATTGCAACATTCTATATGTCGAAGCTTAATTAAATTACCGTCCTGTCTTGTTTCGACATTCTACAACCACTGAAGATTGGTGTAATCTAGGTACCAATCAGGTTATAAAAGACTGCAACATTTTTCGATCACTTAGAGACACCAATAGCATTGAGTCGATTTTATATACGGGATAAGTAGTGTGATGTAAACCAGGTACAGTCGTGAAAATGATCAAAACCGATATATATTGATTTGCACAAGCACCGTATTCAAATAGACAATTTGATCAAATGTATACAAACACAACGACTAAAAGCAAATTTAAACATGCAAAGAAGTGAACTTGGATCTACATGGTGGATTACTTAACAGAATATTCGTATCACCACTGTATATTGTGAACAAACTTTGCTGATGATAAAGCACTAGTTATGACAGCAATAATTTGTAGTAAGAAAGATTGTCTTGTGACCCATGTAATCCCTTTAAGTAACTTTATCGTATTTTTCTGAACACCACATCACGATATCATAAGATGCATTAGTTTTATCAATTAGCAGTAGAATTTTACAATACATATCTAGCAGCAGGAGAGAAGGGGCACTTTACTGGCTAAAATTCTCCCTGTAAATTATGCTATAACTGATTGGCCGCACTTGCATCTGTTAAAAGGCACATACACACCTTGCATAATCCAGAATTGATTGGATTGTTATGCATTTGCATTGAGGAAAAGCAGCTTTCCCGTAGGTATGTATATGTGGAGTAGGGGGTACATCAAGAACCAGGTGTGTTCTCTGTTTATTGGTCTCTTCTTCACAATTTACCTTCGGTGTACTACAAGTGATTTCAAAATAGCGAATGGCTATCTGGCGAAGGCACACAATGTTTTAGACACATAAAATATGTAGAGCCATATAACAATGCGATGTATAAACGCATCATATCGCCATACAACTAATAAAAGCTGAATAGCTTTAAGCTGAAAGCGGTTATTGGCCTACGTCTCAATTAACGGGATAGGTCTAAGCAAAGGGACCTCATCGATTCATATTAGTCACTCGCGTTCTCTTTTGTTGTCTTGCAGGGTCTTTCTAATAGGCCAATTGTTTTAATGACTATATGTTATGTTGCTAACGTGATGAAATATCTAGTTTTGTAGTGTTGAGCAGGTTGTTTTCAAGGCGCGAGTTGAAACCCATTGTCCTCACAAGCGGCGAGCTACATATCGATGAATCATAATCATGCAGAATAGGCATGTTGTTGCCGTATGCTTCGTTATTGTTGACCCATTAACAGGTGTCAGAGATCGTTTGCATGAGGGAAAATGAATTTCTCTTTCTTTATTGTGTTCATATACTTAGAGAAGTTATCATAATCGTTCTGTTCATAGTTTCTAAGCCAATGACTTGATTCCTGATTCATTAAAAAACAAAAAACGTAGAAGAAAATGGTTGGCAGCATTTTATTCTCGATGATTCGGAAAATAGAAGGTAGTGATTTATCATGATAATTGAAAACTTTTATACCCAGCTTAACGTCCCACAGGCTCGTACATATAAAGGCGGGCTGGTCAGTGTTTTTTTCTTGACATGTTGACATCACGTGCAAGTCAGCTTCAGCTTCATACATTGATGTGTATTTAGTTGGTTCTAAATATTTTAAGACTTCCGAAAATTATGACTGAATGACGTATCACAAAGCGTACATTCGTGTGACTTCAGATTCTCGTTTAAATGGTAGATTTGTTCGCTAATCATTTATATCGTACACATATATGGTTTATTGTTATAAATTGCTGAAAAGACGATCATTTATCTTTGCATGAAATTGGATCCACTCTGTATTTAATCTTCTGTACCTACGTCAGACAGAACCATCGCAGAGGTGGCCGGTTGCTATATCGCTCTATGTAATACGGGTTCCTGTGACAGTTATAACGGCAATCATCTTAGCCTGAATGTTCAGTGGTCTAATTTGGGTTTGGATGGTTGCTCGTTTGAAGAACTTAATTGAATATTGGCGCTTTCATCGCAACATCTTTCATCGCACAAATCGACAAGTGTAATGTTTTTTCATGCAACGACCACGTTATTTGCGGATCTGAGAGTTCTAACACTGTAAATGCCATCAAAATTGCTAATGCAATAAATATTTTGCCACCATAGCTTTTATATAAACAAACAAATCATACAAAGCGTGGATTTTCTGACGTGTTTTTTCGTGTTATGGATGACAGATCGTTATCATATCTGCAAGCTGCTTTTCTGCTGGGTAATAATAGCAAGCTTTAGAGCAAGTATAAAGAATGTTTGAAGCGTTTGGTCCTAGTTGACTTAGGGCATGTACTTCGAACCAACTAGGTAGGTTGTACAATAAATCTCATACCCACCGAAACAGTACAAACGACATTTTTTTTGTCGAAGTGCTGGAAAAGATACTTATTATGTACAGTAAGAGCCCGAAAGCTTTGTTAATGATATCTATACAATAAAATTTGGCGTATTGGTAAACTACCCAACCCTATGTATGTGGATTTGATCCAAACGTAAAGATAAAGGTAGAATGGCGGTTTTATCTCCACAAATCGATGTAGAAGATCCTCTGATAACAACGTGCTCCATGGCAGTTACACTCACTGTAAGCAGTACATAGTCTAGTTGTTAAGAATGACTTCATTTCTATACACACATATGCACCCAAACGCCTCACTTTTTCTCTCTTCGCCCATTGCGCATTGTATAGTAATAATAGGAAGCTTAAAGACGACTTCTTGGGCAAAATTGCGTGCCTATGACCAGGACAAGATCATGTATATTAACACTGTCAAAACGTCAGCTAAGATGTGCAACAAGCCAAATGAGTCATCTCTATGTTACAACACTGTCAAAGTGTCCAACTTACTCGATCAAATATGCATGGAATGGAGCAAAAGATAGGTGCAATATGCACCAAATAACATTTTATTAAACAATATTTGTCAGCTACAACGGATTTGATAACGTAATAAAAGTGATCCAAACATTGTGGATGACCGATGTTTGTAAATATGCACAGTTTACAAGATTGTAAAGCATATACAGGACTTCGTGCCTAAATTAGCCACGGCAGGAATTGTTAATGCTGCTAGGGTTTTGTGGCAACCTTTAACATTGCATCTTTGTGTGCTCTGCTAACTAACAAACATGGCTATGTACCTCATGATTACCTTTGCCACAATGGTTCATAATATACTAGGTGCACATAATCGCATTTTGCTGTTAGACCTTCATTATAAATCAATTTTCGTACTGTGTTAGAGCATATTTTCCATTGGAACAGAGCATGGCTAAACTGCTTAGAGATGAACGGTGAGATCAACTGTCCTTTTTATGTAAGGTACCTGCATGTGGGAATTGACCACCATTTACTGCTCTATTCGTTGAAGTTACACAGCTTTACACAGTTCATAACCGCAATCCTAAATATCCGAAAATTAGAATTTAATCATATTTACATAATCGTCAAATTACGATGGAAGCAACAATATATAAGCAAATGTACACTTGACCAGCGATATATGCAGCTAATTCAACATAATATGGTAACAAACTCCGTGTATGAGGGTGAATGATGAGGGGCTCAAATACGTGCATCCTGTGTAATCTACCATCGTCAATGTTTTGCTAGAGCACTAATCGAATCTAATAAAGAGCGACGCTCTATTACAATAATTATCTGGCACCGCCCTTACCTTTGCAGCCCTAGATGCTTATGTGAATTTATTATTAACGACGAAAGACAATGCTGTAAGCAATTGGTTGTTGAACACATTAAGACATACACCACTTCCATTAGCGGGTTATTCTCTTCATTTACATTGAAGGAATAGATAGCACTGTTGACAACATTGCAGATGACCCTAGACTTGGAACCTGTCATAAATTCATCTTGCTATTTGCGTGTTCCGGTTAAAATACATTTAAATTGCATACATAACTAATATCATAATGATATTACCATAACAGACGTACTGTTAATGAAATCATACCATTCAATCATAGAAGAAGGAACAAACAGAACACAAACCTAACAAGGGCATTAAAACACGTTTCTCTTGTGCTTGTTCCCCGTTAAGCTGCGGTAGTTGCCTTACATGTGTTATATTTGAAAATATCATAAATATTGAAACAGATTGTTCTACCTGATAGTGGACTGCCAAAGAAAATAACATTTGGCAACGTAGCATACCTATATTTGTTTTGTGGTTGCCCATTTCATTTAACAATGTGGTTCTAACGTGTGTATCACCTTATGTCAAGTGGTATTCTAATTCTGCCTGTAAACAGGGGGATGTGAACCAAGGTGGGCGTATCCTAGTCGCTTCTTATTGAATACGTAATTGATTTATGCCCCGGTGCACATATCAGCCTTAACCATCCGAAACTTGCTATGAGGATCGGTCAAATATAACCGTCAATTTCGAACAACCCATTCAAAACCTCTTTGATCGTTTTGTTTCGACAAAGCATTAAATATTCAACGCCCTGTACCCAGCAATGAAGCCTTGCTGGACAACCGTACAAGGCACCCTATTGATGTAACAAATTGTTTATTAGGTCATGGCAAGCGGGGCAAGATGAAGCGGTAAAAGGCAGGAGTGTGTACAGTCATAGATAGAAACGGGTAGTTTAAGGGGGAGGATAATGCGTCATTATTGTTAGATATATTACTAAATTATTCCAACTGTTTTAAAATAATATCGGTTAGCAGCATGCGTGAATGGTTTATACATGTTCCAGATAAACAGGATCAGAGGCATATGCAAACCACGCATGATCACTGTAGAAACAGGTAATTACCATTATAATGGTGCATAGCTACAGTAATATACAATAATAGTTATAGCTATTAATACAGTACAGAATAGATAATACGCCAGCACAACAAAACAAGAACGCATATGTTACGGCGCTATGACGTACAAAGGCGTTATGCCCTTATATATGGCAGGCAAGCATAATACCGCATGCGATGTGCAACATATATATCATGATACCTGAGCCTCGTTCCAGATGTGAGTAGGGTGGGGTGCTTGCTAGGTGGAAGTCCACTGTCTTTTCAGATCCCGGGTTTTGACTCAGCATTCTTTTAGACGCGGTGGCCTAACTTCCCCACACAGCAACGTTGAACACAAGCGCGGACACTATAATACATCTGTAAATGAGCCGTGTAATGTTATAAATTCAATACAGGAGAATATAGTATGTGGTGTACCTCAAAGATTTTATATCAACAATATTGCCAATAACTCTGAATTAGTTCTGACACTAACATATTTATAGCGGGGAGGATATTGATTATATGAATGGTGGTTCGGCTATATCTCAATCGACTTTACCTGAATGTTACTTATACGCTTGACATGCTATTTTAAACCAGGTAAAGTGAATACTACACCTAAAGCAGAGTTAAATATACTCAACCAAAGGTTAGGAAGAGAATGCACTTTTGTTTAAAACGATTCGAAACTGGCATGCTGCTAACGTATTTAGCATGTGAAAAAAAAGTAGGTTAACGTATTGATCTTCTATATGTCTGTATCAGACATCTATGATTCCCGTATGATGATTTGGTCGCATAAATATAATGCAAAGGTCTCATTCAGACGAGTCACGCTCACATGTTGCTTGCTTACACTAATAGATCATAAATAACCTTCGTTATAGTATTCGGTATTCAGGAATAAGAACGAATATTGCATTGGATTAAATTAACCATGTTCTTTTTTTATGTACCCTGCTAAGCCATAACGAAATGTATCTGTGGCGTGACGTATCTCAATTAGGCTGCTTACAGTGTGTGTTGTATCGCATTTGCATTGCACTGTTATTAAATCGTATTGATAAATGACAAAGAAATTATTCATCGTATCGTATATTTCCGTATAACTTTTTTTCTATTGCATATTAATTTGAAAATATCTATCTAAATTTATCTGTCTCTACCATCTGGAAACATAACTGAGCCTTTTATTTATTGTGATAATTTTATTTTCTCAAGTTGTCAAATATTTAAGGTATTTAGCTCTTCGTGATTACTGAATGTAATTACTACATCGCAGGACAATACAGTTTATTATTTGTCGGTGTGAATGTTAGTAAATTATGTTTCAATTAAAAGAGACAAATACATGTGCTGGCAATTAATGAATGCCACAGGATTTAATTCCGTAGGCCAAATAGTCTTGATTTTATAACAAATATACCGTGATAGTTACATCTCTTATCAACATCTACGGCAGTAATAATGTCGCAGATATCGATCAAAATTGCTTTAATGCAAAATGCTGAAACTAGCGTTTACGTGGCTTTTTATGGATCCGAAAACAGTTATTAATTGTACCAATACTTGTGCAGTGTGTGCTCTCGCCACAATTGTATTGTCTTACTCCATTTGTGTAAGATTTTCTGCTTTTATGAATCTTATTTATAGCATATATGCAAAACACATATAAAAGTAGTGTCAACCATAGTATAGATATATGCTGTTTGCAAATGTGCTATGATGTCTAGTGTTTTTGTATCTGCGGTTTATTGTCATGCAGGAATCTTGTTGTTAGAGAGAAGAGCCATGCTTAGCGTGATACAAATTGGCTATAGATAGAGTGGTGCTGTTTTTGATTCGCTTTTGCAATACGTTAAATATAAAATCACACCATTGTAGGAGAGGCCGTAACATCGGTCATTACTGGTCGTTTCATTTATTTTATATGTAAGATATGTAAGATGATAAGTAGCAGGAGCGGCGGAGATAATTGGCTCTATCCACCGGCGAAAATGGCATTAATAGTTTATGTTAACATGTCAATCTTACCAGTATTTTTTTAATATTAACAGACTTATCCTTTAAAAATCAGAATTTATAAAAGAACTATTTGGTTTCAAGGAAAATGGAATGCTGTCATTCTTGCTGGATGCTTTTTCACTGATAATATGAGTAAGTCTGGAGACCCAGAATAGCGGACGTCAGAAACGTCTGATACTTGTTAATAAAGATCGCATGCCTACCATGAACCAACATAAATCACCTACCCGTAATATAGTCATGCCTCCATTATTCGTTAATTTTGCATCAGAGTGCTGAAAAAGATACTCGTCGGCTTTTTAACAACCTTAGGCTTCATTAAGTCTCCTAAGAGCCTCAACATCTTGTTAATGTAACGAGTTAATAGGCTCCTCTGTGATGCGCTGACATTTATTTTCTTAACATGCGTTACTTAGCACCACTTAATGGTCGCCGACCTTTCGACAAAACTTCCGCGTTAAATGCAACATCCTCGGATCCGATCACGAATTTCAGATTTGTACTTATAGCCCTAGAAATAAGCGACATAATAACACATGCTCACCCCAAGCGTGTATGAAACTAGTTCCCAATCGCAAATGACATCACCACTGGCTGACCTGAATAGAAGCCAGTTTACCTAAGAGAAAATCAGCCAATTTATATCAAAGAACCACTAGGCCACAGTAGCAGCACTGTCTACTTAAGGCAAACCAGCAATCATGGGGCAGAATTTAAAGCTATCAATACTCACCTTGCCTGAAGTTATCTGTTTCACACAGAAAGCAGATAGGAATGTTAGTAGTGTTAATAACGGCTTTTACAGAAGTTGCCATCCTATCATGTCTTTACACTTCATGACGTGACAGTAATCTAACACCAGAATGCTGAATGTCAACGCATGAGGGCGGTGGGGGCTAAACATGACCAGTTTTACAGACCATGTAAGTGTAGAACAGGAATTAAGAAGTGAAGTTTCCTGGAAGTGTTGGACAAGAAGAGTTTCTTTGATAGATAACAACATATTGATGTGTCTAAAGATGGGGTTAGACATTACATTGTGGTAGAACAGTTACAGTTTGATACTTCCACCCTTTAAATTCATGTCCGTTATGATGTAACCTTGTAGTGAAATGGTTCGAAGAATGATGGCAACCCGTGGATATTTGATGAGTGTAAAGTCAAACGAATGATTGATGGCATGGATCGTATTTGTATGGATACCCCTGTTGCAGGTAAATACCTTACGCAGCACATGACAAACCGACGTCTGAATAATTGGAAGCAAACCCACAATATATACTTGACCTTTTCCGTGTTGATGGGAAAACGACAACAATTGACCTCAACAGCAGGCGATCAGATGGGGTAAGTGATACGTGCGAGTGTCTCACCAAATCCCTCTTTATTAAGTTTTCTTTGGTCCTCTTTTGTCATTCCCAAACAAACCACACCCCACTTAGATTGGTGACTAGCTTTTATCAACCACGTGTAGCTGATGTCAGCCGTCAAGTGGCACGTATATTGATTTGCTAAGAATAGTTGAAACTGCCTTCTTTTAGAAATCATGTATAGCTCATGTCAGCTATCGATGCCGTCAAACCAAAAGAATATTTTTGGTCATCCGCTATTTATTGCATTCGTTGTATTAACACAACATTTTATTTAACACTATACATAGAATGTCATCTGACATTCAAACATATACAATAAAGTGTTCAACAAATATTTCTTTTTGTTGATACACTGGAAAATAACCACTTCCTTTTATCAAATGCGAAAACTACAAGGAGAAGTACCGCTATAACTATATATATATATATATATAAATATATATATATATATATATATATATATATATATATATATATATATATATATAGGCGATATATATAT
>CM067343.1:18031317-18071317 GCA_034190875.2 Urechis unicinctus
TTCGTCTCAGATATTAAATACAATTAGCATATATTTGGTTATTATTTTTCTTTTCAAAAATAACACTGTGAACAACGACAGCTCGTAACTAGAAAATATTTTACCTCGTTAGGTTCTAATGACACATTTTTCATGTCCTAATGCACCGTCAGATGAAATTAATCTGCGTTGGTGAGGCCACTAACCTTACAACAAAAGCAATTCTACAGTCATGACATATTCATCGTTAGGCATTCAAAAAAATTGTCATATTCTCAGTTTTGTCGCGGTCTACATCCCCAATAGATTACATCCTTTTTAATACCCAAGGCATAGAAACAACCACTGCATATGAGCCAAATGACTATAGAAATATAACCCTAGTGCTAGCCGTATGTAATTCCTAGCTCTCTTCAGATCATGTTACTTGGATCTAGCAAAAATTGAAGGAAATCAAAACGATCCGATATTCAAGACGCTGGCATGAAAGAGAAAGCGGCGCATTCTACCTTTCCGTCGTTTTCACTGAGCAGAGGTTATGATGGCATATAATTCGACCTTGACTCCATAAAATATTTTGCGCTGAGCGTTTTCGAATATGACTTTCATCACGACATACGTGGCCAACTAGCTAGTATGAGCTTATCGTGATACAAAGCATATTCCAGAGCTAAGGCCCGCAACTACTTCTTAGCCTCTGATCGCCTTCTATCATCTGTCTTTGGATCGAGGGATCGGTGCACTTGGGGAAATAAATACCCATGCTTTAGTGGCGACGGCGACTGCAGCAAGGAGGCGTCAGACCGCGGTGACCGCAACCTCACGGCGCCTTGAAGTCAATACTTAAGTCCTCCTTCCATTATTACTCCATGATGGGACGAGTTTTGACCGCGAGTCCAGCGTGACCGGTATGGTGTTTGGCTGCATGCCGCCTGCAATCTCACGGCTCCTGCCCGGGAGGTTGGGTTTTCCGAGAGTCATGTCCCAATGGCGTGTTCAGCACATTTAATCAGCTGCGAAATGCAAACCAGCAAGGTTGCTTTGTAAAAGTGTTATGTAACGGCAAGAGGCGAGTTAAATGAAGTTGGCACTTTGGTTGTAGCATCGAATGATTCTTACAAAACACAAATATAAGCCCGTCTGAAAGCAATTTATTTGGATCATTAGGCTTACATTTGCACTGACGGTGATCATCGGTGATAAACAAGTGGCATTAATTACAACTTAAAATACAATGATGAGGGGGAACCATTTAACCACTTACACTGTAATACCCACGCCCCCCCCCCCCGCCCTCCAAACATACTGTGAAATTGATGCATTAATATTACATTGGAATACTTTCTGAACATCATACTTCCCACCATATAAGAATGCCGTGGTGTAATTGTTAGGGTTGAAAAAGACTTTAAACAGCGTAAATACCTCCGTTCCGTTCTAAACACCGCCACACGCGATGCATAAAGAAGTTGGCATGACTTCTGCAAATACTATTTCACCTTCTGTACGCTTTGAACACATTGAAATAGCAGGAAACACTAACAGGACATAAAAACAATAGCAAGTACGTTATCGATCGATTGTCAACGTCGTCCCCGAAATCTTGAGGAACTATCGTCGCAACCAGTCCCATAAATCTTCTTATGAGACACTACCTCAAAACACTAAAACCAATCGTACACGGACACACGCACACACACACGCACATACATATATATATATATATATATATATATATATATATATATATATATATATATATATATATATATATATATATATATATATATAATATATACATATATATATATATATATATATATATATATCTATATTTGCATACACATAATATATACAGTACAAATATATTCATAATATATACAAAGATGGATAGATATTCTACATATATATGTATATGTATATGTATATATATATATATGTGGGTATATATATATACATAAATATATAAATACATAAATGTATATATATATATACAATAATACATATATATATAAATATATATATAAATATCTGTATATATAAATAGAGCCATATCCATATATAGAATAGATATAGATATATATATATAGATATATATATATATATATATATATATATATATATATATATATATATATATATATATATATATATATATATATATATATATATATATATATATATATATATATATATATATATATATATAGATATATGTATATATAATGTATAAAGCCTACTCATAGGGATTTACTCTGTAGCGAGAAAACCGTCCGCGCCGGCCTTAAGTTGTTATCGCAGATTAAGTAGGATTAAATAAATAACGCAACAAATTGATTTATTGTCGTATGATCAAGATTCGGTTTGAAACGGTTGTAACAGCAAGACACTCTGGTCAGATATAGACCGTGGATTTGTTTCGAAAAGATGGCCTATATTTTAGCACTCCCAATGGCATTACACTAGAGCTAACAACAAACGCCCAAAGAATACCCGGCAGAAAATCAGCTAATTACATTAAGCGAAACATGTGATTGAGAGACGCAATATGGCGATTAGGGAGAGCCTATATCTGTTGTAAGATGTGGAGGGGTCACAATTAAGAGAAGGAATCTCTATCAAATGCAACAATGTAGCGAAGGACAAAATGCACCCTGGCACTTTTACTGTGATATAGTCCTCTTGCAGATAAAATCCTGACAATATATTGCTATTTATTCATTGGTTTCTATCTACTTTTGCAAAGCCATTATTTTAAATAAAGGTGCTTTCATTTGCAAGTGGTTTTCCGGTGTTACCGGTGTTTTGACATTCAGAGGAGATGGTCAAAGAAGTTCCTTATTTGACCAATGCGAGTTCTTGGTAAATGAGAAAGTTGATGTAATCACGGGAAGTGTGGACTTTTATCAAATGGCATATGGTTCTCATTGTGGTCATTTAAATGCGCTGGATTGGACAGTAGGCGTCTGTCGTCACTAAGCACCAAATATAAGGATTTATTAAAGCACTCTTCGGAGTATTTGAATCAAGGAACATGTGCTGTCTGAATAGAGTCTTTGAATTAGCATCCTTTGGGGCATTGCTGCAATAAATATCAAGGGTACCTTACAACGAATGACAAATAAACCCCTTCCTGTCATTTAGGTACTGCCCGCTGACGCAGACAAATTCGCTGGTTCATCCATTCTTTTCTGTTTTTAACAATGCCAACTTTAACGGTACTTATTATAAATGTATGTTCTACCTGCAAGACATCTTATACAAATGTAAACGAGATGTATGCACTGTTTTATATGTGAGTATCACTTTCGCAACAGTGTTATTGTTAAAGCTTCTTATTGCCAATAACAGAGTTTAATTGTAAAACATCGCGCTTGTATTGAGAGAGAGGTGTGTAATTTCCGGTTGACATTTGTGGTAATATTTATCATTATTAGGCTTTGCTAGTTGGTTTAAGGTTCATTATTTTACAATCATTTACTTATTAAACACACTTTCATAACATGTTTGTTACTTATTGCATAACTGGCCGGAAGGACGGCGACGCCATAGGACCATGGCGCCATATTTGATCAATTCTTATACAATCTGTGCGAGAATAGCATTTATATCTGTTAATCTGTTGTGTGAAAGTAACCCAGGCAAAACCCGGGTTTTAATGAAGCCATGAGAACAAAGATTAATAAATTGTTGTTGCGTTGGAGCCCGTTCACTTTAACGCTAAACGAAATAGTATGCTCAATGACCATGGCATTAATATTGATGTTGTGACAAAGCGCCTTGTAAAGCATTTCAGGAGCGAAGAACCACTGGGGCGATAGAAACCAGCCTCCACACGAATCAATGTTACTGCCGCATATAAGGATAACAATGCGAATCGTGTTCTTGTTATATCCCAAAATAACATTTCTCAGAATGCTACATTTTGTGCATTGAAAAAAGTTTCCACGTACCTGTTCACATGTCAGTTTAATTCGGACATTATCTAACCGAATGATATATGATTCTACGTTGTTTCTGCTTCGTAGTCATGGAATCACAAAACATCTACACACTCCTGCGAGACCACAGAGCTGTACAGGATGAGATGAAAAAAAGCTTCGCATATGGCGTGAAACGATTTCCCAGTTTCCGATATTCCTTGAAACAATTTCAACACGACGTGTATGTGAGTTAGCAGGATATCGACTGAGCAGACGGTTTGTGTTGGCTTCCCATCTACCACTAGCGCACCCGCACCACACGAGGACCGAATAAACACATCAACAGCTAATGGCAGCACTAAACGGTTTGTTTGTTATCCTCATGAAAGAACAGCCGTCATATGAATTCGTCTAGCAGCAATAAACATAACTGACGATGAGGAAACCAAACAGTTTCGAAAAGCTAATAAAAAATAAGCCGAATTGAGGGTTCTACAATTGCGACGCTATCCTTTCTGGAATATCAAATGTTCCTTATGCATGCGTAACATTATAGTAGTTACAAGATATTTACTATAATGTATAATCCGTGTTTGTAAAAGAAAAGTTAATATGTCTAGGACAGTTATTCGAAAAATGGCCCCCACTAAATCTTATACAGCAACGATGCATAATTTTGGAGAGCATTTATTAGGGATTGTAGTGCCGACTACATTATGATTTTGATACGTTTATGTTCTCGTCTATTGACTGGATTAGTTTTTACGGTTACGGTTGCCATATGAAGCCCATAGATCATCATGATAATATCGTCTGAGATATTTATGGGTTTGCTTTATGATAATTTTAGAGATATTTACCAGTCAAACGTCTATGTTGTTTTCTCATCAAAGTGTGAGATTATTTTCGAAGTTGCATTGAATGAAATGCCGTTCATAAGTGGCTCGCATTAGTTTCAGAGCCGCGGGTTGCCATTTTGATACACATACAATGCAGGGGTTGATATATAGCATCGATATTATCTAATTCATATGTTTCATCAAAACGTTCCTACATTGGCTAATTACTCCGTATCTTTTCCACTTGCTTGTCGTTCACGGCACGCGTGAGCATTATATAAGAAAAATATATTTTCATATTTACATATTACAAGTGTTATATGATTGAGTGTAATATTTACAATATTACACTCAATCATATAACAAGTACAAACCTGTGACTAAATGAAAGACCTTAAATAAAGTTCGAATAATGGTAACAATTTACCTAACGGCAATGCTTTATTAATTCAACCCTAAGAATCGTTCCTCATGTTTTTGTCATTTAGCAACTCTTCTTATCTCTTGATTTCGTTGTTGAGCAAGTCTAGTGATCAAGCAAAATTACACTCTCTGTATATCTGATCTGATATGCAGAAAAAATGATTGAATTTGAGTGGTTTCGTTGCTGTCTGTAGGCTTTCGTGAGGCGGATGCAATACATTACACGTGGAAATCATCTGACAGTGAGCTGCCAATAACGATAACATCCAAGTGGTGCATGCATGCTGTATTTCTGGATAAGATTCTGAGAACCAAGAGACGTTCTTGATATAGTGATTGTCTAAAGAAGACCCTGGTTGTCCTTTATCAAAATATGGGATCCACATACTTAAAGAGTTGATTTAATAACATGCCGTGTTTTACCCATTACGTCAACGCGAGCACCTATGGCATTAACATCACTCCACCTTTAAACTTCGGAATGAAAATATAAAACTTAACGCTCTTTACTACTCTTTTGAAATCATACCTGTTATCTGTGTTACTGTTATCAACGCTGTTGCGGATGCGATAGGCTTACCTTCAAACGCTTCATTACGAACAAATACACATTGTCATGTTGTTAAATTATTTACATAATATTTCTTGCGAAACGTTAAATAGCTGATATTGTTGCTTAGCTGTCTGTAAGGATGTGATTATGCGTAGAGGACAGATGTTACCAGCGAGTCACATACAACTGTCATCCGAATCGTGTGCTTGCTGTGTTTTACTGCTTTTATATATCCTACACAGCAGCTGGAGATCGGCAATATTCAGCAATTGTAGATTATTTTTTTTGGTTATTTAATCCTATGTCCCTAGTTTTTACCGATATATTGTATAAGGATCCGTATTTGTTTCATTGGCGTTAAAACGTTCAATGCGCTTTTGAAACATCTTGGAGTCAGGGCATGTGGCTTAACGATTGACTTAACGACAAGTTAATGTTGATGTTTCAATATTTTGCACATGTCAGCCAATGTATTATTATCATAAATAAATGGCTATTATTAGTGGGTTAAATTACTGCTATGTACTAATTCTAGACATTGTGGTCTACCTTATGATGTTGGTCCGGTCCCCGAAGGACTGCAAAAGTAATGGAATAAAATATCGATATTGGTAAAATGTTTTATTGCGAATGATAGGTAACAAAACGTTTATAAACTACAGCTCACCTGGAAATGTAACCACGATTATATAATTCTATATTAAGAAGTACTGATTTTTTCTTTGTACATCTGCATATCGATAAAATTGTATCGATTGGATATCAGAAAATGAATGTTCAGTTGTATTATTCTTATGTAGCATTTACCCCGTTTATTTCATAATCGTACATTTTTGGATATGTTCCCTTCTATTATTAAAGGACATATCCTTGACCAACGCCAGTAGACAATCCATACTTGATGCTTTGTATTTGCTGTAGTACAGCGGGATATTTGCTTGTATGGTATTAATCTTTGAAAGTATGACACTTGTTAATTGCAATAGCGAATTCTTAGTGCCATAAATGACGTTGAATATGAGAAATAAGGCAATTATCTGTGGTTTATCTGTCCAATATGCTGTGGGACATGCAGAATGATAAAAGATGTATATACTTTGCCTTAACCCATTACCACTAAGCGGTCAAAATATTATTAACATCGGTGCCATTACATTGGGAAAGTTCAACATAGGTATAATACATGCAAAAATTAAAAGTGATTGCGTGAAACAATTTAAATACTCCATAACAAATCCGATTTATCCTTAGTAATACATGTAGATCTTGATTCATAATTTTATCGGTCGAATTGCTTTAAACATTATCCCGGGGACTACAGCCATTTCTATATCGAAAATACTCGCGATAGGATTTTTATGGCGTCTATATTGGTGCATAAATGTTATTGACGCGGCACTATTGATGAGAACCGATATATATAGATATATATATATATATATATATATATATATATATATATATATATATATATATATATATATATATATATATATATATATATATATATATATATATATATATATATATATATATATATATATATATATATATATATATGAGAAGCAATATCATCATAAAGGTTCCAAAAAATAGAGTCATCTGTGAAAAGACCTCGTGATATTTCACAACATGCGTCTATTTAATAAATATTCTTGCAAAGTTGATCGTTAAGGTGTCACATCCATCCGATAGCCCAGTTGACGAGCTGCGCTACTTATTGTGTGCGAGTATGCAACTGATACATGTGGCTTCATTTGTACGAATATGGGTATAATGGCTTTAAAATGTTGTGTGCCAATTCCCAGGATCGTTTTTCATGGAGAAATTTGCTTATAATTATAAGTGTTCACTAACAACAAGAATCTGACGTATATATTCGATATTCGCTGTGACAAAATCTTGATCGAGATTAAATGCGAGGGAAATCCAACAAAACTATACCAAACATTCCATGGAATTACAATTTAAAGAAATCTTGCTGCAACGAGAAGTTATTCAGTCGCCAAATGCTATTTATACGACGAGTCAAAGATTCCATCAATTATAAAGTCAAATATTTTCTTAGCAAATTAGTTCGCGTTGTCGTAATTTATATTCGACGTCTTAAATATAAGCCTTCTTGTAATAGACGAATTTGTAATTAATATTGTGCAACCATTTAGCGGGGTACGCTCTTTAAAACCCCAGTAACCATCTATGACCACTTATGCTTAGTTCAGCCTGCAGCAGAGATCAGGGGCGTAAGGTTTTTTAGTTTGTACATTAATAGTAATTTCCCTACCAATTGCGTCTTTGTACTTTTTGATATTTCTACAGAGCTGCCAGCTGGATTAATATATATATATATATATATATATATATATATATATATATATATATATATATATATATATATATATATATCTATATATATATATATATATATATATATATATATATATATATATATATATATATATATATATATATATATATATATATATATATATATATATTATATATATATATATATATATATATATATATATGATATGCATTCCACTAACACCAAGGCGTAGAGTGCGTGCTGTTTCTATTTGTGAAGGATGATGTGATGCGTACTTAAACAGAGATGAAGGGTTTATGCAGTTTGGTTCGCCATTGACGTCTTCCAGCTGAAGCAAAGTATGGTGCATTAGGGTCACTTATGGGGTACTGTACATCCATGGCTCGTCGTCAGCCTACATGGAAAGAAACATGATGGCACAATCAGACCAGAATGTTTCGAGTTATGGTAAAAATGTTATGATTGACTGTGTGTTGTGTCTATATTTATTCTGTAGGGTACTAAACCGCACTCAGTTGAATCAGTTCGGTCGAAACGGCAGCTAGTCGTTAAAACTAATTGTCATAATAAAGGGGGAATTCTGTACGTTTGTATTAAATAAGACACGTTGTGACATCTTCAATAAGGAATCGTCATTGCTAAATTTGATTACCAAATGGTTGCTTTTACGATGGCTTCTAGACGTATTTCAACAGTAACTTATATGGTGATAAAGGCGAGAGCAAGCGAGGTGTTGATATCCGTTCTATCCCGCAATGTTCGTTTAGACTAGTGTGTACTCTCTATCAAAACCAGTGACCACTTAAACCAATCCAAAGACGGTGATTGCTTTTAATAGAAGTAGCAGGCTTTATTTGATATAATTTGCATATTGATTATGTACGATCATCGGATGTACCATGCAGTTCAATCTATGTACCTATTGCTTGATATATGAGAGTATTCAAACATCCAGTAAATTCGGAATGATTAAAATGAAATGCAAATTGAATGAGAACATACATAAATTAGTATGGGGTAGCATATTGTATCAGCAGTATAATGAATACTATTCAAGCAGATTTGTGGCCCACATTTCCTTTTAGAGTAATATCTATTTGACATTTGACTCTAGCTGCCGTCTGGCTATATAATCTAACGCAGTTCACAAGGCCAAACAGCCGCTCGGCAAATAACTGGTTTTTGCTATCGCTTGTCAGATATTTACATGGCCCTTGTAATGTATTTTCTACTGTATTCCAGCAATGTGGGTACAAGTCCAATCAAAAGTTCTTAGAACATAAGCCGCCATAGTCTTGGGGCGGGGAATAAAAAGTCGCACTTGTTTCTGGTTCGAGAAAACAAGCCATTGCAGTAAAACTTCACATTGCCAATGATGAATGCGATATATTATGACAAATCAGCATTAACATGCCTGTCATTCCAAATGTGCAAAACGCACGCAATCACTTACGTTATCACCTCCAAGTAATAGCTTTCTGATGTTTTACAAATTGCCCTTAAATAGTTTTGTTATCAACGATAGATACAATATTAATAATGCCTAATAATACAAATCGATAGCACATTGTGGGTTCAATAGAATTTGTAGGTATATTGTTATGAAATGCAACGTGTTCCACCGGAAAACATGAATTATTACACTGTAGGAAAGGAAACCCATCGGGTGCTATTTTGCAAATAATATCCTCGAGACAAATTCCTCCACCCTTTACCAAGTATTCATATATATTTCACATTTATTCGCCTTGAGGAGTGTTCGTAATACAAGCTCTCACCTAACAGAGAGAAAAAAGCAAATGTTCCTTGGTAGTGTGATTGATTACCCGTGTAATGGCAATGGGTGTGGTTTGAATTCGATTACCATTCCATGCACATGTCTGGTTGACATTTAAGCACCAATAACAATTTTTTCAACAAATATACCCTAAGACAGCCCCATGAAAATATGGCATACTTCCATTATAGCTTTAGTCACAATACCCAGGTGAATATATGTTAGTTCGGTTCATCCTAAGATAGCTGTTGAATAATAATGTTCTTTATATCACCGAACCAGTAAGTTTATCTTGACCCATACACACAACGTTTGAGGATATATTTATCCAATCGATCGATAATAAATATCCATGTGCTCTTCAAAAACCTGTCACTCATCCATCCCCGGATGTATGATGGAGATGAAGTATAAGGCTCCTACCCGAATTATGGCAGTTAACTCCGGTGATGACATAGAAAACACATACCTATATATAATTGGGGAAATTTGTTAATATATGCATTCGATATAAGCCATTATTCATTTGCAATCAGCAAAGCAGATATGATTCGGACTAAATATCACTGTCTATTGCCGTGTTGAATTGTCATCAACTTGACCATTGCAATGAAAAAGCAATAATAATAGCTTTGATTATTTTAAAATGTGTTCCTCCTTCAGCAAAGTGCTAAGTCGAAAACGGTATACACTATAATCAATATGCTGTCGTCGCCGGTTGCAGCTCCTAGATATGTCGTCTTTGTTCTGTTCGTTCCATAGGAGCCGATAAGATGTATGAATACCCCAGCGTCTCGAGTTGTCTGGGGTGCGGAGCAGCATCGCATTAATAGTATCTTATCCACTGAACAACTAGTATATATGTATGAGATCCCCATGTAGACATCTAGTTAACAGAGTAATCTGTTAGCGAAAATCAAACATATCGAATATGAAATTTGTAGCCTTGACCTTCGTTCTAATATGATGAAATCAAGCATACATACATACATACATACATACATACATACATACATACATACATACATACATACAGACATACATACATACATACATACATACATATACATACATACATACATACATACATACATACATACATACATACATACATACATACATACATACATACATACATACATACATACATACATACATACGTACATACATACATACATACATACATACATACATACATACATACATACATACATACATACATACATACATACATACATACATACATACATACATACACATACATACATACATACATACATACATACATACATACATACATACATACATACATACATACATACACATACATACATACATACATACATACATACATACATACATACATACATACATACATACATACATACATACATACATACATACATACATACATACATACATACATACATACATACATACATACATACATACATACATACATACATACATACATCCCACATACATACATACATACATACATACATACATACATACATACATACATACATACATACATACATACATACATACATACATACATACATACATACATACATACATACATACATACATACATACATACATACATACACATACATACATACATACATACATACATACATACATACATACATACATACATACACATACATACATACATACATACATACATACATACATACATACATACATACATACATACATACATACACATACATACATACATACATACATACATACATACATACATACATACATACATACATACATACATACATACATACATACATACATATAGTATATACATTGAAAGCATTTTTATAGGGCGTGTTTAGAGGAAATAATCCTGGGCAAAGGCTCTAAAGAGGGCAGTTAATGGTTATAGCACTGACTAGAAGGAAATTTCTTAAAGGTAGATTTAATAGCATATTCAAACGACGAACGGCGATGGGGCGTGCGTTCCACAAATTGGCGTGGCATTACATAACGCTCTGGCACCGTATGAAAGCACATTTGGATAGCGAAGGTAAGTTGCTGTAGGTAGCTTGGCGCGGTTCTATTAATAGCCTAAAAGGTGGGTAGGAGAATTTAGTATTAAATGCAGTTTTCCACAGGGAAGCCAATGAAGGGAACGCTTGATGTATTGAATGTTATCCTCGTGCTTTCCCTTTGCAACAGGGCGGGCGTAGTATTCTGTGCGTGTTGCAGTTTTGCGATAAGGTGCCAATGGACTCCATGCAGCACCGAATTGCAATAGCCAAGCCGATATGATATAAATGCATTGACAAGAATATCAGTTGTGGATTGGTTCAGGTATTTTCTTATGATGCCTAATTTTCTAATCAGATGAAAGAGAGATTGGGTTTATTTCACAATAAGTGGTTTTACAGTAAACTGTCCATCAGAATACCGAGATTTATGACTGTTTCCGATGTCGTTTCGCCAATTTTAACTGGACCAAACGACAGATGGCATTTGTGACGAGATGCGAAAAATATAATCACAGCTTTATTTTCATTCATTTTTCGCGAATTGTTTGCCATTCATGATCTTATCCGACAGGCCTAAGCTTGCGTAGGAGTGAATGCAATATAGGTTTCGGTATCATCAGCATATTGATGGATTTGCAGAACATGTATATTTAAAAGACTGCCATGTGGTGAAATGTAGGCAGTAAATTATAAGGATCCTAGGATGATCCATTCACACCACATGTTAGTTGGTGTGCTAGTTACCTGCCTTTAACACGGACATGCTGTTTGCGGTTTGAGAGGTATGACTTGAGCAAAGTGAGGCCCTTTCCACGTTGGCCGAAACTGTCGGACAGGCGCCGTAGCAGAATGTCATGATCGGTAGTATCAAACGCTGCACTGAGATCACGAAGCACGAGAGCAACAGCATAGTGCTGGTCAACAGCACAAGCAATGTCATTGTATATTCGAAGAAGTGCAGTCTCAGTACTATATGCAGGTTTGTAGGCCGACTGATACTATTTGTCAAACCGATTGGTCCTGAAATTGATTTGCTACAACCTTCTCTGTTATTGGTGATAATAAGCTCATATTTTAAATTGGTTCATAGTTTTTCACTGATTCAATATCCAGATTACCCTTATGCGCAGCGGCTGCATACTCCAGGTGGACCCTAACAAATGTCATTCACTACAACATTTTGTCGTTTACCACTGAACCAACATTCGATCAATGACAGAGCTGAAACACTGATATCATGAGCTAAAAGATTGCTAGCTTATCGTGGGTGGTTTATGGTGTCGAATTCACAGGATGCCAAGCGTCTAATATTGTAGTATCATTATCTATGAATACGCAGAGATGGGTCTGGCGCGATCATTTCACAGAAAACCCTGAAGGTTTATTCAGTAAGTTATGTTTCCATTATGTTGCTCTCTGCGGGGGTTAAGTTGACCTGCGGTTATGCTGGTAGTTTGTGAAGGCCTTATTAGAATATCGGCGTCACATTAGCACCTTTCCAACCGTCCGGAACATTTCCCTAGCTAATGGACAGCATAAACATACTAAACAGCATTGATGATATTTCTGTGTCAAGTTACTGTAGCCGGAGGTATCATTTATCAAGGCCATAAGACTTGTTCCAATATTGAGTATTCTAACTTTTTTTAAAGAGATCTGCTATCTCCTATATGAACACTGGTACAACAAAAGCATTAAGCAAATCTGCACTTGTCTTCTTGAATCAGATTACTGACTCAGTCAATAAGAGAATTAATGCGTTTGCAGTGTTCTTATTCAATTATGTAGATATATCAATATGAGTTTTATACCTATCTGATTTCTATGCCAGTTCTTGCACGTTCACTGCAATGAAATATATGGCCATCAAGTGAAGCAGAGCCAAAATGAGGTCATATATCCACGCAGTCATAATGGAGTGTGTCAATACCTCTGACGTGTTGTGATTTACTCTCAACGAGCGCGATCTCGTGTTGATATTGTATGGTGCTTACATACTTAGTAGTATGATTCTTGCGAAGCGGCGTCAAGCCGCAAAGTTTGTATCAACTGGTTTTCTTATTCAAGTTTTAATCTGAGCCTCCAGTCTATCCTATTTACGAGCATAAACTGTGGCGTTTTTCTGTTCTACCTCAGAGGTTCGGAGTCACGCACAGGGTGAAGGACAAAGATAGCCTCCGGGTGACCGACAATGTCAGGAGCTTTTATCTCGCCGACGCAGGGCTTTTTAATCACATTCAAGATTTGATTATGAGGCTCCAATCTCTTTTGTTCAAGAATATTACCCTTTCGTTTACCTGTTGAGCCTTGCAGTCATCTTTGTGAAGCTTTAATAGAGCTTGTAGCTGACCAGCATTGTCGGAAGTGCTTTCATCTATCCGACTATGTCCGTCGTAACCTTAAACATGCTGACTCAAAAACTACTTAAGTCACCGTCAGAAATAGTATAGGATACCCCAAGCAACACCGTGTCCAATGAGCTTCTGTGAAAGGGTGACGCAGCTATGGGAAAACGTCAAGGTACTTTTAAAGCACCAAGAAAAATTCGGTCTGCAAGAGGACCAAGTCATACGACTGTAACTTATATAGTGAGCTTCTAGATTAGGCAAATGCTATCATTACATTGCGTTCCAGACATAATCTGTCGTCGCATGCCAGATTCACACTTAATCACTCAATGGTTTAAGAGAATCGAGCGCCATTCATCGAATGATATGTATGCATTCATGATGATGATAAGTCGGGTCATAGTTCGTTTATCGTAAAATTGTGGAAGAGTAAAAAGTTACATGTGATTTCGCCGAATTACCATCGGGTACTAAACGTAAGTGGAAGAGTGAAAAGGGTAATGGCATGGATTTGTACAAGGACACCCTGCGTTAAATGTTGGCTAATACTGATGTTGCCACAGAAGCCTTATCGTGCACGAACCCGAGTTGCTGCGAGCATGTTGAGCAATTTCATGATGACATAATTTATGCTTGCGTGGCATCTTCTCTCCGCAGTATTCTGACTAGCCGATGAAAGGATCACCGGGATGGGTGGACCTGCGAAGTCCAATATATATATATGCATTTATATCTATAATGCTTTCTATTGGTTTAACAACGTTCAATTGTGTAGGTTTGCTTATGCATATAAACAGAAACAAGCGATTTCCTGTTTCCATTTTCCTCCATGGTAGGCCAATAAGACTAGTAACTTTCCATGGCATATACTTGAAAAGTTTGCATTGAAAATTGTATTTAGAGATGCCACTGGATTGAACGCTAATAAGCATCTGCCTAAATACAAATTTTAAGTTACCTGAGACAGTTGAAATTTCTGCGGTGGTGTTTAGCTATACTCCGGTTGGCACTGTTATCAGGATAAGACCTATACACACCTTAATACCCCTAAGTTAATAAACACACTTCAAAAAGCCAGCCAAATCTCTTTCATTGTGCCGTCCGTCACTTAATAATAAAATATCTAGCACACGGAAGATATAACTTTCGGCTGACATTTGGCAGCAGGTTAATTCGTTGTTTTTGTCGCGATATTTGAAAACGGCATCGTATTGCTTATTGAAGGATTGATTTAATAGACAATTACAAGATACCATCTGCATAAAGCAGATCGTTGACTACATATAAAAGTACTTTCGAACTCAATGTAATGAAACCGCGCAGGCTTGACAACGGGTCCATTTTAGAAAGCAATGGTTTAACTTAATGTAATGCTGCTTTACCTTTCAGCATCGAACTGTCTGTAAATGCGCACATTCGTACAGCTAAAATTCAACTTAATGTTGTTGTGTGCCGAAGGTGTGCAGATGACCAAAGAGATGGTGATTAAGAAAAGAAGTCGATGTACTGCGAAGTAATTGCATCAAGTCCATAAATGTACCTGAATGTTGTCAAAGTAATCAGTGCGTAGAGTTCTCTGTATAAATGTCTGCGACAATTCTATTTTGCTTGAATACATATGACATGCTTAATGGCTAGAACTGTTGGGCAAAGTAGGCTTAAAACCTATCAGCGTATATCGTCATTATCAAAATTGCATTGGTTATGCTTCGCTTACTTAACGCGTTGAAGGGTTCGGTGTTCATTATTGTTTGTTCTACTCGTTGTTGCTCTTTGTTTACTTTATAATGCAGTGTAACATATAAGCAACTGATCCAGAGGCGAAACTACCTTTACTTGCTGTGGCATCTTCTGTCGGGTAGTTTTTTTTTCTCCAAATTGATACAAAATAGCGGCGAACAACACACTGTCATAAAACCATTGCAACAATTTCTTAATACCTGTCCACGTTTTACATCGTGACCTACATATGGCATAAGTTATTGTTGATATCAGCAGCATGGTAATATAACGGGCGTCCGTCTGATCGGTTATTGCATCGTGAGTTGACTCACCAATGTCTTTTATCACAATTTATCATGCCGTTGAAATGCGAGGTTGTTATAAATCAGATGGTGATGGGATTCTCATTGATAATTATATTATGTTAATTTTCCGAGGGGGAAATTAAGCAATTATAATGTGTGTTATGCAATCACGTGGGCACAAGACGGCTGTCAAACTGAAAAAAATTATTTTTATATCGATATGAGGTAGATGAACCCTACATACGGGTGTAGGTGTTGTCGAGTAGATCGTCGAAACACCAATTTCCTATTCCTTCGAAAGTCGCAGAAATGAATGATGCACAAGAACTGCATTTTATTCGAATTCTCGAACGAACCAGTTCATGCCTCTAACGCTGTATTATTGCGTACTTGATAAGAATTAGAGGAAACTTTTATCTAAAAAACAATTATGTCAATGACTTGCTTTTGGGCATGGAATAATACTCTGGCGGACAACAGCAGTTCTTACACTTTCTGCAGTGCTTTTATATAACATTCATCGATAAATTTTCTGCGAGTTTATATCTCATTAAATGCGCCGCTGCTATGGACATAATTGCTCCATAACACTTAGATTTCCATAGCTAAATGATGTATTCTGGGTGATATATCATCTGTATAGTGTACTTGCATGCATTCATTTACAGCTATCACGTCAAAAGATCGACGACATTTGGATAATGGTTGAACTTTCTGTGTGTAGAGGCATATTTCCGTAATCAATCAAGTGCCTTAAATGTTATAATTATGTTCACAATGGTGTCAATATCAGTATTATCATGAAATATAACGTGTAATTGATCGATGATTCTCCCGGAAGTGATATCATGAGGCGACCTGTATGTGCAATTGAATGATAATGACAGCCGTTAAGGCTAACCTTGTCCTGTCAAGACTAGGTAGATTGATCACTCATTTGCTTTTACTTTTGATCTAAATGTAGACTTGAATGTCAGCAGTAGAAACCTCCTAATAATAATAGCTGCATGTAAATAATAAAAAAATTGGGTTGTCGCTGGTACGGCTACTTTTGCGGTACCTATTTCCTAATATGCCCAGTTGACTGAGAAAAGATATAAGATAAAACGTTTTATCAAAAGATTTAACGAGTACATATCATTGAACCGAGTTCATGCGATAAATCAAGAAAACATTATGGTGATAAGTTTATTGTAACCTTCAAAAAAATCGAATTATGAGGTTAAGTAAAAACGTAAGTATCACCAATTAAAGTTATTCTTGCGTTAAACATAATAAAAAGTAATGTTGTAAATGTATCCATACTAGATAACCGATTATGGTACAGACTTAGTATTGGAAAACAAATGTTTGACGTGATATATTGTGAGAGCTAGTACATAAACGCCGGCCAAAGCCGCACACACACAGACATCATCTGAACGATGCCACCCCTAGCCATGCGGACCTGATTGGCTATCTTAATAGAGCTTTGTGAAGTCTCATATCATAAGCATTCGATTGCTTTGCCTTTGCAATGAAATAATCTATATCTGCCAGTACGCTTCTATGAACAGTGCGTCCTAACATCAGTAAATGATCGGGCTACTCTCGCATGCAGTCAGCAGTACGGTCAGTACAGTCATATAGCTAACTCATAGGTTAGTTATGTTGCTGCACGAGGCAGTAGTTTCACCAAAAGATTGCGACGTTGAGATTATAAACAAGATAAAGATATCTATCGTAATAGGTACATAAACCAATATTAATTCCAGAAAACTGACATAGTCGTCATCTTGACAACTTCTCAGCTAAAAAAATAGGTTCAGTTTAAATGCACATAATAGAGGGGGCGCTCGGTTTGGGATAGCATAGATAATATCGCTGTATGGATATACATTGATCACGATGACTTTGAATTCTAATTTATTGTGCCATCGGCCATTTTGCACAACCATATACGCTACTATCACGGCTTGGCTCCATCCACAAAGCAAACGCAGTAATTGGGTAATGGAGGTAAGAATGCAACATAATTATAACCCACCAGGGAATGAGTGTCGTTAATCAACATGTATATATGACATCGGGTACGAAAAACACGCACCATTTAAGGAATATTACGATTAGCCTCTCTATCATCAGATTATTAACAAGGCAGTATACTTTATACGATCACAAGTATAATCTTGCGTAGCTTCTCTGCCGATCTAAGATCATTGGCTAGATTATTTAACAAACAGATTGTACAACAAATCTCTACAGCTCTACATATGTGTTATGTGATTATATTGAATCTACTCTAGCTTCATATGGATAAATCAATTTTCGAATCATGCGTATGCAATAGGTAACTAGACCATTATTGGGCCATTACGACGGTTCATTATCAAATTTACCATAACCAAATATGGCCAGTTTACCATAACCGAATATGTTTCGGTTAAACAGGAAGCGGCACGACAAAAATGGAACCGCAATGCAGCTTATGCATTAATTCCAGGTGGCAAATCACCGTTTATGAATAGTTTAATGATATCAATCATATATAATCCTACCATGACACTTTCTGCCCAAAAAGAGCATGTGACTTAATATGATAATGCTTAGATATCCATCGAAGCTTCATCTGTATTAGTACGTGCATGCATCAATATCTGAAATAGTATTCAAATAACCATAAACCATGTACATCATGGACCCTGTTGTCGTGATTTGGAAACATAGCAGAGCATGACTTAATTAAGTTTCATTAGCAATTCTGATCATCCACTGTAGTGTATACGATAACGGTAATATGACACAAACAGGCTGTCACAAAATCGGAAGTAAATAACGATCTATCACAGGAAGTTGCTGATAATCCATTGTTTTGTGGCACGCTTGTCCGCTTCTATTAAGAAGAATTGCAAAATTATCATTATGCAATGTCCAAACAAGCGTCGACTGAATAAATACAGTTGGGGTACTGGTTCGCTACAAGATTAGTCCACTGAGTGATCAGTCGAACTCGTTTACTAATAACAGAAACAGTTGTCTCATTCTAATATTTAACATCTGTCCTCACGATATTCGGACGTCACAAATATAAAAATGCGCTTTGATTAGGTGCTGTACCAGTACAATCAAGTATATAAGATTCCTAAATTACCCGGGCGAATGTGGCTAGAAATGACGCTTCTGGAAGGATATTTTAGTTAGGTCGTCCAGCAATAAATATGACCCATTCATCGCAAACAAACTCACTGAAAAAAGATAAAGAAAGAAGTCTTTCCTTATAACATCAGTGATTATCCCTGACCTCGAACTAGCAATAAGATTGATAGCTGTGCATAACGTAATAGGAAGTACTATATAACCGCATTAAAGAGTCCCTCATACCATTAAACTATTCCAACAGTGTGATTATAAAAGTGTCAGAATCAAATTACTCGGTATTAATGTGATCGTGTAATATAGATACAAATAATTAGAAAAAAACATAATGAGTGGAATCACCTTCCATCTACCACAGTATCGGCTCACTGGGTTAGAGAATGGAGACAATCAGTTTTAGTTCAACCAGGGGAGCGCTTAAAAACGTACTTGCTGTAGGTTGTGCGACTACCGCTGTCGTCATTTACTTTTGCTTATCTTACATGGGACCCACACGTGCAGGTATCATGCACCTAGAAGCAATAATTGGGCATTTGTTGCTAGAAGAAACCACTTAGGGTCCCGTTTCACCTGATACACATGAATGATCTTAGCCATGACAGTGCGATTAATTGACGGAATGTTTACATATACCCTTTGAGGCCGCAGTTTACACTTATAGGATGTGATATTCAAATTATATTCCATCAAAGTTATTGTCCATAAAACATAATCAAGTTATTATATCTAATGAATATGATATTGTGATGCATGTAGCAAAGCTGTCATCGATGTGTTTTAACACAAGCTCACCATCCAACATATATCCTGATAAGAACCGGTACACTGCCATAATTACGATGCAAGGCAAGATAAGTTGGACAATCCTTGCTTCATTTATGTAAAAGAAATTGAATGTGTGACTACACTGCGCCTTTTTGACCACTATATATATGTAGATATATATATATATATATACATACATATATGTATATTATATATATATATAAATAAATATATATATACATATATACATATATATGTATATATAAATATATATATATGTATATAAATATCAATATATATTTATATATATATATCTATATGTTTATATGTATAAATATATATATATGAATATTTATATACATTTGTATAAATAAATATAAGTGTAAATATATATATATATATATATTTATATATATATATATATATATATATATATATATATATATATATATATATATATATATATATATATATATATATATATATATATATATATATATTTGAATCGCCATCGTAATATTTGTTTCTCGAACGCAATAAAACAACTGAATGCAGTCATTACTCAGCTAATTAACGTATAGTGGGTATTTTCTATTAACGCAGGTTTGGTGATTTCGACTACAATAAACGGTGTTCGATCTTCTCCGTCCTCTTTTATCTTTATTACCTCGTATCGTAAGGCGAGTCACTGCAAACAATTGTCATAACTTCATCCTGGCGCTATTTAGGCAATTGCTGCGCCGCAGTGATTTGGCTTGTTGTTGTATCGTTTCCAGACTAGTATTTCCTTTGGAGTCATTTCAAGTAAAATGGTGTTATTGCAAAAGTGGCATCAGCAAGCATAATTCTAATTCGAGATCCACATTTATTGCGTTTCTGTTTAAATTGGTCTAATCAGTTCTTATCTGTTTGCGTTTGTGGTTCTTTACTATGGGAGTCAGCTATATCTAACACAATTATCTGCGAGTGCCTCAGCTATCTCCAATAATGCAGAGCAATGATAACATTATCAAAGACGTAACGACGCTTACACAATAAAGCGACGCCGATAGGCTTAAATCGCTCGGGAATATACAATCCGTGTTGTACTCAAGTGCTGTTCATTGGATTTGGAATGTAATACAAGATATATGCTATTGTCGTTCCGTGAGGTGGGCGAAAGTTTTATTACTATGCTTTTAATTTTAGAACTAAAAGCGGTGTATAACGCGAGCGGCAAATACGTACTGACTAATACTTATATGACGCAAACAGCTGCACATAGACCACACCAGCCTGATTATGCAAAATATTGGCAGTGCTACCTGTTATCATAATTTCATTTGGATTCCGTAATACATTAATGTTGCCATTAAAGCAGCATTTAGGCGCTGCTACATTGTGAAGACCTACAAAACAATGCATTTTCCAAATTAGGAAAATGAGCTACTCACTTCGCCCGCCGAGACAACACAACGGAAAATACCATGATTCTTTATCACTGAAAAAAAGGGTATCTGCACCTAAAGTACGTTGAAGCATGCAAAATAGATGCTTTAAACAACTTCGCGACCTTTGAATTGTCATATTGACCACAAAAGACTGCTAGGGAAAGAAAAAAACAATTGTTTTTTTGTGTATGCTTGATCAAATGTATTGAATTCATACTACTGTGGGTTTTGATTATGTTTACATTACAATTTATTAAACATGGTGAAATGTATTCAAGTGTAACTAACTTTTTCCACATGATGACGAGGTTGATACGTATCAATTTTACTCCCTTACCCCTTCGCTGTAGGCACATGATGTTCATACCTTATATTTGCGGAAAACCGATACAGGGACCAAAACTGAACTATTTATCAATGCCATCTACCTCAAGCCAAGTGATTAACATAAAGAGTAATCATAGTCGAAATGGTTATTTGTTTTTGGTAAAATTAGCAGGTATCGCAACGCCCGGTCAGTTAATTTATCACTTTGTTTTAATCAATCGGTGGTTTGTCTGACTATAGTTAAAGACATAAATAGTAAACATCAACTAGTGTATAGAACAATGCTGATAAGCGTTTTGATTTATGGTGTAATGATTTGATTACACTGCAATGTAATGATCAATATACGGATACGGACTTGAAAAACATGGAATTAAAACAAAAAGCCAATCTGGGTGTCGTATATTAGGATTTGCGTCTATTATTTTTCAAAATCATCACATAACTAATGAATTCTTACTCGACCTTAATATGGAAAATGAAAGGATGAGTATGCTTACAGATTCTCAAGAAACCATGGATCAAAAACGCTGATGAGTGTTTGTCAATAAGTATGACAGCTCGTTCGCAAAACGGCATCCATGGCAGCATCGTCTGGTGACATATGACGTCACAGAACCTTCGTTCATCTTTGGCGTGTGGTCGGTAAGTTCCGGAATATTGTGTGTGTTTTGACCTATTTCTTGTTTACTACATGTAGGATCGATAAAAAGCACTGCAAGTTATTGATAATAAAATCGCGTTCTATGTGATCCGTACAATTCATTTTTTAGCCATTAGTTGACCTTTAAATGCATCAATACTTAATGAAAAAACGCAAATTGGGTGAAATCTAATCATCTAATCATAGGGTGAGTTGTAATGTGTTCCTGATAGCTAGTGAATTTGTCAAAATATTTGGCAAGGTAAGTAAACATCTCTAGAAAACAATTACAATTTCAACAAAAGAAATATGTGATTATGGTAAAAATTAAATGTGACGCGGAGGTAAATGACATCTAAATGTAAGCAGAAGTAATTACTTCCACGGCTGAAATCGACCTCTGGGTACGTAGATAATATATAATCTTGCTTATCTGCCCAACTAAAAAGAATATTGACGCCGTATTTCAGGGCTTTAATTTATGTACGCTATATTCCCCAAGGACGTGCCACCACAAATTTTGATTAATAATGGTCAGGTAAAAACCCACACTCCGAAGACGTACAGCGATCACAGCTACCACGTTAAAGCTATAATGCTGCGACCATCGCCGTTCGCCTACGTCTGGAGAACAGCAAACACTAAAGATTTTCAGCAAAGCAATCAGTGGTCACACTGTTGCAAATACAACAACTCTTATGAGGTTTACGCACCCTGTTGCACATACTAATTGGTAGAAGGAATCCATGAGGGCTACATATGTTATCCTCTCGTGTAGTAGGTCCCATTTCGTCCCATTTTATCTGGGGCAGTTTATCAAGTTATATTTGTTCCAAAATATCTCCCCTTACGCGGCGTAAATAGATAACTATGGTGTCATTACATACGCTAAGCATGTGCGTAGTGCCTTGATCTCAGTATCAGCACCATGCTAAGGCGCACATGTAAATGATAAGCAGTTAGCTGGTGCTGCGCTAGTGATAACATTAAATCGTTTTCATTGTAGGTTGCTTAAAATAATCCCAGTTATATCCCAAATTAGAGACGTAACTATCTACTAGTAGAAATTCAGCTAGCCTAAATATAACAGACAAAGAGGTCACAAAATGATATTGATCTACCCATGTTATGGAAGAAACTGCTCAGACATTTCATCGCAAGGGCATGCCTCAAAACAACATACATCAACGACTGGCAGTTGCAATAGCTATACGTAAATGGTCATGAAAAACGTGAACCAACATTTGTTTATATATGCGGTTTTGGCGGGCGTTGTAATGTGAAATCTCGGGCGTCGAATCGTAAACCTCTACCAAGAGGTGAAATTACAAGAGATGATTATTTTATTCATGACATAACGAGATTGCTAATAACAAGACTGCATTCGGCAAATAATGGCAGTACGTGTCTATCACACATTGATGTTTAGAAATGAATCCAACACATTGTCGCTTTAAGCTCTACGTGCTATTCTATTATATTCCAAAATGTTAAATACTTCTCTTTTGCTGCGTCTGTTATCATAGAGAAGCCCTACAAAGTATTTTGTCCATAAACCTACTCTGGTCTTGTAGTTCACTGTCTAGGTTTTAAAATATGTACATGCACAAGGCGCGAAAGAGCCAAATAATATCGCATATGAAGTAGCGTCAACACACAGCGAATGAAGCTTCAAATGCCGCACTGCTATAAGCATGATTACACTAAACCAACAAAGATACATTTAATGTGTAACGAGTGAGCTTTTAAATGTTTTCATGCGACAAGCTAGGATTTCCATCTAGTTGATCGAGTATTGATTCTTGGGGCTGATCTCATTTAGCAATTCTAATTAACGTTAAATTTATGTTACTTGAAATAATAACCGCCAAGCGTTTCATAAATAGGAGCAATGACAGTCGATAAGACACGGACGACATATACTTCATCCCGACTAGGTGATCATACATTGCTTTTTGTTGAGATACTTTGATATTCATGCACAAGGTGTCATCAAGCAATATGTAATAGGATGATATACAGTATGTCACAAATTCAGCTTCCATTTTATTTTAAACTATTGAATGTCTTAAAACTCTATATAGGTTTAGTATAGTATAGAGTATCTAATCGTGATACCACGGACTGTTGCTGAAAGCTGTCGTTGTAAACAACACTGCAGCTGCTTTATTTGTTAAAATTAACAATAGGCAATGGTAAATCACGTGTATTTGCAATACTTAAATTAGGCTAAAGATGTTGGTTTAACACTTCCATACGCGATGGAGCCATCTTGTGTAATGAACACTACCATTCTAGGATTCATGTCGGTGCAAATGGCACTGTGGCAGTCTCGTTCGATCTAACCGTGCATACTTTCACAATTGGCCAAGCATTGAGAGACAAATGTTCATCGTCATACAGCATGTGAATATAACTCGCACGCGTTTAAGGCTTGTGACTAATTATTTGCCGTAGCATTCAGAATCCAATGATGGAATGTTTAAACATTATGCTACTAAGCATTGGTAATATACAACTGGGGGACGATGAACCAACAAATAAATGATATCATTCGGAGTCATCATTGCTTACTCAGAAATACTTATCGCAACGCTAGATCACATTTTTTATTTCATTTACAGAATTTAGAGATAAATCATTCACAATAAATCTTACAGGTTCGTAGAAAAACTATATGAATGCCCTATTGCCCTATCATCGCGCACCCTTATATTGAGTTATTGTTACAATAATATTAGTGCTCCGGTCATGTATGCGTTAGTTACTGCGTTTAAAGCAGCATGCCATCGAGCATCCATCTCTTTGGAAAACCATATCCGTCGTTAGCAGCAGAAGATGGAATTGTAATCTGGTTTAGAAAGCAACATGTTGTAACATCAGCATTAATTGATACATACTAATTGATATGCAAGTGTGTGGTATAATCACCAAAGGGTGAAGAATCGACACAGAAGCCTGGCATGTGGCCATTGTGTACTATACGCTGCTAATTCCGACCAGGCAGCATTTGATATTGAACGCGTTGTTTTTCTGAAAGTTTGTTTGACTCGAATTATCGGTAGCAATTACTTTCTAAACCTCAAATGTATCGCTCACAGTTATGGAAATTGGCATTCCTTTGACATTAGCTGTCCATCTACCACTCATCAAAGATGGAAACATGACTAGACCATATGTTAAATTATTAATGTAGTGAATCTTTTCTGACACGTTGGACACAAAATGTAAAATTGCTTTGTCAATGATGTGACAGAATTATCTCTATTCGGTTCTTCTCATAACTTATTGCGTGACCGAATACCATGTTGTAAATTGTTTCTTCGGAATCGAGAGGTATATGGTCAAGAACTATAGCAGCAAAGAAGCTACAAAAATGGATCAATTGCCATTATTTTTGCATTTTAATGTGTCCATGTAGTATAACAAATGATGGCAATGTTTTTCACATACTCTGCGCATGTGCATATATGATGTCCATATATGATGCAAATAGTGTTGTTACCTTGTTTATTTCAGCTCAATTAGCAAGTGGTCTGAATCTAGAGACATACCATTTATTGCCACCTTTAATCATCCACGCCCACAGATCGCAATTAATTCTATCCCTATGGACATGTTATTGTACACCGAACACTTATGTGTCTCGCAAATAACTGTGGTTAACAATGTTTATTGCTAATCAGTCGTGGCATGTCCAACCACAAACGCCCAAATGATTGTTATTCATTATCATAAATCTATAAGATATATTGTGCCACATAATATATATATATCCGTTTATCTGAGGTCGCTTTACAGTGTCCTGATTGTCATATATTGAAGTTTAACGCTCGATATGGAACCAATGTAGAACTTGTCATGTATGCTGAATCTGGAGTGAAATTCACTTTGTATACTATAATTCCCGTGAACATGATGCAAATTTTGCGACTTAGTGAAATACTAATTAATTTATTACTGACAGATGCGTGAGGTATAATCCAAACCAGTCTCTGTGACAAGATGCACCCTTATAGCTTGCAACTTTTGCTAGACATATGCATTCACCTACTTAGTACTCATCATGTCCTCTCAAAGCATAGGGATGCATATCCAAGTGCATTAGCGCCAATCCGACCATTTTCTGATAACAAAAGCAATCACTTTTTATAGAGCATCAGGCTCTCTTATCGCAGGTACAGTAAAATGACGAAAATTGTTCCATCCGTCCACTTGGTGCTGATTGCCGATGACATTCACATCTTGACATGTTGTTGTAATATTTGAGTAGTGACAAATCAACTTACGATATAATACGGATTATTTGTGAAATTTGTCTTTACGTAATGCGATTTCCAAATATCTTGGATAATGAAATACTTCATTTATTGTTTCGTACTGTATTATGTTATATATTATGTGTTGCTTTGCAGTTTTTGATGCGCATGATTTAATGCGTTATCGCCTGGTGCTTGATTAACTGGGAGTTGCATATATAAACACAGGTAAATTGAGGATTATGACTATTCTTTGCTTAATTCATAAATGACCATTTAAATTGTTTGCACTAATTATATCACATAACACCGTTGTAGTCTGGCCAACCTTCTGGGGAGGGTTCGGCCATAAAACGGTATGGGAATCACATGCTATGTACTCACTACGGTTCTCAAATATATGTAACAGTGATTTATGGTAATGCTTCTCCTTTCGATTTCAAGATTGCCTCTATATTGAGATAAAAAAAATGACCAATCAATACTTGAGTAGCGGTTATGCGTTGACCTCTCAACATCACATTTGTGTATTTAGGTACATTGCGAAACATTCGAATTAAGCGTGTGGGTAATATGTTGGCAATTCAAAGGCAGAATCCCAATAGATGTCGTAAAGTGTATTACTAATGTTATAAGAAGCGTCATTAACGGATGGCAATCGATAGAATTGAGCCATATTATTCAGAGCAATCCAAACACTGGAACATTGTATGTTGTCTATGGAGAGTAAGAACTAATCAGCTGTTTTTCGCAGATTAATCCAACTTGTAATGCGGCATGCCTTTTTGCTCTACATGCATCATTTGCATTCATGTTACACTTCTGTTCATGCTGACATATGTAATGTGGGTTATCATATATATATATATATATATATATATATATATATATATATATATATATATATATATATATATATATATATATATATATATATATATATATATATATATATATTGCAACATAGAATAACATATAGTGAACATTCGTTTTTTCTCCGCTAAGTTATTTCATTCTGCGCAGCTTTTTGTGCAGTTACGAACATATTGATGATTCTGCCATAACCGACGCCCGAGAGAATAATAACGATGGAAAAGATTGCACGATAAATCATGCTCCATTATCAAGTATTGTTGACCAAATTCCCACGATATTAATAGTTAAAGGCTATAAGTTTTTTCGTCATAGTATCATTGGCTCATTTGTCTAGATGGATGTTCAAAACCGGATGATTATTACGTCAACCTTAAATATAATCTCCCATTTGAGACACAGCTTGTGTGATATGGTGCGATAATAGATGATGATCTGGCACAATTCGCTGTATTATACTCCCGTAGAGATGCTGGCTACAGGCTAGAGGACTACTCTGTAAGAGCAATACCCTTTAAGCAGCATAAGTGAGAAAAGCAATTCTGTATCATCCGACATATTCATTTTAAAAGTGCACAATTGGAACTTGTTGAAATGTCGCAACTCTAAATAACATGCTAATATTTGCCTCACACGCCGGTTGCGTAGGTGGCCAAGAGAAGATAAATTGATGTCCTATCGAATCATTTTCAAAATAACTTCTTAAAAGATTATATTTGTCAAGATGCTCTTTGAAGTTTTACTTGAAATGATAATGTATCATCCAACGGACACCTACCCCTCTTCATGCGACAATGGCCAAATAGGGTCAAAATATTGTTAAGTGAAATGAAATTTGTATGAAGTATTCCGGGTAATGGTGGACCTAGCAAGTGGTCGTTTTTCCGTGATAATGTCAGCAAGCTGTTCGAGGAACAAAGAAAAGCTTAGATCTGCATCTTCGTAATTATAAAATGACGAAATGGCATTGGTTTACACCAGTCTGCTATATAATAGATGTTAAATTAATTTTGTTGCGAAGCTTATGCTTCAACTAATGGATACTGTTATTTTCGTGTCTCGTGTCTTGACTTGTAAATGCAACCGTCCATTGGTTTTTGTTCCTGCATATCCCGGTGCTCGCAAACATTAAGAATTTCGTTTACCGAATCCAATCAAAAAGCAGCTGGCGAAAGGCGTAAGTCAAAATCCCCAGAGAACAAATTCTAGTTTGAAGGGATTATTTGCTGTAATTACATAGCATTATTTAGAGTTTTGACACTCTAGTCACATTTGCGTGGTCAATCGGTAGATACAAAATTACAAATAAAAGGTCTGCCGCAATTACATGGGAACTTAACACTAGGTCTGATGCTAATATTTAAGTAGCACAACCTTTCGAATAACGAACACGGATGTACGAAGCATACTTTTATGTCCCCGAATGTATAGATTAATGGCCATAAAGTAAGGATCTAATGACCTGACTGGCGGGCCCCATTTAGACTAATGACCACAATCAAAAGTGCTCTAAAATTAAGCCTTATCAATAATCACATTATCCTCTACAGTACAGAGGTCATTAAACTAGGGTATATATAGCTAACTCAACATTGCATGAAAGAGAACTTTCAATAAAAGCTGATATAGAGCGGCTTGAATTGATGTGATTAGCCCATGAGGGTGATCAATCAGCGTCAGAACAAATGAACACCAATATTGAAAGACGCTTGCATTAGATACCTATCAAGCTACACTCCTTCCCCCATAGCTGCAGATGTTCAAGGGAGTTTACTAACGCGACAACACTGTTACCATATGTTATACGCACACATACACCACTTCCATCAGCTGACGTGTTTGGACGTCGAACAACATACCCGTCAGTATACAAGGACAATACAGTGGAGCTCATCCACGCACTACGCAGGTGCTTTTAGTAAATGCACACTGTGTTACTATGTGTGCATAATGAATGGTAGAAAACATCCTCCCAATCAATGCATAATCTTGAACTGTACGTGCAAAAGGTATTTGCAGAACATATATCAGCAAGTAGAATAATCACCAGTTGATCAATAAGTGATGATTCAGGAACTAGGTTCTCTCAAACAATGATAATGATATGAGAAGCGAGTGTTGTTCTCTTTGTAACGACGCAATCTGCGCCGACAATTATGTAAGAAGCCTTACAATATATTATTCTAAAATAAAACTATTCTCCACACAAAAGTTTATTATCTACTGTTCTAATTCTTCAGGGGTAGTTCAATATCAATTCAGCATGGTTTTTGATAAAACATACCGCATCTCGAATTCTATTTGATATCCAGGTCCAGTCGTGTGATGCATACGGTGTAGGGGCGTGGTATGTGAAGACGTGTAGATGCATCAGGGCACCGATGATTCACAAAACCGCCCAGCTATTGACAGCCACCAAGCCTTATGATGCAAGTAACACTGTGGCAGAGTGTTTAGTCTGATTGCATCATCGTCTGGTTTCTAGTTAACGTAGCAATATTCTTTGATAGCTTAATGTTCTTAATAATGCTCTGAACTGACATTTGATAGGCAAGTTTGAAGCGTTTTGTAAGCCATTTACAACAGGAATCTGCCTTACTAATGCTGCTGCTATAACGCTGGTCATTCCTATTATATTCTTCGTATTTGTGCATGAATTCTTTACTGTTAACTTCAATTGTCCAGATACCTCCAATATCAAGATTCGTTTTTAAATAATGTGAATTTGAGGCATTATGAAAAATATACAGCTTATTGATTGTGTTACTAATATTTCAATCATCCCTAAAGAGATTGTCAGTGTCAGCAGATGGTAAAAAGCTAGCCGCGGAAATTACTTTCCAGGCGCGTTTTATCTCTAGTCACCCTGTTCAATGCACGAGTAATGTACATGGTAGCCAAAACAAAACGACCAGGTGCCGAGAAGCCTAATGGCGATCTTTACTCTAGTTTCGGCTCACGCACAGACCACAAATCTGTTACAAAACACAACCAATTCGATGTCAACACGTCGAAAGATTTCGTGGAAACCGCTAGTATTTTCACGGGTGAAATAATAAAGAATATGATACAGAGAGATTTCTCGCTTCAGACGCATAACCATAGCTCTCGAGAATATTATTCTGAGAAGTGTTCCTTTTATTTTCATGGAACAATAATTGTAATTATTTTATTACCTAAAAAAACCGTCGCAATGTGATCATGTAACGTGATAGACGATCTCGCAGGCGCTGATGTAATGCAATACATTCTGAACCGAACCCCTCAATTCGTCGCCTCTCAAATGCTTTCGAACGCACGTTGTCACAATAATGATATTATTGCAAATCATTCTCGTCATTAACAATGGTACACTAGTTCTTAGAAACAACCTGTAAAATGCTGGTGTTGGCGACCAACGCAGCTCGCCGCGACCAACGCAAGTACCATAATAAAGGCACAGCTAAATTTTGCAAGAGGTACATACGCTGTTAGAAGGACGCAAGGGTAAAATATATTAAAACACCAGCCGACTTTCAAAACAGTATCTGCCAATATTTGTATATAAGTTGCCAACCGTCGGAGCGGGCCGATGCATACCAATCAATTTTCGGTTGCGAGGAGAATAATGCTCTGCAATGCAGCTAGTAGTTAAATCTAATTAACGCCTGCGTCATACGAGCAGAACAGATGTACCATATATAATTCAGGTCTAAGTAAATTATTATGCGTATCGGAACATCAGCTGCCGTCACCAAAATATATAATGAGCACAACGTAAGTAGAGCAAGTGACTGTCTGTATTGAAGTAACTAATTAGTACGGATTGTGTATTAGACTTAATAAAGCTCAGCATTAATAAACTGATGCCTGACAAATTTGCAAAAATAAAAAGATCTAACGATGGTACATAGCGTAGCCTCGCCTGATGCATTCTATTCATTGTAATTGTCTTCAAGTTCAGTTGTGCCTGTGCATAATTGAATCAAATATGAGCATTCCATCTTATAGAACGTCCCATATAAGTAGGCAGCTGGTTTGTTCGAACGGATGGCATAATTTTGTTAAACCAAATGGCATTATCCGGTTATTTTGTGGTCTACCAAAGCCAAAAAACAGTAAATATGCAAATAAGAAATTGGGCATCACAATCACCTGGGTCTGTATTGGTAAATGGATATGGTATGATTATAACGAAAAGACGAAGCGAAGAAAACCTTCATGTATATACCCGCCAATAAAAAAACATCTATTAGCGTTTTAAATTGGATATTATTGATATATTCGACCATTATTTATCAATTTTTGGCATCTTTATGTTTTTAATGGACAAGAGCATTGATATTAGCTAAATATTTTCGTTGGTTACTGCACGCATTTTAAAGTATTAAAGTCGCGTTACATTGAGGACAACAAATCTATTGAACGGGCGTAACTAACTGGTTGTGTGTGTCAAAGAATGTTTTTTTTTCATCTGGTGTTTTGCACGAGGCTCTCACGATTGAAGTTCGTTGTACATTAAATGAAATATCAACAGTAGCTCCCACTAAGGTTTTTGAGTATGCAGCATGAATTGATATGTGTGCACTATATGGTTTGCATCTAAACGCAGCGCTGCTTCTTTGGCTTCAGTTTGCCATAGGACGACACCTTGCATAATTAATTAAGCAATCAAACACCTAATGTCACACCTTTATCGCAACAGCAATTAGGTTTAAAATGATTGCTTACATTACAACTGTCTGATGCATTCCATGGGGCCATTCATCTCGGGGATGTCTTACATAGGGCAGTAAAGGATCCCATGTGTTGGGGAATGAACTTCTAACTGTCCCTTACTGAGGAAAGCTAGGTCAACAGCTGCTGAGACACTGATCGTTGCAAATTGGCCACCGCCGAATACGCTTGTAAAGTGAATGCATGCACTCATATGTCATAGACAATGTGCCACCCGGAAGTCCCATGCGGGCCGTACACATGGAAAATGGACCGACGCGTCATCATACGCATTGCTAAATGAAGACATTTGGGTGACACATTATCTGTAAAGTGTGATTGCATTCGTTCATTTACAGCTATCACGTCAAAAGGTTGACGACATTTGGAAAATGATAAGATTTTCTATATGGAAAGGCATATTTACGTGATCAATCAAGTGCATAAAATGTTATTATTATGGTTACAATGTTGTAAATATCACTATTATCATAAAATATAAAGTGTTATTTGTGGATGATTCCCTCTGAAGTGATAACATGAGGCGAACTCTATATGCAATTTGATCATTGTGACCTGCCGTTACGGTTTACCTAGTCTTGTCAAGACTAGTTTGATTGATCAATCATTCGCTTTGACTTTTGATCTAAATGTACGCTCGAGTGTAAACAGTAAAAAACCTGGTAACAATTATAACTGCATGCATTAAAACTAGGTTGTCAATGCTAAGGCTACTTTTGCAGGGCCTATTTCTCAATTTGCCCAGTTGACTGAGACAAGATAATAGGATAAAAGGTTTCATCAAAAGTATTAACGAGTACATCTGACTAAACAGAGTTCAAGCATTATAACTAAGAAAACATTAAGGTGATAAAAAAATTGTTACCTTCAGAACAATTGAATTTGAGCTTAAGTAAAAGCGTAAGTACTACTAATTAAAGTATTTTTTTCAAAAACATAATACAAAGCAGGCCCAATGTTGTAAATGTATTGATAATAGATGACCAATAATGGTACAGACTTTGTATTGTAAATCAAACACATATGTGAAGTTATAAATTGTTAGAGCTGGTAGATAAACGGCGGACAACGCTGCACACACAAGACATCATCTGAACGATGCCGACCCTAGCCATGCCGACCTGAATGGCGATCTTAATAGAGCATTGTATAACCTCATATCATAAGCATTCGATTGCATTGCATTTGCAGTGAAATTACCGATGGCTACTTATCTGCGTTATATTCCACTTCTGACCCCAAGTGCACAGGAAATGTACATAACTTGACGTAATATTAGCCTGTCGAAATGTCAAGTTGCTGTCACAAACGGGATGGTTAATTTGTTTCTTATCAATCATTGTCGGCCTCTACCATCATTCACAAAGCAAATATAATTCAAACTATTGGAAGCAATAAGAGAGAACAGCATCAGCCGCGGACAGAGGATATAATCTAGAAAACAAGCCCCTTGTTGGACTGAAAATAAATCTATAAGAATGGGCAAAAAGCTAGACGTGATAACAATTCGGAGTCAATGGTAGTAGTGTGCATTGCTTAATATACTTTATCGTCTGTCTACGAGTCACTAGGCACAAAAAACATTAGCTCAATTAGAAACAACTTAAAATTCGTACCGTCAGTATTTAAAATTTTCATTTTAAATTGATTTCATTGTTGGATTTGGTAATTGCATCGTAACGTTAATTGAACACGATATGTACCGCTTGTTAGCATTTGTCATTATAGTAACCAAACCAGTTAATTCCTTACCCCAAATTGTGTCAGCAGAGTAAACATCTAGCGTCTAAAAAGGCTAGGTTAAATTTAGCGAGAGCACACCTCATCTTAAGAATATTGTCAGATTAACTAACTGCCTACAAAGACGGCATATTAATAGATAATTGGGCCTAGTTCCCTTTTTAATGCCAATGCAATAATAGAATACCCGATTTATTTTGATTTAGTGAAGGGGTATCATGTATTATTCTTATAAATAAAATTGTTCTTAAGTGACGTGTTTGTAATAGGCTGTGAAATATCTGAAATATCACGATTATGGAGCGCGGATACCCTATTGCAGACTGTCTTACTAGCCCCGGCCATCGAACGGCGGTTAGTGTTAAGCTCTGGACATTTAATTGGATCATTTGTACTCAACCCACTTATAATGATGATGCATTTGAAACATTTGCTTATTTGCAGGTGTGACTTCACTACAAAATATTGTGTCTGTATATCATATTAAAACAACCAATGCGCAAAATTGAAGCAACAATATAGCCTGACTAATACGATTTGATATGACAATAGCACCGATCTTACCTTCGGTCTCAGTCGCAGCTGTGGTCGATTCATAATAAATTGGCCACTTTGAATATCCTGTTGTTTATAAGCTTCTTTCCTACAGGTCCTCAAGGTCCCTTTGATTGATCATGCATACTCAATGGTAAATGCCGTTTGACAAGTAAGGATAATACGTTCCTTTATGAGTGCAACAACGGGTCGAACTGTTGCTATAAAATGCAGTCATATTTCAAACTGCTCGAAAAGCATATGTATATATATATATATATATATATATATATATATATATATATATATATATATATATATATATATATATATATATATATATATATATATATATATATATATATACATATATATATATATACATATATATATACATATATATAAGCATATATATATATATATACATATATGTACATATAAACATATAAATATGTATATATATATATATACATTTATATATATATATATGTTTATATACATACATATACATAAATGTATATATATAAATATATTTGTAGTTATATGTATATAAACATATGTATATACATATATTTATATAAATATATACATATATATATAAATATAAATACATGCGAACATAAAAATATTTCAGCGTCAACAAGGTTGTATATTAATATTATTATATTTTATTATATGTTGATGTTTGTTATTACTACCGCATAGTAGATGTCTTTTTTCGATCATCATCAGATTGGGGTCGAGTATATCCACCTCCGCGTAAATAAATATCAACGACATGATAATGTATTTGATGATGAATATCATTGTCTCATAAGCACAACTGATACTTTATCATTGCCCGCTTACTAATGAATATGCCATGATAAACTTACCCCTAATTACTGTCAAAATACCTGACGCATATATCTAGTATTTAGCATCACTTACAAACGATGGCGCGACAACAATCTGCTTGGATCGATTAACGTGGAAACGCCAAACATGTTTACATTGGTTTCAAGCGTTATGCTGCATAATGTTAATTAAACTACAGCTACCAGAGTATTGGCTCACTGCATTAAAGATGGGACATAATCATTCTTATATGCCCTAGTTGCCTAAAACAGTGGTATTGATGAAGCTTTCATGAGACACACCTAGCACCAATAATGGCCTATAAGTTGCTCAAAGAACACAGTTTTGCTGATTGACGAACGCATCCTTTTTGCAAGGTTAGAGCCACAAAGTTGTTTTGCAAACGCACATTTGTTTATTGATTTTATGATATATTGACACATGAAGCAAAATGGTAATCGATGTTTTAAAACTAATCGCCCTCTTACCTATTGTTATCTGAGCATAATTTATTTAGTTGGCCAACGTCTGCTATATTGTTTGGTCATGCATTAATATAACTGACCGCTTTTGAAATATCCCGTTGTCATGAGAATGGTGTATAATCAATCAATGAAGGAAAAAGACGCTATATATCTTACCAACAATACATATGCAATAGTGGCGAAATACCTGTTGTCATAGAAGGGTACACAGCGCTACTGTAGAACGAAACAGCATGAATAACCTTAAGTAAACAGCACCTGGAGCCAGATAATTAAAACTAACAAGGCAAATTAAGAGCACGGATATTGCCTAGTATCCGCAGCGCTATAGCTGATAAAACCATATTATAAATTGATTCCAAGCTTCACGAGCTCCTGCAAATTTGCTATGGAAGAGGACCCAACACATAGATTCTGCTATGGAGCTAAAGCAGTCTTAAGTAGGTATACTACCATTTATCTCCATTTGTATCTATTTATCGACATTTATTTATATACGTATGCGCACTTATGCCACTCGTTATTTAAACAATACCTTTGCAGCTCTTCGTAAATACTGGTCTTTATGATATCGTTTCGATAATAATTCATATCATAATCTAGCATTTCATTACGTTCATCATGAACGATTGACATTGAGATGCTGTGGCGTGTAGTTTTAATACGACGAGGTTGCGCAGGGGGCATCTATCATTTACCCATATGCGTTTCCACATGTTCAAGCACCCCAATGAGCATATTGAGTTCCCGCAACGGCAATAATGAGTTACATCTGACAGATATGATATCACCACGACATTATGTCATGCCAATATGTATGCCATCTATTGTATGTTTTCATTGTTGTTATATGCCAACAAGAATTTCCATTGCTGAAGAAACACTATTGACAATTATATTAATACGCGATTAGTGGAAAACTTGCGTAAATGAGTACAAATATATATTTTTGTATATCATTATATTTTGAATTGAAGTTATGCTGAAAGTTGTTCTGTTGTCCATACTGACGAAAATATAACAGTGTGATAGATCATGGCTTTAATAGCTAACTAGCCACATGTTGACAAAACAAATTAACCACATGTAATAGCGGTGTCATATTGGTCTGGAGTAATAAATTATTGTCCAACACATGGAGCTCAGCGATTTGAAGCAACCAATTACACTTTGTGGCCTCACGAGCCTTAGCAAATGTGCTTCAACTCATCTTTGTGCAGCCACTTAATCTGGTAAAGCTACCGATCAGGCTGTCAGCTAAAGCGGTAAACGGTATTCATTCAGTTGAAGTCCCTATGACAACTTGCTTTGTGGAGCATATTATTTATCACTGATTGTGCCAGTTAGGCACACTATACGCTTCATATCTCCTTCGAAACATTGACGTCGTGCCAGTAAGGAAAATGACGCAGTCATTTTACCAGTCAACTTTACATTGCATCATTCATTGAATGAAACATGCGCCCATTTTTGCTATAAAAATCAATTAAATTTATCTACAATTGTACCTTACTGTGGCATGTTTCTTGGAATAACCAGGTTCTGGGTAAAAATTTGTCGAATAATTGAATGGTTGTCAGCGTGATACAATATATGTTATGTCATATATTGGTAGCACAATAAATATAGTATATAATCAAATACGGCTAAAGTATATTGTATTTAACACATTTACAGGCATAAGAAATGTTAGATAATTATTAGATGCTCAATTGAGCTCAAGCGTCAAATGTTATAATGAGCGAATCGTCTGATCCTTATGTTATGTCAAATCTTATTATGAGATAAAGGTGTTAATTATCAGATTATACACGTCCTTGATATCAGATTAGGCTCCGGTAGTAAATATTTTGGGCCGATGATCTCCCGAGGCAATTTGAGACTGTTGTACCAAGTCTCAGTGCCGGATGTAATCGGTGGCGTACGGGGGCAGTGTTAGGGTGTTGCGAGGAACAGTTCAATGAAACCTTGGATGTTCGCTAATCTGCACCGTCAACGCTAATAGAACTGCTTTATATAACGTATACGGCTCATCTTTATTTTATTTTATACAATAACTTGCGACGCACCTGCAGTGCATTACGAAGTGTAATAAATCTTCGCATTACGCTTTAACATCTCCCCATTAGCACATTACATCTGCTGAGGTACATCAACAAATATATGATGCATAAATACTGCGTTAGTAGTAAATAACAAGATTCTGAACAAAGCGGTAAGCTTGTCCTAAACACAATTCCAATGCAGGGATGAATTGGTATACAGTGTAAGACAATCCATGACAGAAAATATACGGTCGCAATATTGCCTTTTTTATAGTTTGAAGCATTGGCAGTGATTTAGTCCCAGAAATAATTTCATCTGTAAATATGAGAGATACAGGTGCAAATTGGATGGTAAAATGTTTAAAGCAAACTTACCAAATAAATGGATTATCTCAGCAAAAGAGAGCAACCAAGAGCATTATGTTCAATAATTCTGTTATGTGACGAATAACGGTCGCAATAGGCATATCATATGTTTTCTGGAATGTGCTTAATATCAAAGTGATTTATTATGGCAAATAATCATGCCAATTTAACAATATTTTTTCAATTACTTATCAGCAGTCTTTTCTTGCAGCTCCGGTACGAAAAATCAGACTTTCAATTTACAACGGCACCTAGATGGCCCATTAAACTGGGAAATAATTGTAGCTTGTATGACGTAAAATACTGTACATAGATCCAACTAACCGACATTTGATTTATTTGCCTAATTAGAAACTGTTCTCAATTTAAGAAGACATGTGCTATGATTGTTTTCGTCTTATATATGCAGACAGCACCGACAGGGAACATTGAAACCGCTCTGTGCATTGTCCGTAGCATCGAGGGAACGGAATATAACTGTACGGAATAATCTACGTCCACATACCGTTTATAGAATATAAATTTCACCTGACCTTTACAGGCGAGATCGGTAGCACTAGATGTATACACACACATATATATATATATATATATATATATATATATATATATATATATATATATATATATATATATATATATATATATATATATATATATATATATATATATATATATATATATATATATATATATATATATCTATATATATATATGTCAAAAATAGTATATAGTGAACCCATTTGGACACGCTGGACTCTAAACGTAAATTGCTTTGCCAAGAATGTGACAGTACGAACTCCGAACGGACATCGCAATCTCTCCAAAGCAACTTGCATGACAACTTATAATTAAGTTCATTCTTCCGTCTGAATCGTGAGGTATATTGTCGGGGACCATTGCAGCGAATATGGAACAAAAAATTCTGAAAATGCTATTGGACCATCATAAAAAGAAATATGTTTGCATTTTAATAAGCCCATATAGAATAAATATATTGATGGCAATGTCTATCACATATCCTGCTCATGTGATGTATTCTCAAATAGCATTGCTATTCTAATTTTCACTGAATACATGTGGTATAACACTAAAGACATCATTTTTTGTCAACTTTGATCATCCACACCCATCGATCGCTATTATATTAATTTCTATGTATACAATAATGTGCCGAAACCTAGTGTGTCTCGCAATTATCTATGGTTCACAGCTGTTGTAGCTGATTGGTCGAGGTATGTCAAAATTGCTATCGTTTATCGGAAGTCGCACTAAAGTAACCAGGTTGCCATATCTTGCAATTTGACACTTGATATTGTGTTTCTGTCCTGCTCATGGGGTAGGTTGAATTTAAAACGAAATTGTATCTTGGTATTCTATAAATCTGTACACATTTGGTAACTCAAGGTATTTCCTCATTATTTTTTACCATTATGGACACCAGCCTTTGCGACAGGAAACACGACATATTCTTTTCCCTACTTAGTATTCATCATATTGACCCAAAGCATGGGGATGAATACCTTAGAACAATCAGAAAATATTTCTCTAACAAAAAGCAACGATTGTTTAAAAACATCAGGCTTACTTATCCCGAACGCATGATAAAATAAAGAAGTTTTCCCATCACACTGA
>CM067343.1:18076317-18188817 GCA_034190875.2 Urechis unicinctus
TCCCATATTAAATAACGTACCCCGAATCGAATCACAACCAGAGATATGTCAAAACAATTTTATTTGTAGTTGATGGAATGATGGGGTTTTACGGAGAAAAGGGGAAAGTGATCCCAAGTGCTTCAAATAATGTTAATACCTAAAAGTAATACTTTTAAAAGAAACGCGTTTTTAATGATAATTACATACTTCGAAAAGTTTCTCTAATACCAGTCAAAGGGCTTTGTCTACTGATGAGCTTAGCAAGCGGCCCCTGTAGTAGATTGCAAGGTGACATTGAATATACTTCCGGCATGAATACCGATAAACTGAGTAAGTTGTAAGCTTTAAAAAGCTGCTGTGATGCTATTGTTCAGACGAATACATACAGCACGGTTCACTTCCGTTTATTATCCCGTTAACCTTTTTTGTGATTCTCAGTTTTCGTTCGACACGACAGTGATGAACGGTGAGATAAAGTCTTCATTTAATTAGTGATGTTTTTTTAAGTACGTGGGAATTAACCACCATTTGCTGCTCTTCCCGTTATATCCTAGTGTTTGCAGAATCCCAACAGCTCAAGCAGATCTTAACATAAGCGCTTCTTCATATTTACATTACCTCAGGTTTTAAGCATATAATCACCTTATTCAATTTAACCTGCTAAAGAACCACGTTCAATGACTGGAATTTACGAGGTGTTTATAGATGTGCGCATTGTCTAACGTGCGCGATCGACAATCAATTGTGTTTTGCTAGACCATATCAGAACGCTAATCAGAATTGACACTCGATTACAATATCTATCTAGAAACGCCTTTAACGCAACTACCGCAGGAGATTATGTGATTTCACAATCACCATGACAGGCAACGCTGTAAGTTTATGCATTATGAACATATCAATGGCGTACTCCACTTCCAATAGCCGCGAGTTTCTTGTATGACATACAATGTACCCATCAGCCTACAAAGGGCAAACAACGGTGCACCACTACGGATGCTCAAGCTAGTCAATGGAAGTACTCAGTTAACTTCCATGGTTCGTGATCGATGGGTATATGCTATTCTTCCAGACTGTTTTCTTACTGACAATGTATCAGTTATATCTATGCCAGACAATTATGATTTGCCCGAGGAATGATCATTTTGGAAAAGGATAAGCGGTGGTTAGAAATTTATGGGCTAGATTCTCGCAAAAAAGATAACTATATATCAATCGCATTTCGGACTTTGTTTGTGTTTCGACCATGGCATCAACTATCTACTATCACCATTCTTATTATTCCTATGGTAATTAGACATCTACAACATACTATGTGGTAAGTCAAATAAATGGCATCTAACAAGAAGAAAGGTGACGCTTCTGAAAAGTAGCACATTACTGTTTGCGTTATATTGCAGGAAACCCAAGTGAGGTTTACCGCGTGTAGATCTTTTATACGATATGAACCTGAAAAACATTTTGTCTATTATTTATATGCAATAAGCCATGGCTAGAGGGTTGCATCATATCGTTTGTTTTATATGATGTATGTAGTATACATTATGTAGCGTAACATGATTAAACCTTTGATGTCGTCTGCAGCGTTTGATAAAGCTCCCCATCAAAGGTTAACCAACCCATTGATAGCCCTAGGTATCAATCATTAAGCTCTAGTGGGATATTGAATGATTCATTAATAGAACGATTTATGATTAAATGGTATTCCAAGTGTTCCTAAAAGCCGCTTCAAAACACGCCACCACCTAGTGATAACGCGGCTTACCCACCATGTACGTGCCTAAGTCACCATAAATAATGGATATGATGAAAACATTTGGGCTTGGCGGAGAGCTCGGAAATCTTAGCCCACCCAGGCGATGTTCTGCCGCCCATGGTTGACACCAATTTGTATTAATATATACTATCCCACTCGTGTGATAGACGTTATTATAATACCACTGCCGAGACGTGAATCGGAACTATGAGGGCGGGTACTGATAAGTATTCATGACGACAACTGAGCAACACTTACTTGCTCGGTGTAATTACTGGGTGTGTTAATACACAGTGTAGGAAGCTATCTTACCCAGGGGTTAACACATGAGACTCAAGGTTTGTCATTCGCAACTGAATTGCATCGATGTTGTATTGATGCATACCATTCAATAACACAACAATTTCTCGTTCTGCTCCTGGACTCTGGAATTCGCTGCCACCAGATATTCGTATTTATGTGACACTAGCTATGTTTCGCAAGAGTCTTAAAACCTATTAATCTAAACTAGCTTTTATATGATATTAAACCTAATATGTTATGTTTTATTTATGTCTTTTTAATTTTCATCGTTGATCGCTACAGCGCTTTATAAATAGGGATACAGCTTTATAAATATAATAATATAATATAATTCTAATTAATGCTTTGTAACATCTTCACGTCCTCGAATGGCGTTCATTAGAAGTTGCGGAATTTTTGTACCTGAATAAAATGGTGCTGGGCCGTCGGATTTATGACGCCATTGGCTTACCCGTCATCCATTACAGATGTCGGTACGTCATGGCCAATCAAGCACAGTAGGTAGCTTAGAGCTAGTCCTCTTTACCAGATCGCGAATGCGCGACGTTTGATTTGAGCAGGCTATAACAAACGATGCGGTTCGGCGTTCATGGAAGATCGTTTGCATCCTTCTACAAGTATCAATAAGTTATCGAGCCGTACTCTGCGTTCCGACCACGTTGTACTATATGTTTTACTTCGCAATACGAGCGTCATGCGAGGACATGCAGATTTGAGGGGCCCTTTACACTTCGTCAATGAACTACAAGTGAACCAGCTGTAATTGTTGCTTAAGCATCTGCAATAGTCTCGGTTCAGTAATAGAGACTCACATCTCACCTGTACCACAAAAGCAGTCTGCTTTTAGGTGATTTAATTATGATTCAGTTTATGAAAGCTTGCTCAAACACAAGACTATGCTCGGATGAATTATTAGTTGCGAACAAAGCAAAGACGAACACGAGGCTCGGCGAGTCGTCCAATATACTATTATTGTCAAATATCATGCTCCTGTTGCTTACACCAATGTTTACCGATGTGATAGTAGGCGCTACATACGCAGTCGATCATATAAATATCACTTACCCATGATAGATTACGATGGAGATGCATGCATTTGTGTGTGTGTGTATTAATGTAAGGTTGTACGTACGTACGTACGTACGTACGTAACTATGTATGTAAATATGTTTGCATGTACGCATGCATGCATGTAGGGTTTCATGCATAAGTGCATGTGCGCATGCGTGCGTGTGTTTATGTATGTATGTATGAAGATATGCATGATTACACGCATGCATGCATGAATCCATGTATGTATGCATGCATGCATGTATGTATCCATGTATGAATGAATATATGCATATAATTATCCAAATATGTATGCACGTATGTTTGTATGTATGTATGTATGTATGTGTGTATGTATGTATGTATGTATGTATGTATGTATGTATGTATGTATGTATGTATGTATGTATGTATGTATGTATGTATGTATGTATGTATGTATGTATGTATGTATGTATGTATGTATGTATGTATGTATGTATGTATGTATGTATATGTATGTATGTATGTATGTATGTATGTATGTATATGTTTGTATGTGTGTATATATGTATGTATGTATTTATATATGTATGTATATATGTATATATATATATATATATATATATATATATATATATATATATATATATATATATATATATATATATATATATATATCTATATATATATATATATATATATATATATATATATATATATATATATATATATATATATATTAGAGGAACTAATCTTTGGATCCATATTGAAAGAATTTGCCCAAGTCATGGAGTTTGCTATATAATTTCGTTTGACTAGTAGCCTTCACGTCTGCGATACCGATTTTCCCGAGTAGGTACATCGTAATTGATACAAGCATCAAGTGACAGCAGCGCTTTTTTTGCGAGGTAGTTCGTGTCTCTAGCGCTGCATGAAATGCCCATTGATACCTCTAAGAGCATCGGGTACATCTACTTTGTCTGCACTGATACTACTTAGCAGGTGCTCCTTCCTCAATTATTTTTTGCCAATTAGTTGTTCGACGTAGTAAGTGAAGGCATCGCGATTTCTAGCACTGTAAATTGGTCATGTCTCATACAATTTTGCGTGTTTTGCTTCGAAGATATTATAATAACTCAGACCTTAGACCTTTTTCGTCATAATGTTAAGGGGGAGTAAGCAAAGGGCATGCTCGTTTGAATATCTTAGTTTAAAAGAGTTGTGAGAGCAGGTGCAGCAGGGTGTCGTAAACAGTTGATTTTAGTAATATGTCAGAGATGTTAATCACATTGTCGATTAACAGTGTCTAAATTGTCAAATTGTCATATCTTGACGTTCAGAGCGTAATTCTACAATTCCCGATGAACATGACGCAAATTTTGCGACTTGACTTAGGGTTATACGATTGATTTATTAGTGACAGACACGTGATGTATAATTACAAACCAGCCTCTCTGGCAGGATGCGCGCTTATAGCCTATAACTTATTCCAGTCATATATATTCATCTACTTTGTACTCATCATGTCGCCTCGAAGCATAGGGATTTGCCAGTGCAGTTGCGCCAATCCGATGATTTTCTGATTACATGAGCAATCATTATTTACAAAACATCAGACTCACTTATCACAAACACAGTAAAAAACGTAAGTTCCCCCGTCCGTCCACACGGTGCAGATTGCTGATGACATCTACATCTAAACTCCTGTTATCGCCTGCTTCTTGATTAACTGCGAGTTTAATAGATTACAGGTCAACTAAAGCACAGATCATTTGAGGATTATGACTATCCGTTACTCAATTCATAAATTACCATGGATCATCTTACGTAATGAAACTGGGATCAGACACCATTACAGTGATTTTCTAAGTTGTTCGCGCTAGTTATAGCACATAACACCGATGCATTCTTGATAGTCTACTTGTGAAGATTTCGGCGATAAAACTGTATTGGAAAGCCAGGCCATGATGGAAATCACATGCTATGCACACATATATGTTCTCAAATGTCCAGCAGTGATTAATGGTGATGCATCGCATTTTGATTTCAAGATTGCCACTGTAGTAAGATTGAACAAACGAATAATAATTTAATATAGCATTCATGGTCAACATGTTTGTTGCTAAAATATTTTTTTTTTTCTATCGATCACATAAAAAAAATAGAAGAATCAATATTTGAGAAGCGGTTGTAACGTATTTTTATGCGCTGACTTCTGAGTATCAGATATGTTTATTTAGGTACACTACGATAATTTCGAAATAAGCGTATGGATAATATGATGCCAATTCAGCAATAATAGTCAGAATAACCATAGATGTCAGAAGGAGTAAGGCCAGTATTGTAAGCAGCGTCAATAACGTATGGCCACCGATAAAATAGACATTTCAGAGCAATGCAAAGATGGAACATTGTATGTTGGTTATACCCCCTTCAAATACACGGATTTTTCTTACGAATCCTTACGTATGGCACAAATAGTAAAAGTACACGAATCCTTACGATTTGGAAACTTTTATGAGCGATTAAAGAGTGGTCACGAGAAATTACGAGCCATTTACGGTTTATTACGAGTTATTACGATGTATTTACGGCAAACATGTACGATTTGTTCCGAATAATCACGGATAAATACGAGCAAGTAACGACATTTAACGGGCTTTTATGTGCATCTTCGTAAAAATTACAACGATATACCCTTTAGTCTCCCCCAACTGTTGGATGTAAGGCCATCAAATAAGGAGATAATGACCTGACTTACGGGCGTCATTAAGACTAAAGACCATAATGAAAAGTGTACTAAAATTATGCCTTATCAATAATCACATTATACTCTAAAGTACAGAAGTCATTAGACAAAGGTATATATATAAATATAACTAACACAACATTACCTGAAAAAGAACGTTTAATAAAAATTAATATAGAACGGCTTTAATGCATGTGATTAGCCTATGATTGGTGATGTATGAAATAACCTTTAGTCCTCCCAAATGCGTAGATGTAAGCCACTAAGTGAGGATCTAATGATCTGACTAATCGAGGCAATTTACACTAATGACTAATCATTAGTGCCATACAATTATGTCTAATCAATATTCACATTATCCTCTACAGCACAGAAGTCATTAGACTATAAATACATAAATAGCTAACTCAACATTACTTAAAAAAAGAACTTCTAATACAAACATGTGATGGGTGATCAATCAGCATCAGCACAAATGAACACCAATATTGAACGACGCTTGAATCAGATACCTATCAAGCAACACTTGTATCCCCGCAAATGTAGATGTTCAGGGGAGTTTACAATCGTGACAACAATTTAAGTATATGCTACATACACACACACACACACCACTTCCATCAGCTGACGTGTTTATACGTCATACAATATACCCGTCAGTACAAGAGGACAATACAAAGAATGAATCTCATCCACGCACTACGCACTACGCGCTTGAAGTAAATGCACATTCTGTTATTGTGTAATATACCATGGCTGCCAGTTGATTAGCTTGCGATCACCTCAACACATACCTTCTGTATAATGTATGATAGAAAACATCCTTGTTACAATCAATTCTCCAAACAATGCATAATCTTGGTCTGAATGTGTAAAAGGTATTTGCAATTGTTTCTTCTGTGAAAAATATATCAGTAAGTAGAATAATCTACAGTTGATCAACAGGTGATGATTCAGGAACTAGGTTCTCTCACACATCGATAATAATATAAAAATTCGATTGTTTGTCCACATTGTAACGATGCATTCAGCTACGAGTAACAGGTCCATTACACATTTATAACACAACTGCAAGCTGACTTGCGACAATTGGTACCTGCAGATTAGTTGGAATGAGAAGTACGTAAAGCGTTTGATAAAGTTTGTCACTAACGGCCAGCAAGCGTGTTGAAGGACAAAAGCGGTGTAAATGCAATCTTCAACGCAAAATAATTTTCTTTCAATATTCATGAATACAGCAGTTCGATTGCAATTGTTTGATATGTTTATTGATAACGCCCTGGTATAGATTTGAACCTAATCCGATATCGTGCCCACGTCAATGGCAGAGGGAGCAATGACGGGATAGGATAAATTGATGGGGAACAACCACGTCAATCTGCATATTATCTGATAATTTAATCGTTTCTGGATTCATTAAATTTGATTTATATTGAGTGGGACAGGACAGTTATATGAATATAATTATATGTATACCATCGGATATCTGTAACATGCTCTCAGAGGAAGTTTTAAATAAGCGTTCACGACAAAGTTCCTCGATCTACTAAAGAGGCATATGTAATAGTCTTGATAAGATAAACCACTTCTCGATGCAGCAACACATTAAGTTGCGTACTTTGTAAACGATAATATATTTAATATCAACCACTGCAACCCAGACTACATAATAAAATGCAGGTTATCTGTCTTTCCAACATATATATATATATATATTTATGTAGAAAACAAATATATAATATATAGAGATATATATATATATATATATATATATATATATATATATATATATATATATATATATATATAAATAGATAATATATATATATATATATATATATATATATATATATATATATATATATATATATATATATATATATATATATATATATATATATATATATATATATATATATATATATATATATATACATGCATATCCGATTTGATACAAAAGCACATTTGTAAAGGTATCGAGCGAGATTTAACCCTTATAAAGGCACTGGCGATTGGGTAGTAAGATAAATTGATTGCTCTATTTTTTATCTGGCATGCCAGTGCATTACTTAGACAAATATCTGTCTCGACAAACACTATACATAGGTTCATCTCATCATGGCATTAATTATTTAAAATCATTTGAGTATATTGGAACCATGAGCTAGTTTATTGCGGAAGGAACCTCAGATATACTGGTCGATGGCCTTGACATTTTGGATATTTCCCTACGGTTCGAAATAATGTTTGAATAAGTGCAGAGCTGTGTATTCGACGTTTGACTGATGAGTTTTTAAAGAAAGGAACGAGCATGATGAAGCCCTTTCAACAGAAGTTAGTTCTCATGTATGCTTAAATAAGATAAGAACACTCACATGGGATGCCCCCCCCCCCTTTTTTTATGATAACTACGGATAGAAAGGATAAGATCAGATGTTGGTTGCTAAATAAGCTTTACATAGACATCCATACCCCAATTGTAGCAGAGAAAAGCGACAAATTTGAATTACAAAGAATCATAATTATTGGAAAACAAATTGTCCTCCAACGTCTAGGAAATAACGGAATTGTTATATCTTATTTTTTGAAAATGCAATTATTCCCTTACTATGGCTGACCACAATTAATTTAGTTCTATAGGATGTTGATATATTGAATAGCTCTCTACTGCTAAAAGCAGTTATATTATGAATATACTGCTTATTGAACGGTAATCTCGGTCAAAATAGCTGGCAATTAATGGGTTAGTTTCCATACATTTTCGACGGATAACCAACGAGTCAATTGCGAATTATAGGTAATTTATGCGATGCAAACGAGGAGTAAATAAATGTTTATTTGCTGTTGTCGCACGATTACTTTTCAATTTTACCTGCATTGAAAGTCGTGCTATTTTGAAGTCGTGTTCTTTTTCTTTGCAAACCAAGGTTATGAAATATAAAAACCGTTGTTTATGTTGCACTGATCAATTAGGATGATCATTCGACCCAATCATAAATTCCCAGTGAAGACCACATTACAGACTACAATTGGAGGATCAGTTGAAAAAATATTGCTAGGAAAGACATCAAACAGCAACTTTTATTCGATGGCACATATTGTAATGAACCTTGGATCTGAAGGAAAAATTCGATGTCTGGCACGCTCATCTTGTTAAAGTGACTCTGTGACACATTTGCGTGAGCTCCCTTGTATGGTCATTGTAAACTGATACATGCGTTGCGTGACGTACCAATAAGTATATTTATATTAGTGGTGCATGGCCTTGGTCCGTTCATCTAATTTTTCCTTTAAACAGACTATGTTAGCAGGGATGTTGAACTATTGTCTTGTTTCGTTGTGAACGCCTTAAACGACATAACGAAGCATACACTAATCTTGTTACACTTTCTGAAAGAGTGAAATTAGACTATTTTCAATATTGCCTTTGGGAATCGCCAAACCGACATCGCAACAGAAATGATACATTTCACATGATTACTCAAACAATGTTGATTTCATAGAATGCCTTCCAAGCGTATGTCAATCATGCCATAGACTCGCTTGTGATAGCGGAGCAAATCAATACAAACAATAAAAAACGTCAGCTTCTTATTTTCTTTGCGTTTTAAAATATTGATCATTATATACACACATCAATTTGAATTCGCCTCAAGAGTACATATTTCATCTTTTAGGTTCATGTGCAACCTTTTCATTTCTATTATTGTTATATTTACGTGTAATGTCACAACCAGGCACTACCTCTAATTTGCTGATGCAGATGCATCTATCCAATGTCAGCCGATAATTATGCGGCAGATAAAGCTAATGTGTAATAATTTCATTATTCCGAAGTTTGCATTTCCTACATACGATGTTTTAAATGCTTAAAACGTTGATAAGCAACCAATCAACCACCCGTTTCTAACAACAAAATATGTCAATACGGTAATTCGTTAATTTGCCAGGCTTATGCGATAACTTAAATGTGACAGCCAACAGAGCCAGCCAAGAAGATTCATCGATTTCGTAATAACATTGCTGGAACGCACATCGATCAGAAACATACAGAGGTGTTAAGGTAAACATAAAAGTCAAACACTTGAATGTAATTGCATGTAATTTCTGTTCATCTCGTATAGTCACAGTCATCAGAGGTTCAGCTATTACGTTAGGGAATATGCTGATGCTGAGAGTGTGAAATTTTCTTAGGGCCCTGATTTAATCAAATGGATAAATTTATCTCAAGAACAATAACAATTGTCATACAATTCCTGTAATCGTATTTTCCAAAACCAACTTTGGATTAAGATTAATTTCGTTCAATGTTAGTACGTTGCTTTGGCTTTCTATATTTGCTGACGATGTAACAGACATAAATTATCTGTTTGCCACAATTTTTAAATTCATCATGTAGATTTTGCGTTGATAACCAACGTTCTTATCCGGTGCTCGGATGTGCCAATTATTCTTTCAGTAACTGCTAAAGTTGTGGGAGGATGCGCTGCACTACATAAGATATTGTGGAGTATTGTAAAAGGCGTCAATTCGATTACCCCTTTATAAAAGATGCTCATGGTATTAATCGTTACTTAAACTTACATAAATGCTCGAATCCGTGTTGTTATAATGCCTAATATGTATTATCTGTCGATAGCATTATTCCAAATTCACGAATTAAGATTTAATAATTGTTTTTTTATGAGATTGCAAAAATCATGGAGTAAGTCCAGATCCAACTAACTTCAATAATGTCTCCGGTCTATGCCCCCGGAAAATTGTGAGACAGTTGTACGGAGTTTTCTATGCGAGAATAATGGAAAACACGGGAAAGCGCTGTTTGGGTGATAACTACAGTGGCTCAATGGGACCTTAGATATTTGTGGATCTGCGACTTTTGCGTCAATATAATTGATAAATTTATGGTGATCTTCCCCGTTAATAACGACTTTCTGATGCACATATGCTTTATGCAGAAGTGTTTTGTGATTGGATATTTTCTGACTGCACAAACTAATGGGCGTATTGTAATATATCATCGCATGAGGACACCAGGATCATTCGGTTTACGACATATATATTGACATTCGTTATCTAAGGTTTAACGCACCTACATGCTATTATTTAAATCACCTTAACAGCTCACTAAATTACGTATTAACTACCCTGCTGACCTGACTATCCTGCGACTTAAATAATCTACCTTAGGCGAGTATAGTACCACTTATCTACCCCATAAAACGACCTAACCTGCATAAGTGATGTCCCCCTCCCCTTGCGCCACCTGCCATTAACCAGTCGTGTTATTCTGTTGGATTAGCTAACTAAACATGGTTTGTAATGTTACACCTGTGAATTAATGAAGCAGCACATTGTTGCTATGCTATTTGATATATCCGCTCACTTGAAGTGTTGCTGTAATGCCGGGTGTTCAGCTTTGAATGAGTAATATTGATCGGCTAGATTCGAGTATGTTTAAAACATATTCAGTCTGCAGCTTGCGCACTATTACTGGTTTTGCCATCATACCTGATACTTTATGGCTGTTGGGAATTAAATTCCCATCAAGCTTATAATGAATTGTAATAGGATACATATTACCATTATATGTCGGTAAATTATGTTATATATGCTGACTACAACATCCGTAAAACATTCTTTTAAAGTTGATTTGTTGTGCCATTTACTTCTTAGTGCCGTAGCAACTGATCGAAAATGGACAAATATCGAACAAAACCTAATTATCCAATAGTGGTGCATGACGAATCATGTTACATAAGAAAAGGATCACATCTAGGATATCTGTGTCATGAAGCAATGGCGTTACCTATTTTGGCTCAATCTATGAAAAGCCTATAAACGTTATCAAGCATAACCGCAAATATGCAGTGATGAGAGTGTAAAGCAAGTCTCTGCACAGTTGCATCTTTTACGCATCATAAATGAGAAAAGAAATTTGTATAATACGGCATCATCTTACGAATACTGCAGTACCTCGGCTGGTCAATCACGAAAGACCTATAATGCAATATCAAGGTACCATATCGCTCAATTCATCTTAAAATGGCACTAGTGCAGCCTCATGAACGTGCCCATGTTTGCTGCACAATCCTGTCCCCCTGGCGGTCTGAGGCAGATGAACTGATATGATGGCGAATCAATTTCATATTTTCCTTGTCAATAGTGAATCTACTTTAGAAAATGAAAACGTCTGTCAAGATATAGATAAAGCTACATATGAAATGATAATTAACTACCTACGAGCAGCACATGCAGCTTACAAAGAAAAATAAGATCAAAGAGAATATCAATTTATTTTAATCTGGGAATAGCAGTCTGGCTTAATCTGACGGAGCAGAGAGAGTAAGATGAGAATACAATCGTTAGAAGATGCATGTATAATCTTTGTACACTGCCACATAAATTTCACAAACTAAATGCTTACAACGAAACGTTGTTGTGCCTCTAAATAGTTAAAACAAATAATTTAGACAAGAAACACGACTTACGGATATGCCTTACAGATATCATGCGATGCAATGGCACCCAGAGAGAACAGGACCAAATACTTTTTTGATATGTTCATACCTAATAGTTTTTATTTTGAGGTTAGGTAATACATTTTTTAATGTTTTACAAATTGTCGAAGAGTGTAATCCTAGTGTAATCTAAACTCCAAGGAACATGAAATTGGACTAATAAGAAGTTATCGTGCAGATCAAACGGCAATGGCTTAATGGTGTTGGAGATTGATATGAGCAGAGGGTAACTGAGGATCTGATAAGCTCATCCAACCGAAGTAACTGGGCTGGGAATGCCGCTTTGGCCATTACAACATGTGTCACATGATTGGTGACCTTTCATATAATCCATGCCCTTGTCTTTCACGAAATATACTCTTGACTGAATAATGACATACTGGGCTGCCTGAGATGATAGACGTTAGGTTTTCCATTGCTATTAGGCTGTTAAACCAGCGTCGGTTAGCGTTCCAGGTGTAAGTGTAAGGCAATATCTGGCAAGTTCCTTATATGCTTGCCAAGATACGTGATGACTACATATTTGCTTGAATTTCAACAGTGTTTTGCTCTAAAAGCCGCAGCGAAGGATTGATCACACCCGTTTGACAATTACGTATTATTTCACTTAACAATGTCGGCGGCCGTTGGCACCTGTTTTAGCTGGTACTGGACTGCATTCGGTTCTGTTCATTTACAAAGGGTATAAACATTGCAATGGCACAGCATGTTACCATTATTTTATGGATGACACGGAAACATAAAAGGAAAGCGCATGCTCTTTGCTCACATGCCGTACATGGCAATTGTAGCTTAGCATCAGTCTACAGTAGTATATAATAATTACAATAAAGGTATATGCATATTGGTGAATCCAGTCAAGTATAACATTTATTTCGGTTGACCGGATGCAATGGCAAACATGCAGTGCAATATTGCATTCAGTGAAATTTAATGTTTCCATTTGCTACGCAAATAACGTCACAGGACCACTGACATCAATCGGTCATTGGTATGCAGTAAAAAGAGCCCAACAGCTACGAGCTGATAAGGGCCTATCTATCTTGAGATTGTCAGCATCCATTACACATCAAAGAGCTAACCTTTACTCCAGTGTTCATTATGCAGAAATACTGTACACTGTTCCTTTGCTATGTATTGCGAATTAATTTCCCGTACTGTGTCTTTATTTCTTCAATTTCATTCTAAATTATACAGACAGTATAGCTGACAGTTTGCTTATGCAGCGGTGGTATCATAGCCACATTTACTTAAAAAAATATTCTATCAAGGAGATATGAATACCAAGCAAAGAGATATCGGTAAACATACATGCCATTATTTACGCTCAATAACTTTTCATTAACCTATTTCATTCGCAAGGTTGAAATTCGACATCTACATCAAATAAAAAACAAATTAAACATCAGCATGATCTAACTAATGTGTGCGCTTCTCATCACGTTTATCGGCTGTCCTATCCGTGCATATAATATAAACGTTATGAGCGTTAATTTTATGATTCGCAAGATAAGCATGTATCACCTTGTTGTCGTGCTTATATGGCTAACTAACACACATTTGCATGTCTTTCTGAAAAAAATATATCGTTACATTGCTTCCCAGTAGAGTATTGCGTTATTGGAAGTTAGCTCGTTCTAATATCCGCAATACTTAAACTTGAAATTATTTACCATATCACGATGCGTTAACGTCACAAAGTGGTCGAACGTTACAAATGATTACGCGCATAATGGCAGCTCTTACAATAAATATCTGGCGCAGCCAATCGTTTATATATATGTTAACATTGACGTAAATACATCAATTGAATGTAAGAGTATTGCTTGTTGAACATACGAGTTAGAAATAGTAATTGTAATTGTCGTCGTTTTTCAAGTTTCTCTATGGGAGAGTTGTGTCCGTCTTATGATATTTTCTGACAAAATTATGTCATTGGGTTTGCAGCCCAAACTCATAAGAATTCGACTTCACTTCAAGGTAATCAAGAGTGCAATGCCAACCATATTCTAACATGGAAAACATGGCAAATGAAATAATAGCCGAGGTGTGAAATGTGCCTGCAGTCGTTTAGCAAGACCACACAACTTTGCGCTTGCTCAGACTCGCTTGCCTCTATTGACAAATGTTTTTTATGACCAGTCTGAACAGTAACTGTGTGTAACAATTGAAGATTATGTGTTCTGTATCGAAAATACGGTTTGTGTATTGATTAAGGGTCGTGCCACCATCTGCACGGTCATATAGTTGCTATTATGCCACCGTCCCAGGTGGTATGTATGAGGTTGTTTCCACAACTGGCCAATGAACACCTATCAGCAATGATATTAATACTGACAATCCAGTTGCTCAGCGTTTGTTGCGAAACATTTTATGATTCGATGCATATTATATGGGTAAACTGTTACTTTTTCGTGTTCATTCGTTCAGAAAATCATTATTATCGTATACTGCGTTATCCTTTATTCCATTGATGTGTATGTGAACGAGAAGAGTCTGAATCCAACATAGGAGATACTCATGTATAGTCAATTATGAGACTTGCGATGATACTTTAACCGATTATAAACATATATTCCTAAATGCATTCCATAACATCGGATAGCAACATGATCGGCGTGAATGCTATCGGATTGAATCGGTTGGTAGACAATAGTAGACTGGCGTATATATGTATGTTTGACATACATATCATTTACTAATTTAATCATTCACTAGGCCCGGGGGATATTGTGGGGTAAATCATTGACAATGCTTCAAATGAATAACATGTCGTCAGGAGAAATTACAAATTACAGGATAGATGCGCTATTCACGCTTTGCAGCCTTCTGACCCAAGCATAACTGTTCGATGCTGCACGCGACATGTTAGTAGGATCGATGAATTTGCACTTTGTCCCGACCCATTTCACTTGACTGCTCATGTTCTTGCTATTAAGTGTAGGGACGGGTGTCAGATATGTGTGCTGGTGTCCGTCTGATATATGTGTCGACAATTTTGATAGAAGTTAAATTAAAGCACAGTCAACATTTCATTGATAGAAAGATTTCTGTTACTTGATCGCCATGCACATGATTCAAATTAATGATTGTGTTTCTAATATTTCAGTCGCCCCCCCTCCCCCCATAGAGATGGTCTGTGTCAGCATATGCTGAGGCGCTAGCTGCAGAAATAGGGCGTCTTGAACTGGGTAGCCAATACCAAAGTACTGCTTAGCTGATATGAGGCCTATTTTCAGGTAACGAGAAACTGAATGGCGACATTAGCACTATACGCGGCTTACAAACAGTCTACAAAACCTTGAATAAAACATAACCAACTCTATACTAACCTCTTGCAAGATGTCCTGGAAGTGTTTACAGCGCGGTACCGATACTAGAGAACATAATTCAGAGAGATTTGCCTTTATTGACAAATAATCAAACATACCCAGCATATACTTATGAGAACTATCCCTTGATTTTCGATAAAGCACGAAAAACAAGCCGTCGTATTGTGAGCCGGGTGCGTGGAGGTAATGCAAAATATTGTGAATATTGAATATTGCTTGGGTTACTGCCGACAGCATATTAAGGATATGTATACTGATCACGGGAGCTTCGACTACTTATTAATCAAATAATGCGTCTCTGTCCATCCTGCCAACTTAGTTGTAAGTTAAAATTAATCAGATGAAAAGTGTGCGTTATTAAATAATTGCCGTAAGATAATGAACTAAAGAAAGTAACATCAGCTAAATAATCCCAACAGATTCACAATCAACAAACGCGTAGATTGTACAGCAACTTCTTAACTCAAGTGCTCAGTCACAAAATTGAATATTGTTTGTTCCAAATATGGCATGACAAACAAAACTGTAACGAAAGTGGCATAAAATCACGTTATTGCACTGACATCGTATACATTACATATGTCATCAAATTACAGAATCGGTCTTATCCACCCGTAATGCATTGAATGCCTTCTTTACGCAAATTAAATTAACGGCCAAGCAATAACAATTGCTATCTGTAACTCATAACGTTCATGTATAAAATGTCTTAATCTATTTGACATGAATTAATTAACGTATCTTTACAATTATCCATACATGTTCATATACGCGTCATCATATAGCATGGCATGATATTTCCGTTTGCAATGAACCACGGTGATATTTGATTATGACCATCTGGTGTGCAAGTGTAGTATCTCAACAAATTCGTTGCCATAATGTATAATGATATGCTGTACAACGAAAATTCCTTTCAGAACAAAGGCAAAAAGTCCAGTAGAACGGTCAATTGGTCGTGTGTCAGGAATTGCTTAATAGACCGTGAGAGTTTTGAAATGTGCGCCCTTAACCAAATGACACATGGTGAAACATGTGGCAACCCTTTGAACCATGACCTAAAGAGGGGCGTACAACATTCGGTGGTTCAAGATATACGGGCCACTTTTGGGTCGGATATCATTCGAAAAATGGACAGTCTGAAAAGTTTACTACCCAAAAATGGCATTGCTTGGGTTGTATCATGGACTCCACGGCACTCTCAAAAATGAGCATTCTTCGCTTGATATGACCTAATCTCGATCATGCCTAGTCCAGCTGGAAATACCTACTACAAACTACATATTTCATTACCCAACCATATATTGCTGTCAATCTTATATGCTGATCCGCTGCAAACTAACTAGTACCCCTGCCATTACCCAGTCCTGCTCTTTAACCTGTCTACTCTATCTCTCTTCTTAGCCTCAATACGCAACATTAATTCTTTGCCACTTACTCACCCTACCTATCAAGCCAACCAACATAACTACTCTTTTTCATCTAACAGTCCCAGTGGACAAATATAGGAGGATCGCTATTGCCCTATAACAAATGACTCATTCTAACCCCAGGCATGATTTCCAATGTGTGATCCATTATTATATATATGACTTTCAAATAATTTAATTAGGCATTGCATTTTAGTGAGGTTTCGATTGCAATGAATGATTATCAGCTTATGGCGTACATAATGTCGGCAGCCACATCTGAACCTCATCATTTCTTATCACATTCCTCATCATTGATATTATGAAGTAGCAAGTCGGTTTCATGCTCAATGTCTGCCGTGGATTGATGATTACATGGATGATAAGAAATATACGTAATGCCCAAGTCATAATTCTAAAGATAAATTGATAAGATTTGAAAACATAATTCTGCTGCGATGAGTCATAGTTCTAAGAGGATGACATCAGTGTTCTCGACATATCGATGATAGTCTAGTCAACCTACGATATCAAAAGGTACGACTTAGACCAAATTGCGATAAAATACTATTTTCATATATGTAATTATACTAACTTTCCTAATGTACACATTTAATGACAATAGAATGCGACCTATATATTCACGGCAAGCAAATTTCGTATAATATAAAAGGTTTGATCTTTCAACTAGAAACCAAGATATAAATAAGCGTACGCGCTTGGCCTCAGCACAGAAAGTATGATATTTATGCGGTAGGCAAAAACACAAAAAGCGAATGTGACGAGTCAAGGGACGTCTCCGTCTTCATATCTCTCAATCTCGCTTTCTCTCTCTCCATATATCTTTCTCTCGCGTTCTGTTTATCTCTCACTTTTTCGCTCTCACTTCTCTCTCTATTTCTCTTTGTATCTGTCTATTTTCCTCTCTAGCTATTTTGTGTGATATCAACAGTACATCGTACACACATCAGAGAGAGGTTCACGTGCCTGGTAAGGTCGGCTCGCAATCAAATGCGCCTCTTAAGAAACACAGTGTAATTAACCTTTTGAACCATCATTATTATATCGCGTTCTATTGCTTTTTCTGATGCCAGACTACTAATAAACCTCGTGAAAAAGGAATACATGTAATTGGTTAGTAATGGAATAGAAGACTGGCATATATGAATGACATGCATATTATTTACTCATTAGATCATTTATTAGGCTCGGTTGATACTGTGGGGTCAATCACTGACAATGCTTCAAATAAATGACATGTCGTCATGAGAAATTAGAAATGACAAGAACGGTGTGCTATTCAAGCATTTCAGCTTCCTAGCTGTAGCATATCTATTCAATGTGTTGCACGCGACACGCCAGTGTGATCAATAAACTTATACCTGCAAGCATCAACAACGATTTATCATGATTGCTCATGTTCTTGATATTTTTTGCATGGACGGATGTAAGATATTATATGGTGTGTGTGTGTGTGTGTGTGTGTGTGTGTGTGTGTGTGTGTGTGTGTGTGTGTGTGTGTGTGTGTGTGTGTGTGTGTGTGTGTGTGTGTGTGTGTGTGTGTGTTCACTGTCGTACTGTAATATGCGTCGACAATTACAATATGTTACTCTAAAATAAAAATATTCTATGTGATACCATGTAACTCAATACTAGAATTTATTACCTGCTGTACTAATTCTTTATGGATAGTTTTCGTAGCAGATAGTATGTTTTGGATTATCTCTAGTCACCCTGTCCAATGTACGAGTAATGTAGATGGTAGCCAATACAAAACGAACGACCAGGTGCCGAGAAGTCTAATGGCTATCTTTACTCTAGATTTGGCTCAAAAGCAGACTACAAATTTGTTACAAAACATAACCAATTCGATTTAAACCGCTTGTATTTTCACCGGGTGAAAATAATAAAGAATATGAGATTTGGCATTACTAACGCATAACCATATCTTTTGAGAATTTTATTCTGGGAACTGTTCTTTGATTTCCTATGAAACAATAAAAGTCATTATTTTGTAACATAACAAAATACAAACCGTCGCAATGTGATCAGGTTACGTTACAGACGAACTCGCGGTCGTTGATGTAATGCAATGCATTCGGAACCTACCCACTCAATGCTTCGCCTCCCAAATGTTTTCGAACGCACGTTATCACAATAATAATATTATGCAAATCATCTTCGTCATACACAATGTTGCACTAGTTCTTAAAAACAACCTGTTAAATGCTGGTGTTCACCAAGCTGTGTTATATCTAATTTAAAAAATTAGTAGGCGGTATTCAGATGTTGTAGCGTGCGAATTAAGTGTTAACCCATAGCGACTATCATTGCAACAACTAATGGGTTTATGGTTTATTTTGTTGGCGACCAACGCAGTTTGCCGAGGCACTATAATAAAGTCACAGCTGAATTATGCTAAAGATGCATACGCTTTTAGAAGGACGCACAAGTAAAATATATGTAAACACCAGCCGACTAACAAAGCCGTATCTGCCAATACTCGTATATAGGTCGCCAGTTGCCAACCGGCGGATCGGGCCGATGCATACCAATTTTCGGTAGCGAGGAGAATTATGCTCGGTGATTCGGATAGAAGTTACATCTAATTGTCGCTTGCGTCATACGAGCAGAACAGAATTACCGTATATAATTCAGGTCTGAGTTAATGATTATTCATATCAGAACATAAGCTGTCGTCATCAAAATTTGTTAAGAGCACAACGATAGTAGAGCATGTAACTGTCTGTATTGAACTAGCTAATAAGTACGTATTGTGTATTCGACTTTATAATTGTAAGCAGTAATTAGCCGAAGCCTGACAAATTTGCAAATATAAAAAGATCTAACAATGGTTGAAAGCACACTAATCACTATCATTGTTTTGTACGTTCAATTGCGCCTGTGCATAATCAAATCCAATATGATAATTCCATTCTATAAAACAGTCCCCATATATATGGACAGCTGGTTTTTTGGAGCGGATGGCATGATTTTGTTAAACAAAATGGCATTATCCGATTAGTTTGTGGTCTACCAAAGCCGAAAAAACATACATTCGTTGTACATGAAATGAACCATCAACAGAAGCTCACACTAAGGTTTTTAAGTATGCAGCATGTATGGATATGTGTGTACCCTGTGCTTAGCATCCAAACGCAGCGCTGCTTCCTTGGAATCAGTATGCGATAGGACGACACCTTACATAATTAATTAAGCAATCAACACCTTTATCGCAACAGTAATAAGGTGTCAAATGACTGCATGTATTTAAAATTCCTGATGCATGCCGTGGGGCCATTCATATTGAGGGTGTCTTACATTGAGCGGTAAAGGATCCCATGTGTTGGGGAAAGAAATTCCAACTTTCCTTTTACTGAGGAAATTTACGCCAACAGCTGCTAAGAAACCGAGCGTTGTTCGCATAGAACGGCGTGTTTTGCAAATTGGCCACAGCTGAATACACTTGTAAAGTGAATGTATGCAAGCATACTTCATAGATAATGTGTCACCCGGGTGTCTAAATGAAGTCATCTGGGTGACACATTATCAGTAAAGTATGCTTGCATACATTCATTTACAGCTATCACGTCAAAAGGTCGACGACATTTGGATATTGGTTAGTCTTGCTTTGCGTAAAGGGATATTAACGTGATAAACCAAGTGCATAAAATGTAATAATTATGCTCTCAATGTCGTTAATATCAATATTAACATAACTTGAAACGTGTAATTGATCGATGATTCCCTCAGAAGTAATATCATGAGGCGAACTCGATGTGCAATTTGACAATCGGGATTAGCCGTTACGGTTTACCTAGTCTTGTCAAGACCAGTTGGATTGAACACTCATTCGCTTTGGCTTTTGTTCTATATGTACGCTCGCGTATAAACAGTAAACACATCGTAACAATAATAACTGCATGTAATAAAACTGAGTTGTCACTGATACGGCTACTTTTGCAAGGCCTATTTCCCAATTTGCCCAGTTGACTGAGAATAGTTAATAGGATAAAAGTGTCATCAAAAGTATCAACGAATAGATCTGGTTAGACAAAGTTCAAGTGATAAAACTGAGAAAACATTAACCAATAGTAATATCCAGAATAATGTAGCAATCCGATTAATTCATTTACAGCTGCTTCATCTCGTGATGAAAACGTTCACACCCCGATGGCTACTTATCTGCCTTATATTCCACTTCTGACCCCAAGTGCATAGGAGATAACCTGCGAAGATATTAGTATAAGCCTGTCGAAAAGTTCCTGTCACAAACGGGTGATTAATTCGTTTCTGATTAATCATTGTGAGTCTCTACAGTTTAATTTAGGCCTCTGGGAACAATATGTTTGACTGAAAATCAATCTATAAGAAGGGCTAGGATCAATTTAGGGTCAACGGTAGTTGTGTGCGTTGTTTATTATCCTTTACCGTCTTTCCATGCGTCACTGTACACAGAAAAAACATTCGCTCAATTAGAAACAACATAAAATCCGCACAGTCAGTTCCGTTTCAAATTGATGTCATTGTTGGATTAGTAACGCGAATTGAACTCGATATCTACCGTTTGTAAGAATTCGTCATCATAGTAAACATACTAGTTAACCTGGCGCCAAATTGTGTTGGCAGAGTAGACATTTAGCGTCTAAAAAGGCTACACTAAATTAAGCGAGAGAAACACCACATATTAAGAATAATGTCAGATTAACCAACTGCCTATCAATACGGCACAGTAACATTAAATCGGGCCCAGTTCCCTTTTTTAGTGATCTGTTTGTGATAGGCTGTGGTGTACTATGTGGAGTTGTTTGAAATATCTGAAATATCACCATTTTGGAGCAAGAATAACTTATTGCAGGCATACATTATGCGTTACCACTGAGCTTATTGAATTGTATGTGTCGGCCTAAATCGTGGCTGTAAATTACTTCTAGGGAGTATTTACTTTCTCAAAGACATGGTCATCATGTTGACAACTTCTCAGCTGACAGTAGGTTCAGTTTAAATACGCATAATAGTGGCTCGGTTTTGGGATAGCAGAGATAATATCGCTGTATGAATATACATGGACCACGATGACTTTGAATTATGTTTATTGTGCCATCGGCCATTTGCAGGGCCATATACGCTACTATCACGGCTTGGCTCCATCCACAAAGGAAACGCAATAATGGAGTAATGGAATTAAGCATGCTACCGCATCAACAAAACTGCGACAGCGTCTCACCAGGCCCGGAATGAGTGCTGTTCATCAACATGGGTGTATCATATCGGGTAAGAAAAACAGAATTGCAAAACAATCACTATGCAATGTCCAAACAAGCGTCGACTGATTAAATACAATTGGGGTACTGGTTGGCTACAAGATTAGTTCACTCCGGTTATAACATATTAATCTTGAGTCATCAGTGGAACTCGTTTACTTATAGCAGAAACAATCGTCTCATTCTAATATCCAAAAGTCCTCACGATATTCAGGCGTCACAAATATATCGGTTCTCCGTGGCTGATGAACTAATCGAGGGACTTGTTAATATCTATCACGCTAAGCCGTTGGTGGTAATCTATTGAAGTGTTTTGATCATTGCCTTCTTGCCAGCTTTAAACTATTTATGTAAGTTGATATAAAATGAAAAAAAGAATTTCATAATGGTGAAATATATATCTGTGATATTGCAACGTTCACCGCATATCTATTCGCATTGCTAACGACCAGAACACCGTGATGTCAGGGGCCAGATGAAAGGGGCAACACAACAGGCATTGTTCGATTCGAAACGAAACACAGACGTCCATAATTACGGTCATATCCCAATGTACCGCAAGATTTTTACTTTACTGCTAAATAACAGGAACTTAATCTGTATTCGCGATTTTGACTTGTCTCGGCTATAACATTCATGTCTTTATTCATTAATTGGTTAAAAAAACAGTAGTCACGGTGCAATTATTGCTCTTAGTTGTTTATTACTCCCTCATGTGATTACCGATCGGTGCCGAATGTTACCGGAGGCATAGGAGAGCAGTGTTAGGTTATTGCGAGAAACAGTTCTACTGGAGCTTGGATGTGTGCTAATCTGCGCCGTCAACGCTAACAGAACTAATGCATTCAACATATTCGGCTCATCTTTATTTTATTTTATTTTATTCAATAAATTGCGACGCACCTGCAGTGCAATTCGAAGTGCAATAAATCTTCGCATTACGCTTTAACAGCTCCTCATAAGCACATTGCAGCTGCTGAGGTACATCAACAAATGTATGGTGCATGAATACTGCATTATAAGTAAATACCAGATGCTGAACAAAGCGGTAAGTTTGTTATAAACGCAATTGCATGACAGGGATGATGTTGTCTACAGTATAAGAAAATCCATGACAGAAAATATACGGTCGCCATATTGCTGTTTTGAATTTGAAGCATTGGCAGTGATTTACTTCCAAAAATAATTTCATCCGTAAATATGAGGGATAAATTCAATAGTAATGTGTTTTAAGCACATTTACCAGATCAATTGAATATCTCGGCAAAAGAGAGCAAACCAAAAGCATTATGTTTAATACCTCTGTTATGTGACGAATCATATATTTTCTGGTGTTTTAACATGGCAAATAATCATGCAAATTTAACAATATTCTGCTCATTACTTATCAGCAGACGTTACTTGCAGCTCAAGTGCAAAAACCAGACTCACAATTTACAATAGAGCCTAGATAGCCCATTAAACTGAGGAAATTATATTAACTTGCACGACGTAAAATACTGTTCATAGATGAAACCAACCGACATTTCATTCATTTGCTTAATTGATTTTATTTTGACAAGGCTTGGTTAATTAAAATTGCTATGCTTGTTTCGCTTTATATATGCAGACAGCATTGACAGGGAACATTGACACCGCTCTTTGCATTGCCTGTGGCATTGATGGAACGGAACATAAATGTACTTTGTACAGAATGATCTACGTGCACTTGCCGTGTATAGAATATGAAATTCACCCTGACCTTTAAGGGCGTGAGCGGCAGCACTCGTTGCTGAAAAACCACTGGTGCTATTCTTTTCTAAGCTTGAGTGATGACTCAACCGGTCGGCGCCATGAACGTGGTAAAAGAGCACAATATTTATCAATATATATAAACATATATCACTTTGTCTCTCTATCTCTTTCTGTCTCTCAATCTCTCTATTTCTGTCTCTCGTTATATACATTTGAATATATATACACGCAAACACAGACACACACACACACACACACACACACACACACACACACACACATATATATATATATATATATATATATATATATATATATATATATATATATATATATATATATATATATATATATATATATATATATGGCAAGTAGAGACTATGATAGTCATGTGCAAGCCGTCATTAAGTTATCTATCACAAAAATCATAGAATGATTTCATACATCAAAACATTGAATTGCTAAAATCTAGGCTTTTGCATAGGTTTTGTAGACAATGACATAAATGAGAAAACTGTATATCAAATTATAATAGCGCAATCTGCTGCTGAGAGATGTCCTTGTAGGTAAAACTACTGCTTACTCATTTGCCGTGCACTTGCGATATTTATATCTTCTGCCATCGGACAATGATAAACCACGTGCACTTACAATATTTAGTTCAGGCTCAATATTATCCAGTAACACTTTCATATGTAAAGGGGCTGCTGACTTCGGTAATACACCATACCTTTCAGGCATTCCTGCCAATGCCAATGGTAATGTGGTACATTTTGGTTGTACTAACCAGCGCAGGTATTCGCATTCGAGCAAGCATTGACTGATAAGGGTTCATCATCATACATTATGCGTCTGTTATATGCGTGTGAAAGGAACATGACTACATATGCGTCGTTGCAATTATAACCCAGGGATGGAATGCCAATATATACTCTACGAAGCAATGGAAATATACAACCGGGGAAAGGGAAGAATCATCTATGTATCACAATTCTACCATACTCATTCAGCAATATTTATCGCAACACTAGTATCACATTGTTTAGTTTATTTATAGTAGTGAATGTACAATACTTATAATCATTAACAATAAATCTAACAGTCTGATAAAAAAAATATCGCTCGTCGAAGTTGCAAACATGACTGGATCATATGTTATATTATGTATGAAGTGCACCTTCTGTGACAAGTTAGACACAAACTTTTTGGATATGACAGGATGAACTCCAATCGGACTTTACCATGAGCGCAAATCTTCATGTTTTACCACGTACCATGGTGTCCATCTATTCGTCTGGATCAAGAAGCACATTGTCGGTCCAGGTATGTCTATAATTAAGACCTATTAATATCCTATCAACCGTGCTCTGAAGTCCAGGAACAAAGGCCTGAATGTTTGTTGTTCATTGTAATACATATAAACAATATATGGGCCGGCCTTGGAAGCGAGAATCCGAACAGATTAAAAACAAAATATGCATACACTGACATGTTTTTCAACTCATGAATATCACATTTGCTTATTTAGGTGTTAATGGAAGTTTGAATTAAGCGTACAATCTTATACCTATCTTCTAATGACCATCTTACCCTGACTAATCCTCGTTCTAATACATACATTATGAATATTGCCAGTTGTCATAGACAGCATATATTTAGATGCCGAAATGTCTTTGATTAGAATTCGGTGAAGCGGCAGTAACGTATGGCTAATCGATAAAATAGACCCATTTCAACTCAGCGCAATGAAAAACTGGAACATTGTATATTTGCTATGGTTTGTAGGAACTCATCAGCAGTTCATCGGAGATGAGTTAACCCCACAGAAAGGCATGCGCCACTTGGGCTTCAGGCGTCATTTGCGTTCATGTGGTACTTCTGTTCAAGTTATCATCAGTAGCATAATGTTGGTTATGATATATAATGCAACACAGAATAATATACTGTGAGCATTTATATAATCTAGGCTGCGTTAAATTATTCTGCACAGCTTTGTGTGTGCATCTGTACTGATAAACACCCAAACAGATTATTGTTCCACTACTGTCGGCCGAGATGATAACTACGTCGGACCAGATTGCATGATAAATCACGCACCATTATCATGCTTCGTTAACATGTTATGTTGTGTCATACTTCAGTATAAGTAATGCATGGTACCGTAGGTGGACTACTCTATTAACCAAACGCTTGATTTATGTCTGATCGAGAAGGCACAGCATCTATAAACGTACCATTGACCTGTCTGAGCGAATGTCAAGGTAATGCAACAAAATACCGTTCTCCATTTTGACAAGACGATTGAGACAGTCTTTGTAATTGAAGACGCAATATTTTTCTGAATTTTTCATTATTGGAAAGCTTATATATAACCGATACCCACAATTCTACTGTATTAGGCTAAATATCCAATCACAACCAATTTTACAATTTCACGCTTCAACAATTCAATCTAGACCAATGATAGTAACACGTAATTGAAACCTTTTGACGATCACTTTTTTAGCACTATCACAAAGAACAGGCTTCTATTCATATAACCTCTTGCATTTCATGATATGTTCTCCCGTGTTGCGGTTGGCATATTGAAGGGAAAAAAACGCAAGTGCTGAAAACGAGTCCATAGGGTATTCGTTGAAAGTATCGAACCAAGTGTAACCTCAAAGATGGATGAGTGCAATAGCGGTGGGAAATATCAAAAGATACAATCGTTGCTTCCAAGTGTTGGGAATTTTTCATTTTCACATGGTTTGCTTTGTCATGAAAACAATTCTGAAACATTGCCCTACTGTTATAGAGATATAAACTGCATTTTATATGCATGGCTATTGCACAACAAATTTTAGAACGTAGCGCTCTTTCTGAAAGTTCGACCAATATATTGCGAACCTATTACCAAACTTCGTAGCGTACATACCCTAAATAATTTTGTTGCTGGCTATGTGTGTAAGTTAGACAGGCTTTGTAGCTTTTATTGTTTTTTAAATTTAATGTATAAGCTTGTTTATGGCAGGACGTGTGGGTGAAATATATGGATTAACTTCGTTACATGCCAATACATATACGATGAACTGGTGCACAAGTACGATCAGACATAGCTTACCAAGCATTGTTCTGTAGCCGCCCTATGTCCTGGTCAGGAGTCCCAGAAGCAGCAGTGACATCGCAAGTGTCTTTATTCTCTTAATCGGAGACGTATGAATCGCTCATTTCTGGTTCGAATCTGTAAGGCAAAATTTGCTCTGCCGAAGCAACGATGGTGTGCAAAGGATCTGTGCCATACCACGTCTCTTCGTCGCTCTCTTGATGTGATGAAATAGCGAAATTACCAGCAGCCATTTTGCGCTAATCGTAGTGCAGATCGCGCCTCGCAACACAACCGATTCCGGTGCTGACGTCACGCAGAGGCGATGAGTTATTCATGAGCTCGTCGTCTCGATACGCCGGTTCCATCTTAGAAGTCGAATTTCGATCCGAAAGCGCGCACTTCGACAATTGATTAATAGACAGAATAGGTACTTCCAGGTTATATATCCGTAATCTGGAGATTTTTCGTGCGATAGGCACTTTAAAGGAACGGGGATAGAGAATGATTCTTCTTCTTTGCTCTGAATGCTTTTACCCTGTTATTGTACATCTGCTTCATATGGAAACATCACAACCCCCCTCCCCTCCCCCTCCCCCCCACACACACACCCCATGTACCCGCAATCCAACAGTTACTGTATCAGGACAACAGTCTATTTATTCCGCTGTTGTTCATTCCAAATAATATCTTGGACCTCCAATTAGCTGCAAATTAATGCAATGTACTTTCCGCCAACGGTATATTTAAACTTTCTCCAAATATTCCCTAGCTCGCGAAGATAACAAAAATGGGAAAGATTGCGTGATAAATCACGCCCCATTAACCTGTTGTGATGAAACAATACCAACGATAATAATATTGGAAGGCAAATGCTGATATGTTGTTTTTCGTTATAGTATTATTTGTTCTTTTTTCCTGGTGAATGTTCACAAGGGGAATATTTTTGCGTCAACCTCAAGTATCTTCTCCCATTTGCGTCGCATCTTGGTAAAAGTGGCTTTATTCTTGCACGAGGAAGCAAAGAAATCAAAATTTTGTTGTATAATACTTCCGTATAAATCATGCTTGGTACAGCAGGGGGCCTACTCTGTTAATCAAACGCTTGCTATCTGCCATATTTGAGAGCGCACAGCAATTCTATTGTGCCACTGACCTATTTTTTTTGATAATTATCGGAGTAATGCAAAAGAATGTTTTTAGGCGGGCAATCTGTATTCTCACGAGACGAGAGAGACATGGATCGCATTTGTCGACTCAATAATTTTCTCAACTTTCGATTGCTGAACAGCACATGTGCAAACGGCATGGCGCGATTCTATTATACGAGACTATAGCCAATTCTACGATTTCACGCTTGAACAATTCAAACTAGACTAGTTAAAATAATATTTTTAAATGGCTGACTTTTTGACAATCACATTAAAGCACGCCCAGAACATACACGGCTCTATTTATGTAATCTCTTGCCTCCTTTTCAGAATATGATAAAAAAAATAGCATATCGGAAAAACAGCTAGTCCGTAAAATGAGTCCGCTGGGCAATAGTAGTAATTTTGATTAGCGAGTGATGGATTCCGCCAATAGCAATATGAATGATCTCGTGATATTATCATTATTTCCTACCACTACATAAGTGTATGCAACCATAGGGAGTTTGTCAAGCACACATGGTTGGCCACAAATCCTAACACATAAGGAATTCTCGTGCACATTGACCTTTCATGAAAGAGATATTTGCTTTGCATAACTGTAATCTATATGCATGGCTCTGGCACCGGATAACTACGAGCCCAGTGTTCGTTCTGCGAATTCATCCTGTATATAGTGTTCCCGTTACTAGTGCATCCATACGAATATTAATGCAGTCTTTGCGTCAACCAAGCTGCTCAGCGCACATTCCCAAACAATTCGACCCATTGTAATACTTGGCATTTATTTACATTAAATAGGCTTTGGTTCGTTAACAGTTTCCTATTTTAATGTACTATCTTTGTTATGACATGACATGAATTTACGCATATATGTTTTTGCGCTTTACTTTACCTCTAACATGTTCGCAATTCATCAGGAATCTCGGGCACAACCCACCTGGAATCCACATGGCTCACAACATTGCATCAAGCGAATGTAACGTCTAAGCTGAAATAAGATGACTCCTCATAATGTAATAAATACTTCAGGTAAGCCGTTTCATATTGATCAAAGAGTTCAAATCATCAGGAAAGTCGGGCACAGCCCACCTGCAATCTATATTACTACATGGCTCACAACATTGCATCAGGCGAATGTAACTTCTAAGCTTCAAAGAGATTATCACAATTCTAGCAAATCAACCTAATTAGATAGATCGTGCTAGAAAACGCATTTCCCTTTCATAATGATATAAATGTAGTATCGTATCTGGATATTTCCTCAATGAGAGCTTGTAAAATGTCATCCACGCTGATTACCTGTAATAAATGCACAACCTACTGCAGCGGTGTCGAACTCTTCTAGGATGTGACAGAAAATACTTATATGGTAATTGATGTAAGGGAATAAATAAGTATCATATTAATACATATACGAGATACAACATCCATAGCGCAATTCTTTATAATGGATATGCGATGCAGCATAGTACCTTCTATTCTCTTATTGAGAAGTATCGATAAGACCTATTCACCCATGGTGGTGTCTGTCGAAACTTTTGTAAAAGAAAATAATCTAGAATTTGACATCAGTGAAATCAGACCACGGCGGAACCGTCTGAGTCTGAGGTACGTGCAAACCTTATAATGCATCACAGAACATATGCAGTGACGAGAGTTGCAGACATGTTCCTGTAGAGGTGACCTATAACGCACCATAAGCGAGAAAAGCAAGTTTGTATCATCCGACATCATTTAAAGAACTCGGCAGGGCAATCACGTTAGACATACGTCCAAAAATGTTCGGTCGAATCATTTTCATAAATTTATGCCAATAGTAAATCGACATTGGAAAACAACAATGATTTTTAGATCGCACTTAAGGTTTGTGGTGAAACTATAACTTTTCGGCGATGACTATCGTAGTTAATGGTCGTGTATACGTGTTTTGGCCATCTATTTCATGTCCTTATTGTTGAATTTCTTTGTGTCAGCTCTAAGGTTTATTTAATGAATACAGGTATTTTCGTATCTGGACGTTTAAATGCAACATTTTGCTCACCAATTCAAGTCAGACAGCAGAACAAATCCCAAGAGAAGAAGTTCAATTTTGAATGGATCACTTGCTGTAATGAAATAGCATCATTTATAGCTATGACACTCTAGTCATATTTGTTTGGCCGATCCGTAGATGCCAAATGATTAATAGGTGTGACGCAACTAAAAGGGAGATGAAATAATGTTTTCTTAATCGTGAAATTTACTATCAAAATTAAGCCAATGCTATGCTAATATTCCAAACTCCCTTTATTAGTCTCAGAGTGCGAATCATTACAAATACTCGTATCCTCGTGGTCATTATGCCATTCTTAGGTTTTCTTTCTGTGAGTGTAAAAACTGATTTAAGTATATAGCAAGCATCATGTCAGACCTGGTTATGCGCGTCTTGTCTCGAGCGTTCCTGTCCAGGATAAGAGTAATGTACCGGGTAACCAATGCAAAAAGACTCTGTAGCTGATACGAGCCCTATTTCCTGATGCCGCTTAACTCTATGACGACCTTTACCCTAGACTCAGGTTACAAAGTTCACAAATCCGTTAAGAACATAACCAAGTGGATTTGGACATGCTTAGAGATTTCTTGGATACATCACAGCCAACCTCGCGAGCGTGGAGGTATATATATCCACTTTATAAAAGCATTAATCATGTATGTATGTATTATAGTTGGAGTGACGAAAATGACTTTTATGTTCAGTTGAACTTTTCTGTCGGATATATGCGACCTTTTTTCCAGCAGCAGAATGAAGTCGTAAATTGGTTGAAATATAGTACGCTGTTGACATTAAGAGCGTTTGATGAGATTGATAATTTGCATATATCCTTTTGTTTACCCATGGCAAGAATAATATAGATCGTGTCTTTTAATCGCAAAACACTTGGCAACATATGAGCCTACCATAGCTGCGTATAATACATGCATACAATATATTATTGCCTGCATGTAAAATTTTTTTGCCTATGTGCATTATTGAGCTCGATGAAACTGCAAACTTCAAGTAGCTAGCTGGACGCGTTTGAGATAAAACTGAACAATTTTCATTGTACAAAATGTAGCGTTGAATTACATACAATACAGTACAATAGCAGCTCAAGCTTATCAAGAATTTGTTTCAGGTGTTAAGGGTGTAGTATTAGTTCTTGACAAAGCAAGCGCCTACCGCATGGGGTTAGCGCAATTATGGTGAAACTAGCTGATAGAAACGTGTAAAACCGCTTTATACTAATTGCCAGTGAACCAATTGCGAGTATCCAGAGCACCTGATCTCAACGGTTTGGCCGGTCCTTAATATGCGACTGACAATTCCCATATGTGGCTCTTGTGGATACTACGAACATGGTTCTGTCGGTTCTTTCAATATGGGAAGAAGATTGTTAACAGAATGCCCGAGTAATTTATAACCACTTAGGATTTTATATTGAGGATTTTCGAAACCCGAGATACATTCGCATGAATAATTTCCAAATAGGGAAAAACGAGTTGTGAAAAGCAGAATATGATGTTCATTAGCTTAATTAAATCACTGCATTGGGAGAAATTTAGCCTCTTCACCCACAATGTTGATAACAACATATCGAATTCATTGACAGCATTACCGTATGTAATGCATAACAGTTTCGACAGATTAATAATTTGTATGTATAATGAGACTTATGTCACTTGTTGTTACATCAAATCAACGATTTCTATTTCTTTGGCAATTCTCCACACACTTAGGACAGCCACTTTCTAAGCCAAGCATCTATAAGTCCATTGCGCGCTACATGAAACCTCGGGTGGACTCGGCTGTTGGCTCATGTCATTCCACATAAAGCGACGTTTCGTAATGAATGACAGACATAACCACGGTGTGTAATTGCGCAGTAATAGAGGAAATCGCGAAGTGAATACAAATGTTACGACATATGTGCGATGTCCTTGAAACATATTATGTTAACGCACTACATTGATCGCAAGAGGAAGAATATTGCGTCGCAGTTTATTGTTGCCGTTAAAGCGGTCGGCTACGCCCTAAGGCTAAAATGGTAATTTTTGTAACAGCTTTTGACGTGAGGCATATCACGTAAGAGCATCACAATAATCAATAATTATCGGAAGAGTACATCATCTTCATCATAAACACTACATGTATAATACATGCCTGTACATACAATAGCGAGTTGTCTATGTTTTAATACAGCGCCAGTATTGTCGTCGCAAAAGCATTGATCATCCACAACCAATACCTTCTACGTCAACATTACCGTTCTCATATTCTTAATATAGAAATACCCATTCTATTCCACCTCTTTTGTATAATATTTCGTTATTCGTCAAGAGTAACCCAGACACAGGGCAAACCAGCCCTTAGTGCTGGAACTCTGAAGAAAAGCTCAATAGTTTAATACCGAGTGTTTGGCAGAATATCACAGCGTGATCGAGACATTCGACATATCCTACTTACAGAGGCATTGTGCAATGTGCAACTCGGGTGCAAAAGGTTATAATCGTACCAAACAAAGCAGAGACGAACTCGAGGGCCGTCGTTCAATATACTATTATTGTCGAACGTCATGCTCCTGTTGCTTACAATAATGTTTACGATGTGATAGCAGGCGCTATATGTAACCATTCACAGCCGACCATATAAATATCACTTACTTAATACATGCATATATGTATGTATTTACGTACGTACGTATGTACGTATGTACGTATGCATGCATGTATGTATGTATGTATGTATGTATGTATGTATGTATGTATGTATGTATGTATGTATGTATGTATGTATGTATGTATGTATGTATGTATGTATGTATGTATGTATGTATGTATGTATGTATGTATGTATGTATGTATGTATGTATGTATGTATGTATGTATGTATGTATGTATGTATGTATGTATGTATGTATGTATGTATGTATGTATGTATGTATGTATGTATGTATGTATGTATGTATGTATGTATGTATGTATGTATGTATGTATGTATGTATGTATGTATGTATGTATGTATGTATGTATGTATGTATGTATGTATGTATGTATGTATGTGTACATGTATGTATGTATGTACATATATAAATATGTTTGCATGTACGTATGTATGCATGTAGGTTCGCATGCATAAATTCACCTGCGCATGTGTGCGTGTGTATATGCATGTATGTATGAAGATATGCATGAATACACGCGTGCATGCATGAATCCATGCATACATCCATCCATGTTTGATTGCATTCATGTTTATATCCAAGTATGGATGAACGTATGTGTATCAGTATCAAATATATGTATATATGTATGTATGTATGTATGTATGTATGTATGTATGTATGTATGTATGTATGTATGTATGTATGTATGTATGTATGTATGTATGTATGTATGTATGTATGTATGTATGTATGTATGTATGTATGTATGTATGTATGTATGTATGTATGTATGTATGTATGTATGTATGTATGTATGTATGTATGTATGTATGTATGTATGTATGTGTATGTATGTGTATGTATGTATGTTTCTGTGTACGTACGTATGTATGTACGTACGTACGTACGTACGTATGTATGTATGTATGTATGTATGTATGTATGTATGTATGTATGTATGTGTGTATGTATGTATGTATGTATGTATGTATGTATGTATGTATGTATGTATGTATGTATGTATGTATGTATGTATGTGTGTATGTATGTATGTATGTATGTATGTATGTATGTATGTATGTATGTATGTATGTATGTATGTATGTATGTATGTATGTATGTATGTATGTATGTATGTATGTATGTATGTATGTATGTATGTATGTATGTATGTATGTATGTATGTATGTATGTATATGTATGTCCAGAAAATCAGATAACAATGACATTGTGAGACTGATACAATACATTTAAACATGGAAATCATCCGACAGTGAGCTTCTGAGAAAGGTATCATCCGAGTGGTGCATGCATGCTATATTGCTGAATAAGTTTCTGAGAACCAATAAACTTTCGTGACTTTGAGATTGTCTAAAGAAGACCATGGTTGTCTATCATTACAATATGGGATCCACATACTTAAAGGGTCGATTTAATATATGCCGTGTTTTACCCTTGATGTGAACGCGAGCATCTAATGCATTGACGGCACTCCACCTTTGAACATCGCGCTTGTTATATATATCTTCAAATTATTTACTACTCTTTTGATATTATACCTGTTATTTATGTTATTGCGATCAACGTCGCAGCAGGTGCCAATCGGCTAACCTTCAAACGCTTGTTTAAGTGTAGCAGCTTCATTTACCGGGAAGGGTTTTGTTTCTTATTTAATCCTATGTTCGTAGTATTTACCAATATATTATATAAGGATCCGTATTTGTTCTAATTTGATCAAATATTCGATAAGGCAATGTCGTTAAGACGTTCAATGCGCTTTTGAAACAGCTTCGAGTCAGGGCAAGTGGCTTAACGATTGACTTAACGACAAGTTAATGTTGATGTTTCACTCTCTTGCACATGTCAGGCAATGTACTAATATCATAATAAAATGGCTAATATTAGTGGGTTAAATTGATGCGATGTACTAATTCTAGACATTGCGGTCTACCTTATATTGGTCATGTCCCCGAAGGACTGCAAAAGTACAGGAATAAAATATCGACATTGATATTGGTAAAATGTGTCAGTACGAATGATAGGTAACAAAGCGCCTACAAATTACAACCCGCCAGGAAATATAGCCACGATTATAATTATATATTTCAGACGTACTTAATATTTCTTTGTACAGCTGCATATTGGTAAAACTGTATCGATTCGATATTGGAAAATGTTTGTTCAATTGTATCATTCTTATGTTGCATTTACCCTGTTTATGTCATAATCATATATTTATGGATATGTTCCCTTCTATTATTATAGGACATATCCTTGACCAACACCAGTAGCCAATCCATACTTTGTATTTGCAGCATTACAGCGGGATATTTGCTTGTACGATATTAACTCAAACCTATAAACCTTTGAAAGTATGACACTTGTTATGTGCAAGAGCGAATTCTTAGTGCCATAAATGACCTTGAATATGAGAGAAAAGGCAATAATCTGAGATTTATCTGTCCAATATGCTGTGGGACATGCAAAACGGCGCAAGATGAAAATATTCATGTTCCAAGGATTAATATATTTGTGAACATAATATGTATACGAAGTAGGGGTACGTACATCATAGCGGACACACGCCGACGCACTGCACTTCACGTTAACACATAACAAGTAAGCGGTCAAAATATTGTTTACATCGGTGCCATTACATTGGGTAAGTCACACATAGGTATACTACATGCCACAATGAAGATGATTGCATGAAACCATTCAAATATTCCATGACGAACCCGATTCATCCTTATTAATAGTCGTCTGTGGCAGATGTTGTGATATTGCACAACATGCACCTATTATGTAGTTATTCTTGCTACATAAGTCGTTAAGGTGCTGCATCCATCCAATAGCGTAGTTGATTAGCTGCGCTACTTTTTGTGTGAGAGTATGCAACTGATAAATGTGGCCTTGTTTGTAAGAATATGGTTATAATGGCATTAAAACATTTTGTGCCTAATTATATAATCATTCAGCCATCTGTAATATAATTGAAAAATATTTCCGAGAGAACCATTTGGCAATCATTTGATTTAGAATAGTCTGTTTTTGATGGCCTTATGGTGATGAGACCCCGTGTTTAAGGAGTTTTCAGTTCTTACATACTTGATATAAGCTAGGCACCGTGTCTTTGAACTCATTCATATGTATCTATATATAGGCCATTTTAAACCCTAGTCCAATCTGATTCAATACTATGTATCACCCCTCTATGCCTTATATCACTAATTCATTCACTTATCCATGCTATTCGCTTCCGCGGATGCAATCGGCCATAACTCAGCTAGCAGACCGTTGGTGGGGAATTTTATCAAAAGCTCTTTGAAGGGCCGCTTAATCAATAAGTTCAGTGAGTTTGTCATTGGCTCACAAAGGATTTTAAGCTGACTGGCCGATATTTTGCGGGCAGCTGACGATTGCCTTGTTTGAAAGTAAGTGTAGCATTAGCACGTATCCAGTCACCTGGAACAGTTCCTTCATTAAGGAATTGGTTGAATTTGACAAAAAGTGGTAGCGATACTTCTGTTGTGAGTTCCTTAATAAGCCGAGGGTAGAGCGTAAATGGGCAAAATACCGCTTCGTTTTGGTTTACCTAAGTTAGCAGTTTTATGACTTTGCCCTGACTAATGTGTATTCTCACAAATTACTCCTTTTCATCACTGTTGAATAATCGTATTCGTTTCTGCGACCAGGGCATTAATTACAGATGTCAAGTAACAACCAAGTAAATCTGAGCATTTTTTGTCTTCCAAAATTACATTATTGACACTAAGGTTTCAGCTGTTTTTTTGTTGCAAAGAGAAAGTGATTAAGTGAGTCAAAGATTCCATCACTTTAAAGCAAAATATTTTCTTAGCACATAAATTCGTATCATCGTAATTTATATTGCAATAAACGAAATGCTAATTAATCTTGTGCAAACATTTAGCGGGTACGCTCTTTAAAACCACCACATCCATATATGGCCTCTAATGCTCAGTTAACGCATACAGCAGAGAGTATGTGTGTTTAGGTTTTCAAGTTGGTTCATTAACAGCAATTTCCCTACCTAATTACTTCTTTGTACTTTTGACCATACTACAGAATTGCCAGCTTGATTAATGTTTTAATGTTATGCAGTCCAATAAACATCCAGGCATAGAGTGCATGCCGTATCTAAGTGTGTCAGGATCTGCCTGATCTGTCGGTATATTGCGTATTTGAATAAAGATGGAGGATATTTGCAGTTTGGTTCGCCATTGACGCCTTCCAGTTGAAACAAAGTATCGTGCAGTATGTGCATTGGGTGCAGACACTTCCACGATGGGACCGTGTGCGGTGTCAGCCAAACTATTTAACTGCATAACCCGAACGGCTTGAACTGATGCATTCACCAGCGCTTTGCTTAGTCTCACATAACAGGTTGTCCCTTTTAGGTTGATATAGATGGTAACCACCAGCACAATGAGGTCATAGTGAGATGTGATGGTTCCGCCGGACTTATCACGTTGACAACCAAAGCAGTTAAATATATAAATATATGTGGGAACCACCCCAATCAATTGCACATAGAACTTTAGCCACCATAATCTTGTTGAGTGTGATTAACATGCGTAGCGATTGCACACGTTAATGAATACGCAAGATTACTCAAATACAAATGTATCATTATCGCATACGACATAGAGAGGAGTTTGCCCATACGTCTTGCTCAGAATACCAAACAGCCGGGTCGCGGATTAGATTGATTTGAAAGGAATTTTATGGAGTTACCATAGTACGCACATTATGTCTACATTAGCCCTTACACAACAAATCGGCTGATCGGCTTGTCGTTAAAACTAATTTCATATCAACGGGGAATTCGGTACGCTTGTATTAAATTAGACACGATGTAACATCTATAATGAGGAATAATAGCTGCTAAATTTGATCTCTGAATGCGAACCAAACTTTGCAAAATGGATCTGTTGGCCTTATGCAGAGGATAAGGTATGCTTTGCAGTTTCCAGGATGCTTTAACCATGACATCCGGACGTATTACTACGGCAACTTATGCGGTTATAAAGGCAGCGAGGTTTTAATATCCGTTCCATCCGGCGACATTTGTTGTTGGCTAAGAATCGACAAAGTGTGTGCTTTCTTTACATACATACATACATACATACATACATACATACATACATACATACATACATACATACATACATACATACATACATACATACATACATACATACATACATACATACATACATACATACATACATACATACATACATACATACATACATACATACATACATACATACATACATACATACATACATGCATAACGCTCTGGCACCGTATGAAAGCATATTTGGAGATATGGGGACTTGTGGCGGTTCTATTAACAGCCTTAAATGTGAGTACAATAATTTAGTATATAATGCGGTTTTTTACAGGAGGTCAATGAAAGGTAGGCATGATGTATAAAATATTATCCACGTACTTTCCTTTTGTTACAAGGCATGCATAGTATTTTGTTCGTATTGCAATTTTGCGACAAGGTTCAAATGGGCTCTATACAGCAGCGAATGATATAAATACAGGGACAAGAATATCGATAGTGGATTGGTTCAGGTACTTTCTTATGCTGCCTAATCTTGTGATCTGATCAAAGAATGATTGGGTTACTTTCATGATAAATGATTTTCCCGTCAATTGTTAGTCCATCAGAATACCGAGGTTTATGACTGTTTCTGATGTATATACAGTCGTATCGCCAATGTTAACTGGACCAAACAACGACTGGCATTTGTACAGACAATCGAAATATAGAATATCAGATTCATCTTAATTCAGTTTTATGAAATTGATCGCCATCCATGATCTTATCTGTCGGTCGCATCAGCATTTTGGTGGTATTGCAGACCATGTTTACTAAAAGAGTTGCCAAGTGATGACATGTAGGCAGTAAATAATAATGACCCTAGGATCCATGCACACCACATGGTAGTTGGTGTGCTAGTTACCTGCCTTTAACACGGACTCGTTGTCAGCGGTTTGAGAGGTATGACTTGAGCAATGCCAGGCATTGTCCATGTCGGCCGAAACTGTCGGACTTACGCCGCAGCAGGATTTGACTATCGGCAGTATCAAACGCTGCGCGGAGATCAACAAGCACGTAAGCAATAGCATATTGGTTAATTTATAGTCCTGAAATCGATTTGCTACAACCTTCTCTGTTAATTTGGATATGAAGCTCAAATTTGAATGTAGTCTATAGTTTTTCACTGATTCAGGATCCAGATTGCCCTTTTGAGCAGCGGCTGCATACTAAAGATGGTCACATGTCATTCAGCACATCGTTTTGTCTTTTACCACTGAGATATCCATTCATAAATGCCACAGCTGCATCACTGATATCATTGACCAACAGATTATTTATCACGGATTGTTAATTGTGTCGAATCCACAGGATGCCTTGAATCTAATATTGTAGTATCATCCTATATAAATTTCCAGAGATTGGTCAAAACCGTCAGGTTTAATCAAGAAAGGTATGTTTTTTCCATTATGTTGCTCACTGTGAGGGTTGAGTTGACCTGCCGTTTAAACAGGTAGTTGGTTAAGGCCTAATTAGAATATTGGCGTCACATTAGCACCTTTCCAACCATCCGGAACATTTCCCTAGTTAATGGACAGCTTAAACGTATTAAACAGCGTTAATGATATTTCAAAGTCCCCAAGAAGCCGAGGGTATCGATTATCTAGGCCAGGTGCGATATAGAGTATTGTAAGTTTTTTATAAAGAGATCTGCTATCTCCTATATGAATACTGGCGCAAAGATAGCATTAAGCAAATCTTCACTTGTCTTTTTGAATCAGATTACTGACCCTGTCAATCAGATAACCACTGCGTTTGCAGTGTTCACATTCAATTATGTCGATATATCAATATGAGTTTTATACCAATCTGATTTCCATGCCAGTTCTTGCACGTTCATTGCAATGGAATATATGGCCTGTCAGCCGAAACAGAAAATTTACGACATATATTCACGCAGTCATGATGAAGTGTGTCAATTCCTCTGAAGTGTTGCGAGGTTAATAGCATCAACACTTGATGCTGACCAATTTACACTAAACGAGTGTTGATACCATTTGGTGCTTACACACTTAGTAGTATGTTTCTTGAGAAGCGGCTTAAAGATGTGCTTGTAATGAATTTAATCTTATTGAAGTTTCAATTATGAACCTCCAGTCTTTTTTGTTTACGAACATAAATTGTAGCGTTTGTCTGTTCTGCATCAGAAGTTCTGTGTCACGAACAGGGTGAAGGACCACAAGAGCCTCAGGGTGACCGACAATGTCAGGAGCTTTCTTCTCGCCGAAGCAGGGCATTTTAATTGTATTCAAGATTTGATTATGAGGCTCCAATCTCTTTTGTTCGAAAATTTTACCTTTTGGATGAACTGTTTTACCTTAAAGGTTATAGTCAACTCGATATATAAATATATATATATATATATTATATATATATAAACATATATATATATAAATCTATAAATATACATATATATATTTATATCTATATTGCTTCCTATTGTGTAACTACGGTGAATTGTGTTATTCTGTTTATGGATATGAACAGAAACAAGCGATTTCCTGTTTTGAATAACCTCCATGGTAGGCAAATGGGACAGACAAAAATCGATGCGTTAACTTTGATTTTACCACGTAACGCTCCATGGCATATTCATCAAAAGTTTGCCATGAAAATTGTATTTCGAGATGCCACTGAAATAAACGCTGATAAACATTTGCCTAAATACGAACTTCAAGTTACCTGCGACAGTTAAAATTGCTGCTGTGGTGTTTAGCTGTAATTCGGGTGGCAATGTTATCAGAATAGGACCGATACAAACCTTAATACGCCTAAGTCAATAAACACACCTAATTATGTCAACCAAATCTCTTTCATTGTGGCGTCCGTCACTTGATAATGAAATAACTAGCAAACGGAAGATATTACTTCCTGCTAACATTTGGCAGCAGGTTAATTCGCTGTTTTTTGTCGCGATATTTGAAAACGGCAGTGTATTGCCTATTGATGAGTTGATTTAATAGACAATAACAACATACCATATGCGTAAAGTAGATCGTTGACTACATAAAAAAGTACTTTCAAAATCAATGTAATGAAACCGCGCATGTTTGACAACGGGTCCATTTTAGATCGAACTGTCTGCTGCAATTAATAGATATGTGTATGTTATGTACACGCGCACATTTGTACTGCTAAAATTCAACTTAATGTTGTTGTGTGCCGATGGTTTGCAAATGACCAAAGCGGTGGTGGTTAAGAAAAAAAGTCGATGTACTGCGAAGTAATTGCATCGTGTCCATAAATGTACCTGAATGTTGTCAAAGTAATCAGTGCGTAGAGTTCTCTGAATAAATGTCTGCGACAATTCTATTTTGCTTGAATACATATGACATGCTTAATGGCTAGAACTGTTGGGCAAGGTAGGCTTAAAACCTATCAGCGTACATCGTCATTGGTCAAAATTGCATTGGTTTATGCTTCGCTATTTTAACGCGTTAAAGGGTTCGGGGTTCATTATTGTTTGTTCTACTCGTTGTTGCTCTTTGTTTACTTTATAATACGGTGTCACATATAAGCAACTGATCCAGAGGCGAAGCTACTTTTAATTGCTGTGGCATCTTCTGTCGAGTAGAACGCCAAAACGTTATAAAATCATTGCCACAATTTCGTAATACCTGTCCACGTTTTACATCGTGACCTACATATGGCATTAGTAATTGTTGATATCAGCAGCATGGAAATATAACGGGCGTCCATCTGATCGGTTATTGCATCGCTAATTGATTCACCAATGTCTTTATCACAATTTATCATGCCGTTGAAATGCAAGGTTGTTAGTAATCAGATTGTGTTGGGATCCTTATTGGCAATAATATTATGTTAATTATCTGACGGAGAAATCAAGAAATTATAACGTGTGTTATGCAAACACTTGGGCACAAGAAGGCTGTCAAACTGAAAAATATTATTTTTGCATCTGTATGAGGTAGATGAACCTTACATACGGGTGTAGGTGTTGACGAGTACATCGTCGGAACACCAATTTCCTTTTCTTTCGAAAGACGCAGACATGGATGATGCACAAGAACTGCATTTCATTCTAATTCTCGCACGTAATCACACTTCACAATCCGCCCTCGAACCAGATCATGCCTCTAATGCTGTATTATTGCGTACTTGATAAGAATTAGAGGACACTTTTATCTAAAAATAATTATGTCAATGACTTACACTTTCTGCAGGGCTGCTAAATAACATTCGTCGCCAAAACTTCTGCGAGTTTATATCTAATTAAATGCGTCGCTGTTATGGAAAAAAACTGCTTAATTACACTAAGATGTCCATTGCTGGCGAGATTTTCTTTCAAATTATCTATCGATCGAGTTATCAGCTACACCCCGTACGCGACAAAATCTTGGACAAGTTTATATCGATATAATGTACCTCTACCATTTGGCATTGCCCAACAACTGCCACCTCTTTTCAGCAACCGTTAGATACCTTACTCCAGTAAATGTCTTTTGTCTGGCGTCCTTTAGTCCTGGAACATTTACATCCGAGACCTACTGCTAGATATTTAGAAATTTATATGTATAACTAAATATACACATATATTTTGACGATTGAGATTATCAAACTAATTGCTAAAAACTGCGAAGCAGTCGTATTTACACCAACCACACGTTGAGATTTGTGCGCGTGATTCGCAATCAAATTTGAGTCATGTCAGCCAATGAGAAGCCAGCGGTCTGAAGTTGACCTAGTTTGCATACGTTTCATTCAGTTTCGGCGGAATAGTGCGAACGGCCGTTTAGTAATCATCGAATAATACGATATATGACAACAACGGACGCTGTAAGGTGCACACAAATGACAATGAATCTTTTTGTGAGCTATGGGGTGATGACTAGTGAGGCAGCTATGTACGAATAGCTCATTGGAAGCGGTTTTCTGAGCGTCCCTCGCCTTTTCACCAGTGGGTGTTGCCCAACTTCTATTATATTACACCACCATTAACCGATGATAATGTGTGCCTGAGAATATAATATATATATATATATATATATATATATATATATATATATATATATATATATATATATATATATATATATATATATATATATATATATCTATATATATATATATATATATATATATCTCTCTATATATATATATATATATATATATATATATATATATATAAAGGTTTGGCCATGGTATGGGGTTTACTATGTTTTTTTTCGTTTGACTACCAGCTTTCACGTCTGATATTCCGATTTTTTCAAAGTAGTACATCGTAATAGATACAATCATCAAGTGACATTTGCATGCTAGATGCAGCGCTGTTTTTGCGAGGTAGTTCGTGTCTCTAGCGCTGCCTGAAATACCAAATGCTACTTCTAAGAGTATCGGGTGCTTCTACTTGGACTTTAATCATACTACAGAGCAGGTGCTCCTTCCTCTATTAAGATTAGCCAGTTAGTTGTTTGATGTAGTAAGTGATGTCACAGTGATTTCTAGCAGTGTAAATTGGTCATGTCTCATAAAATCTTGCGTATTTTGTTTCGAGGTTTTTATGGTAAGTCAAACATTGCACATTTTCTTGCTATAAACAGAGGGAGGAATACACATAGGGCAGGCTCGTTGAAATATCTTAGATTTAACGATTTGTGAGAGCAGGCGCAGCAGATTTTTCTAGTATGTCAGTGATGTTAATCAACTTGTTGTGATTCATATCAATGTATCTATCGGGTGCCTTAAAGCGTCATTTACAGTTACGCAGTTCGTCATATCATTGCTCTTTTAAAAACATCAGTTACATCATGGGTTAATGTTATTTAGATCACCAATATCAATACATGTAAACTTGTCCTGTGATCTACCCATAAAGCCACAGACATGACATGCACCATGTAGCTGTACCAGACGACATATAATATTGGTTCTCCAGCCATCCAACATAATATGAATACAATGCATTATTATTCTCCCCAAGCTGTTACTATCAACTTACCAGTTACCTGTTCCGCGATGGCTGGAAATTATGTAACTACAATGTACAAAACGATTACACGTATTTATACTTATTGCTTCGGATTGATTAACCGATCATTTAAAACAGGGACCTTATTTATATTTATGTCCCAAAAAACTGGTTTAGAGATCGACCCACGATGCAAGCTCTCACATTTCCTATTACCCGATATTAGTTGCTGGTTTCTCAGACCTAGCGCTGTCATAAGGGCGTATCATGAGTGGATTTGAGTTGGCTATAGCAACACTATAAATAGAAGGCTCAAGACAAGATTCCAATAATGTTTGTATAGATTGCCCTCATATAAAGATGAATTTAATCATTGCCTTATTCGTCTAGACGCACAATTTATGATTACAGGAACTGCAATAGAGTATGGCAATCAATCCCATAACACGCCATAACCGACACACATGAGGCTATCAGCTGAAAAGTCCATTTACATATTGCCTATCCCTTGAAGCGGATAGCAATACATCAGCGCAGGCTATTTTGTCACTCTAATGGTGATGACAGCTACCAATAAAGATTACTCATGTGGAGGTCAGATCAAACTGTCGAGAATAGGCCATTTTTAACGAATCACTTAAATTTCAATATAGCAGTATCGAGCCATTCTACCATTATAATGCAAAGCCGATACATCAAAATACCCAGGTTACCAATTGGTAGGAGATCTATACCGACAGATGATGCAACCATAGTGTCACCTTGTATTGTGGACGGAAAAATAGGTACCCTTCATTGTGGAAGGTGGTGTTATACAGGATTGATACCACACACACTTATTGTACCTGGCCGTACTCTATTGAGTGCATTCTACGACATTTGCATACCTCCTCTCATGTTATAGTGCTATATGAATACAGCGAGTGAAACAATTACCAGTCTAAATAGTAAAATGTCATGAACAAAAACTAGTGCTTTACTAAGAGAGACACTGCTTCATAGCACACCATCATATCGTCTGTTATGGCAGAGCATTATGTAACCACAAACCGTGTGCATAATATTAGTAGTCTGGCGGCGTTGATGCACCTTTCTTTCTGTATACATATCAATGAATACGGTAGACAGATCGTAATACTTTACCGTGGTTACTGATGATTATGCCCGATTGCCATACTGCGCCTATGTCAGTTACAGATACAGCGATAGCGAAATAAGTGTCGCAATATAAATAAGGTAGTCGAGTGCAGTTCGCCTGATAATCATAAATGACAACAGACGGTTATCGGGAGGTAAGATATTGCGTTGAAGGACCTGCTAGTTATCTGTGCAGCGTTCTGTGTATCTATGGTATTTTATCGGAGCGGCTTAATTTTATGCTATATATTCGAAGTACGATAAGAGGATAGTCGATCTACTGATAAGGTAAAGGTCGACGGCTTTTTAAGATGATCTTTCTCGGCAAGTAATTTAACCAGCTACTGGCACATTGAAAGGACTGCATTCGTGTTATAAGGAGGCCAGGTGAAACGTTCTGAACCCTACGGTCGCACGTCTAGTCGAAGCTTTGCACCTGATATGCCACAACAGCAGCGATGAAGTAAATAATCATGACAGAGGGATATATCAAGAGGGTTGCCGCAAGCCCTATTTCGATGGGATAGTGTATATCCCTTAGAGTATGATAATAGCCATACCAATTATGACCTCACAGTAGATGCCAATATTTGACGATATCATGATAAATCACATATATAACAAGTTTTTGAAGAGGCTGTTTATGGATGTTGGTGCTGCCTGTGCGCTAACATAGTAGCTAATGTATGCATATTATCACAATGTCACTTCCAAGGCAAATACGTTTCATTATAGCTAAGTATTATATCATATTTAATATTGCTCAATGCTTACAGTCAAACACAATCGTCTCAGACGTGATGCAGTTAACGTGAATAACTAATGTAATTCGATGACGATAGCAAAGCGAATCCGCGTAGCTACGTTTTGTGAATTGAAACTAAAACATGTGATGATATGGCAAACGATCCGGAAGTGACACCTTGGAAGCAAGGTGTCACTTTGATTCTCCCTTTGAACATACACATTCTGCATCGTCAGATCTTCTTGGTTTTTATGTCGCATTTAGGTCATAAGTCTATGTATATATATACTTAATAAACATATTTTGATATAAATGAGATGATACACGTCATTGACATCAGATCAGGTCCAGGTTATTTAGATAATTATTATGTTCGACGATCCCCAAAGCAATTTGTACCAAGTGTGAGTGCTAGACGCATTCGGAAATATAGGGGAGCACTCTCAGGGTGATGCAAGAAACGGTTTAATGAGACATTAGATATTTGCGGATCTGCGCCGTCAGCACCAATTGAACTGATATATGTATATATAACACCATTATATGATACATCAGACGATGAGAGTCATCCAACATTTAAATGGATTTTGATTTACATCATTAGGTACTATATCATACGGAAGACTTCGATTGCGTTGAACGGATATCAACTGACGACGTGGACGATGAGAAACTACATCGTATGTCACTGCCTGGTAACTCGGCATCAATTGTGTTTCAGCGTGTTTATTGACAGTAGCCTTATAATATGAGCATTCAGTTCTGCTGCGTGTCTCGGATGTGTGATTATATGGGTAATGACAAATAGACATAATTCTATGTATACATAAAAAAAAACGCAAATCCGCAAACTACAAAACAGAGGAATCCAATCTACATCGACCCAGATCAATATGCTTCAATGTTTTATTTCAGTGGGGAGGAATAATTCCTGAAGAGTTCTAGTTCATTAGGATATAACCTGCATGCAAGAATTTGTCGAGATCGAACTTTTGATTGACAAGCGCATAAACAATTCATTCAGACGTGTAAACATTTCTACCGGGTGCACAAACAATAACACAACACACTCGTATGCAGTGTTTAAGCTTCATATATGGGCTGATGTATCTGAGCCGTAGCAATGGCTTAAGAGCAGGTATCGAAGCAATTTATTTAACCCGTTTATGACCCTGCAGGCGTTTTGCAATATATTGCCAACCACCAAAAAGATCCAACGGATACAATGTGCAATATATAATAAGGCCGCACCCGAGGCCTGTCTAGTATAAGTAATTACATTATACCATGTCGCATTGTGTAAATCACAATGAGGCTCGTATCGCGTTTTGCTTCTTAAGATAAAGTCGGCGCCTGCTGGCGATACCACATAAGGTTTGCAGTCCAAGCATCACACATTCCTGAATTAAGCGTTTGAAGTGGTACAGCAGCGGAATCAAGAAAAATGGTACGAGAATGTACGAAGATGTACGATTTCACGTGACTGCTGCTAATTATCGTGAGGTGTTCATGAGTGTATTGGCCTTCGCTCTAAAATCTACGCCGACATTTACATTTTAGGTCTCGAATTATATTGCTTCAAAATATATCGTTCGTCGCAGTGCAATGAAGATATATACCATTATCTCTTATTTATTACTCAGGCCTTGTGCTATATTGCTTTAGGGCCCTTTTTTTCTTCTTATATTAACGCATCATCTTTATCCAGATAAAAACACACTACATCTCTCGTCCTATTACATATCGCTCGGTCACTTGAGTGTAAACAAGCATAATTGCGTGGTGCCGGCGTGGATGCATTTTAGTTCAGTTCAGTTTTAATTAATTTCCGGCAATAGGACGTCGCCGGGCTTTATGATTTAATTGATTTTTTGGACGTTTTTAATATCAGATTCCGTAACGACCTAGATTGTTTTCAACTTAACAATTTATTTTGATAGCGTTACATGAACATATAATCTCTCAACTGACGTTTGCTACACGAATTCACAAAAACTTTTTCGGGTCATTTAGTTGTTCGGATATCTGTGTCTCTTACCAAAAATAGAACTTTGTTATACCTAATGTGAAAATTGGATACATACCGACAGTAAGTGGTTTACTGATGCACGCTTTGCCCTTCTGAATTTGATACAGATATGTGTCTTATGGTAAATGAGAGATGTGCTGTTGGTCGGAGCAAAGATAGAAGTGAGCAGTAGACGTCATTCCCTCATGGACTAAAAAACGCGATTCGAAATCTCACGCAACATGCAGAAAACCGGACATTACATTGGTCGTAATCTAGGCGGGACTTACACGTGGAGAATGCATTATGGGGATAAGATGTAGAGTGAGGGATTGTATATGATTCGAAAGATAAGGTTTATAATGTAAAAACTAGCTGCGGTGATTTTCTGTATAAAACTATATATATATATATATATATATATATATATATATATATATATATATATAAATAAATATATAAATATGTATATATATATGTATACATATATGTATATATATATATTTTATATATACATATATATATATACATATATGTATATATCTATATATATATATATATATATTTCGAGATGCCACTGAAATAAACGCTGATAAACATCTGCCTAAATACGAACTTCAAGTTACCTGCGACAGTTAAAATTGCTGCTGTGGTGTTTAGCTGTAATTCGGGTGGCAATGTTATCAGAATAGGACCGATACAAACCGTAATACGCCTAAGTCAATAAACACACCTAAATATGTCAACCAAATCTCTTTCATTGTGGCGTCCGTCACTTGATAATGAAATAACTAGCAAACCGAAGATATTACTTCCTGCTAACATTTGGCAGCAGGTTAATTCGCCGTTTTTTGTCGCGATATTTGAAAACGGCAGTGTATTGCCTATTGATGAGTTGATTTAATAGACAATAACAACATACCATATGCGTAAAGTAGATCGTTGACTACATAAAAAAGTACTTTCAAAATCAATGTAATGAAACCGCGCATGTTTGACAACGGGTCCATTTTAGATCGAACTGTCTGCTGCAATTAATAGATATGTGTATGTTATGTACACCTGCACATTTGTACTGCTAAAATTCAACTTAATATTGTTGTGTGCCGATGGTTTGCAAATGACCAAAGCGGTGGTGGTTAAGAAAAGAAGTCGATGTACTGCAAAGTAATTGCATCAAGTCCATAAATGTACCTGAATGTTGTCAAAGTAATCAGTGCGTAGAGTTCTCTGAATAAATGTCTGCGACAATTCTATTTTGCTTGAATACATATGACATGCTTAATGGCTAGAACTGTTGGGAAAGTAGGCTTAAAACCTATCAGCGTACATCGTCATTGGTCAAAATTGCATTGGTTATGCTTCGCTATTTTAACGCGTTAAAAGGTTCGGGGTTCATTATTGTTTGTTCTACTCGTTGTTGCTCTTTGTTTACTTTATAATGCGGTGTCACATATAAGCAACTGATCCAGAGGCGAAGCTACTTTTAATTGCTGTGGCATCTTCTGTCGAGTAGAACGCCAAAACGTTATAAAATCATTGCCACAATTTCGTAATACCTGTCCACTTTTTTTCATCGTGACCTACATATGGCATTAGTAATTGTTGATATCAGCAGCATGGAAATATAACGGGCGTCCATCTGATCGGTTATTGCATCGCTAATTGATTCACCAATGTCTTTATCACAATTTATCATGCCGTTGAAATGCAACGTTGTTAGTAATCAGATTGTGTTGGGATCCTTATTGGCAATAATATTATGTTAATTATCTAACGGAGAAATCAAGAAATTATAACGTGTGTTATGCAAACACTTGGGCACAAGAAGGCTGTCAAACTGAAAAATATTATTTTTGCATCTGTATGAGGTAGATGAACCTTACATACGGGTGTAGGTGTTGACGAGTACATCGTCGGAACACCAATTTCCTTTTCTTTCGAAAGACGCAGACATGGATGATGCAGCATTTCATTCTAATTCTCGCACGTAATCGCACTTCACAATCCGCCCTCGAACCAGATCATGCCTCTAATGCTGTATTATTGCGTACTTGATAAGAATTAGAGGACACTTTTATCTAAAAATTATTATGTCAATGACTTACACTTTCTGCAGGGCTGCTAAATAACATTCGTCGCCAAAACTTATGCGAGTTTATATCTAATTAAATGCGTCGCTGTTATGGAAAAAAACTGCTTAATTACACTAAGATGTCCATTGCTGGCGAGATTTTCTTTCAAATTATCTATCGATCAAGTTATCAGCAACACCCCGTACGCGACAAAATCTTGGACAAGTTTATATCGATATAATGTACCTCTACCATTTGGCATTGCCCAACAACTGCCACCTCTTTTCAGCAACCTTTAGATACCTTACTCCAAGTAAATGTCTTTTGTCTGGCGTCCTTTAGTCCTGGAACATTTACATCCGAGACCTACTGCTAGATATATAGAAATTTATATGTATAACTAAATATACACATATATTTTGACGATTGAGATTATCAAAGTAATTGCTAAAAACTGCGAAGCAGTCGTATTTACACCAACCACACGTTGAGATTTGTGCGCGTGATTCGTAATCAAATTTGCGAGTCATGTCAGCCAATGAGAAGCCAGCGGTCTGAAGTTGACCTAGTTTGCATACGTTTCATTCAGTTTCGGCGGAATAATGCGAACGGCCGTTTAGTAATCATCGAATAATACGATATATGACAACAACGGACGCTGTAAGGTGCACACAAATGACAATGAATCTTTTTGTGAGCTATGGGGTGATGACTAGTGAGGCAGCTATGTACGAATAGCTCATTGGAAGCGGTTTTCTGAGCGTCCCTCGCCTTTTCACCAGTGGGTGTTGCCCAACTTCTATTATATTACACCATCAACCATCATGTGTGCCGATGATAATATATATATATATATGAGAATATAATATATATATATATATATATATATATATATATATATATATATATATATATATATATATATATATATATATATATATATATATATATATATATATATATATATATATATATAAAGGTTTGGCCATGGTATGGGGTTTACTATGTTTTTTCGTTTGACTACCAGCTTTCACGTCTGATATTCCGATTTTTCAAAGTAGGTACATCGTAATAGATACAATCATCAAGTGACATTTGCATGCTAGATGCAGCGCTGTTTTTGCGAGGTAGTTCGTGTCTCTAGCGCTGCATGAAATACCAAATGATACTTCTAAGAGTATCGGGTGCGTCTACTTGGACTTTAATCATACTACAGAGCAGGTGCTCCTTCCTCTATTAAGATTAGCCAGTTAGTTGTTTGATGTCACAGTGATTTCTAGCAGTGTAAATTGGTCATGTCTCATAAAATCTTGCGTATTTTGTTTCGAGGTTTTTATGGTAAGTCAAACCTTGCACATTTTCTTGCTATAAACAGAGGGAGGAATACACATAGGGCAGGCTCGTTGAAATATCTTAGATTTAACGATTTGTGAGAGCAGGCGCAGCAGATTTTTCTTGTATGTCAGTGATGTTAATCAACTTGTTGTGATTCATATCAATGTATCTATCGGGTGCCATAAAGCGTCATTTACAGTTACGCAGTTCGTCATATCATTGCTCTTTTAAAAACATCAGTTACAGCATTGGTTAATGTTATTTAGACCATCAATATCAATACATGTAAACCTATCCTGTGATCTACCCATACAGCCACAGACTTGACATGCACCATGTAGCTGTACCAGACTGTGCACTATTAGACGACATATAATATTGGTTCTCCAGCCATTCAACATAATATTAATACAATACATCATTATTCTCCCCAAGCTGTTACTATCATCTTACCAGTTACCTGTTCCGCGATGGCTGGAAATTATGTAACTACAATGTTAGTCACCAATTCACATGTACAAAACGATTACACGTATTTATACTTATTGCTTCGGATTGATTAACCGAACATTTAAAACAGGCACCTTATTGATATTTATGTCCCAAAAAACTGGTTTAGAGATCGACCCACGATGCAAGCTCTCACATTTCCTATTACCCGATATTAGTTGCTGGTTTCTCAGACCTAGCGCTGTCATAAGGGCGTATCATGAGTGGATTTGAGTTGGCTATAACAACACTATAAATAGAAGGCTCAAGACAAGATTCCAATAATGTTTGTATAGATTGCCCTCATATAAAGATGAATTTAATCATTGCCTTATTCGTCTAGACGCAAAATTTATGATTACAGGAACTGCAATAGAGTGTGGCAATCAATCCCATAACACGCCATAACCGACACACATGAGGCTATCAGCTGAAAAGTCCATTTACATATTGCCTATCCCTTGAAGCGGATAGCAATACATCAGCGCAGGCTATTTTGTCACTCTAATGGTGATGACAGCTACCAATAAAGATTACTCATGTGAAGGCCAGATCAAACTGTCGAGAATATGCCATTTTTAAACGAATCACTTAAATTTCAACATAGCAGTATCGAGCCATTCTACCATTATAATTGGTAGGAGATCTATACCGACAGATGATGCAACCATAGTGTCACCTTGTATTGTGGACGGAAAAATAGGTACCCTTCATTGTGAAAGGTGGTGTTATACAGGATTGATACCAACACACCAATACTATGTATTTGTTGAAGTGCCTATAATTTCGCTTATTGTACCTATTTGGCCGTACTGTATTGAGTGCATTCTACGACATTTGCATACCTCCTCTCATGTTATAGTGCTATATGAATACAGCGAGTGAAACAATTACCAGTCTAAATAGTAAAATGTCATGAACAAAAACCAGTGCTTTACTATGAGCGACACTGCTTCATAGCACACCATCATATTGTCTGTTATGGCAGAGCATTATGTAACCACAAACCGTGTGCATAATATTAGTAGTCTGGCGGCGTTGATGCACCTTTCTTTCTGTATACATATCAATGAATACGGTAGACAGATCGTAATACTTTACCGTGGTTACTGATGATTTTCTTAGATTATGCCCGATTGCCATACTGCGCCTATGTCAGTTACAGATACAGCGATAGCGAAATATGTGTCGCAATATAAATAAGGTAGTCGAGTGCAGTTCGCCTGATAATCATAAATGACAACAGACGGTTATCGGGAGGTAAGATATTGCGTTGAAGGACCTGCTAGTTATCTGTGCAGCGTTCTGTGTATCTATGGTATTTTATCGGAGCGGCTTAATTTCATGCTATATATTCGAAGTACGATAAGAGGATAGTCGATCTACTGATAAGGTAAAGGTCGACGGCTTTTTAAGATGATCTTTCTCGGCAAGTAATTTAACCAGCTACTGGCACATTGAAAGGATTGCATTCGTGTTATAAGGAGGCCAGGTGAAACGTTCTGAACCCTACGGTCGCACGTCTAGTCGAAGCTTTGCACCTGATATGCCACAACAGCAGTGATAAAGCAAATAATCATGACAGAGGGATATATCAAGAGGGTTGCCGCAAGCACTATTTCGATGGGATAGTGTATATCCCTTAGAGTATGATAATAGCCATACCAATTATGACCTCACAGTAGATGCCAATATTTGACGATATCATGATAAATCACATATATAACAAGTTTTTGAAGAGGCTGTTTATGGATGTTGGTGCTGCCTGTGCGCTAACATAGTAGCTAATGTATGCATATTATCACAATGTCACTTCCAAAGCAAATACATTTCATTATAGCTAAGTATTATATCATATTTAATATTGCTCAATGCTTACAGTCAAACACAATCGTCTCAGACGTGATGCAGTTAACGTGAATAACTAATGTAATTCGATGACGATAGCAAAGCGAATCCGCGTAGCTACGTTTTGTGAATTGAAACTAAAACATGTGATGATATGGCAAACGATCCGGAAGTGACACCTTGGAAGCAAGGTGTCACTTTGATTCTCCCTTTGAACATACACATTCTGCATCGTCAGATCTTCTTGGTTTTTATGTCGCATTTAGGTCATAAGTCTATGTATATATATACTTAATAAACATATTTTGATATAAATGAGATGATACACGTCATTGACATCAGATCAGGTCCAGGTTATTTAGATAATTATTATGTTCGACGATCCCCAAAGCAATTTGTACCAAGTGTGAGTGCTAGACGCATTCGGAAATATAGGGGAGCACTCTCAGGGTGATGCAAGAAACGGTTTAATGAGACATTAGATATTTGCGGATCTGCGCCGTCAGCACCAATTGAACTGATATATGTATATATAACACCATTATATGATACATCAGACGATGAGAGTCATCCAACATTTAAATGGATTTTGATTTACATCATTAGGTACTATATCATACGGAAGACTTCGATTGCGTTGAACGGATATCAACTGACGACGTGGACGATGAGAAACTACATCGTATGTCACTGCCTGGTAACTCGGCATCAATTGTGTTTCAGCGTGTTTATTGACAGTAGCCTTATAATATGAGCATTCAGTTCTGCTGCGTGTCTCGGATGTGTGATTATATGGGTAATGACAAATAGACATAATTCTATGTATACAAAAAAAAACGCAAATACTACAACAGAGGAATCCAATCTACATCGACCCAGATCAATATGCTTCAATGTTTTATTTCAGTGGGGAGGAATAATTCCTGAAGAGTTCTAGTTCATTAGGATATAACCTGCATGCAAGAATTTGTCGAGATCGAACTTTTGATTGACAAGCGCATAAACAATTCATTCAGACGTGTAAACATTTCTACCGGGTGCACAAACAATAACACAACACACTCGTATGCAGTGTTTAAGCTTCATATATGGGCTGATGTATCTGAGCCGTAGCAATGGCTTAAGAGCAGGTATCGAAGCAATTTATTTAACCCGTTTATGACCCTGCAGGCGTTTTGCAATATATTGCCAACCACCAAAAAGATCCAACGGATACAATGTGCAATATATAATAAGGCCGCACCCGAGGCCTGTCTAGTATAAGTAATTACATTATACCATGTCGCATTGTGTAAATCACAATGAGGCTCGTATCGCGTTTTGCTTCTTAAGATAAAGTCGGCGCCTGCTGGCGATACCACATAAGGTTTGCAGTCCAAGCATCACACATTCCTGAATTAAGCGTTTGAAGTGGTACAGCAGCGGAATCAAGAAAAATGGTACGAGAATGTACGAAGATGTACGATTTCACGTGACTGCTGCTAATTATCGTGAGAGATGTCAGGTATATTTGAGGTGTTCATGAGTGTATTGGCCTTCGCTCTAAAATCTACGCCGACATTTACATTTTAGGTCTCGAATTATATTGCTTCAAAATATATCGTTCGTCGCAGTGCAATGAAGATATATACCATTATCTCTCATTTATTACTCAGGCCTTGTGCTATATTGCTTTAAGGCCCTTTTTCTTCTTATATTAACGCATCATCTTTATCCAGATAAAACACACTACATCTCTCGTCCTATTACATATCGCTCGGTCACTTGAGTGTAAACAAGCATAATTGCGTGGTGCCGGCGTGGATGCATTTTAGTTCAGTTCAGTTTTAATTAATTTCCGGCAATAGGACGTCGCCGGGCTTTATGATTTAATTGATTTTTTGGACGTTTTTAATATCAGATTCCGTAACGACCTAGATTGTTTTCAACTTAACAATTTATTTTGATAGCGTTACATGAACATATAATCTCTCAACTGACGTTTGCTACACGAATTCACAAAAACTTTTTCGGGTCATTTAGTTGTTCGGATATCTGTGTCTCTTACCAAAAATAGAACTTTGTTATACCTAATGTGAAAATTGGATACATACCGACAGTAAGTGGTTTACTGATGCACGCTTTGCCCTTCTGAATTTGATACAGATATGTGTCTTATGGTAAATGAGAGATGTGCTGTTGGTCGGAGCAAAGATAGAAGTGAGCAGTAGACGTCATTCCCTCATGGACTAAAAAAACGCGATTCGAAATCTCACGCAACATGCAGAAAACCGGACATTACATTGGTCGTAATCTAGGCGGGACTTACACGTGGAGAATGCATTATGGGGATAAGATGTGGAGTGAGGGATTGTATATGATTCGAAAGATAAGGTTTATAAAATGTAAAAAAGCTAGCTGCGGTGATTTTCTGTATAAAAACTATATATATATATATATATATATATATATATATATATATATATATATATATATATATATATATATATATATATATATATATATATATAATAAATATATATATATATATATGTATATATATATATATATATATATATATATATATATATATATATATAGATATATATATATATATATATATATATATATATATATATATATATATATATATATATATATATATATATATATATATATACTTGTATAGTATTTATTTCGTACATATAAACGTGCAGATTTGTAAAGAATCATCGCAAGAAAGAAATGAAGATTAACATCGTAACGTGCAAATTGTGGACAGGAGCTCGTCAATTTCTTGTGGGGTAAGAATAGAAATTGCTCGCCCATCCCGTTGTATAATGAGCTCTCTTAATAATGAAATAGTGTTTAACACATTAATGACTATGTCATTCTCACTCAACCTGAGTAGGTACTCATTCGGCGTGATTTCTGCTGAGAAAATAGCGTTAGTGCTAATACCAATTGTGAACATGACAATTGTCAGATTGCAAGCAACAGTGGAATAACTTAATGCGCAGAGTCTGCTCACAAAGGACAACACATTGTTACCACTGCTTATGCATTTACATAACAAACATGATATAGCGCTTCATTAACTGTTTAATGATTGGTTGTTGACCCGTTAAAAGATGTAAGTATATGGAACGGGTTTGTGGATGAAGCTTCCAGATACGTCTAATACATTTTCGCCAAGTTCGGCAAAAAACCTCTATGTGTCGGTGGTCTAAACTCTATAACGGAGAGCAATAAAAACTTGTACAGATAATGTTGATCAACTTGTTTCTCACATCTACATTGCGAGCCCCAAACCTTGACATCAACAAATGTGTTTGTGACACTAAATTAGACCATGATTATATCATTGAAGTATTTGTTAATCATTTCATTATGCGTTTTACAACCAGATATGGTACATGTAGCAACAGATGTTGATGGTTTGATATTTGACAAAAATCCTCTCAAGTAGCGTTTATAACTGCTGATGCCGTTTTCTTCGGCAATAGACCACTTGATCTTACTGGATATGCAACGTTTCAGTTTACCTGACTTTGAAACATTGACATTCAAACTCAGAAAAACAGGGCTATGGTCAGATAAGCTGTCCCCATCATGAGTACATGTATATCGTGAGACTAACGGCAATATATTTTCAGATATTATGAAATGATCCAAAACAGATCTTTCATTATGCATGTCGCTCTCATAAGTGAAATCAATGACACTTGATCCAATCGACTCGCAAGGTCTCAAACCTTGCTCCTCACAGAATGCATTCAATGAAATTGTATTTCGTGAGCTGTTGCGTCTAAAATCAGTGTTAAGGTCACCCCCTAGAACCACATCAGAGTTGGCGTTGATGATAGAATGGACATCATTAAGAATTTCACTATAGATATTGTTACGTGGAGTTGAAGATGACACATCGCACGGCATGTACAAATTTATAACTAAAATAAAAGCAGATCGACCGTCACAATTGATAGTAACCACACAAGCGATGCACCTGGCACTATTACTTTGCACAAGACCGATTGAAAACTTCGAATCCCGCTTATGCAGAAATGCACAGCCTCCATATGGTCTCCCCTTGAGAACCCGAGATGAATCCATACCAGACACCCATGCCACAATGATACCATCTAATTTAGTTTCCAGTACATCAAATTCGTTTTCATGTAACCAATGCTCTTGTAGAAACAGAACATCACATTCATTCATTAACTTCTGAATGTACACAATCGTATCATCCCTATGGCCTCTACTATTATATGTACAAAATGTTAAGTTGTGACACATTGACAGTAAAAAACAGTGACAAATACAACCTTATTGCTTTCCTGTTTGCAATAAAATATCCTAACACATATGCCAACCGGCCAAAAAAATCATTCAAAAGATTGTCGAGATCAGAGAGTTTTATTTCCACCCGGAAACTGTCGAATATGGCGGCGTCATTTGACAGCTTCTCTACCTTTAGACATTACACTCCTTTATCTTGCATGTACCGTAATAGCTCATCTGTAGCGGTATCTTTACAGACTCTGTAGACGAACGAGTCACTGCTGGGTTTTAGTGCTCCTATATAATCCTTGAACTAAGAGCATAAAATGTGTCTAATATATGCTCGACAAACAAAAAGGAAGACGATGGAAACGTGGGTCGGAAAATAGCGAAATGCTGATGCGTTTATGTTGCTCCATGCAAATTGTGTTGCGCTTCATTTATAAAGTCATTTGCTTGCAAGCTGTTAATGTGTATGCTCCTCGCTATTGGGGAAATCCGTGTACTATCCCATTTCCTCGGAATCTAGTTGAGTCACGAAATTCTCACGCCTGCAATGCCGCTACAGTACGTAAGGAAGACACACTGTGCAGGGAAGGCGACATATATAAATGCAAACGCAAGGCCTCACACTTGAGGAAGTATATGCATATAAACTGAAGATGAAACCACAGAATATTTTATGTTATACAAAATTGAAATGAAACAAACACCAACACAAATATGGTGAAAGACTTAATATGTATCAAATAAGTTCAAACCGATTTGACAGATTATAACAATGATATGGAACCCGTGAAGAAAATATACACTTTCCACGTGTATTATAATGTGAAAGGCAGTTGTGTGAGTGCACAACAATGAAAATACAGAGGCAGGGAGCATGGGATGAGAAGATGAAGCTATGTAGAGATCGACGACAAAAAAACAGTAACACTATGAAATACATTGAAGGCTTGGTCATAAGGCATAGTGAGGTTCTTGTAAACAATGCGCTGTTTTACAAGTAGCCAAGACGATGTGAAAGGACCGGTGTTGTATGTTCTTTCCTGCTTGCTCTCTGAAGCAAGGAGACTGTGTTGTTTTGGGTACCTGTAAGGGCCGCCACTGGTGGTAGCAGACTTCATGATGACATGATTCACTTCCGCTTCCATGAACAGTTCATTATCAAACACTGCACCAAGGTTTCGCAGTGCGACCTTGGGCTTAATGATCTCATCACCGATTGGCATGTGCAATTAATCACATGTTAACGATGCTTGTCATGTTGTTACCTGCCACAGTAGCAGCACGTATATTTCAGATGTTCAATAACACGAATGAGTGCAAAATTTGTTTGCACGAATATATATAACACGTCGAGGAAAAAAGCGTAAATGTAAACATCTGTCAATCCTGGAGCAATAATGAGAAGAGACTGTGTGATACTAAACGAAAAAATATAAGGCACCTTGTCTCTGCACATTTCTGTCCGCCATTAAACAGCCTTAAATAGATAAAATTCTTCATCGAACCTCCCACGTCTTAATATGTCTGAACGGAAATGTTACTGATACAGCGGTTCAAAACGTGGTTGTAGTGCAAGTGATCAAAGGCGCCTGTATATATATATTTCCAATGTACCCCCGAACATCTGTAAACCTCACCACCACCTGGTGATAACGCGATGTGTTAAAATATCGACTGGCGCAATAGTGTTATAATCGTAGTCATGATAACTCTCGCGAGACATGAAGCCAACGTATTTGTTGCATGCCACATTGCACAGGACAATACTGAGATCGGGTATTGATCAGTAATCACAATGACCGAGCAATACTTACTCTACCTTACTTTGGGCAAATTAAGCATAAACTATGCATATAGAAGAAAACATTACACAACGTAACATATCAATTTTTGTTTTGTGGTTTCTAATGTTATTTAACAATGTGGTTCTAACGTGTGCATCACCTAATGTCAAGTGGTAATCCGATTCTGCATGTAACAAGGGGGAATTGATGATGTTTAATGATACAGAACAGGTAATTATGGGCGTGTGATTAACATTAAAATTCTTTTAAGTTACGTGGTGACACCTTAAAGAGAACACTTGTTATACTGTACATAATGGTAATAATAGCCTGGTTGCATAGTCAAAATCACATCGGGTACACATTATCATTGACAATAAATGCTTAATTACTTGCTAATTGCTAAACTCCTTTTTTATTTAGTTGCTTCTATGTGTTATAACATATCCAGCAAAGATGAATGTTATATGGTTGCAATGGCATTATTGTGACTATGCTCGTTTGATCGTTGTGATGCTGCCCTACCGGCGAATTCATTATTGATTTGTAGGATTATAATATTTCAATGCTGGTTAGCATATTATTTCAAAGCATACATATGCAGGGTTATGTGTTACTAAGCATGTGTTGTTGAAAAGCTGAAGTCATCAACCCTCGCCCAATGTATAGAATATGCATGTCTCCATAATACCATATATTACAATGTCAGAAATGTTGTATTCAATGTCTAATGTTAAGATATATTGTGCTTCTCGTCTAGATAAGCCAAGGTAAATACCATCAAATTAAAGCCCGTCGCTGGTATTCACTTAATAATATGCCAGCATTTGCCAGTAATTACGGCCTGAATAAACAGCTTATTTGAAAATATGTTCGGGAAATTTGTATTATATCCTAAATTATATTGAGAGGAATTCAAATCCTCAGCAGCATCGTTACAGAAATGTACAACGCAATAAATCAACCAATACCTCTGAATTGTGCACTAGGATGGATCCAATACAACCGTCAATTTCGTTCATTAGTTTTAAGAAAGACAAACAACCCATTCAAAACCTCGCTGATCTGTTTTGTTTCGACGAAGCGTTAAATATCCGGCAATGTAGCAATGATAATTAGGTCATGGCAAGGGGGACGAGATCAAGCGGTAAAGGGCAGGGGTGTGTACAGTGATATATAGAGACGGGTAGTTTAAGGGGGTGAATAATGCGTCATTAATTGTATATATATTAATTTGTTGTTGATACTCTTTGGGAATAATATCAGTAAGTAGCATGCTTGAATGGTTTGTACATGCTCCGGAAAACGGGATCAAGAGCAATATAATTCCTTTAATCATCATGGCATGAATATACTTTGACCAGCAATAAAAAGCGCGAGTGCAAACGACGCATAATCACTGTAGCACCAGGTAATAAACAGTATAATGGTGCATACCTACAGTAACATAAGATTCGATAATAGTTATAGCTATAAATACCGTACTGAATTGATAAGGCGTTATGCCCTTATATATGACAGGCGGGCATAATACGGCAGGCGAAGTGCAACATAGATTTCTTGCTTATAGGGGGTTGTGCGGTGTATTATGTTCACTCACAAGCGACTTGGAAAGCCTGTTAGATCTTGATACCTGAGCCTCATTCCAGATGGGAGTAGGGCAGAGCACTTGCTCAGTGGATGTCGACTGTCTTTTGTTCTATCGGAGGCGGTGGTCTAACCTCCCCATACTGCATTGTTGAACACAAGCGCAGACACTATGATACATTTATAGCAGGATAATGCTATAAATTTAAAACAGGATAAAATAGTATGTGTAGGATCTTATATCTACAATATTGCCAATAGTTCTGAATTGCTATTTTACATTATTTTTGCAAACGACACTAATATATTCAAAGCCGGGAGGATATTGATTATATGAACAGCGAACTGAAAAAGTTCGTGGTGTGGTTAAATACCTATCGACCTTATTTGAATGTTATATAAACGCTCAACATTATATTTTAAAGCAGGTAAAGTTAATACTATGCCTGAAGCAGAGTTAAATATACTGAAGAAGAGGATCAACTAAGCTCCCTTTTGTTTAAAGCGATTCGAAACTGGAATGTTGCTAACGTATAAAGCATGTGAAAATAGCTAAACGTATTGGTCCTTTATGAAAAGAGAAACAATTATCTTGCAAATCTGCTTTTTTCACATTGTATTATTATTTATCTACCCGCATATTAAATTTTGTATTGAGGTATGGCTCAAATTACAGAAGATAGTTTGTGGAATCATCTTATTGAGACATTGCTTATCATGTTAGAGAGGAGTTGATGTTTAACAATCGGCAGACTAAAGTCAATTTGAACGCAGATCCATTTTTCTCATTGCGCTAAAGCTGCATTTCGCCAACGATGTGAAATCCAATGACCCTTTTCATTGGCCGTTTGTTCATAGCATTTGTGATGTAAGTGTATTCTCCGAAGAAGCAGAAAATTTGTAGAAAGTGACGTAAAATCTATATATAATATTCACTTGATTTTCCTTTATATGAGTTTGCTAACTTTGGTTATGACTGATATACCGTATCGATATATTTGCAGTCAGATGATGCATAATTGTGTCTTTTAGATGACACGTTATGAATATATGCTTGTTTATGGATTTTAGGTTTTCTCTCTGTGACATCAAAAACTATTTTTTTGGATTTATAAATTTGGATAAAAAAATGCGTTTGTGAAGGAAGCGATATGTACTTAACACTAATATTATATAAGGCTGGAGACACAGAATGAGGGCCGTCAGAAACGTATAATCCTTGTTAATAAAGAACGGATGCTTAGCATGAACTACCATAAATCACTTACCCGCTAAATAGTCATGCCTCCATTATTCGTTAATTTTGCATCAGAGTGCTGAAAAAGATACTCGTCGGTTATTTGACCTCCTGAGGTTCCATTATGTCTCGTAAGAGCCTTAACATTTTGTTAATGGAACGAGGTAATGGAATTATCTGTGATGCGCTGACATTGGTCGCCGCCCTGTCAATACAACTTCCGAGTTAAACACAACATCCCCCGGTCTTGTCACGAAGCACATATTTTTACATACAGCACTAGAAATGAGCGACACAATAACGCATGCCCACCCTTTGCATGTATGAAGCCAGTTGCAAACCGTAAATAACATCACTACCGGCTGACCACAATAAAAGCCGTTTTTTCTATTAGAAAATCAGTCAATTTAGGTCTTAATTGTTGCATACAACCACAAAACCACATTGACAGCAGAGTCTACCTCACGCAACCAGCAATCATGGGGCAGAGTTCAAAGAGATCCATACTCACCTTGCCCTAAGAGTTATCCACCTCACATAGAAATCAGATTGGAATGTTAGTAAAGTTACTAAAGACATTAAAAGAAGTTGCCAACCTATCATGTTTTTACACTTCATGGCATGACAGTAACATAACACAAGACTATGTTGAATGTCAACGCATGTGGGCGGTGGGAGCTAAAGGAATGGCCAGTTTTATAGACCGTGTAGTGTGGAACAACAATTTGGATGTGACTGGTTTCCTAATAGTGTTGGACAAGAAGAGTTTCTTTTACAGTGAGCAACATGTTCTAAGACATTACATTGTTGTAGAACAGTTACAGTGTGGTGCTGCAACCCTTTAATTCATGTCCGTCATGGCGTAACCATGCAGTGAAATGCGTCGGAGAAAGATGTCTATCCGTGGATAGTTGAGGGTGTAAAATCAAACGATCAAATACTGCCATTGGTCTTATTAGTATGGACACCCTTTATAGAGGCTAACCAACGCAGCGCATGACAAACTGACAACTGAATAATTAGGAGTAAATCCAAAATATATACTTAACCTTTTCAATGAGGATAGAATAACGACAACAAATGACCTCTTCAGCAGGAGATTACACGGGCAGTTGATACGTGCACGTGTCTCATCAGAAACGTGTTCTTTATTAAGTTTCCTTGGTCCTCTTGTGTCATTCCGTAGCAAACCCTACCATTCTCACATTTGTGACCAGCTTTTATCAACAACGTGTAGCTGATGTCAGCAGTCACGTGGTACCTATATTGATTTTCTAAGAGAGCCACGTGACAAACCACAGTTGCAACTACCTTTAAGAAACCATGTGTAGCTAATGTCAGCTATCGGTGCTTAATGTAAAATCATAAAAAAAATTATTGGTCATCCGCTATATATTGCATTCGTTGTGTTAACACAACATTCAAGTTTATTTAACACTATTCAACTAATGCTATCTGAAATCCAAACACAAAAATTAGCACATCTATATCCAAGATGTTCGCGCTTCAATAACTACTAAACTGAACTCCAATATCTGGGTCACAAATGCATCGTCCATACTTTGCAGTGTTTGCGGAAAAAACACGACTTGATTGGTTTTCGACACTCATAATCAGTCGCATTCTAACTGACTCCGGTGATCAATTTGACATTCAAGACAGTTTTCCCTCACCATGAATTGACACATAACGTTCTCTCTATACTTATCGTTCAATTCCATGAACATCTGTGTAGCATACTCATCCATCATCAAGGTTTCTTAACCCTGCAGTAGCATAAGCCATGAGGTAGGGTCATGTACACCACTTTTCACACCTACCGCCATGTTCATAGCACTTGCAGTGCACAATTGTACTTAAGCGAATGTTTCAGTCATCTATGACCATTCACAGCCACTATTCAATGTGTTCAGCAAATAATTCTGTTTGTCGATGTACTGGAAAATAACCACTTCCTTTGATCACATATCCAAACAAATAGGAGACGTATCGGGTGTAGTGAAGTCAAATGTTACTGTTCACCATATAATGTTTTCATTGATTAGAGAATAATGAACCACATTGTCATCTCCCCATTACATACCGCTCTACTTTAATGTCCCAACCAGCTAGCGCAACACGTTGCCTTCAATATTAATATCCCTGGCTCATATATGCTATGTTATAGAAGTTGAAACGTTTCATAGTTGTTATAAGATGCTGTAAGAAGTTGGAAAGTAGCATCTACAGCTAATCCAATGGACCAGCGCGGATGAATTAATCAATGGGGACGCATTACTGCTACGCCATGATTAAAACGACTGAAATATTTGGTTTTACAGGGAAAAGTTGAAAATGGTAAATAGTTGAAAGATAAAAGCAATAATATGATTAGCACAAGTTATAATCTCATGAATTAATCTTAAATATATATCAGTTGTTTATATTTGAAAACGTTATACAGAGTACACGGATGTAGTTACGGGAGATCAACAATCATTAGTGTTCTCGCTGTTTTGACACAATTGGCATTCTAACTTCATTTACATTGAATGTGTTATCGGTGTTCTAATGCCATGTGCTGGGTAGACAATACGATATTTACAGCACAAGTATGAAAATTAAGCGTTATCTTTGCCTCGGAGACTGCTGTGGTCTATTCTAAGACGTGACGTGTGAAATCAATGTTTATCGCTGTTTCTAGTTTTCTTTTTCCTCTGCATTATTCAAGGTAAAATACATATGGATATATTGCACTAAATAGATATGTGTTTTTCATATGGTATCTTGATTAATTTACAAGGATACTAACTCACCAATAACTCAACGTATCGAAACCAATAATTCAGTCCTATGAGTGGAGGTGAGAACACACGATAACATCATTGTTAACGAAAATGTCTCCAATGCAAATAGGTACGTCAAGATGGATTACAAACACGAAGGGCAATTGGATTGGCAAAGAGCAACTTGATTATTTGTTATTGTTTATGGCACCGTTCGATGATTTGTGAAGACCGTAATATCTGTGAACATCACTTTAGCCAACTAATGGCCTTTTTTCTACTTTACGTCCTTTGTTTGCCTCAGCATCTCAGGTACAGTTAGTTTAAATGGCATGCAATACGATACATTGTATTTCATGCATTGTATAAAACCGTTATTTTCCTAATTATTTTTCTACGTCGTTTAGAAACTGTTTAAAATGCGGGCGAATACTGAAAAGTCGTTCCACTCCATACGAGAAGCTTTTTCGTCTCACCTTGTACAGCCCTGTGGTCTCAACAGAGTGTGTAGATTTATTGTGATTTGATCACTATCTGAAACAACGCAGAATCACATATTATTCAGTTGAATAATGTCCAAATTAAACTGACATGTGGGCAGGTAAGTGGACATTTTGGGATTGAATACAATGAATTATTTATAACAAGAACCCGTTTCACATTGTCATCCTTATTCACGCGGAGACGGGTTTCAATCACCCCAACGATTCCTCGTATCTGAAATGCGTTCTGAGGCAACATTAATATTAATACAACTAGTCAGGGTCATTTTGAATGGCTTCAAGGGCAACAAAAATGTATTAATCTTCGTTTGTGGATTCATAAAAACTCGGGTATTGTTGGGGTTACTTTGAGATAATAATGATGTTATCGTAAATATTGTATTGACATTAATCAAATAATGAGCCGCCGTCCATTCGACCAATCATGCAGCAAGTAAAACAAAATGATATGAAAGTTTCCCTTATTAATAAAGGGTCGTAACAAAAAGAACCTAAAAAACCATTAACAAAGCCTTATAACGATAACTATTACAAAAACAGTCGCCCCGTAAATTACACACCTATCTCTCAACACAAGCGTAATGTTCTTCAATTAATAACTGTTATTTGCTAAAGGAAGCTTTAACAAGTATACGGAGGCGAATGTGATACTCACATAGAAAACAATTCATACATTTCGCTAGATTTCTTTGTGGTAACACATACATTGATATGAGGTACTAGATTTGTTTCTGGAAACACATACATTGATATGAGGCCCGCTAAAGTTGTAATTGTAAAGGCCGAAAAGAATGGATGAACCAGCAAGTTCGTCTGCGTCGATTGAGCGCGCGCGTGTGTGTGTATGTGTGTGTGCGTGTTGTTTTTTGTGTGTGGTTCTAGTGTATTGATAGAGTGTCTCGTAAGAAGGCTAATGGGATTGGTTACGGCGATTGTGTTCTATAGCTTCACAGTAACCGATAATAATACAGTTTCACCTTAATTTCTAAATTGCGTCCCTCGATCACCTAGTGTTATTGGCCGAGTTGCTGATAGGCATTCTTGCGCGTGCGCGCACGCGTGTTTGTGTGAGTAAATGTGTGTGTATTTGATGGTGTGTGTGTTGTATGGTGTGTGTGCGCGCGTGTGTGTGCGCGCGTGTGTGTACATGCATGTGTGGTTCGAGTGTATTGACAGAGCGTCTCTTAAGAGGGCTAATGAAATTGGTTAAGACGATTATGTTCCATATCTTCACAGGAACCGAAAATAAGAATACGATTGTGACCGCTATATTTAAATTACACTCCAAGGCATCTCGGGGGTAAGACAGAGGATGGAAGGGAGGCATAAAAGCAAGGCTGCTTCATAACCTTTCTGGTATGTATATCACATCTAATTAAATGCGCTTCTTTCGTGTACCAAACGTGCTCATGGTATTTACTTAAGGGCATTGACAGGGCCCTAATGAATCAGACCTCCCGGGTCAGGATCCGCGAGATTGCCGGCGGCATGGAGTCAAAAACCATACCGGTCACGCTGGACTCGCGGTCAAAACTTGTCCGCTCGTCCAATCATGGAGTAATAATAGAAGGAGGGTTCTAGCATTGACTTCAAGGCTCCGTAAGGTTGCGGGTTGGAAAAATGGAATGTCTGAATCATTTCCATTTGTGCGACAATTATTGTATTGCTGCCCATGTAGTCGTTGCCTTATCCCAGCTTAACGTACTGTTGCTTTCGTACAATGGCAATGGCCATAGCTAACTTTCTCTTATTTAACATATAAGGATTTGAATCAATTTGCAACATGGATGATTTGGATTTAGTCACTTGTCATTGTATATTATTCGCTGAATAGTGTCGTTCTTTACTTTCTTATTACAACAACATCGCCTTCTGTTACTGTTATTGTTTTCCCCACACACCATATATAATAATGACAACCTTCATTATTGTTTGCATTATGAAAGATCTATTTTGGGTAATCGTCATTATAATTATTCCGTGTATGGGTGTGTTGTTACGACTCTTCCTGTGCCTTTGAAACATGCGCTGATAAAACTTGTGTCTGAGTGATACCCTGCATTGTATGACGCGAAGGCGTTAGTTTAACTGCTGTGATACTTTTGTAAATAATGTAAGTCAGGAAAGCAGTAGCCAATAATAGGCATTGAGAAACTGTAGGTTGTGATGCACTAAGTGTTCACTTCACAATTCCTTATACATATTCCCCCAATTTATCCACTAAGCAGCATGATCGATGTTAAAATTCAGGCGGTTATTATGATGCAATTATATGGCTGTGTTCTTAAATGAAGAACTACCGCTCCGTGCTTTATCTAAATAATCGATGCTTTGTTATGACCAATGTCTCGATATAGGACGAAACCTTAAATCATGGGCTCCCATTGAGTTAGTATCTTTGTAAATGAATCGTTAAATTTTGTCTATTTGAGCAAGTGTCGTTGTAAATACATTAAAGTATTTTCGCATGCTGAAGCAATTGAGGCATCATGGGATACATTTGGCAATAGAACATTAGTATAACATTTTAAATGCAGTTTTAGGTGCTGTTTATTATTTTATTAACTTTGAATTCCATTACAGCTAGGTATTATATCATAGTTAACATCGTTCAATGTTTACTATCCAAACAATGGCCACAGACGTGATGCATTTAACATGATTGTTTAATGGGATTCGATGACAAACAGATTCGCTATCGTCATCGAGTCCGTTTTGGTACATTTTGTCAATTCAAATGGATATATTGCTGATTTCACGATGTCACACAATCAATGGTGTCACTCTGATTGTCCCTATTAAGGAACATACTATCTGCATCGTCAGATCTTACGGTTATTATGCCAAATTAAGATCATCTGACCCTAGTTACATACAGAGTAAACATGTTCTGATACAAGTGTGTTATTTATGAGATCACACACGTCATTAGCTTTAGATCCGACGCCACCAGTTTATGATGTAAAATTTTCATCATCGCAATATTGATTAACTTCGCAATCATCTCAGGCGTCGTCATGGTAAACATATTTACAGCTTTGTTTTAAATGTCTAGTTCGATGATCCCCAAAAGTTATGCGAGGCAGTTTTACCCATTCGTAATGCCAGACATAAGCGGAAGCGTGGGAGTGCACTGTTAGGGTGACGCGATAATCGGTTTAATGAGACCTGGGATATTTTTGTATATGCGCCTTCAGCGCCAATATAATTGATGCATTTATCATATTCGACTTATTTGTCTTATGACTTTCTGGAATACATTTGACCATTTTGATATCAGAAATATTCGCAATAGGATATTTATGGCGTCTATAATGGTGCATAAACGTTATTGACACTGCACTATTGATACCAAAGAAACACGATATATATCCATGAGAGGCAATATCATCATAAAGGTTCAAAAGAAATATTGTCATCTGTGGAAGACGTCGTGATATTGCACAACATGATCTGTAATAGCTATTCTTGCAAAATAAATCGTTAAGGTGCTGCATCTCTCCAATAATATAGCTGATGAGCTGCGCTACTGTTTGTGTGAAAGTATGCAGCTGATAAATGTGGCCTTATTTGTACTAATATGGTTATAATGGCATTAACATATTTTGTGCCAAATTCTGTGAACAGTTTTTATGGGGAATGTTGCTTATAATTATGAGCGTTCCATAACAACAATAATCTGACGTGTTTAACGAATGAAACAGAGATGTGAAGCAAGTATTAATTGAAGGGAGATTGTTGCCGTGTATAACCTTTATTAAAACATATACACTACCCCGATGATTCTACGATGTTTCCGTCCGTGGTCTTTTGAGACGCTTAAATTAGTCGTCTAACCTTCGTTTAGAGTGAAATAACTATTTAGCAGTCACCTGGTAGAACCAACGAAGGCCTAATAAAGGGCACCGCTAAAATGAGAACGACATTCAGTAAAATAATAAGAAAATATTTCCGAGCCAACCATTTGGAAATCATTTGACTTTTTGGTAGCCTTATGGTGATGAGTGGCCAGAGCAAAAAGACCGTTAGGTACATAGGTGCCCCGCCGGTGGTGATCAACAATTGATTACTATTTAGGTCTAGTATAAACATGACTTCAGTAAACTGACTGAAACTATCTTGGCTGGTGAACTTTTCCCTGGGTTCACAACGCGATAGGAAATGCAATTGTTCTTAACTTCGTCTATAGTATTTGCCAAATAGACAGTGATATCATTTTGCTCATTAATTATTGTCGACTGCTGTATGATAAACGCCGTTTTTTTCACGCGTTTCTATTCTTTACATATCGGCTATGAGTTTAGCACCGCGTGTTTGGACTCATTCTAAAATATCTATGTCATATAGGAAAAGCCATGCCTGAATTGTAATATTCTAAATGGGGTTTAACAAGTGCCTTAATATGTTTTATAAAATATTCTTTAGAGCAACTAGATTGACTGATCAATTATGACTACTTCTTCTCTTTTCTTCGACACATCATCTGGAGTAGAATCGTTCATTCAGTATTCGGTTATCATAGCCCGACCTATATAAATTACTGCACATTTAGTTCAGGATAAAAAGCAATTGCTAATACTTTCTTCAGTCTAACGATTTATAAGGTTTGATGTATTCTATATGCCTGGTTTTTGGTCCTCACTCTGGAGTATATTTGCTGTAGTCTGTAATTGTATTAACATTATGTCAACAGCCCTGACTTGATCGATTATGTAGATTAAGAAAAGAACTAGTCGTAGGAGCAACCTTCAAGAGACACCAATAATTACCCTAGTCCAATCTGATTTTATACTATCTATCACCCCCATGGCCTTCTACTACGGAGTCATTTACTTATTCATGCATCCACTCATGCAATCGGTCTTAACTCAGCTAGCTGACCTTTGGTGATGAATTTTATGAAACGCTCTTTGAAAGTCTACCATTTTAGTAAAATCCTCTAGATTTTTAAAACGTTTGGTAAACTCGTTGGCCCAAATAACCATGCTGAGACTTTTCAATGAGTCATTCAAAGGAAGCGTTCAGTGAGTTTGTCATTAGACAAGACATGCTGTGATATCTTTAATGGGGAATCGTCGCTGCTAAACTTGATAACCGAATGCGACCCTAGCTCTTGACAAATAGATATGCTGTCTTTACGCAGAGGTGAAGGTATTTTGTGGAGGGGCCTGGATGCATTGCAACAGCAACTAATGTGGTGATGAAGGCGAGAGGAAGCGAGGCGTCTATAGCCGTTCCATCCCGCGATATTCGTTAAGACTAATGTGTACTCTCTGTCAAAACCAACGACCATCTAAACCAATCCAAAGACGGGGATTAATAACGAAATTGCTTTAGATGGAAGTAACAGGCTTTTTTAATATAATTTGCGTATTGATTAGGTACGATCATCGAATATACCATGTAGATCAAGCTATGTATCTGGTGCTTGATATATGAGAGTATTCAAGTAAGTTCGGAATGATTGAAATGAAACGCAAATTGAATGAGAAAAACACATAAATAAGTATATGTAGCTTATTGTATCAGCAGTCTCATGAATACTGTTCAATCCGATGTACATATATATATATATATATATATATATATATATATATATATATATATATATATATATATATACATATATATATATATATATATATATATATATATATATATATATATATATATATATATATATATATATATATCTATATATATATATATATATATATATATATATATATATCTGAATGGAGATAAGCAAGATAAGATCGTTTGCGATGGGTTGATGATTTTTTTTGTGGTGGATTTCTAAGCATTTCCGGCCGGGGCCCCACGGGACAACTTGTAGCTTCGGGGTCATTGTTGGGCATCAAGAGGGTATCCAGTTAGGCTTCAGTCACATTTTCGCCAATTTCCGTAAAGGCGCCCGGGCGAACAGCTTTTTGGCAAAAAACGGCCGGCACGACTGGGAACCGTAATGACGCCTTGAGATCATCGGCTGATATTCAGACGCCGCACGGGTCGCTTAAAGCATTTTACACTGAGATAAAAAGTTGCCGGTGTCCCACCGATTTTGTGACATTCTTGTGTTGACTTGTGTGCTTCCCTATATAAATACGCCAGGTAAACTGCCCAATATCGTGCAGACTACGTACTTAATCCGTCCAAACTTTGGACAACAACGACAATACATATATTTTCGCCCTGACGCCGCCCAAAAGCCGCTCTCACGTCGGCCGATTTGGCGGCACCCAGACGGAAATTGGCCTGATATCTGGGCTTGCAGGGTTCCATTATGAGGAGGACTCCCTAGTCCCCATCATGTTTCCGTCTCAGCTCAGCCATTAGGGTCTCGTACTAGCCGTATAAAGGCATCAACCAGCTTCACACCTTCTGGGGCGTCGTATTTCTGCACGCCTCTCTTCTTCAGCTACCAATGCAGCGCGAACCAGGAAGAAACGGTAGCGTGCAAACCCCAGCATCTCCATCAACCGGGCATTAATGAACATAACAGCACGAGGTGGATGCCCTTGGCGACCAATCGGCTCAATTATCGGTTTAACTGGTTTGACTAAGAACGAATGTATATAATCGCCTCAAAATACGTGTGTCCACTATAATAGGTGTTCCTGACGAATGATACTAGAATACAATGGCAGAATGTGTTGAGTAAGGCAGAGTGAAGGTCATAATTATCAATGACAAAAAGTGTACAACATTGTTCTTCTAAATGCCACACACCACTGTAATCATTGCAGGTAGGTGTTTATGTAGTATCATTGCCTGTAATATTGAGACACTAAAACCCACCAACTTGTTCCTAATCCCTCATTTCTTCAAGACAGAGTTCACGGATAACATCAGTTAGATGCCTTAGGTGGGGCACTGTATCACAATATCTGATAAATGACTAGTGTAAGGTATTTCCAATTAGAAGCTTAGAAAAATAGGTACCTATTTTCAAATAATAAACTTGTCAGAACACTCCGCCTGATTAAGCCAGCGACTATCTGCTTTGATTGTACAAGATGACGAAGCAGTGCAGTAAAAATTAAAACCCTGTAGTTTATTGTAACGAATAATAGTCAGAGCATTGGTAAGGACGAAACAAAGTTCACTTATCGCACAAGCGGCACATATAAAACATACAACATATCGTAATTTGTTAATCGTCACCAAGTTACTAACCATATTACGCCAGAAGTTAGAATTTTGTCTTGTGGGAGATATTAGTAAACTTTCCTAACGCTTTCGTCCAGAACGCAAGTCTCTTTGCTTTCATATGGTCATGCACCGCGACCTGGTCGTCTATCTCGAGAAATTTCTGCTCCATGGGAGTGAACCTAGGCCACTGAGTTAATCCAGGACTGTTGGGGTCTCTGCAATAAGAGAACATCTGTCCAAGAATCATATGTCTCTGCAATAAAACACACGGCACAATCGACCAGATACATTATGATCAGGAAAGTTCAACTACTTACCCTGTTTTTACAAAGTTGGCCCAGTATTTGATCATTGTGCGGCTCATTGCAGCATCTTCTTTGTTGGTTGTGGTTGACAGCTGATCAGTGGTATCAAATAGCGGCCAGCCAAATGTAAACATAAGATCTGCGCCATGGTCTGCGCGAATCCACGAGGGTTTGTCGCTGCAGGACATCCGGTATGCAAACCGATATACAAATGTATTACCCTTTGAATCTGCAGACAAACAATACCAAATAGCAGACTAGATGTAATGGAAATAGAAAGCGGTCTGGTTTCAACGTGCTGCTATATTCGATGATAAGTCCGATCATAATAAAACACCACGGTATGCCACGCCGGTTACACATTAACAAGAAAAATATCGACTCACGCGATTGTGACAATGCGGTCATCATTGTGGGGATGTCAAACATGAAATCACCGCCGCATTCTACAACCTGCTTGTGCAGAGCATCTTTCTCGGTGTCATTGACCAAGTATTCTTTCTTGACTGCATCACACAGACCCTCTGTATCCGCGAAGTCCGGATCGAATGAGCTGCTAACAAGGTATTCTATTCCCGCGATTGCTGCTTGCAGATCTGTAGAGTCATGCTGCATGAAGTATGACGCCACCATGGCGCCTTCGTTACTGTTAAACCCTATAATGGTGTCTACTTGGTCGTCGATGCTGTTGCGTCCTCGAGCCAAGTTGTCAGCGTGCAGTACGTGACCATCGATGACCGGAGTGAACTCGAAGTCATTTAAGTGACCCTGCAGCTCCATCGCAGGCATTTGTCTTAGAAACTCGACGATGACCTCACTTTTCTCAGCCTTGCAACCTTGAAACGCAAATATTAAATGGAGGTAAAATCGGACCTGGGGCAGCATTTATCTATCGCCTCACAGAAACCTATTACTAATCTATTCGAATCCCTTCATTAGTTTGTTGATGAGCGCTTTAAATGATCAGCTGGTTTACCTATCCTCTCCAACACGGTCTTAAGTCTGTTCGCAGCGAAGGACTGGGTTTGGATATATCCAGGTGATTTCATTGTGCCGCTGGAAATGATACCTCTCCTGAACAGACCGCGTGCCAAGGGCGACAAGAGTAGAGCCGACACACTCATGGCACCTACGAAATACACCCTTTACATTAAGCCATGCTCACAACGGCATAGTTGATTGACATATATAATAACTCGCGATTAATAAGTTATATATTGGATGAGCAAATAAAGACCAAGTTACCAGCGCTTTCACCATAAATGGTGACATTTTCAGGGTTTCCACCAAATGCTTCGATGTTCTTCTTGATCCAACGAAGTGCTTCAATCTGGTCTAGTAGGCCGTAGTTTCCAGGAGCAACAGAGTCACCAGTTGTCATGAAACCTGGAGGAAAGCCACAGCGTTAATCAGTCTAAACTTGTTGGTGCATATCGACAAATACAATGGACTCAGCAGTCAAACTATCAATCTCTAGTACCGAATATGTTGATGCGATAGTTAATGGTGACAACGATGACATCCTCCAGGGAGTTATACGCTGTTCCATGGAAATGATTGCTGTGGCCTGCAACCCAAAGTGAAATCCAAGTCATAGCATAATTAAATATATGCAACGAATAAGACGCGAACAATATACTCATGGGGCATTGTAACCAGATGGATTGTGTGAACCCATTTTTGGAATTATTTTACGCAAGCTCTGTTCCCATCACAGAAGCAGATGCTGCAACTTGGCGCACCTGCAATGAATGCGCCTCCATGGATGAATACCAGCACAGGTTTTTCCTTCCCAGCTTGTAAGGTCGGCGTCCACACGTTCAAAAACAGGCAATCTTCCGACATGACGTCAGGTCTGGTGAACTTTGCGAAACCAATTAGGTCTAAAAGATCCATATTTTGCGGACAGATATTCCCTGAAGAGAGGAGAGGCATAAAATGGGAGCTCATATGTCTGGTAAAATACCACATGTAATGAACGTTTAATGTTTTTGTCCCTACCGAAATTAGTAGCATCGCGGTCACCAGTCCAAAGAGAGGCTGGTTTTGGTGGCCGAAATCGCAGAGGCCCTACCGGTGGTTCAGCGTATGGCAGCCCCAAGAAAGCATACACGGGATAGCTTCCATCTGCCACTGGTGGCATGGACTTGCCCAAGGCCCTGACGCCGGGGGCGAGTTCCACAGTAGGGGTCAGTGACGACATGATGGCACAGTCTTCACTGAAAAAGAGGACAAATCAACATTTCATATTAACCCAAATGCAAAACATAACTAAGCAGATTTGCCATAATCATGATTTTTTTTGCATCAGTGAATATTATTGATGTGCACTAAGCCTATTTATATTGTTTGAATAACTTCCACAGTGTGTGTTCTTGCACACTACCGGGGCAAATCTTTAACATGGCGCGGCTGTCTCAACTTATTGATTACTGCGACAGGCTTCATCATAACGTAAATCAAGTATTCAGAGTGGTCGACGGGGATTTCGTCAAAGTTGACACGTTATCCTGGGCGCGAAACACCATGCTACGTGCAGGCTAATCATCCAAAAGCCAGCTTTCAAGCGCGATGCGATTCGTTTATCAATCTCGTGTGTGGTATCATCGATAACGAACCAATCCTCATCCCTTTAGCGGACTCCTGGGTCCTCGCCAGGGCCAGTGGCCACGCCAAATATTGGTAACACATTGCATTGACTCAAGTCATCAAGGAGTTTAACTTCAAGTGGAGGGGGGGGACGGGCGTTTACCCTCACTAAGAGGGTGCGTTATTCAAACAATACGCCATCACAAGTATATTGGTTTAGTGACTAGAATACAGAGTGAAAGCTTATTTCACGGGGTCAGTGAGTGCAGCAGTCCGCATGTGACTACGAAGTAGTATATTTCAATTATGTAAGAGTGTTACTTAAACAGTGTGTGCCAGTAAGAAAGGCTTTATCGATCATTTCTCTTATCTCGCCTAGTGCCTTACCGGAGCCAAGCAATAGGTTATACTTATCGCGTAAAGATAAGCTACTAACCAGTGGGATCAATGTACAAAAACAGATAGTGTGGATGCAAACCCCTGTCATGGTGTGTATCAATACACGGATTGGGCCCATGATGTCTAATGTCGACTTAACAAGACACTAGAGAGTTTGGGGTGAGATGTTGTGACCTGCACGAGTCACCGTCTCGTCATAATATTCTGCATGAATTTGGATCACCAAAGCGTTCTCTGACTGCTACTTATGTACCGGTGATTATCACATGATGCTCGATTTGAGCTTCTATAACACATTTCAATACTCAGAATATCCTACGAACCGCTTTGTAATATGCCGCGAAGCAGGGATACGAATGTTCGGTTTCCGATACCAGAGTTCCGAGCAGACAGCGACCACATGGGTGACCGTAATGCATCGGCATAGATCTTGTCGCTCAACGTGCAGGTGCCTTACATCGGGCAACGAGCGCCTCTGACAGGGACCGCTTGCAAAGGAAGTATTTAGGCCAACAGAGACTATGTACCAACGACCATTTGGCGGCAATATTCATAAGCAGCACTGATATCGACCACTCGCGCATGGCACCCGCCACGGTACGAGCGGCTATACAGTTGGTCAGATAACGTTATTATGCTCGACGCGTTCTGTTGTTATGCTTATAATTGGGAGCTTAAATTTAGCTTATAACGGCACTTCTCTCTTGACGTTGAGATGCAAAGAGCTCTTACCTTTGTCGTAGCAGAGACTATGCTCTATTTCTCACAGCGGCCAAGTATCTCCTACTCTCTTGTGATTATTATGTTCGGGGACAACAGCGAGCCCGAAGGAAATGTTGAGTCAAAGGTCAAAGTTCGTCACAGCGAGAGCCACGACACAAGAGCGACTTTGCTTAGTCAGTTCATGTGAGTTCAGGCCTAACACTTATATTTGCGAAGATATTGGGTGCGCCGAAGTCGAGCTCAGCTGAATACAAACTTGTTTTTGAATTCCAAAATGGATCCCGAATCACTAGCAAATAATATTGAATTACCATGTAAAATAACACGCGAATGAATAGTACCATAACGTTCGACACAGCTCTAACTACAAAGCTGTAGCTCAGGGATGAACCATTACGCATTCGCGGATTCTTAACGCCATGATAGCGCCCTGTACATTGGTGTAGATAAATTACACCCAGCTTAATAAAGAACCTAGTACAAAAATTAATCATTATGCCCTCAATATGCATTGTAGCCTCTCCGAATACTACTTTCAGTGGTTAAAATTATGGCTTTTTGAAAGGTATAATTGCATCCCCAATATTATTAATTAATCGTGGACGCGTATAAAACAGAATAGCTCACTGAATTCGCTGACAAGTGATTTGCGTCTAAATATGTGTTTCAATCACGCTAACTATGTTGTCATTTAGATGGATCATCATAACCGAAAAACGCGGACCAATCGAAGTGCGCACTTAGAATATTGAATATCGTTTCCATGGTAATTGAAGTAATCCATTTAACTGCGCATTATTATCAATCACAGCTTTTTAATCACAGCTTATGGCCCTGACGCGCAAAGCCTCCGAGCTGTCCTCCTTCTCCACCTTCGCTTTGGTGGGGCAAACGCGGAGGCGTAGACCCAGACCACAATCCGCGTGCAGCCTCGTTCTTGGACGCTGGGGTGCTGGAAGGTCTTTTACAGGTGGGCATTGGGGCAGTCTACAAAGTCTGCGAGGTGGCCGCACATAGTTTCCCAGACCTCGCCGCTTCGAAATTGGAGACGACCTTATTGTAGAGCTTGGTCCTGACCGTGTAGCCGTCGTACGTGTGGATCCAGGTACTGACGTGTTTCTCTACGCTGCCTGTGTTGTCTAGGATGCATGGTTTCTTCTCGACCCAGGCCTCGCCTTGCATTCGGAAGTCGTGGTTGCAGAGGCGTTCTATGACTGCAGTCTTTTTTCTAGAGCGGAGAGAGCTTTTTTCAGGACGTCGATGGGGATCTCGGAAACTACGAAGTATCCGGCTATTGGCGTGTGGGGGTGCAAATCCTCCCAGTAGTTTTGCGCTTTGCAGGCCGTGTCTCGTTCAGTTTGGGCAATGGTGGTCCGGAAGGATCCACCGCCGGCCTCCTGGGCCTGGATGGTGTGTACCAGCTTTGTATCTACCGAGTCGAGAAGTTTTCTCGCCGCGTTGTCGATGTAGGTGAAGATTCGTTTTGCGCTACCGGCCTCCAAAGTGCTGCATTGTAGCACGCCTCCAACGAAAACGGAGAGGCCTTCCAGCGGATGGAGGAGGGTGGGGCCACGGTTTCACGGCCAGGTAGTCGACGTTCGAGAAATCCGGGAGCAGGTTGCTGTCGTAGGCATTTTTGATGAGGTGGTAGGGTGCGATTCTCTTCTTGCTGCAGATGTCCATGCTTTCAAAGGTGGTAGATACATCCATGTCTATGTGTACCGGTAGCCATGTCTTCAAATGGGCGCATTTTGGAACGTTTCTGTATGTGGTAGCCTCTTGGGTTGGCGTTTGGGCAGCTTTGGCGGACACGAGGGCTTGCCTGTTTGGCTGGACCCTGGTTTGCATTGGGCTGGGCCTCTGATGGTGGTTGGAGCGGCTTTGACGGACGGGCGGGCTTACATTGGGAGGCCGAGGTGTGTGGCGTCGGTGGAGGGCCGAGTGGCGAGAAAAAGTAGCCATAATCCGAGTAGCTATGTCGGGTTGGTGCGCCCTTGTAATTCAAAGAGGTGGATAGCCGCGAATGGGTAGAAAACCCTGGCCTATGGGCACAACAAACTAGTCCCAGAACCCTCACACATAGGTAGAGATATATATATATATATATATATATAGAGAGAGAGATAGATAGAGAGATAGATAGATATATAGAGATAGAGAGAGAGAGATATAGAGATATAGATAGATATATAGCGAGAGATAGAGAGAAGATATATATATATATATATATATATATATAGATATATATAGAGATATATAGATATAATAGATAGAGAGAGAGATATATAGAGATATCTATAGATCTCTCTAGATGCATATATCTAGAGAAGAGATAGAGAGGAGATCTCTCTATTTATTGAGGTAGAGAGAGGTATATGTATATACATCTATCTCTATATATCCTATCTATATCTCTCTCTCTAGAGAGAGAGAAATAGGTAGAGATCTCTCTGTCCTTCTCTCTCTCTAGATATATCTCTCTCTCTAAGAGAGAGAATTCTATATAAATAGAAATATACCTATACATAAATCCCTCTATATACATATATATATAGATATATATAGATATATATAGATATATATATATCTATATATATATATATATATATATATATATATATATATATATCTCTATATATATATATATCTATCTATATATATATTTATATATATGAAGTGACGATTGCAACCATAAATGGACTCAAATCATATGTGGACAAACTTTTATGGTACATTTGTTTCATCCTTACGTATTACCTACTAATTCGGTATATTTCAATTGATATGCTAAAAAGCTTTAATGCTAGTAAAATCAATTGGACAGTTTGTTTTCCTTGTTTATACTTTTAGTCCCCTAATGGTCGTCCACGAAAAGTCAAGATACTAGTTAATACATTTAAATCCAAATTTTCGTGCCTATATATTTGCGTATATTTGCGGAATACGGAGAGTTTAAAATCATTATCAGTCATTATGGATTTCAAAAATATTACTTGTTGTATATGCGATCAATTAGTAGCGTTTTGAGATCTTATTCAGTGTTGTAGTTCGATGAATACGGAGCTTTCGAGAATAAAAGTTAAAAAATCAATCAAATCTTGTAATTCTTCAAATAAACATATGGTTGAACGTTATTTTGGCTATTTGGATCAAAGTGTATATCGGTGTTTGGAAGAAATTGAGGTTTCGGGGTTATGTCAACGAATAGTTCATTCAAGCTAACTCCTCATGGGTGACCCTAGGGAGGAGATCTTTTAACATGGATCTTTCCACATTAACGTTGTACCTAGGTGCAACTACAGCTTGAGCTTTACGGGCGCCATTTAATGCATATTTAAAGTTTGTGCTCCTTGATACACCAATAAATATTTCTCAACTTCCCCATATAGACCAATCAATTTGCATTTTGCGAGGTAATAGGACAAACTCACCAAGATTTCTCGTTCTAAATCAGCTTTAAAGGTATGATAATCACGCAAATATAGATTGTATGAAATGTTTGTATTGTATAAATGTTGTGTAATATAGCTGATCAACTTAGGAATAATCCACGTCAGATTATGTATCGCAATTGGTTTCATTGGCTATTTGGCTCACAAAGAAAGATTTTCTTCTGTATGTTAACTTATAGGAATTTCACTCGTGCTGTATCCATGGTATTAAAACACAATGTGTAAACGAACGGATTGTACTAAGCTGCCCTAGTGAGCTCGATTAGTAATGGTTGATCGCTGTTTGAGAGTACGCTCATATGGTCTAATTTATGAAGGTCACCAATGATTATTCTACAAGATGTCTATAATAAGCCATTCGCTGGACAGTTTATATTGGACCTGTCATATAATAGCTATGGCTTTATCCATGATCGAACATTGATGCTATGGAAACAATTTGCATTTAGTTCAATGATAGTAGAAGTTGCAAACAATGACGTAATGATTTGGGTCCTAAAGTCCCACATTTGTTGGGCTGCGCAAGTTCCCCAAGCTACTTGCATTTTCTACTTCTGTATTTGTAAAATTCCTTTCCGGGCTTTTTTATTTACTTGTTTAATCACGTACCAGATTTGGGTTCGATGACTATCGATTCATCAAACAGTAATGAGGGATCAATCTAAAATACAATAATAGTTCGTACACGACTGCCGCGTTGATGTTGTCAATACACCATTCACTCAGTGGTGAGGCTTGAATGCAACGTTAGCTAAAGAAAATCATTGTGAATGTCGTAACCCTTTGTTGTGGTTCTACTGGAGCTAGAATATATAACTAATTTCGCAGATGTGATGTACTGTAAATTGATTCTGGACCCAAGCAATCTTCAATCGGACCCAACAGCAGTCAACCAATGCTCTGTACAATAGTACTGTCCCAGCGCCCCGGTCTGTAAGCTCTCGATTTGCGTATGTTGATGCCACGTGTGGTATTTCTGCTAAGGAAATGTTGGATTTGGAAAAATATGGTAACCCAATCATTGGCGATAAAAATACGTCTTTTACTTTTTAACAGCGAATATCTAACGCAGCTCATTACCATGCCACGATTGGGGAGCGCTGCTAAATTCCTGACAAAAGAATAATCGGTGGTAAAAAGTCAAATTTGCTTGATATTGATAAATGAATGTAGACGCTATTTGAGTATTATTTATGTTAATTTGACAATACTATTGTGAGCATTATAAGCATTGTCACATCTTTGCGGTCTCTGCAGGCGGGGCAAAATGTAGTGGACTCCATTTATGTCCATGAAGATTTAGCATCGCTGGCAAAGGCAAACATTCTATGATATATGCTGACAACACATGGTGTTTTGAATTTTCACCGGCATATCGTTCTGTGAACAGGTCGCACAAAATTGGGACACATGAGTCATCACTATGCGAGCGCATAATGAACACCTTAAGTAAGAGTCGATGTCGTTTTAAGCCACAGTTGCGAACCTTATTTTACAGCTTAAGTCGATACAATATGCTGTCGCTATATATTATAATAGAATAGTCATATTGTGGAAATCAGCATGCGCATCTATTGTGTCAGAAACATTGTAAATTTTGCTTATGTCATTTTAAAAACGATGCCTTGCGATGGCATAATATCGACTAAATATTATAATTGATAGCTATATAATAAAACTTTATCATCTGACTTATTTTGTGCATACAAAACAAAATGGAAGTATCCGGCTACCACAGTGCTCCCTTGACGTGATGCATTGTTGCTCTGCGAGAGATAAATGGTAGGGTACTCCTGAACACTACCTCTATAAGCTTAATGCATTAGCCCAATGTGAGGGTAGCCTTACAGTGTTTGTGGTATATGGGCACAATAGGTCCGTTGGCGGTAAATCGTAAAGGAAAACCATGTGCATAATCGAATTTGTTCAGCTACCACTATTTTTCTTTCGAAAAAGAGGTCGTTCATTCACTATGTCGATTGTCATGAATCTCCCCAAACACTTTTAGCCAAAAAATTCAGTGTCATTAAAAGCATTTTGTTTATATGGGCATGATAGAACATTGATTATCCTTGGAAAAGGAAATGAATAATTGAATGTTTGTTAGATAGCATCATATGCATAACGAATGATTGCCCTGCGTTCATTGAAATATGGAATCACTAACAGAAAATGAACATAGAATAACTAACCAGCATGTAGCTATACCCTATACTATAGAGACCCGACAACGCATTATCAGCCAGACAAGAAGATAAGCCATTTTGATATGGTTACTTCATTCAAAAAATAAATTAACAAAATAGCCATTGCCTACGAGTATGTCCTGAATACTCATTAGAATGAAACGTTAAGGGTAAATTTCAAAACACTTGTACGCCCATTTAGCGTCAGCGAATTGCTATCAAAAGATAGTCCTGACATGAACGATAATCATTACAATGCAGACATGAATTATATCCACACCACTTGCTCTCACAAACGTGGGTTGTGGCAGAATTTTTTTCGATAGGACAGAAATTCACACCATTAAGTTCAATATCGTATGAAAAACTACTTCATATTATTTTGTCTATTTGAAATCTGTCTTACATCTGTTCTCTACTGGTATGCTATATTTTGGTCAATGTTATCATATTGCGCATATCTGTTTCCAGAGAGAACGGATCAATGTAAAATGAAGTACTCTTAATTTGCTACCAGCCAACGACTGCAAAAAGTGGATTGTTTACAATACATTTCTTCTCAAGGAAAATGGCTTTCCACAATACAAAGGGTGATAAATAAAATGCATCGTCCAATATAATTGCCCATGAATAAAGTGCATCAAAGTTTAAGCTAATTAGCACTTATGGGGAGTACACGATCCAGATATGCAATACATTTACTTGTGTAACATTCTATTATTTAATCCGTTATTGGGTTATGTGTTAGAATTGTGAATCAATTTGGCAAACGTGCTGCTCCTCTGCTGCTGACGGATTCAAATGTCGAGTGACGAATCACAGAGACCCAAACGTTTTCAAGCCTTAAAGTTGAAGGCTATCTAAATGATAATGGTTTTTTCCGGTTGGGGATATTTCGTCTTTTGTCCTGCGTAGGATATGGCTTCATAAAAAGTATAACAAAAGTTGCTGCTTTATATTAACTTATGTATTCCATAATATGCCAGTATCTGGTTGGCTTTCATACGAAACCACATATTCTACGTAAGTAACTTTGTAATGGCGATGGCGATCACAATAAAATATCGGATGCCATTTCATGATTGAAGTCTAATCCTAGATTGGGTGCGCATTAAATCCATGTGACTTTTTCGATTTGATTCAATATCCTAGTTAAAAAGTAAACACGGAAGAAGAGAGGTACTATTGGATTTTGGTGGTTAACACGGTTGTGGTATACCTCGGATTGAGATTGTTATAAAATGTTTGCTAATTATGACCGAATACGCTTCGCATTATGTGCAATCATGTGCACAAAGGAACCCGATGCTAAAACTCAAAACCACTACGACGTCAATTGCCTGAGGTCCTTAGAAGAGCCACTTACGTGATCCAATTACTTACACCGTATCGTCGTGCATCAGACATAATTAACCCAGTCTCTTAGAGTTAACAATGCCACATGTTGCTGCGGTTCATGTTGCTGTGGCTACAAACTGCGCTTTGCTGATCTCCCGACCAAAAATATACCCGCCATGTTATCGTCGAAGCGAGGGAGCAAATTTATTTGCCAAATTAAATAAAATATTTTTTGGACTCTGTCTGTTGTGCAAACGCAGTAATATTGCGTAGATCAAAGAAGCATAGTGACGTTTAAGGCGTGCCTTTCCTGTATCTCCATCGCTCTCCTGATATGGTGAGATAGCGAAATTACCAGCAGCCATTTTGCGTTGATTGTTACACAGATCGCGCCTTGCAACAAAATCAATGCCGGGTCTGACGTCACACGGAGGCGACTAATTATTCATGAGCTCGTCATTTCGACACGCCACAATTTCTATCTGAAAGCGGATACTCGCTGAGTTGTCTATCTTAGCTTAGAGCATCATTAATGACAATGCTACGACACCGGAATACCCGTGGTCATCTGCACGCATCCAACTCTGAGTGTGCAAAAAACTTCCTCAAACACGCAGGTGATAGATATGCGGGCCATGGTTTAGTCACCTATAATATGCGTCCATTGTATGGCGACAAAATAGAGAAAGAAACTAAGTGTTGTCATCACTGAGCGAACGTTGACGAGGGTTTGGGGCGTCCTAAAAAGTACACTTATCATGTTCAGTTAATGCACCTGTCTACCGAGCTGCGGCATGCAAAAAACGCCATGACTCGGGCCGTAGAGGGCTCTTATAGAAGCTCTTTGTAACTTTTGTGTAGACATCTGTAAATCTCACGAACGATGGATTCAATGGATTACATATGTTAACATGGCGCATTACGTATTGGGTTGACTACCTGTTATGCTGGAATCTTCACCGACGTTTTTGTTATCAATTCCAATTTTATATGCAATAGGTTTTCTAAATGTCTTGACGGAGAAATGATGCGGTTGGTATTCAGCAACATATAAATAATTGTAGTGCATGTGGCTCTACGCCGAAACCCCTATTACGCTTCTGAGACTAAGCTAGCTTTCTAGGAAGTATTAGATAAAGTGGAGTGCTACTTTGAGGGCCTTAACTACAATACTTGCCTTATATATGATTGTTTCCAATGTTATCTTGTAAACGCTATTGTAAACTCACTATTATTCTGTGGAGGCGAGCACTGAGTACTGCTGCAGGCGCTGGTATGATAACTGGATAAGTCTATACACTATCAAAAATAATGTAATCGGTCCTTAACTGCAACCAAAATGCGCAGATTTACATCACTTCAGCAAATATCGCTAGCAATGCGGTTATTTTTATATCTCAGTCGGACCGATATAAGGATATTTTAGTTAGGTCGTCCAGCAACAAATATGACCCCAGAATTTGAACCCACGGCGCAATTCATCACAAAAATACTGGCCAATAAATACGTTTATATGCGTACCGAAAAACGATACTATCAACACACTCTACAAGAGGCCGATACCACATCTTTGTAAGCTAATAAGCTTTAAATGATAAGATTGATACATATGTTGCTCTGACCGTCGATCAATCGCTAGAGCAAGACAAGGCGATGTGGTCATTTACTTACAGAAATTATGTCTCGGGAAAGAACAAACGCGGAAAAGGCTTTATTAAAAATGTGACAAGGAAATTTTGTTTGGATTTTGTTATTTCCCCAAAGACTATTTTTGAACGTCACTCAAAGCGCATGTTGAAGATGAGGTTCGTCATGTTTCCGGCTGAATGGAGAGGCTGTCAGCGCCTGTCGAATCTGAACAACAGTAAAAGCATTGGGCCTCAACGTAAAGCATAGCTTGTAGTTAAATCTGTTCATACAATACTAAGGTATTCAATGCTTTGACATTGAAGGGGTAACCCATCATATAACTAAAGGTAAACACTATATAAGGGACATCTTAGTGCAATACTGAAAAAGCAAATGTTTGTGTTTGAGTTTGTGTTTCCATTGTATAATCAGCGTTTATATACTTCATTTGTAGTAATCTAACGATTGTTGATAAGTGCTTGACTATGTTTCGTAGGGTGCGACTAAAGATGAGTTACTGTCACTAGCGATTTTTGTAATATCTCTACTGACCAAGCTTCATAGAAATATTACTTGACGTAGATAAAGATTTCATTTTTAAACTATGTGTTAATGGCATTTCACTATGTATAATAATTATATGAATGATGGCTCTTGCACAATTTCCCCTCCAGCTCCTGTGATGTAGAGAGTGTCTATGGCACAACTGCATAGTTTGACTAATTCATTTTGCTTAGCTGCACAAGGCTTATTGGCCCAAATATCGGAATTCATAACCCAGGAACAATTGAGGTAGTGTACTGACAACGAAATTTGTCGATTTAACTTATACCTCAGTCTGATTTACACCGAACAAAACGGTAGATCCCCAGTTGTTGTAAATTTGATATTAAAAGCTTTTGATTATCATATATTCATGAACAGACCCAAAACCTGTTACAAAACATAGCCAATTCGATTTAAACACATCGAAAGATTTCCTGGAAGCTTGTATTTTCAGGTGGTGAAACAATTACGAATATGATACAGAGAGATTTAACATTACTGACGCATAACCTTACATTTCAAGAATACTATTCTGAAAACTGTTTCTTTGATTTCCGATAAAACGCTTATATTCATTGCTTTGTGACATAACGAAAAACAAACCGTCGCATTGTGATCAGGTTACGTCATAAATGAACTCGCGGGCCAAGAGGTAATGCAAAACATTCTGAGCCCACCGCTCAATTTGTCGCCTCCCAAATGCTTTCGAACGCACGTTGTCACGATATATAAAAACTGTACTAATATAATTGCAAATCATCCTCGTCATAAATAATGTTACTCCAGTCGTTAGAAACAACCTATAAAATGCGGGTGTTCACCGAGCTGTGTTATATCTAATACAGAAATAAGTAGGCGGTATTCAGATGATGTAGCGTGCGAATAGAATATTAAACTGTAGGTCCTATCATTGGTTTACAAGCAAGGTAAACAAAGTTTCTTACCTGCATTGCTTGATGAATTAATGAATTATGCGAGTGATATTCGTTAGTTTATTTTGTTGGCGACTAACGCTGTTAGCCGAGCCCCTGTTACAAGGACGCGAGTGTAAAGCAAATTAGAGCACCAGCCGACTAACAAAGCAGTATCTGCTAATATTCGCATATAGGTTGCTAGTTGTAAACCGGCGGAGCAGGCCGATGCATACCAATTTTTGTTAACGAGGTAAATAATGCTCTACGATGCGGCTAGTAGTTAAATCTAATTGTGTCTTGCGTCATTCTAGAGTACCATACATTGAGACTTGAGGTAATTATTATGCGTATCGTAACATCGGATGCCGTCGCCGAGATATATTAAAAGCAAGATGTTAGTAGAGCATGTAAATGTCTGTGTTGAACTAACTAACACGCAGTAATTAACTGCCAAAATAGAAAGATTTAACGATGGTACAAAGCGTGCCCTCGCATGATGCATACTATTCACTGTAATTGCCTTGTACGTTTAATTGCGCCTGTACATAATTATATCAAACATGAGCATTGCATCTTATTGAACAGTACCCATATATGTGGACAGCTGGTTTGTTTGGAGCGAATGGAATGATTTTGTTGAACCAAATTGCATTATCCGATAAATTTATGGTCTACCTAAGCCCCAAAAAACCCTTAACAGTAAATATGCAAATAATATGAAATCATCCAGCTATGAACACAAAATAACAAAGAGTAGGAAACCTTGATTTATATACCCGCCAGTATGTATAAAAAGTACCAAATGGCAACTTGCGCCTTAATTATGATATAATCGATATATTCGTTCATTATTTCTCAATTGTTGTCATCGTAATGTTTTAAATTAGGCATGAGCATTGATATCAGCTAAACATTTTTGTTGATTACTGCACGCCTTTTTAAGTATTAAAGTCGCCTTACACTCAGGACAACAAATCTATGGAACGGGTGTAACTAGTTGGTTGTGTGTCTCAGAATGGTAATTTGTTTGTCTGGTGTTTTGCGCGAGGCTCTCACGATTGAAGTTTGTTGTACATGAAACGAACAATCAACAGAACTCCCACCAAGGTTTTAAGTATGCAGCATGCATTGATATGTGTGCACCCTATAGTTTGCATCCAAACACAGCGCTGCTTCCATGTGGCCATTCATCACTAGCTTGTCTTACATTGAACAGTAAGGGATCCCATGTGTTGGGGTAGGAACTTCCAACTGTCCTTTACTGAGGTAATTTAAGCCAACAGCTAGTGAGAAACCGAGCGTTGGTCGCGGAGAACGGCGATGTAAAGCAAATTGGTCACCACCGTATACGCTTGCAAAGTGAATGGAGGCAAGAACACCTCTTCGATAGTGTGCCATCCAGAAGTACATAACATAACTGTCAAACGGGTTGTTAATTCGTTTCTAACTAATCATTGTGGGCCTCTACTACCATTTACACAGCTAATTCAATTCAGGCTTATTGAGATTAATATGGGAGAACATCAGCTGCCGCGGAGAGAGGATACAATTTAGAAAACAATATCCTTTTTTGACCTAAAATAAATCTATACGAATGGGCTAGGAGCAATTCGGGGTCAACGATAGCGATTGTGCATTGTTTATTATCCTTTACTTTCTTCCTATGCGTCACTGTGTACATAAAACCTAAGCTCAGTTAGAAACAGCAGAAAATCTGCACCGTCAGTATTTGAATTTTACTCATATATAGAGGTAACATGAGTTAGCCGATGAAACTATATGCAACTAGTAAATATTATAATGGAACCGTCCTGTGACCGAAACTGGCACACGTTTGGAACTAAAAGCATAGTTGCACTTCTGTGTAGCGTTTCTAACGACATCATAAAAGGTGTAATGATGGTGACAAGCCAACAGTACAATTTCGTATATTAAGCGGCTGAATATGAGAAAGCACAATTAGTGTGAATCGAAATAATTAAAAGGAAGCAAATAAATCGATACTAATTGCCCAAAACGACCATAGCTTCCGCCATACATATCAAATTAAACGTCTCCAGCTGTGAACCACAGAATCGTAAATTACATTGATGATGATTGCCATCGAAGTAAACAGCAATCCATGTTCTTATATATGGACGCACATATCATTTTATCCGGTCTAACTTAATGCGAACCACGACCTAGGAATGTTGGGTCTCTAGATCTCGTTCAGTGCGTGCCTACATTGTACGTCACAATGTCGAATTAATCTGTTTTGGGGCAACGGATATTCCTTCACCCTTTGTTCCTTATTTCTTTCTTTCATGCTTTCACGGATATGTCGATGCACTAAATATCGCCTACAACATCCGTTTACGCGCAATATGTGTGTTTGGTAGCTTGGAGCCTCTGAACAGTCCCATATTGTGGTCAGTTGTCGTCGTAAGAATATATACTGTTAAAACGCACTGATAAAATATGAAGAGACAAGTGAGTTTCGAACCCCGTTTAATTGGCACTATGGCTATAATAAAGGTGAATTACAGAAGCTTTCTATAAAGTATAAAATGATATGAATAACCAATATGCACGACTGTGCACGAACATCTGATTCTTATTCTACAGCTAAAACCAATAGAGCATGTTAACGGCCATTTCTCGTACAATACAAATGTGCCGATATTAAATACGACTAAAATATAAATATAAACATATATATATGAATACATATATTTATCTATATATACGTAAACATGTATATATATAAATATTTGCATATAAATAAATTTATATGTATTAAAATTAATATCTATATATTTATATATATATATATGTTTATATATATAGTATATATATATATATATGTAATATATATATATATATATATATATATATATATATATAAATATAAATATATACATAACATATGAATATATTTTAGCATATATAAATATATACAAATATATATATATATATGTATATATATATAAATGAACATACATATGTATATATTTTTATACATAATATATATATATATATATATATATTATATATATATATGTGCATATATATAAATGTATGATATATATATATATATATATATATATATATATATATATATATATATATATATATATATATATATATATGAACGCCAATTCAATATTTTCCCATATACCATCATATATATATATAGATATTTTATATATATACACACACATATATATATATATATATATATATATATATATATATATATATATATATGTATATATTTACATACATATACATATATATATATATTTATGAATATATATATATGTATCAATTTGCATGATTATATTTACGTATATATATATATATATATATATATATATATATATATATATATATATATATAGACAGTTTTGCTCACATTAATGTGGGTAGAACAATTATATGATTATTGTCCTTATACCAACAGCAGATAATTATTGACTGCAATGTGAATCTAATGTAATTTGTCATTTCAGCAGCGTGAATGTCAGCGTCGCACGAGGAGCGCTGAATCATACCAAGGATAATCGCAAAGTTTATATAGCAGTGGAATGTAATTATCATCTCCGCTCAGATTGAAATTATAGAATTACAAGCTGCAAATGTAATTAACAAGTTTTTCACACCGCGGCCGTCAGACTGAGTAGGATCCTTAAATACCGAACAGGCTCTAGGGTGCTTAGCCGAAAGTGACTTGGTGTCGTGGACATGTGTTATGTAATTCAGCAAACCGACAACACCGTTAGCATCGGGGCAGTTGTGTAATTCGTAATCCTAAGTTGTCACCATTAATATGTCATCATTAATTCAATCGTGCTGAACCTTAAAATTACTTTCTCCCCGTGGATAAAAATAAACTTACTTCAATCGGGTGCCGACACTGCACATGCTTCATCGAGATTCTTGATGAATTATAACGTTAAATCGTCATAACTGATGTATGCACATAGCATAATATTTTGCATTTTAAGGTAATTTTATTGCCGAATTCAAGAACGGGAGCCACATACACGATTTAATAATATTAAACACATTGCCTTCGTGCAGATCTTATTCATAAAACATGGATGCCTCGGGGAGCAATCCGACTGACTGACAGAGAGTCCAGGGTCTCCAGTAATTGCTTATTGCATCCAATAATGTCAGTACATAGTGTTACTATAAATACTCATTAGTGCATGCCGCTAGAGAATAACTTTCTTGCAGCCTTGGCTGCTCCATTATTTACATTGATTGAATCGGAAGGAATTCTGCCAGTCGAAAGCTTCTACTGAATACGCCAAGTGAAGGCTGCATACATTATCGACCTTTCATATGCTAGTCCATAGGGGCAAACTGCTTTAGGCCAACATGGAACGAACGGATTTAGCCATTCAACATATTGTTATTGACAGCATTATTTGGTCGTACGCGTTACAACAACCTACTAACCTTGTATATTACGACACTTTGTCATAATATCGACAGCGTTTCTTTTTTGTACGCATCCATATATGCTAATTCGTACCGACGGTAGCTCTGTAGCTATATTATATGACCGGTATCAGTAGTCGTTATTCGCCCGGACTGCTGCATTAGTTTAGGTTTAAAATAATCTTGACTTATCATATATCTGACTCTCAGTTTTGATGCAACGAAGGTGTTAAACTGTGGGTGGCAACATAGTTCACATGCCAAGTTCATAAGGTAGCTCATAGCCAGAAAATTTGCACAACGTAAACGGCAATACAATATTATAAGCGGCAACGTTTCCATTACCTGACAAACTAATACGCAATACCCTGCTCTACGATTGCATTTAAATATTCATGGATGCATGTTCGGTGTTTCTACTCACTGTTCTAATGACAATAACAGTTCGCCAATAATATACATCAACCAACCAATTCATCTAGTTATATAAGGTCTGATGTCATCCATTTGGTTTGTAAACTACCTAATTACAAACTTCAAAGTCAATATACTTTTACTGTCTCAATTTATGACGTTTGACATGCCAAACATGTGCATTATATCATTTAAACGTTGCACAAATTGATAGTTATCTTATGTCGGCGCCAGCATCGCGTTCAATATTTCAGACTAATAGAGAGCAAAGAAGTGCCATTTTACCGATAAGCTCTGTTCATCGATTGTAGCGCGTTGGCAGACTGCGACGACGTAGAGATGAGTTAGCCAGAGTCGAGCCATTGCTGCAGATACGGCCAACTTTGCACGTCACAGGTGATCGATGTTCTCAAAGGAATCTGACGAATAAAACCGTCACATATGACAAATCTTGCGGTGTAATATACTGACTTCCATGGGCTAAAAATGAAGTGAAATGAAATTCGGCCAAACCCTTTTTTTTCCTGTCAAGGACGTTATTTCATTTCGCGTTTCCCAATGATTTCATACCATCCTGTTTTGATGGTTTGTAAAGGCTGGAATGATAGAGCTAAAAACGAGCAGAACATCATATAAAGGCGCCTTCATTGAATGACGCAAAGTGATATCTGATATATATATATATATACAAAGTAGCGCTTGGAGGTATGGGATGTATATATAGATATAGATATATATATATATATAGAGATATATATAGATAGATATAGATAGATATATATAGAGATAGAGATAGATATAGAGAGATATATATAGATAGAGAGAGAGATAGAGAATAGAGATAGAGAGAGATCTATATATAGGATATATAGAGATATATAGAGATATCTATAGATATATATATCTCTCTCTATATATATATATCTATAGATATATATATATATATATATATATATATATCTATATCTATATCTATATATATCTATATATATATCTCTATATATATATATATATATATATATATACATACATACCTCCAAGCGCTACTTTGTTCATTACTAGCTGTAACATAAGGCGCACTCTGTACATGCATGAATTTCGATGACTTCCCTGTTGGGCACAACTTGTCCTGGTAGTCGCAATTATGAAACAGACAACTTAGGAATGCAGTGGTACATCCGTGGACTTGTTCAGTGGTACATCCACTGACTTGCATAGTGGTGTATCCAATGACTTGCACAGTGGTACATTCAATGACTTGCACAGTGTGACAACACGCTAGAAGGTGCTCTTAAATAAAAGGTGAGTAATCTGTCAGCCAATATCACGCTGCAATAATGGATATGATGCAATCTAGTGAAATGGTTGCTACGAATAGCGTTTATTTCTACTTAATGGTAGCATGCAGTTCTACACATACTCTGAGAGCAACAAACATCGTACAGCCATATGCCGCCATGAACAAAGCTATGTCTCTTGCATTTGCGGGCATTACTTGTGTTTATGTCCGCAACAACCTATGCGTGGGGGCAATGTTTTTGAAAAGGATCCATCCGTCGTGTTATCTCCTCTTAAGCTACACAAACCAGACGACGTCGAGCAGTGACAACGTTTTCATGAAGATATAATCCATGTAAGGCTAATTAATCAAATTCCATTTTCTGCAATTGATCTTGTTTTCTCAGCTATTGAGAGCAGCCCGCTGATACTCTTAAAGCCCGAACCCAAAATGAAACTTGATCTATATGCTGAGTTAGATCTTCGCATATTTGTGGCAGTGTTTCCGTGGGCTACCGCGCAGCCAGAGTATGATCCTGCGTCCTTGTCAAGTGGATAAATCTAAGAACAATATTATCGTTTCAAAAACTGTTTGATAGTGAGACATTCGATTCGGTTTTTTCTAGCCTGCTTGGTAGCCAAGCGAGTCTCAGAGACGGTCAGTTGGAAATCATAGGTTTAGGAGCTATGGCTTGCATGACAATTCGTCGAGTTGTCGCGCCAACATTAGGTCGTCATGTCTTTAATTTTTCATGCGTTCTCTTTCGGTAGCAGCCTGCAACGACTTTATATCAACCAACGAACATTATTCTTGTCATCTTCAAGACTACCAATGTATTTAGGGTCTTTCAAGCGTATGTCCGAAAACTTTTCAAAACGCGATACGTTCACGACGGGATATTCAATTATATGCTCTCCGAAAAAACGGGTCTTTATCACGATCTGTTTGATATCTATTTCCAATAAAAATGGCAAATTTCACCAGGATTTCCCCCCAGTTGTATGTTTATAGCTAATCGTGAGCCCAGCTTCACAGTGCTTTAAACGCAATTCAACACATTTTGCATTCTTTGACGACGCACATCAGTTTAATCATTGAATTTTCAATACATCCTGTGGCCTCACAGGTCTAGCAAGCAAATGCAGTTTATCAAGATATGCAATTACTTGTTTTGTATTGTTCTTCATCGTTGAAATAGTTACTCCATATTATTGGATGTGCGCTATAATGCTCAATCAACCGTTTTAATGCAGTGTCAGTCAGATCTCTTGCTGATATCTATTGTTGGCAGCAACTCAGGATGCCTAATATATATATATATATATATATATATATATATATATATATATATATATATATATATATATATATATATATATATATATATATATATATATATATATATATATTTGTGCCTAATGAAGCACCGGACAATGGAACATGGGCGGTGTTAGATTATAGAACAAAATGCTTTCCACACCTTTGCCTGTTAGGGTAATATGAATGCCCAGAGTCAGTTAGGTAACAAATCATCCATAGGTGACATGGAACTGTGAAAGCGCCATGGCAGCGGCAGGAATAATGTTCATTACGTCTCTCAATTAGCTGTCCCACTCCTCGTGTGAACTATTGTACTGCTCTAACTTAAATGTTGGTGTTACCTTTGCCATTAGGTGTATATTCGGTATACATTTTTGGTGTCCACAAATGAAGTAACTTAGCCCGGGTAATTGATTTGCTTTCTGAGTGCTACCCTTTGTGCAACAGCATTTGTGCACAGTATATAAATGTTTATATGCTTTACAACACGTGCTCACAATTATTTCGCAATTATCCCATTATAAATTTCTAGCCTTGCCTCTGGAAATTAAACAGTTAAGAGCTGTAGCTAGGATTATCTCGTAAAGCAGGATGGCAAGCAAAATCGGGATCAATTAAAGCAATCCTGTATTACGTGTTGTTATTGATGTTGAGTATTATCTATGTTAATTTGACAATACTATTGAGCATTAAAATCATGTCACATCCTTGCGGTCTCTGCAGGCGGGGCAAAATGTAGTTGACTCCATTTATGTCCATGAAGATTTAGCATCGCTGGCAGAGGCAAACATGCTATGATATATGCTGACAACACATGGTGCTTAGAATTTTCACCGGCATACCGTTAGGTGAATAGGTCGCACAAAATTGGGACACATGAGCCATCACTATGCAGCGCATAATGAGCATCTTAAGTAAGAGTCGATGTCGTTTTAAGCCACAGTTGCGAACCTTATTTTACATCTTAAGTCACTACAATATGCTGTCACTGTATATAGACTCGTCATATTGTGGAAATCAGCATGCACATATATTGTGTCATTTCAGAAACATTGTATATTTTGCGTATATCATTTTAAGAACGATGTCTTGCGATGGCTTAATGTCGACTAATTATTATAATTGATAGCTATATAATAAAACTTTATTATCGGACTTATTTTGTGCATACAAAACAAAATGGAAGCATCCGGTTACCACAGTGCTTCCTTGACGTGATGCATTGTTGCTCTGCGCGAGATAAATGGTAGGGTACTCCTGAACACTACCTCTATAAGCTTAATGCATTAGCCCAATGTGAGGGTAGCCGTACAGTGTTTGTGGTATATGGGCACAATAGGTCCGTTGGCGGTAAATCGTAAAGGAAAACCATGTGCATAATCGAATTTGTTCAGCTACCACTATTTTTCTTTCGAAAAAGAGGTCGTTCATTCACTATGTCGATTGTCATGAATCTCCCCAAGCACTTTTAGCCAAAACATTCAGTGTCATTATTAGCATTTTGTTTATATGGGCATGATAGAATATTGATTATCCTTGGAAAACGAAATGAATAATTGAATGTTTGTTAGATAGCATCATATGCATAACGAATCATTGCCATGCGTTCATTGAAATTTGGAATCACTAACAGAAAATGAATATAGAATAACTAACCAGCATGTAGCTATACCCTATACTATAGAGACCCGACAACGCATTATCAGCCAGACAAGAAGATAAGCCATTTTGATATGGTTGCTTCATTCAAAAAATAAATTAACAAAATAGCCATTGCCTACGAGTATGTCCTGAATACTCATTAGAATGAAACCTTAAGGGTAAATTTCAAAACACGGGTACGCCCATCCAGCGTCAGCGAATTGCTATCAAAAGATAGTCGAGACATGAAAGATAATCATTACAATGCAGACATGAATTATATTCACACCAATTGATATCACAAACGTGGGTTGTGGCAGAATTTTTTTCGATAGGACAGAAATTCACACCATTAAGTTCAATATCGTATGAAAAACTACTTCATATTATTTTGTCTATTTGAAATCTGTCTTACATCTGTGCTCTACTGGTATGCTATATTTTGGTCAATGTTATCATATTGCGCATATCTGTTTCCAGAGAGAACGGATCAATGTAAAATGAAGTGCTCTTAATTTGCTACCAGCCAACGACTGCAAAAAGTGGATTGTTTACAGTGCATTTCTGTGGCTTTCCACAATACAAAGGGTGATAAATAAAATGCATCTTCCAATATAATTGCCCATGATTAAAGTGTATCAAAGTTTAAGCTAATTAGCACTTATGGGGAGTACACGATCCAGATATGCAATACATTTACTTGTGTAACATTCTATTATTTAATCCGTTATTGGGTTATGTGTTAAAATTGTGCATCAATTTGACAAACGTGCGAATCCTCTGCTGTTGACGGTTTCAAATGTCGAGTGAAGAATCACAGAGACCCAAACGTTTTCAAGCCTTAAAGGTGAAGGCTATCTAAATGATAATGGTTTTTTTCCGGTTGGGGATATTTCGTCTTTTGTCCTGCGTAGGATTTGGCTTCATAAAAGTATAACAAAAGTTGCTGCTTTATATTAACTTATGTATATCATAATATGCCAGTATCTGGTTGGCTTTCATACGAAACCACATATTCTACGTAAGTAACTTTGTAATGGCGATGGCGATCACAATAAAATATCGGATGCCATTTCATGATTGAAGTCTAATCCGAGATTGGGTGCGCATTAAATCCATGTGACTTTTTCGATTTGATTCAATATCCTAGTTAAAAAGTAAACACGGAAGAAGAGAGGTACTATTAAATTTTGGTGGTTAACACGGTTGTGGTATACCTCGGATTGAGATTGTTATAAAATGTTTGCTAATTATGACCGAATACGCTTCGCATTATGTGCAATCATGTGCACAAAGGAACCCGATGCTAAAACTCAAAACCACTACGACGTCAATTGCCTGAGGTCCTTAGAAGAGCCACTTACGTGATCCAATTACTTACACCGTATCGTCGTGCATCAGACATAATTAACCCAGTCTCTTAGAGTTAACAATGCCACATGTTGCTTCGGTTCATGTTGCTGTGGCTACAAACTGCGCTTTGCTTATCTCCCGACCAAAAATATACCCGCCATGTTATCGTCGAAGCGAGGGAGCAAATTTATTTGCCAAATTAAATAAAATATTTTTTGGACTCTGTGCAAACGCAGTAATACTGCGTAGATCAAAGAAGCATAGTGACGTTTAAGGCGTGCCTTTCCTTTTTTGCACTCAGGACTCAAGCGCAATTTCGTAATAGCTTGGAGTACGAACAAAGATTATGAACAAGCTTTGCGTATACACCTAATGAAAATAAGTCAGTGTTATGGCCGAACTTTACATAACTTCTTTCCACTTCAAAATCAATTGTGGCTCACTCTTTGTTGCAAAGAACTATCAATCCCCAGCTCACTTGCAATGCATTACTTATGCAAAATGCTACATGTCAGAAATTTAGCAGAAATAACCTATGAGCGTTTGCACCTCTGTTTGAATTTCACATAAAGAGGATATATATGAATGCGTTCGTGGTAGTTGTGTTGTTTTCTACCTGCGGTCAAGGCATAGCAACTTCCTTCCGTAGCGGAGATTGAACATATCAGATGCATCTCTGCTGAGAAAATTCGTAAGGTGCATCTGCGAAGTGCATACATATAAGCATCATCATCTTTGCAAATGTGATAAGTAACGTCTGAATCGTTCATTTCTGTTTCGAAACTGTACGGCGCAAAATTTGCCATGCTGAAGCAACCACAGTCTGCACATAATTTGTGCCATCCCATGTATCTGCATCGCTCTCCTGATATGGTGAGATAGCGAAATAACCAGCAGCCATTTTGCGTTAATTGTTACACAGATCGCGCCTTGCAACAAAATCAATGCCGGGTCTGACGTCACACGGAGGCAACTAATTATTCATGAGCTCGTCATTTCGACACGCCACAATTTCTATCGGAAAGCGCATACTCGCTGAGTTGTCTATCTCAGCTTAGAGCATCATTAATGACAATGCTACGACACCGGAATACCCGTGGTTATCTGCACGCATCCAACTCTGAGTGTGCAAAAAACTTCCTCAAACACGCACTCAAAAACCGCAGGTGATAGATATGCCGGCCATGGTTTAGTCACCTATAATATGCGTCCATTGTATGGCGATAGAGAAAGAAAATAGAGAAAGAAGTTAAGTGTTGTCATCACTGAGCGAACGTTGACGAGGGTTTGGGGCGTCCTAAAAAGTACACTTATCATGTTCAGTAAATGCACCTGTCTACCGAGCTGCGGCATGCCAAAAACGCCATGACTCGGGCCGTAGAGGGCTTTTATAGAAGCTCTTTGTAACTTTTGTGTAGACATATGTAAATCTCACGAACGATGAATTCAATGGATTACATATGTTAACATCGCGCATTACGTATTGGGTTGGCTACCAGTTATGCTGGAATCTTCACAGACGTTTTTGTTATCAATTCCAATTTTATATGCAACAGGTTTCTAAATGTCTTGACGGAGAAATGATGCGGTTGGTATTCAGCAACATATAAATAATTGTAGTGCATGTTGCTCTACGCCGAAACCTCTATTACGCTTCTGAGACTAAGCTAGCTTTCTAGGAAATATTAGATAAAGTGGAGTGCTACTTTGAGGGCCTTAACTACAATACAAGCGTTATATATGATTGTTTCTAATGTTATCTTGTTAACGCTATTGTAAAATTACTATTATTCTATGGAGGCGAACACTGAGTACTGCTGCAGGCGTTGGTATAATAACTGGATAAGTCTATACACTATCAAAAATAGTGTAATCGGTCCTTAACTGCAACCATAATGCGCAGATTTACATCACTTCAGCAAATATCGCTAGCAATGCGGTTATTTTTATATCTCAGTCGGACCGATATAAGGATATTTTAGTTAGGTCGTCCAGCAACAAATATGACCCCAGAATTTGAACCCACGGCGCAATTCATCACAAAAATACTGGCCAATAAATACGTTTATAGGCGTACCGAAAAACGATACTATCAACACACTTTCCAAGAGGCCGATGCAACATCTTTGTAAGCTAATTAGCTTTAAATGAAAAGATTGATACATATGTCGCTCTGACCGTCGACCAAGCGCTAGAGCAAGACAAGGCGATGTAGTCATTTACTTACAGAAATTATCTGTCACGGGAAAGAACAAACGCGGAAAAGGCTTTATTAAAAATGTGACAAGGTAATTTTGTTTGGATTTTGTTATTTCCCCAAAGACTATTTTGAACGTCACTCAAAGCGCATGTTGAAGATGAGGTTCGTCATGTTTCCGGCTGAATGGAGAGGCTGTCAGCGCCTGTCGAATCTGAACAACAGAAAAAGCATTGGGGCCTCAACGTAAAGCATAGCTTGTAGTTAAATCTGTCCATAGAATACTAAGGTATTCAATGCATTGACATTGAAGGGGTAACCCATCGTACAACTATAGGTAAACACTATATAAGGGACATCTTAGTGCAATACTGAAAAAGCAAATTTTTGTGTTTGAGTTTGTGTTTCCATTGTATAATCAGCGTTTATATACTTCATTTGTAGTAATCTAACGATTGTTGATAAGTGCTTGAGGATGTTTCGTAGGGTGCGACTAAAGATGAGTTACTTTGGGGATTTTCCCGTTCACTGTCACTAGCGAGTTTTGTAATATCTCTACTAACTAAGCTTCATAGAAATATTACTTGACGTAGATAAAGATTTCATTTTTAAACTATGTGTTAATGGCATTTCACTATGTATAATAATTACATGAATGATGGCTCTTGCACAATTTCCCCTCCAGCTCCTGTGATGTAGAGAGTGTCTATGGCACAACTGCATAGATTGACTAATTCATTTTGCTTAGCTGCACAAGGCTTATTGACCCAAATATCGGAATTCATAACCCAGGAACAATTGAGGTAGTTTACTGACAACGAAATTTGTCGATTTAACTTATACCTCAGTCTGATTTACACCGAACAAAACGGTAGATCCCCAGTTGTTGTAAATTTGATATTAAAAGCTTATGATTATCATATATTCATGAACAGACCAAAAACCTGTTACAAAACTGACGCATAACCATACATTTCAAGAATACTATTCTGAGAACTGTTTCTTTGATTTCCGATAAAACGCTTATATTCATTGCTTTGTGACATAACGAAATACAAACCGTCGCATTGTGATCAGGTTTCGTCATAGATGAACTCGCGAGCGAAGAGGTAATGCAAAACATTCTAAGCCCACCGCTCAATTTGTTGCCTCCCAAATGCTTTCGAACGCACGTTGTCTCGATACTAACATAATTGCAAATCATCCTAGTCATAAACAATGTTACTCCAGTCTTTAGAAACAACCTGTATAATGTGGATGTTCACCGAGCTGTGTTATATATAATAAAAAATAAGTAGACGGTATTCAGATGATGTAGCGTGCGAATAGAGTCTTGACCTATAGGTCCTATCATTGGTTTACAATCAAGGAAAACAACGTTTTGTACTTGCATTGCTTGATGAATTAACAAATTATACGAGTGATATTCGTTAGTTTATTTTGTTGGCGACTAACGCTGTTAGCCGAGCCCCTATAATTAAATCACAACTGAATTATGCAAGAGGTGTATACGCTGTTACAAGGACGCAAGTGTAAAACAAATTAAAGCACCAGCCGACTAACAAAGCAGTATCTGCTAATATTCGCATATATGTTGCCAGTTGTAAACCGGCGGAGCGGGCCGATGCATATAAATTTTTGTTAAGGAGGAATTAATGCTCTACGATGCAGCTAGTAGTTAAATCTAATTGTGTCTTGTGTCATTCTAGAGTACCATACATTGAGAGTTGAGGTTATTATTATGCGTATCGTAACATGGGATGCCGTCATCGAGTTAATAGAGCATGTCCAAGTTAGTAGAGCATGTAAATGTCTGTGTTGAACTAACTAATACGCAGTGATTAACTGAAGCTGGTTTGATAAATTTGCCAAAATAGAAAGATCTAACGATGGTACCAATCGTGCTCTCGCATGATGCATACTATTTACTGTAATTGCCTTGTACGTTCAATTGCGCCTGTACATAATTATATCAAATATGAGCATTCCATCTTATAGAACAGTCCCCAAATATGTGGACAGCTGGTTTGTTTGGAGCGAATGGCTTGATTTTGTTGTACCAAATTGCATTATCCGATAAGTTTATGGTCTACCTGAGCCCAAAAAAAACCCTTAACAGTTAATTTGCAAATAAATTGAAATCATCCGGGTCTGTATTGGTAAAAAGATATGCTATAATAACGAAATTGCAAAGCTTAAGACACCTTGATGTATATACCCGCCAATATAAAAAAGCACCAAATGGTAACTTGCGCTTTAATTGTGGTATTATTGATATATTCGTCCATTAAGGTTTATGAGTATGCAGCATGCATTGATATGTGTGCACCCTATGGTATGCATCCAAACGCAGCGCTGCTTCCATGTGGCCATTCATCTCGAGCTTGTCTTACATTGAACAGTAAGGGATCCCATGTGTTGGGGTAGAAACTTCCAACTGTCCTTTACTGAGGTAATTTAAGCCAACAGCTAGTGAGAAACGTGGTCGTGGAGAACAGCGATGTAAAGTAAATTGGTCACCAACGTATACGCTTGTAAAGTGAATGGAGGCAAGAACACCTCTTCGATAGTGTGCCATCCGGAAGTACATAACATAACTGTTTCTAACTAATCAGTGTGGGCCTCTACTATTATTTACACAGCTAATTTAATTCAGGCTTATTAAGATTAATATGGGAGAACATCAGCTGCCGCGGAGAGAGGATATAATTTAGAAAACAATATCCTTTAGTGACTTACAATAAATCTATACGAATGGGCTAGGTGCAATTCGGGGTCAACGGTAGTGATTGTGCATTGTTTATTATCCTTTACTGTCATCCTATGCGTCACTGTATACATAAAACCTAAGCTCAGTTAGAAACAGCATAAAATCTGCACCGTCAATATTTGAAACTTCCGTTTCAAATTGATGTCAATGCTGGATTTGTTAATGCATCGTAACAGTAATTGAACTCGATATCTACCGTTTGTAAGCATTCGTCATCATAGTAAACATTCCAGTTAACCTAGCGCCAAATTGTGTCGGCAAAGTGGACATCTATCTTCATAAAAGGCTAGATTAAATTTCGCGAGAGCACACCACATTTTATGAATATTGTCAGATTAACTGACTATCTAGATGGCACAGTAACATAAAATGGGGCCCAGTTCCCCTTTATTTCCAATGAAATAAAAGATTACTTTTACCAAGCTTTTATTTATTTTGATTTAATGAAGGGATATCATATACTATTATCATTAATGAATTTGTTCATAAGTGACCTGTGTTGTAATATGCTGTCGAGTACGCTTTGGAGTTGTCCGAATATAAATTCCTGCCATGCAGTTGACTCACCATGTTTAAAAATAGGTACATGCACCAGGTGCTGCCAAAATCATGCGCTTGCTTCAACCATCAAGAAGTTATTAAAAACAGTGTACAATACACAAAGTTCTTGCAACAACTATTGCTCTGTTTTCTCTTCTAGGACGTTGCATTCGTTGAAAATAATGGACCCTAAGAGATACAGCGAAATTTATGTTACAGAATATAGCATATGGCCTTTCTAAATATAAATGAGGTAACTGGTACCATGATATAAAAAACATAGCAAACGCTGATTGCTTGCTTAAATAACAACTTTTAAGGGATAGTTACTGTCTCAAAGACATGGTCATCATCGAGACAACTTCTAGGCTGACGGTGGTGACAATTCAAATGCAAAATATCGAAGGGGGCTTGATTTTTGGAAAGCATAGTTCACGATGACTTTGAATTACGATTTGTAGTGCCATCGGCCATGTTGCACGGCCATATACGCTACTCTCACTGCTTGGCTCCATTCTCAAAGCAAATGCAATTATGGAAGTAAGCATGCTACACGTCAACAAAAAAGCGGCAGCGTCTCACCAGAATCTGAATGAGTGCTGTTCATCAACATGGATAAGAAGAACACGCATCATTTAAGGAGTATTATGCATAGCCTCCATATTGTCTGATGACAAATAAATTAGGATAGAGGAAGAGATAATACTTTATATGGATACAAGTATCATCTTGTGTAGCATAACGGTCGCCTTTAGAACATTGGCTTGATTATGCAACAAACAGAGATGGCACGGCACAACTCTAAGTAGGTGTTATTTGATTATATAAAATCTTCTCAAACTTTATATAAGTAAGTACATTTTCGAATCAGTGTATGCAATAGGTAACTAGGCCGTTATTGAGCAGTTTCCACGGTGTATCATTAAGTTTACCATAACCAATATGGCCAATTTACGATCACCAAATATGGTTATGGCTTGTCTGACTCGGTTAAACAGAAAACGGCATGGGACGAATGAAGCCGTAATGCAGCTTGTGCATAAATGTGAAGTGGCAAATCACCCTTTATCATTAGCATAATGCTGCCAAGTATATATAATCTTACCATTATAAGTACGTGTCAAATTACGCATCTACACTTTCTGTCCAAGACAAATATCTGCATAAGTTAGTGCATGCACTAACGTCTGATATAGTATTTAAATAACCATGAACCATGCATAGCCTGGAACGTGTTGTCATCATTTAGAAACACAACAAAGCATGACTAAATTAAGTCTCAATAGCCATTCTTATAATCTACTGTAGTGTATGCGATAACGTTAATATGACAAAAACAGGCTGAAACAATATCGAAAGTAAACAACGATCTTCCATATGCAGTTGCTGATAATCCATGATTTTGTGGCAAGCATGTCTGCATCCATGAAGTAGAATTGCAAAATTATCATTGTAATGTCCGAACAAGCGTCTACTGATTAAATTCAGTTGGGGTACTGGTTTCCAAGGTTCCCATATCACAATATAAGGGTGTGGCACTATTTACCATTGGAAATCTGTATCGGAATGTTAACCGGATAAGTCACTCCACTATACGAAATTAAGTTCCATTACTTGTCACCCGATCAATGTAAACCCCCAAAAAACCATGATTGCCTCGCTCCCAACAAACAAGATTAGTCCACTCGTTGGGACATACTAATCGTCATAACTCGAACTCGTTTACTAATAACTGAAATAATCCTCTTTTTTCAAATATTTAACTGCCCATACGATATTCGGACCTCACAAATATAAAGCTGCGAGTGCTATCAACTATATACGATTTACAAATTATCTCAACCTTCTATGCAGGTTTATTTTGTGGATTATCTTTCTTAAATCAATGCAAATGTTGATGATAACATTCATTGTGCTTTCGACTGAAAGGAGAAGTAGGATAAACATTATAGCAATCGGGCCCTAACGTAAAGCAATGTCCATTATGACCATGAATAATTAATATATTCAATGAAGTTTTCCCTGCAGTACCTGTATATATTTGTATAATTGCATTATGCATTAGTATAAATTGTAAATTACTTTGTAATCATGTTCTTTTATTGTATTATGATATGTTATTTTGTGAGATTGTGCATGTCTTATTTCAAGTCAAGTAAATCACGTGAACATTGTTGGACTTACGCATCAAATAACAAAGTGTAAGCATCATTTATGCTTACTATATAAGGGTCATCTTGGGGCAATATTGGGTAAGCCGATTGTTTGGGTGTGTGTTTTCCTGTGTTATCAGCGTTCAGTTGTAGTAAACCAAACGATTGCAGACAAGCATGTGCTTAGCTTTTCCTATCCTGTGGCTAAGGCTGTTTTCTAGGGTGATATAATGCTGCTAGTCCCCGTCCATAACAAGTGTTGCTACATGCAAAAATTGCCTGATCGAAATATAAATTACATCTTGAAAGCAACATGCTTATGGCATCTCAGAGTATAAAATAATGAAACGAATTATTTTCGTACGAGCACCACACACATCTTTCTGCTTATTCATACCAAATATATCAAATACGACAGGCCAGAGGGTGTTGCATATTCCCCCATATATATAGATATATAGATATAAAAATATATATATATATATATATATATAGATATATATATATATAGATATATAGATATATATAGATATATATATAAATATAGGGAAATATATATATATGTACATATATATATATATATATATATATATACATATACTTATATATCTATATATATGTATAATATATATATATCTATAAAGTTATATATATATACATATGTTTGTATATATATACATATATATATAGATATATATATGTGTATATATATAAACCATATATATATATAAATGGATATATATATGTATATATATATATATATACGTATATATATACATATATAAAAATATGCATATATATATATATATATTTACATAGACATATATATATGCTATATATATATTTATATGCAATATATATATATAAATGTGTGTACATATATATATATACACATAAATATATATATACATATATATATATTATACGTATATGTATTTTGTATATACATATATATATAAATATATATATATATAAATAAATATATATATATAAAGAGATATCCATACATAGGGAAAACATAAATATAAATATATAATTATATATATATATATAAATATATAAATACATACACACATATATATAATTATACATATATATATTAAAAAAAAAATATATATATATATACGTATATATGCATACATATTTATATAAATGTGTATATATATATGTAATATATATATATGCATGTTAATATAAAATATATACATATATATATATATATATATACATATATATCTTTATATATACATATATATATTACATATGACTAATATATCTCTTATAAATACATATGAATATATATATATATACATATATATATATATGATGTTTGTATTTAGATATAAATATATATATATTTAAATGTATGCATATATAAATATAAATATGTATATATATACATGTATATATATATATATACACATGTATATAAATATATATACACATACATATATATATATATATATTAAATATACATACAAAAATATATATATATTATAAAATATATATATACACATATATGAATACATATATATATACTTCACAATCAATCGAACTTTATTTGACTACCCTTCCCAGACAGATAACATGAGTGGCAATAACATGCAATTGCATTATTTGCTTTCATTACTTTGCCACCAACTTGTATGCTGTCATAGCATATACAGGAGATTCATTTGTTATGTTTACAACATAAAATCTGAAAAACATCCAAGCAGCACTAGTTGTATGGTAGCCACGAAGTTATTCCAAGCCGTCAATATCTAACCTTTGCATCAATATATTTAAAAAGACACTAACTGCACGCCGCCAGCTATCGTTTTTTCCAAGAAAATATAAAAAATGCCGTCGTAACTCCGACTTCTAAGTATAATAACAAAGGAGTTAAATATCAATTAGCAGCTGCAGGTTTGAAGAATTCATTCATCGAGAACCACGCGTGTGACTTCTGGTCTATTCATTGTGTTGTTGCCACATACATATTATCGCAGCACAAGTCATGTTTATTATTGGTGTTATGAACCTCCATTGAACCTGCACCGTTCAATTCAATTGTACAATACGTCCTTTCTGACGTACATCACCGACATATCACATATCCCTCATGCACATGATATTAGATGTTAATTCATCACATACTATATATATAAACATATATAACATATATATTATGGCAAATTTAATGTAATTGTATATATATATATATATACATATATAAATATATATATATATACACACACACACACATATATATATATATATATATATATATATATATATATATATATATATATATATATATATATATATATATATATATATATATATATATATATATATATATATATATATATATACACGATTACATTTAATTTGCCAAAAAATGCACGTGTGATATCTTTCACGAACAAGGAGCAGTCTTGTCCGACAGATACCTTGCATGGTAAATGCATGCTCATTATGCGCACCTATTCAACAGATTGGTGCAGATATTTGCCAGAATTCACCCACACTGTATGTGTCACGGATGGAGTAGATATCTTCCCATAACCTTATCGCATTACTTGTAAAGGTATACATAAAAATTGGATATATTGCATGAGTGACGGAGGAGGTTCTTGCATTGGATACAATATTCTCGGCCTTCATGTTGCCAACAGCAAAATGATGGCGGAGTATCTGATTCGATTTGATCGGTCCATTGGTTGATATATGGTATACTGCCGAAATATGTATAAAATATGACAACAATAAATGTTGCGTATTTGTTGCCCATGACAAGCGTATGTTGAAGTCATTGCTTCTTTTTTTCTCAGCCAACCATTGTGCGATGAGTTCTCTTATATCCGAATTTGGCCTATGTTTTAAACTAATAAATTGCAACTGCGGATGAATAATTCTTTCACTGCGTTAAGCGGACAGCTCCATATGAGTGTTTAGTTTGAAAAGGTGTTCTGTTACCTGGTCAAAAAGCCAATAAAAAGGCAGCGGAGATGTTGGCTCATTTGGATATGCGCACTGGCAGGATATTACGTCGATAGCCATGTTCAGCGAGATGTGATGATTACACATGTGCCCCGAAATGATTAAAATTGAGCAATTCTACTTGTATACGCATTTCATGTATTACATACCTCTTTGCATGGGTATTGTGGCTTAAAAATAGAGTAAGTCTTGCTACGATAGGAAGATATTCATACAATGTGTATACGTCCGTTTGTCAGAGATTTGCACCGTTACTCGGCTGTAATTGTCCGTTTTTCTAGACCACACTGACATAAGATAGGGTCTTGGACTGAATTGAGTTGCTATATAATTACCTAACCCTACGATTTCCTATTTAATAACAGTACTGCCTGGTATGTGTCATTCTTGGCAATTTCGGCACTCGCCCCTTTCAATTATATACTCATATTACCAACAACTTAGTAGGGTTAATTAGTTTATATGTAAGCGCAGCGCTTTCATTAAGTCAAAGAAAGCTCCGTACGATAATGCCTGAATTTTTGAAATGATTTGCACTGAGATCGATAGCATAAAATCACGACATTGCAACAAACGAGAACAAAGCAAATCAAGTTGCAGACAAGTAAGCGCACTTACCTTTTTATAACTTAGATCTATTGCCGGATCAGATCTTATTTCGATAACGGTATTGACGTTAATCACAAAACACTTGGCATCATATGCGCCTGCATATGATATGTACTTGCCTCTGTGCATACGATGAATGATCCGCTGGGATAATCAGCTAACATCATGTTGCTTAACGCCTTCAAAGATAAAGATGAAGGCACGACTGATTATGTCCCAAGCAGCACACTACAGATTATTGGTAAGGGTTAAGCTAACAATTAAATTTTGCTTCCTCGAAATGCCAAGGTAACCTCGAATCGAGGTACCCAAGTGTTAATATAAAATTATATGATGCGTCGGCACAAATACCAAAACAAGTAATTCGATTCATTAATTGCCGTTTTGTGTCGTGCCTTAACCATGCAGGTACAGAAAACAGCTCATATAGTGCTGTACATCACCAAACAACAATGTGTGCAATTGATGCTCATCGATAACCAGATGCTAGGTCATACTTTTAGAACATCTCGAGCTGCTTATCTCCACGATCTGGTTGGTCCTAAATATACATCAGCGACTGCAAATCGATGAGTTATTCCCTTATGTGTTTTTATAGGATGCTAACAACATGGTACTGTCGGTTATACAGAGAGGGGAAGTAGATGGTTCAACATAATTACCGAGCAATTTATTATCAGCTATTATTAGTTATTAGTTTCAAACAATATATTCGCCCAAATAATTTTCAAAGAATTGTTGTAAAACGCTTAATATGACGGTGGCCACTATTTGCTTAATGAAATCACTGCGTTGGGCTCAATTTAGCTTCTCAAGCCAGAATATATATATATATATATATATATATATATACTGAATTAATGACTGCCCCACCATATGTAATGTATTCTATCTCCGATGCATAAAACAAAATCGGGACGTTGTTCACGAGATTTCTGCATATTAGCTTATGAAAATCTTTGAAAAAGTATGGTTATAATATCGACATTATAAAGCGCATCAAAACTACATCAAATGCTTCCTGACACTTGAGGCATATCCAATACAAGAATAGTGACCATACATCATCTGGTTTTACAAATGGTTACCATTCTGCCAGATTACCTTTTCTATGTCCTTTTTAGATGAATCCATTCTTTCCAATACAACCAACATTATCGTTACATAATGCATCAAATGCTGATTGGCGATTTCAATCATGACACATCTGATCCCTGTAGAGTATAACATAGCCTGTATCGCTTAACGTCATTCGGTTCAAAAAGTCAATCAAGAATACATATCAAATTCATACCCGTGAGGCTTCTATGCGTCGCCTTACACCACGATCATTAGTTGAACTTTCTTACTTCTCATGACCATTTGCAGTATACACATCCACTGTGAAGGATAAAGCTCTCTGGTTGAGTAACGAATTACATTTCTGCACTATAACCTGCTGGAAGCTACATCATTAACAATAAAGTGGTCGAAGCATGCAACTTGTCTGCGCAAAAGTAGCATATGTGTCACTCAAACATCCGGGTCTCTGCATGGCTTCTCCCAAACGATGTTCACAACGTCCCGCTTATTACAACCGAGTTGCAACGTTATGACATAACGTTTGACTCAATAACATAAATTTACCGGTCAAATTCATTCTTAATTACGTTTCGTCAATAATTATCGCACGGCATCAATGCATAACTCAATAGTCTATTGTCTCGAGCAGAATCCTTGCTCGTTATGTCACATCCACGCCATAGTTTATGGCGCGTATTGATTGGTATTACAGACAACGAAGACGCTGTGGTATTGAATCACGACCACGTCTTATTATTGTTATTATCTCAATGCTTCCCTCGTGATCATTATATAACCGCAATTGTTTGCTTGGCTCGTAAATCATAACACATTATGGGTTCACGGGTTTGCATAACTAAATCAACCATTTATCTTTTTTGGGCTTGTTGAGCAGTATAAATTGATCGAATTCACAAGTTAGAAATCGCACTGGTTCTAATAAGATGAACTTGGTCCATATCGCATTGCCCTTTCATTCAAAGTGGGATTGCCCAAAGCGGCTTCATACTATACCTGATGAATCGTCTATTTCAAATGGATAATATCTACTGTACGACTTGCAAAAGAGAAGCAACATATTTCTACCCCACAAAGCCGGTTGGTGGGCGGAAGTTAGCTATTTTGCACCATGATGTATTTGAATGACCACAACACCGCAATTCACTGCTGTACTAGCTCTTGTGTATGTCGTCAATTATTGTTAAATCACCCGTTTACGATGGTAACACCATCAGGTGCGCAAACAATCTCGGTCAATTGTGGATTGCTTTTCACTCAGCAGGCAATTCCAGAGCAATCTGAAGCTACCAATCCATATGTCAGGGGTAGTAGCTCAAGGTAAATGCATTGATAAAATATTATTTGTTATCCTCTGGACCTTTTTTCAGCGTAGATATTCGTTGCGCTTCCGATACGTCAGGTGAATTTAGATTCCAGATATTTTACATGGATAATTATTTATAAACATGTAACAAGTATGTATGTATACTTGAAAAAGCTACACCTGCTGCTCGATATATGAGAACTTTCAAACATACAGCAATTTCGGAATGATTGAAATGAAACGCAAATTGAATGAAAACATACATAAATTAGTAAAGTGGCGACATATTGTATCTGCTGTTTAATTAATACAGCTCAAGCAGATGTGCGAACCACTTTTCTTGTTTGAGTTATATCTATTCGGCATTTTACTCTAGCTGTCGTCTAATCATCTCTAAATACTTATAGACAGTTCACAAACAGCCGCTAGGCAAATATATTGTAAAAGATATTGATTGTCAAATAGTGACAGGGCCCATTATATGCATGTTCTATTGTATTCTCGCTTGATTCGTACAACTACCATGTTAAATTATGTTCCAGCAATGTGGGAACCACCCCAATCAATCGCACTAAGAACTTAAGCCGCCATAATCTTGTTGAGTTGACCTGAATGTCGGACTAGTTTCTGGTTTGAGACGACATTTCATTGCGGTAAAAATTGACATTGCCAAAGAATAATGTGAGATATTACGTCCAATCAGCATTCAAATGGCGTTCATTCTAAATGCACAAAACGCACACAATCAATTAATACGCTAACGTTAACCCCCACAAAGTAATGGCGTTCTGATGTTTTGCAATTTGCCCTTTAAAGGTATGGTTATCAAAGCGATTGATACTTATCACAGGCACACCCTATCCTAAGAAGAAATATACTATGCATCATAGAAATAATAGAAATTGTAGATATTATGCAATGAAATGCAACGTGTTACACCGGCAAATATGAATTATTACATTGTAGGAAAGAAAATTCATCGAGTGCATGTTTCGCAAATAATATCCTCGAGGCCAATTCCTCCGCCGTTAACCAAGTATTCCCACATATTGCTCGCATATTTACTATGATGAATGATCGTAATCTGAAAATACAAGCTTCCATCTAACAGAGAGAAGAAAGCAATGGATCCTCGGTAGTTTGATTGATTACCCGTGCAATGGCCATAGGTGTGGATTTAATTATATTGCCTAAACATTATATAAACATCACGATCCCTGCATACAGACACTGCAATACACGTTGTGATGCGTGGTATGAATAATTTGGGCTCAGTCATTAGATCTATGAAATATGGTTGGTGCAAGGCTGTAATGAAAGTATGCTATATTATTTTCT